>CM030358.1:406718968-407318968 GCA_017893485.1 Hemerocallis citrina | reverse complement strand
CCCTCAACAAAGAAGCTTTTCTCTATTTCTGTTAGAAAATGGGTATATTATACACCATTTACGAACCAATTTTTGAGCAAGATCCTCTATGAATTAGTGAGAGATCTTGATGGATTTATGTTCTCCTTCGTGAGTAGATCAAAATCATATATTTGCTTCAAAAAGGTTATCCGGTTAATGAGAAATTGTCTCCCAAAGTGAGGCAATTTCATCTCTGAAAATGAGTTGAGGGATTTTAGTCCCACATCGGAAAAACCAAAGAAAATAGAAGATGATATTTAATAACTTCTTTATAGGCATTGTAAGACAGGAAGCCAAGAGGCTCTCTCTCTCGCACGCAGGGGAGTGCAAATCTTGAATCGGATTACATGCGGCTTGTGTGAGCCCGCACGTCCTACGAACACGAATGCCGGACCGACGTGAACCCACCACGTGCAGAGCCAAATTTTTGCTATAGGTTTATTTTTTCGGATCTGTAACCGCTGAAATATATGTAGAAACTATTTTGTCTGTCACGTTATTGTTTTTTCCACAGTTATAGTAGTGCATTCAAGATTCTGTCTGTCTTTATAGCCAGTGCATTGAAGAAGTTCTCTGCCGTTACAGTGGATATAGTCAATGCGTTGTCTGCTGTTACAAATCTCACCCTATTCCTATAAATAGAGGCCCATCTCTCCTGAATCAAAACACTAGAACCTCTTCTCTTCCCCTAAACCTCTGTTCGGTGCTCAAAGTCCAATTCCTTTCTTGGTCCTACGGTGATTGAATTCAAATGCTGTTCAGTTCGAGAACTTGACGTGGTGCCTAAGTTGAGCTCTTCTGTCGTTGCATCATGGGAGACAGACACTTCAACAAACTCCAACACCCGGACGAGGCGAATCTATTTTAAGGAGATTGTGTGATGCACAAACCTCGACATAAAATTGGTTTGGTTTTGTTATTTTCATTTCCTTTTTAATTTTATTGGTTTTCTTCTTCTTCTCCTTCTCTGATTTGTGCCTCTAATTCATACTTGATTTTATTGCAAATATTTTTGTAATCAAAATATTCTAACAAACTTAAAACAGATTGCATTTCCTTGACTTTTATTTCCTTGAATTTTGAGGCACTTCTTTTTATTTTCTTTTCATTGTGAAAAATTTACACTCGTATTGTGTATTTTCAGATTAAAAAAATGACAAACGCATCGGAGAATACTATTGTGACTGAAATGGTCCAAGTGCCGGTTGCGGATGCGGCACAAGTGCCTATGTAACACCCTTCAAAATTGAGTTATGACAATTTTGCCCACGAGTGTTAAGCACACGTATTTTGTACTGTTATGAGTAATATTCGTAACATATTTTTATATAAATCTCATACGTATTTTATATTCCGATTATTTATACATTTTCCGTCTTCTCAAAACTCATTTTGGGACAACTCAAATATTTTATTTCAATTTTTGTGTTTTTACATGTATTGCACGTATTTTCGATACACATGTCGATTACGTAAATTTCACCGGTACGCAAAATATCCATAACATTATTGTTCTAAGTATTTTGTATTTCGACTGTTTTTTTCTCTCAAATTAATTTTGATATTTTGCACGTGCATTGCACGTAAAATTTTATGTATTTTATTCTCTAAAATTTTCCAAAGATGTACATTTTTATTCTCATGTTATTTGTAAAAAAATGTATTTTTTTTATTATTATTAAAAACTCATAGGCCTAAAATCTATTTTAAAGCCCACTAAGAAAATTAATTAAAAGAGAGGCTCATGATTTTATTGTACACTTTAAATGTACACTTTTTATTCATATACACTTGTCATGTAACAAACACACACAAATGGACTAATAACAAATAATTAAAGAATGAGAAGTGTGTGCACGTTGGGTGCATGTGCACGTGTTGTGCACCCAAGATTTGGCTAATTGATGAAGGAAGGAGAAGGGGTTTGTGAAGTGGTTTTGTGAGTGAGTGATTAATTTGGGTGAGTTGGTGATTAATTTGTGTAGTGGGTATTTATTTTGGTGTGAGGGTCTCTTCATTCACTCAAATAGCCCTATAAATACATCTCTTATTCATGAACAATGTACACAAAAAAAAAAAAAACAAAAGAAAGAGAGAGAAGAAAGAAAGAGATGAGCTTTTGGCGTTGGTAAATTGCTTTGAGGTGAAGGCTTGCTTGGTTGGAGCTTTAGAACAATCCCTATAGGAGTCTATTTCATTACATAAAAAACAAGGTGGGTGATTTCTTTTGCTTTCTAGATATTGTAGTATATATGTCTAATTGTTCCATAATTGAAAATATGGCATGTGTTCTTTAAATTTCTAATTTGATATGTTGCATGTTGTATTGATAATTAGAAGTGAGATACAAAAATGCATGCTAGTTGAAAGATTTATTATAAAATTGTCATGATTAACATATTGAAATTTTAGATTGAGTTGTTATATTGGTATTGGGTGCATACTAGTATATCATGTTTAGATTAAATGAATTGGGTATAAATTATACGCAAAGTTGTTAATTTATGCAAAGTTATTGTTTTAACTTTTAGTTGCACTTCAGAAAATCATATCTATTAAACTAGATGGAATCTAGAGCTAAAACTTTTATAGGAACATCTCGTATATGTCAGGAACATCACTTTAAAATTTCATAATTTTTGATGTCGTTTACTATTTTAACTAAATCCAAACTTAGGACTGCTTGGCAGTTGACTGGTTGTTGGAAATCTGTACACATTTCGGATTTTGATCATTTCAACATCTTAGATGAAGTAATTTGAGAAAAGACAAAACTAAGAACTTGAATTAGACTCGTTAAAATTTTTGTAAATTCTAAGAAACCAAATTTTCATAAAGATGTGAATTTATAATTAAATTTTCAAGACTAAACAAGTGGCAATATTTCAATATTTCGACCCTACTGTAGA
The DNA here is from genome assembly GCA_017893485.1 of Hemerocallis citrina. NCBI lineage: Eukaryota > Viridiplantae > Streptophyta > Magnoliopsida > Asparagales > Asphodelaceae > Hemerocallis > Hemerocallis citrina. The sequence goes on along the minus strand of CM030358.1, from coordinate 407,316,038 downwards.
TTTCGAAGATTTCAAGGTTATAGATAAAATATTTTGGAGAAACTTATGACTAAAAAATTGTAGTAGACTTTTATACCTTTATTTTGATCTAAAGAACACAAAGTTTCATAAAGTATATAATTTTCTATGATTTTTATAAGTAACATGAGGTGCAGTTTCCTGATTTTGAACTTCCTGTTTTGCAAATGAATTTAGATGAAATAATTGAAGATGATTCTAGATGATCTTAACTACAAAGATATAGTAGAATCTTTTATAAAACTAATAAATCTATCTTTTAAATAGAATTAAGATTTATAATTGAAATATAGATGTGTAACGCCCCGGATCCCCGTTACCGGACATCCGTGACATAACCAGGATCTTTGCCTTCAATGCATCTCAACACAGTAAATAACACGGAAATTTAAAAACTTTTTATTGCCAAATAAGATCATTACATCAATAATTACAACCCTTATTTTGTTCTTGAACAAGGAATACAAATTACATAAACTTATTACAACTGTTTACAAATGATTAGACTCCTCTGTGAAGCCATCAGCTATCTTTCAGAATGGTGATCAATGGGTCACTGCCGAAACTCCCCTGGGTGGCCAATCTGTCTTCCTAGGACTTGCCCTTTGGCTTGAGTCTTTCGCTGCGCGACTCTGATTATTTCTACACCTGCTTGTCTGGTAGGACCGATACCTAAAAAGTGGGGTATGTCAGTAATTCTACTGACGCAATGCTGATAAGAAAATAACGATCTCCAACTTGCACACCCACAAATCATCTTGAGTCGAAAAGGAAATGTACACCCTAATTTCCCATTATTCGTGTATGACATGACCTGAAGTCTAATGCATAATACAGAGAACAAAATGGATGCACTTAATCTACTATCAGCAAGACTCTGGATACGCATGCATCCCATACTACTTGTGCTCTAGATCAAGCCGTTTCTCTAGTTTCAGGGATTCGAACCATCGCTATACAATGCATTCTACTATTGTACTCTTCCCGTTCCTGATAGATACAATTGTGGTTGATAATCATGCAGTTATTACTGCTAAATACAAATACATTGGTTTTCGTTGCCACTAATGCCCCAAATCGAATCATACCAAATGCCTGCGACGAACTTACAGATATACAACTGCATACCTATGGCACAGAAGATCCATGGGACAACAGCCCCATGGTCCATTCGTGTCCACATAACATAAGAACATGACGACCTCGAAGGTCTAAAATCCCACATCCGACAGGAAGCTCATGTTCTTACCACGACACTTCAGGAATCAACAGTGTGAGATATGCACCGCAGCACGTATCCCTAATGACAGGAAGAGACAACCCTGGTTATCATCGCCTAGTGCTAACTCGTAGAACAAGTCGGATCATAGGGAATCACCCCTAACACCAATTCGGTCTTCAAGCGAACAATAAAAAAAACCTAATCAATGCAGTTTACTGAAAAACATGTTATTACTCAATCATACACGGTGTCGTATCAACCGATGCTAAGCCTGGCTAGTCTTGTCAAAATAAATAATCATGGTGAATCAACATTCACCGATTTCCAATACCTTCACGGGTCCTCGACCATAAACCCAGCCCGTGACTCCCAGCGAGTAGTCCAATGGCGCCAAAAGTTGCATAAAAATTGTGAATGAAGGTAAACATATGCAAACACTAATACTCAACCATTGACAGACTCAGGCATCAAGACACCCAATCACAATCAACCATATAGCTATCTTCTCAACTCACTCATGTGTCCACCATGAGTACTAAGTACGTGAAACTTGTCTAAGTCTCAAATGAGGTGCTTAACACATTTTAAACTTAATAGCTCATTATCACCACACTGCGGTATGCAGAGGGTTCCTCATCAATCTTCCAATCATAAGCAGTTCAAGCAAATACCACTTGCTGCGACTCAAGTTACTCTCATCAAAATCCACCAAAATCAGGCTTTCTAGAAAGTTGGGAGACTTTACTGCAATCCCCTAGAAGAAAATATCCTCAAATTCCTCAAGTTCCCAATTCAACACAAGCTTGGAGTTGATCAGGGCAGCCGGTTGCTAAACTTGCAATATCCATAACTTCCAATATATAATTCAGAATTGCTTGATACTAACCATTCTAGAAAACTAAGGCCCTAGGCTACAACTTTCCAGTTAACCATTTCCTCAAATTCAATCATGTTGGTACTATAAAAACCTCATACACTCTCAGCTGTACATTCCTTCCTGCACTTGCTGCACTTCTCTAATAGCATAAAAGTGTGTTCACTCATCGAAATTACTTGATTCTAGATTCTATGAAAAGGTAGGAGTGTCTACTAAAACATCCTAGTTGAACACATCCTCATATTCAATCATTAAAGTCCTCAAAATCTCTAATTTCTATCAGGGGTACAAACAGAACAAAATTGCTTCATTTAACAACATGGTCTCAATCTAGACTGGATCTACCACAGTCTTTAGAAAATCATCACTTTCAAACCACAAACTGGAATTACATAATTCCGGATGTTTTGGAAATCTATGACTACCTACTAAATTCTCTAGTTGATCAATCTTCCAAATTCTTAACACACAACTCCAGAATTACCCATCTTCACAGACTAGTTAATCTGAACTAAGCTGGACCTGGTTTAATTTAAAATTCAACAAAAAAACAACCCTAAGTACAAAGCTCATGAAATTTGATATTCTGAAACTAAACATATACCATTCCATTGTGTCCAAAATTTGCATCCAGATTCATAATACACAAAGAGTTATAACTCCTCAAACGTAGCATACAATTCAGCTGCATTCCCAAACAAGGTCTATACCACCTTACACTATTTATTTTTGAAACTTGATCAAATGCTATCTAAAAATTCTAAAATTTTAGAATCAAGATTTAGAAACATACCCCAACCTACTGCAAAAATTTCATAGCAATATCATACACACACAAGCATCTACGACTAGATGAACTTCAATCAAGAACAGACAGCTTCAGCTTACAACTTCCAGACCAGTTGTCATTTACAAATTCTTTGTGGTATCAAACGACCTCAGAAAATTATGAAATTTAAGAATATTGTCATAGACATATACAAGAGTATCCATAAAAAATTTCAGCTCAAAATACACCACCAATGCTGAGTTAAAATTTTGGAAAGACTCAGCAACTCCCACAACAGTAGCTTTTCAGTTGCTCACTATCCGAAATTGGGTCTAGTGTTTGGGCTATCAAATGGCCTCCAAATATTACGAAAAAAATCATGGAGGCTCTAGACACATAGAACAACAATTCCAAAAAAATTGAGTCCAAAATTCCAAGCTGTTTGCAAGCTAGAAATTCCCAAACTATACCTCACAAGCATGCTTCTTTAACAAAAAGCACATAAAAAGCGTTGTTCTTACCACACAACTCTCTTTTCCTAGAACTTCACATACTCATACATGGTAACAAAACTTCATAGCTACATATCAATTTCACACCCAAAAAAATAAACACTAAGTTTTAAATTTTAAGAGATCACCCACTTTTGTTGCAAGAAGACTTCCCCTAGCTTGTTTGCTTCGCTTCCTTCGCTTGCTTGATCTACCACAACCCAAGTGTAGAAGCTTGGCTATCTTTTTCTCTTCTCCTTCTCTACCACACAAAGACTTCACCTTTTTCTTTTCCTTCTTTCTTTCCTTTGTTTTGCTTCTTTGAAGAAGTAGAAGGAGTACAAGATGATGAAGTAGAAAAAATTTGGGTTTAAAAATGAGAGGAGATGGAGATTTGGATTTTTGGCCATGGGGATTTGGATTTCGGTGGTCATCAAATGGGGAAGGAGGTGAAGGTAGGTTGAGAAGGGAATGAGGAAAAAAGAAAATGGGGAAGGAAAATAGAGTTGGAGGGATTTTTATTAGATGTGCGTGAGTCTCTTGTACACCCCTACAATATACATATATATATATACACACTCCAATTATACATATGTATGTATATGTACAATTCACTTTAATATAATTCAATTACATATGTATTCATACAAATATATATACATATATATAAAATGCATACAAGAATCTGTACATAATATATCATATACGACCCAATCAAGGTATAAATACATCTATATATGTATATGTACCTCCATATACAAATAAAATATTTATTTGTAAAATAAAATATAAGAATATATGTTAAAATTATTATTTTCCCAAAGATTATCTCGTTTAAATAATTGGGACAATTCACATAATTTAATTCAAAAGATATCCCGAATATACCTCATCGGGTTCAGAATAACTAATACATATGAAATTTCTCAATTAAAATAGAAAAATACATAATCGCGTGCAATTCTCAACTGTGTACGGATTACGATGCAAAAATAGCTATTTGCTATTTTGCGGGGTATTACAACATGAATATGAAAAGGGTTTATTTAATCTAAGAAACTTTAAGCTTATTAAAGTGATTGTTGGTTGTGTGTGTCCAACCAAGAAGTGTTACTTCATGATTGATAACTAAGAATAAATGAAGGAATTTAATGAAATATGAATAAAAAATATGAATAATGAGGGCATGATTGGCCCCAGTTGTTGGACATGAAAGATGTTAGTCTACAGGCTAGACGAGACCCTTAGTAACCGGCATTCTTGAATAAAGGAAATTTGATAAACTAACCAGTGTGGGTTAGGTATCTTTTGAGAAGTAGCCAGTTTGGGCTGACTTTTTCTCGTGTTGATTTAAGTCCGGTAGAGTAAGTTAGATCTAGGTTGTACTGATTTAAAATTAAAACTCAAGGACAAGCACTAAGGAGAGATGTGATGAAGTATGGACAAAGATGAGTATGAAGGCCTTGATAGCGCAGTGGGAGGTTATCTTCAAAATTATCGGAGTTGCGGCTCGCGGGGAGAGATATTCCTTCAGAATTACTGGGATCGAGGCGACACTCATGGGGTATTTGTGTGATATGGTACCGATGACTGCGGAATGTGGGTTTCATCTCCAGAACTATCGGAGTGTGAGGTGTGATGGCCGTAAATCACTCGCGATGGGAGGACAACTCTCAAGAGTTACCGGGGTCATAGCTCGCGGTGTGGGTATTCACCTCCAGATTATCGGGGTGTGAGGCAGTGTGTCCAAAATCACTTGCGGTGGGAGTGCGATACTCAAGAATTATCAGGGTGGTACTAGATACTCACAGGATATCTAAAACATACATTAGTCACCATAGTAGTAATTCATGGCGAGGGATTTAATCCTATAATGTGGAGTACATAGGTGCTTGACCTCGGACCTATGTAGAATGAGATGCATAGAATCCGAACAAGTAAGCATTAGTGTCATTGTAGTATAACATCTACATTAGGCATCTAAGGCCTATCATACACCGACATGTTTAGGATAGTCACTTTTACACTTTACTGTACATTCAAGTTTGTGTTTACTAAAGTAAAAGAATCGTTATATTATGTCATAGTGAGGATCGCCATTTTATAACATTGCATCGGTTGTAAGCAACTGACGTGCCCACAGATTTTTCAATGCAGGGCATAGATTGGCAAGGACTTAAAGATGAATTGATGCTAAAGACTATTATCATGATTTAAGTTGTTTATGTTAATGTTGTATTTATCATGTTGTATTCTTTTTATTTTTGCTGCGTTGATGTAAAGGTGTTGTATAATAAAAAGTTTTAATTTCCATGTAAAATTGTATGAATTTGAAGGAAAATATCTTTTTGTTCTACGAATTACATGTAAATAGAATTTGGGGTGTTACAGCCTACTGTTGCTGTGGCACGAGTGCCAATGCCAGCCATTATACCTGTCTCGGTCTCCCATAGGGAGAAACTTGAGAAGTTCAATCGGCATAATTTCAAAAGGTGGCAACAGAAAATGGTATTCTACTTGACCACCTTGAATCTCATAAGATTCTTGAATGAAAAAGCTTCAAATCTTATGGAAGATGAGCAAGACTACTAAGTCACCGCCGCTGTGGATACTTAGAAAATTTTTGATTACCTATGTAGGAACTACATAATGAACGGATTAGCCGATTCCTTGTACAATGTTTATATTGACAAAAGAATTGCTAAAAAACTTTGGGAATCACTAGATCATAGACATAAAACTGAGGATGTCGGCACCAAGAAATTCATAGTGGGTTGCTTCCTAGACTATAAAATGGTAGATTCCAAAACTGAAATCAGTCAGGTTCAAGAAATTCAATTGATGTTGCATGAGATACATGCTGAAGGTATGAACTTAAGTGAAAGTATTTATGTTGCTAGTATTATTGAAAAATTGCCAGCAGGTTGGAAAGACTTCAAAAACTACCTGAAGCATAAGCGAAAGGAAATGGGCATTAAGGATCTCATTGTCAGGCTTCGTATTAAAGAAGACAAAAGATGATCTGAAAAAGTCGGAGCCATCAATCTTGTGGCCAAGGCTAATGTTGTGGAATATAGTCAACGTTCCAAAAGGAAAAACAACAAGGGGTCCAAAGTTGGGGCCAAAGGGAGGAATCTCCAAGAAGCCAAAGTTTCAAAGCAAGTGCTTCAATTGTGACAAGCTAGGTCACAAGTTTACTTATTGCAGACTACCCAAGAAGAATAGGAACAGTGAAATAAATATTGTTGAAGGCATTGCTCAAGATATTTCTGATATCAACCTCTCAAATGTGGTTACGAAGGTGAACATGATGGGTTTAACCCCCAAGGAATGGTGGATTAACATTGGAGCTATTCGACATGTGTGCTCCAACAAAAGTATGTTTTCTACTTTCGAACCATTAGAGCATGGGGAGAAGATGTTTTTGGGGAACTCGGCCACTTCGAAAATCAAGGGCTAAGGCAAGGTGATCTTGAAGATGACTTCTGGAAAGGAACCGACTCTGAACAATGTTGTATATGTTTCTGAAATCCGTAAGAACCTGGTATCTAGTTCGTTGCTTAATAATCACAGATTTTGTTTAGTGTTTGAGTCAAACAAATTTGTTTTGTTGAAGAGTGAAATGTATTTTGGTAGAGGATACATGAGTGATGGAATGTTTAAACTCAATGTAATGTAATGACCATGGTAAAGAATATCAATAAAGCTAGCTCTTCTACTAATATGCTTGAATCTTCCAATTTATGGCACGGTAGACTAGAATATGTTAATTAGGATAATTTGCATAGATTAATTAACTTGAATCATATACCAACATTCCAAATTGATTCCAAACATAAGTGTGAAACTTGTGTTAAGGCAAAACTGACAAGATCATCCTTTAAAAGGGTTGAAAGAAATACTGAACCTCTTGATTTAATTCACACTAACATTTGCGATCTGAAAATAATACAAATAAGAGGTGGTAATAAATATTTTATTACCTTTATTGATGATAGTACAGAATACTATTATGTGTATTTGCTTAAAAGCAAGGACAAGCTATAGAGAAATTTGTTCTCTATAAAATTGAAGTTGAGAATCAACTCAACAAGAAAAATAAGACGCTAAGAAGTGACCGAGGTGGAGAGTATGAATCGCCATTTACTGAAACTTGTGCCAAGCATGGGATAATACATGAAATCATAACGCCTTATTCTCCTTAATCCAATGGTATTGCTGAGCAAAAGAATCGAACATTGAAGGAAATGATGAATGCAATGTTAATAAGCTCTTGTTTGCCACCAAACTTGTGGGGAGAAGCTATTCTTTCATCCAATTACCTTTTGAATAAGGTAACCAAAAAGAAAGATGAGAAAACTCCATATGAGCTATGGAAAGAAAGAAAGTCATCCTACAATTACTTGCGAATGTGGGGATGTCTTGTTAAGGTGGTAGTACCTCCACCTAAGAAAGTTAAAATAGGACCCAAAAAGGTTGATAGCATTTTCATCGGCTATGCACATAATAGTAGTACTTATCAGTTCTTGGTATACAAATTCGATATCCTTGATATACCAAAGAACACAATAATAGAGTCTAGAAATGCATCGTTCTTGAAAATGTATTTCCATGTAAGTCTAAGGAAGAACCGGGTTCCTCCAAATGAACACATGAGACTATCAGTGACGATAGTGAAAACCAGGATGAAGAAGTTGAAAAAGAACCTAGACATAGTAAAAGAACAAGAACCGAAAAATCATTTGGTCTAGATTTCTTGACTTTTATGTTTGAAGGTGAACCCCAAATTTTAAAAGAAGCGGTGAGCTCTAGTGATGGTCCTCCATGAAAAGAAGTCACTAAAAGCGAAATTGATTCTATCTTACAAAATCATACTTGGGAACTAGTGGATCATCCACCAGGTAGTAAACCTTTAGGTTCCAAGTAGATTTTCAAGAGAAAAATGAAACCTGATGGATCAATTGATAAATATAAGGAAAGACTTGTAATCAGAGGTTATAGATAAAAATAAGGTATGGACTACTTTGATACATATTCTCCTGTGATGAGAATAAACTCCATTAGGATGGTATTTGCAATAGCAGTCTTGCGCAATCTTGAAGTACATCAAATGGATGTGATAACAGTCTTTCTTAATGGAAATTTAGATGAAGAAATCTATATGGAGCAACCTGGGGTTTTTTCAGCTTCAGGACAAGAAAAGAAAGTTTGTAAACTAGTGAAGTCATTATATGGCTTAAAACAAGCATCAAAGCAATGACATGAGAAATTTGACCATGTCATGCTGACGAATGGTTTCAAGATCAATGAATGTGATAAATGCGTATATGTCAAAGACAATGGAAGTGGATGTCATAATATGTTTGTATGTGGATGACATGCTTATTGTTGGAAGCAATGATAAGCTGATTAAATCTACTAAAAATATGTTGAACTCAAAGTTTGACATGAAAGACATGGAACTAGCTGATGTTATATTGGGAATTAAAATTACAATAACATCAGACGAGCTTGTTTTAAGCCAGTCACATTATATTGGCAATATTCTCGAAAAAATTGATAAAGATAATTCTGAAATTGCGAGTACTCTAATAGATCTAACTTTACATTTATCGAAGAATAAAGGTGAGATTATTTCTCAAGTAGAATACTCTAGAATCATAAGCAGTCTAATGTACTTAATAAGTTGTACAAGACCATACCTAGCCTATGCAGTGAGTAAACTAAGTAGATATACGAGTAATCCTCGAAGCGAGCATTGGCAAGCAATTACAAGAGTACTAAAGTACTTGCGTTTTACTCGTAACTATGGGCTGCATTATACAAGATATCTGGCTGTACTTGAAGGATACAGTGATGCAAACTGGATATCTAGGGATAAGTCAAAATTCACTGGTGGCTATATGTTTACACTAGGTGGTGCAGTAGTTTCTTAGAAATCCTCGAAACAAACAGTGATCACTAAATCCACAATGGAATCTGAATCTATCGCACTAGAAAAATGTGGGGAAGAGGCTGAATAGTTACGCCACTTCCTTGAGGATATTCCAAGGTAGACAAAGCCTGTGCCTCCAATCTGCATACATTTAGATAGTCATTCTGTAATTTGTAAAGCACAGAGCAATATGTATAATGGTAAATTTAGATATATTCGTCGAAGATATAATACCATTAGACAACTACATTCTGCTGGGGTTATCTCTGAGGACTATGTAAAGTCAAAGAATAACATTGCAGATCCGCTAATCAAAGGGTTAAACCGAGAGTTAGTTGATAAATCATCGAGGAGAATGAGACTAAAGCTCATGAAAGAATAAGTCGATACAATGGATACTCAACTAGTTAGCTGGAGATCCCAAGATCTAGGTTCAAAGGGACAACTAAATTGTAAAGACCATGTGTGATCACTGTGGGGATTTCCCCATGTCCATTCCTATGATGAAACAGGAGGCTAAGTTAGGCTTTTAACGATTCTTAAGCGTCGAAAATCCGAGCAGAGTAATGCGGGTTACTCTTAACCAAGAAATCACCTATGTGAGAGGAAAGAAGGGCCGCTTCCAAAGGAATAATGTAGGGTAATATTCTTGTTAAACTCTTGCAGAACCAGACAAATGTTCATAGCCAAAACGAACATAACAGTGAGAACTGAAATACGTTAGGATGATTCCTGTGTGAGACATGTCATCGTTTACACAAATGATAGAACAGTTTAAGGACATTGCATCTACTGTTTAGTTAGTACAGTAAAAATATTTTCATAAGGGAATGCTAAAAGGGTAACACCTACCTATCTATCCTATGCAGGTCTTGATCGCTGAATTCTATCACCAAGTCTGTCATGTCAGTATGTCGTGTCTGTGGTCGTCAGTTTCATTCATGTGGGGAATTTAGAAAATGGGTATATTATACACCATTTACGAACCATTTTTTGAGCAACTTTTTGAGTAAGATCCTCTATGAATTAGTGAGAGAACTTGATGGATTTGTGTTCTCCTTCGTGAGTTGATCAAAATCATATATTTACTTGCTCAAAACGGTTATTGGGTGAATGAGAAATTTTCTCCCAAAGTGAGGCAATTTCATCTTTGAAAATGAGTTGAGGGGTTTTAGTTCCAGATCGGAAAAAACAAAGGAAATAGAAGATGATATATAATAACTTCTTTCTAGGCATTGTAAGATAGCAAGCCAAGAGGCTCTCTCTTTCTCGCTTGCGGGGGCGCGGGGGGGGGGGGGGGGGGGGGGTGCAAATCTCGAACCGGGTTACATGCGACATGTGTGCGCCCGTACATCCTGCGGACATGAATGCCGGACCGATGTGAACCCACACTGTGCAAAGCCAAAATTTTGCTATAGTTTTGTTTTTTCGTATCTGTAACCACTGAAATATATGCAAAAACTATTTTGTCTGTCATTTATTCACGTAACAGTTTTTACCGCAATTGCAATAGTGCATTCAAGCTTCTGTCTGCCGTTATAGCCAGTGCATTGAAGGAGTTGTCTGCTGTTATAGTGGATGCAATCAATACGTTGTCTGCTGTTAAAAATCTCACCCTGTACCTATAAATAGAGGCCCCTCTCCCCTGAATCAAAACACCAGAACCTCCTCTCTTCCCCTAAACCTCTGTGCTCAAAGTCCAATTCCTTTCTTCGGTCCTACGGTGATTGAATTCAGACGATGTCCAGTTTGAGAACTTGACATGGTGCCTGCATCGAGCTCTTCTGTCATTGAATCATGAGAGACAGACGCCTCAACAAACTCCAACACCCGAACGAGGCGAATCTGTTTTAAGGAGATTGTGTGATACACAAGCCTCGACACAAATCAGTTGGATTTTGTTATTTTCATTTCCTTTTTAATTTTATTGGTTTTCTTCTTCTTCTCCTTCTCTGATTTGTGCCTCTAATTCATACTTGATTTTGTTGCAAACGATTTTGTAATCAAAATATTCTAATATTTTCTACGACTACCGGACTACGACTGTGTCTACTATACTTCTTAATCGACTACATCTACTTCTACTTTCATTTTCTCTTTCTTTTATATGTACAATTATTCCTGGAGTACGGTATCAAAATTCACAACCTTCTCAACTCTTTATTTTTTTGTAGTTCTATTTTTTTGTTATGAATTGTTTGTTGGTTTTTTTGTATTTTTCTCTCTCAACCCCTATATTGGTTTTTAGATTTTTTAAAACATATATCTCCTAGGCTTTTTTCTTTTATTTTTCACATACACTATTAGAACACTATAAATTGTTATTTTTTCACATACATTATATTCACATACAATATTGTCTTGTCTAGATCACGAGGTAGCGGTCATAACCAACGTGGAAAAGATTCCACCAGTACTTCACGTCGGCCTCCAATAGTTCCACATGTAGAGCTCGAATTTATACCGAAACCCTATGGTAGGATCTCACAATGTCCCTCCATACATCATAGAAGAAAAAACGTATAATGTTAACACACAAACACAATAAACCGAACCGACTTGTAGTAGAAAAACGCGCGCCAGGGGGGGGGTGAGGAGGAGGAGTAGTGATTGGCACAAATATTATGACTATATCCCCGAAGAGGATAATCTAGGTCTAGAACATAAGATTTGTAAAACTTGTTCTAAGAGTTACAAATGGAGGAAAGGTGAGCGAACATGTACTATTAAAAGACACATTCAAAATGTACACAAGGATCTATTACAAGACCAATCTGGCCAACAACAAATCCACCCTAGGACAAGACATGTAAATAGCTACCCATATGATCTCGAAAATGTTCGACGGGAAATGACCGGACTAGTTATTAAAGAGATGTTATCTTTTTCCTATTCCGAGAGTAGGAACGTAGAGGAATTTAACCAAAATGCTCTAAATCCACATTTTAGAAGAATTCCTAGAAATACACTCAAATCCGATTATTTTAAATTTTACAACGAAATAAGAGATGGTTTAATTGCATTTTTGTTTAGTTTAATTTGTAGGGTATCGTTAACTTCCGATTGTTCGAAACGTTGAAATGATATTTAAATGATGGGCATAACTTGTCATTAGATCGATAGTGATTGGATGATTCAAAAGAGGATCATATCACTTGCGGCTTTTCCGTATCTCCATAGTAGTTTAGTAATTGCACATCGTATTTTAGAAGTTTGTGACTCCTTTCATATTCATGATTAAAAAAATTGTATTAGTTTTGAAAATGCATCGAACAACAATACTTCGATTAGTACTTTAAAAACATAATTAGCTTCCATGTTTAGAATTTTTTTATGTTAGATGTGCATGTCATATTTTAAATTTATGTGTTCAAGATGCATTGAAAATAGCCAACTATTTGTGCATTACATTAGAAATTAAGTACATTTTATCGCTTTAAGTGGCCCTATGCTTCAACAAAAAGAATGGTGTAAGCTTAAGGGTGTACATTTTAGAAAATTTCCTAAGGATGTTAAACACCGATAGAACTCTACTTTTGATTTATTAAACGTTGTTACTCAATATAAATCATGTATAAATGATTTTTTTCCCTGCCAAAAATATGAAATTTTTTCAAATAAATGAACAATCATGGTATTATGCCAAATCTTGTTATGGTTTTTAAAACCTTTTAGAACTGCAACTTTGAAATTTTCAAAATCTTATGATTCTACTTCTAGTAATATTTTTATTTTACTAATTACTATGATAAAAACTTTATAAGAAATGATTGATGATATTTACATTGGTCATATTGTTAAATTCGCATACACTAAAATTTTGAAATATTTTAGTTCTCCTCCTATGTTGTATCTACTTGCTACTGTTATAGATCCTCATATCAAATTAGCGGGTACGAAGAGTTTGATTGAAATGTATTTGACTTTACTTGGAGATGAATCTGAAATTGATTGCGACACATTTTTAGCTAGCTTTGAACCGACATTGAATAACTTGTATTATTATTATGATAGAACTTTTATATCTAGTAGTACAACTAGTTTAGTTACTTCTTTGTAACACCCATTTATTTTATAATTTCAAAATACTTGTTTGTATTTCTTTTATTGCTAATAGATATTATTGTTATTGTTATTATTATGCATAGATATGCAATTTATCTTATATATATATTCTTTTATTTATTTATTTATTTGGTGGAGTGGGTTTTATTGAATTTTATTATGAAAAGAAGAATTACAAGGACATATAAATAATGAAAGAGTCAAGGAGGGGCTTATTGTGAATTTTCCATTTTTTTAATAATCCCCTTACCCACCCTCCTTCTCATTCTCGTTCTCATCTTTCTCTCTTTCTTTTCTGCCGACCGAAACCCAGACCGAAGCCCTCCTTCTTTCTTTCTTCATTTTCGGATTTTTAATCCCACAAATCCCTAGCCTTCTTACAAAAAATTTATAGAGTTTTAGCTATTTTGAGCGTGCTCTTCAACGTCCCGGCATTGGTTTTCAGATTGGATTCTTGGAAGGTGAGAATTTATTTCATTAAATTCTTTAGGGTCGTATGTTTTCAATTTTTGACAAGAAAAATAGGGTAGTAGGGAGATTAAGTGATAATCTTCATGTTAGAAGCAATTAATTCTTTATTTGATAAGAGTTAAGGTTTTGGGGTTTAAAATTAGAAGAGTTTATGCTTGGAATTTGTTAGATATTGGCAATATATTTTGTTGAAAATTATGAAAAATAATTTAAAATAATTTTCGGAGAAATTTATAGGCTTAAAAGCTAATTAATAGAATTGTGAGTGCGTGCATGCGTATAATGCACATCAGGCATTCGATGAAATGCCTGTGAGAGATTTGAATGATTTTAATTGTTATTTGTGAGTGATTTGAATATCTTTAGCCCTAATTAGTGTTAAAATATGATAAAAGGAAAGAAGAGGCGAGTTCGGGGGGAAATAGCGGAAAGCTTACACAGTCGGTCTTCGCATTTTCTCAGGTGAGTATGATTCTATTTATTTTAACATATGGTACATTATTCAATTGTTCAAAGGATGGATGCGTATTTATATATATATAAGGAATATGGAAACTGGGATTTAAGGCGTGATGTATGTGAGCTTGATTCTGTTTATTTTTAGGTACCTGATGTGCTATGAAAATTTTAAGTAATGACTTATTATAGAGGATTGAGGATGTGTTAAGTGCATTGAACAGAGAAATTAATAATTATGATACGGAGTGAATTATGGGGTGTAAGAAACTAATATATGTGTATTAGAGGGTGTTGATATTTGAATGTGTATGTATACATATATATGATATATATGATACGGTGTTGTAATATTGAGATTTGGAGAATTATGATAATACTGATATATTGAGAATATGGAGAATGAACCGAGGTGCTTATATATGCCTTTTGATGGTAATTTAATGATATATACATATATGATAATGTAAAGGAGAAATTTGTGTTATAAAGGAGAAAATATATATAAATGAGAAATTATAAAGGAGATTATTTATATAAAGGAGATATCTTTATATATATATATATATATATATATATATATATATATATATATATATATATATATATATATATAGCGAGAGAGAGAGAGAGAGAGAGAGAGAGAGAGAGAGGAATGCTCCATTGAAAACGGGTCTAGTTTTCACGAGTTGGAAAACACCAATCTGAGCCATTGGATCGCTCATGATCGTGATCAGCGGCTCAGATCGAGCTCCCTATAACGCATTTCAATTGATCAGCAGAGGGTTATTTTGGGAATTTCGTCCCAAATAACTCTTCGCTGAACAGATTCTAAAAAAATTGATATAACCTAGGCCGTTGTTTGGAACAACGGCCTAGGTTATAAAAATTTGAATTATAAGCCGTTGTTTGGAACAACGGCCTTGTTCTAAATTTTTATAACCTAGGCCGTTGTTCCCAACAACGGCCTAGGTTATAAAATTTCAATAAAATTCTATAGCCTAGGCCGTTGTTGGGAACAACGGCCTACGTTATAAAAATTTAGAACAAGGCTGTTGTTCCAAACAATGGCCTATAATTCAAATTTTTATAACCTAGGCCGTTGTTCCAAACAACGATCTAGGTTATATTCATTTTATCAGAGCGAATCAGGCGAAGAGTTATTTGGGACGAAATTCCCAAAATAACCCTCCGCCACTTAAGTGATATAGGGTGATGGGCGGAGGCGATCTGAGCCGCTGATCACGATCAAAAGTGATCCAACGGCTCAGATTGGTGTTTTCCAACCCGTGAAAACAAACCCGTTTTCAATGGAGCATTCCTCATATATATATATATATATATATATATATATATATATATATATATGCGCGGAGATATAAAGGAGATAATTTACTATTCCAGTGTCGCACAATCTCCCAGGGGTTTGGGCTAGACCCCACAGGTTCGGGATACACCCGGGAATAGGAGTTATATATTGCCCCAAATTTATATTTGGGGAACATGAGTTATATATTGCCCCAATTTCATATTTGTGGAACAAGAGTTATATATGCCTCAAATTTTATTTGGGGAACAAGAGTTTTCCCTCGCTAGTATAGGAACAGGAGGAAGACATAGCCTCGGATGCGTATGACCTATGTGGCAGCAATCCGCATATTATACTTGTTTTTGACTAGCTTTCGGACTTTAGTCTTGTTTGGACATGTGCACAACCGTACTTTCAATCTAGCCCATAAATGATAGATTTGTAGGACATCTGGATTTGGGTAAAATGGTGGGTTAGCGGGATTGAAATGTACGGGGGGCATAGAGATCCATGTGTTGTACGAGGAGGTCAGTTGTGTAGGAACTGAAAGGAGAAAAAATAAATATGTATATATATACTGAAGAAATTGTTGATTCTTGGTTTTGATGACTACAACACAATGCAAAGTTGTGCTATCACTTATATATTACAGGGTGTATAAAGATCAATACCTTGGTGTAATACGCAAAGGCAAAGTTGATTCAACAAAGCTTTCAAAGAAAATTTATCAAGCCACATTGATCAAGCAAGCTTCAAGATATAACGACATTGGCTTAAGCTCTAGTCAAAGACTTAAGTTCAAGACAAGACTCAAGTGCTTCAAATGTGTTGTATTAAGTGTCTTGTAACAATTGTAACTTTTTATTCTTTGAGTCTTAGAATGCTGTAATAGCCTTGTCACACACACTCACACATATCTTTTAATAATTGAGTGTTTTACAAACTTAAAAAGATCGAAACAAGTCTGAATAAGTTCAGCTGTTAAGTACCAGTCGACCCCTATTTGGCACCATTCGATTGTCCTAGTACGAAATTGTCTAAACTCATTCAAAGTCTGGCCAGTCGACTCAATGTGGCAACCCAGTCGACTGTTCAAGTCGTTTTGACAGTTTTCTGATTTCAAAACTTGTTTTTCGAATTCAAAACAATTTCTATCCGTTTTAATTCGGTTTTAGAAACTGTTCTTCAACGTTCCTATGATTTCTCTCTTTAAATAGAGCATGGGAATCACCATGAAAAGGTTCCAAGCATTTGTTTCTTAAGTTTTCAAGCTTTTGGTTTTGAAAAGAACAAGCATTCTAAAAGCATTCATAATCTCTAAGTCTTGGTTCTCTGAAAATCAGTCTAGTATAACATCGAATTCGTTTTAGACTGATTTCAGAAGTTGACCTATTAGCCACCATACAAAATTCAAAAATTACAAGCTAGGATACAGGTTATTGTAACTCTTTTGTTATTGTTTTCACTCTCAGGTTGTGAGAGTGGTCCTCTCGGTTGGAGAGTAGGGCTCTTGGTTGTAGAGTCGGACTTTCACTCTAGGTTGTAGAGTGGGTGTGCTCTCTCTAGTGGTGAGAGAGGTCTACGGGTTTGGCAAGGTTGTTGTCAAACACCGTAAAGTATTCTTGTATTTTTTCAAGAATAGTGAAAAATCTTAAGTGGGTTGCTTGGGGACTGGATGTAGGTCGGAAAGACCGAACCAGGATACATCGTTGTGTACTCTGTAGTTGTATTTTCTTCACTTGCATTTCAATTTTTTTGTGTTTTATTCGAAAACTTATCTGGCAAGTCGATGAGTCTCCTCTATAAGTCGACTGATCAGACTTGTATAAAATACTCTTCGAACACTTGTCTGGTAAGTCGACTGAGTTTCCGCTATAAGTCGACTGATCAGACTTGTATAAAATACTCTTCTTATCTGACGCCCCAGTAGACTAATCAGACTGATCAGACTTGTATTCTCTTTTTAAGTCGACTGTATTCTCTTTTTAAGTCGACTGGACAGAACGAAAAGTTTAATTTCTTAATTTTTTTATTCAACAAAGCTAAATTGACAAAACGAAAAGTTTATATATATATTGACAAAGCTAAATTTATAAACGTGGAGTTGTGTATTTTACTTGATAAAGATATATATGAATATATTATGGGAGATATATATGTATATATATATATATATATATATATATATATATATATATATATATATATATATATGTTGATAATACATATATGGTTCAAAGTACGCTTATAAATATAAGATATAAATATAGTTATATAACTATTTGGTTGGAGTTATCTAATTACTGTATATGGATGGAGTTGTGCAATTATTTGTGTGATATAAATGGTGTGTATATTTATATGGAATTAATGGAGTGATATACGTTTATGTTATTGGAATTATATGGCTATACTTATAAAATTTTATCGGCGAGAGAAGTTAAGTATGAAGAAAAGAAAAGAAATAAAAAGTAAAGTAAATTGTATATTACCCAAGTTATCGGCTTGGAGTGAGCATTAATCTAAGTTGTAATATGAAATGAGATTTAATATTAAAGTAAGTTGTATTATGCGGAT
The DNA here is from genome assembly GCA_017893485.1 of Hemerocallis citrina. Classification (NCBI taxonomy): domain Eukaryota; kingdom Viridiplantae; phylum Streptophyta; class Magnoliopsida; order Asparagales; family Asphodelaceae; genus Hemerocallis; species Hemerocallis citrina. The sequence goes on along the minus strand of CM030358.1, from coordinate 407,297,848 downwards.
GAGTATAAAAAGTAAAGTAAGATGTATCTTGTGAATGAAAAAGTAAATTAAAGAAAGTGTACAATGAGAATGAGAAAGTAAAGAATGTGAATGATATCAAATGAGAATAAGAAAGTAAAGAATGTGTATGATATGATATGAAAATAAAAAAATAAAGAAAATGGGTTATGTGAATGAGTATGAAAAGTAAAGCAAATGTGTTATGAAATGAGAATGAAAAGTAAACAAATTGTGTTGTAGGAATGAATATGATAAGTAAAGAAAATGTGTTATGTGTATATGAATGAATAAGTTATGTAAAGAATTTGTGTTATGTGAATAAAATGGAAAGTAGTGAAAATGTGTTATGTATCATGTGAAAGAAAAAGTAAAGAAAGAATATTATGATAGTCAAAAGTAAAGAAAGTGTATTATAAGAATGAAAAGTAAAGGAAGATGTATTATGAGAATGAAAAATTGAAGTAAGAGGTAATATGCGATGAGAATGGATATTAAAATAAAAACATGATATAACATGGGTTTGGTACGCCTTGGAATTGTGTCAAGGAACTACTCACCCGCAATTTCGGTGGAAATGGTGGGAACTACCTGTCTAGGCACAACTCCAAGGTGGATCGGTGGGGTGTTGAGATGATAATTGTAATACGAGATGTGCATGAGAATTAAAATGAGTTGTACTAGGAGATGTGAATGAATATGAAAGTAAAATATATTATCTAACAAGAAAGAGAAGTAAAGTAAGTTATATGATGAGATGAGAATGAAAAATAAGGCAAAGTATATGATAAAATGAGAACGAGAATTAAAGTAAGCGGTATGATGTAATAAGAATAAAAGGGCAGTAAATTGTATTAAGAGAAGAAAATGAATGTTAATATATTATGAGATATTATGAGATGCGAATGAATGTGATGTTATAAGATGAGAAAGAATGTGAATATAGAATAAGATGGGAAGGAATATTAAACTAGAAATATGATATGATATGGTAGATATAATGGATGTTGATATGGTAGAATGATTAAAGACTAATAAATTACTTTTCTGCAATATCCATATTTCATTTACTAAGTTTTCATGTTTAATCTCAGGTCTTATCATCATGTTAGTAAGTTCTTTTAAGTTCTTTTATTATATTTATTTTAATAACTAACCTTGTAGATTATACTCACACCTACATGGCTGACCCATGTTGTGTTTGGGGGGTCAGTGGAGCCTCGATCACCCTGATGGTGGACCCCACTAGACCTCAGTTTCTTGTAGGTAGGTACCTTGCTGGATAGATGAGTGGAGTTAAGATTTTTGGTTTTCTAGCTTAGTTGTATCTTATGTAGAATAGAGTTAATGTTTTGGTTGTTGTTATATATGTATATGTATAATTTGGAGTTATCTTTTGTAATTATGGAGGATTTGTAAAATATTAGATTTAGTGATGGTATTTTGTTTAGGGTTGTACTATTAGCAGTTGGTGATTGGAGTCAGGTATAATTTCTCACTCAGTTACATAGCCAAAATTTTTGTTTTTATTTAATATTTTGATATTGGATGGTGACCATACCCCCCAGAGCATTTATATATGATATGTGCCTTGTATATAATGACTTGGCCCGGGGAGGTTGAGATATTATTTCCTGTGATGTGATATATTTGCTTGTATGCAAAATTCTGTAAGGAAATGTGTGAATAAGGCTCAAATTTTAGGGAAGACTCTGTTGACTCTTAGTTTGGTGTGCACAAAATGTGCTTATAAATACTAATAAGTTTCAGTTGAGATGTTCGGATTTTCAGAAATAAATAAATCAATATGAAGCTACCAAGATTGAGTATCATGCAAAAGAAGGAAAGTAATAAAGAAGAATTTCAAAAATTCAACAAAGAAGAAGTTATTCAAAAAGAGCACATGTTGATTAGTGCCCAAGAACACCAGCAAGATCAGCTTCTTTCTTTCCGTAAATGTGAGGATTTTATATGTAATTGATTGATTCTTGATTGATTAGTTTATGGCAAGAATATAAAGTGGTTTCTTCACAATTAGCACGATTGCAGTTGACCGTACCACATTATCGGTCGACCACACCACAGTCGACCGCTCATCGTTGTTTAAATGATGAGACATTTGACATTCATCTTTCGAATTTCGATTAAAAGATGAACGGTCGACTGTCCTTATTTGCGGTCGACCGTACCTCGTGCAGATTACTCTTTTGGAATGTATCGTTTCTATTTTTAAAAGATACACTTTCTAGTCTATATATTTGGACGGACCCATTGTGTATTCCTCACCTATTCCTCTGAGAAAAATCTTCTGAACTAATCAATTCAAAAGTCAATCCGTGTGTGTGATATTTATTTGTTTTCTTCAGTCAGAATCATTAAAGATCTTGAGTTTTTCTTTTCTTCCACTTCGGTGAGATTGACGGGGCTTGTCTTAGAAGTCCTGTGGATGAAATAGGTCTCTCGGCATGAATCTGAGAATCACTGTATAAGGGTTTGAGTATAGTGGAACGCTTGTGGCGGAGAATTGCTACAAGTAGGTGGTGTGGACGTAGACCTGGGGGTCGAACCACATTATATCGCTGCATCACTTATGCTTGCTGTGTTTGCTTTCTCTATCTCTTCTCATTTACTTTGCAACTCAATTTTAATTTTTTATTTCCGCACAATCACCCTATTCACCCCCCAGGGTGATTTACAGACTGCCGAAATTTGTATTAAAATCTCTATTAATGTTATAGAATAGAAATGAAGATTTGAGTAAGTCGGTGAAATAAAAAAAATGTGTGAAAATTTTGGGTCGTCACATTCTTCTTCTTCTTTTTCTTCTACTTCTAGAGGTAAGGGTAAAAGTAAATTAGACGATGCCATTTTTAATTTAATTGCTCAAATTCAATCAAAAAAACCTAGAACTAATCAACCAAATGAATTAAATTGGTATAATCAACAAGACAGTGAGAATTTTAATGCTAAGATTAATGTACTACAATGGTGGAAAGAACATGAACATGTTTATAATATTCCTAAACATTTGGCTAAAGATCTACTAACTCCTTTTGTCTCTACAGTTGCTTCAGAAAGTGCATTTTCTACAAGTGACAAAGTTCTAACAGATTACAGGAATCACTTAAAGCTCCAATCGTTAGAAATGCTCGTGTGCAACAAAACAACCCCAGCATGCTGGGGCAAGTTACAACCTACAGACCGAAAAAAAAACACGACATGACCAGTATATATAATCAGCTCTCACTCTAACCTACGAGGACCAACTAATTGTATGTTCGTCAAGCAAGCTTCGAGCACCCACCTCCACGGCACGCGCCCACCCACCTGAAGCGAATCCTGTGGGATTTGAAAATTTGCCGCTCCCCTCCTTCTACCTCACCAACGCAACTTCATGCATGGCCCAATCAGAGTCGCACCCACAAGGAGAGCCGTCGCAACTTCACCTCTCACACGCTCTAGCTCTCACAAGCAATTTCTCACTAAACAAAACTCTCAATAACCCTAATCACGGACACAGTCTAAGAGAGCAATGAGGATGGTACTTATGCTCTCTCAGATGATTTCTCACCAACACCAACAGACACCTGCATAGAGTAGTGAGAAGCAATATCTTCACTCTTTCACTCTCTCACTCTCTCTCTCACGTAAAACCCAACCAAATCACAACCAATTTGAAGAATCACCTTCACCTCTCGCCCCTGCGGGCGGTGGACGTTGTAGATTTCAGGGTCAATGATGAGGGTGTAGTGGCGGTACTGTTGCAAAGTCTGTGACAGTGGATTAAGGAAGGTCGAGTTCAGTGTGTGACTCCTCTACTGCCGTCCAAGAATACAAACATCTCCTCTCTGTGCACCTCATGGGGGGACCCCTTCTGCGGGCCCAAGCCCCACCCTGTGCAGTAACGATCATTGGAGGACCCCAGCTTCGGGCCCTAGCCCCACAACAATACACCTCAATCTTCGCACCGAATCAAATTTTCTTCCACCTCCTTCTACACATCCCGGACGCTCCACGACAGTTGAGACAAACACCCCGGAAGCTGCGACAAGTGAGCGCCCATCACGGAGGGACCCCATCTTGGGCCCAAGCTCCACAATCGGTCTCATGGTGGTAAAGTACTAATAATAAGCGGTCTCATGGGGGGACCCCATCTTCGGGCCCTAGCCCCACAACCGAACTACACTGCAAACATCACAACTAGACATAACCAACACAGACAACTCCACCACCCCCCCAAACCACAAAATACCCTGCCGTCTCACACTACGGCACAGCCAAGCACACCCCCGACTTCTTCACACGCACTACCAACCCTGAAAAAACCAAAACATAGCTGTAATTGGCCCCAAGAGTGTGGACATGGTGGCAAGCGCGAAGAACAACCGGTGAAACACCTAGCAAAGCTAACCAATCTCAACCTAAACTAACCCCAACCCCAATAAACCCACCCCCAACTCCAAGTGTCACAGATCTGGGTAGAATCTCTCCCGAGCCCAAAAATGATCTGGCATCCTGCCTCTAGTTGAAGATAACATCTGAAGAGGTCACCACAACCCGGTAGTAGTTCAGCAGCCCATACATTCCTTAGAGCCTGATGATCTCAGTTTACTTCCTGCTTGACCCTTCTCCTCTCTTTCTCTCTCTTTCAACCATGGCGGAGGTGGTGAGGTGGTTGTAGAGCGGAGGCGCGGGGGTCGGAGATGGTGGTCGCTGTCGGATTTGATGGCCATGTGAGTCAACCCACAGCGCAGAATCCCACCGGCCATACAGGCAGCGTAGAACGCCGACTCTTACATCTCGATCTTCCCCTGCTTGCTCGTCGCCTGGATCATGAAAGACGCCGGCTTCTCCACCGTCGCCGGAGTGGGGGAGGTGCGGATGTTGAGGATGGAGTCGGCGAAGGTAGGGCTGTTCACCGGCGTCGTCTTCGTCATCATCGGAGAAGAGTAGAGGAAGAAGGGGATGCTTGATTTATCGGTGAGAGCCATTTGATCTCTCTCCGAAGTGATGGGATCCAGTTGAGGTGGCCGAGCCCGAGCCCAAGGGGAGAAGGAGGTAAGAGTGGAGAGACCAAGCGAACGGGAAAGGGGCGACGAACCCTAGCCGCCGCCCCCTCCATCTTCAAATCTAGGGTCTCCTCTAGTAAGAACAATAACAAATTGAAGACCAACAACATCTAGCTAGCAAATTATATGTAAAAAATTTGTAAAATCTCATAGAAGTTCAAATGAATAATATATACAATTTTGTTTCACACTTTAACTCTTTGACTCTTATTACAATTATATATATATATATATATATATATATATATATATAGTTGAAAAAAATAATAAAAAACCAAATAGCTCAACTGGGCCAACCCGCGACCTGGCCCGACCCGACCTGGTTAAGCCCTCGACCCGACCCGAACCCGCCCTGACTTGGATTTGACCCGTCCCGGCCTGATTGCCACCCTTAATTGTAACTGGTTAATCTCCAACTAGTGTTACCTTGTGGAAATTGTACAGCCTAAAATAGTTTTGAGAGACTCATAAAATTATATAGAACTCAAAAAAAAGTATGAAAGAATTGGGTGAAACTTATGAATATCATCTCTACCGTAATTACTGAAATCTTCATTATCATCCTCATATAAGCATAAGGTTTAGAGAATCACTGTCAAACCATAATCTTATCCAAATGAATAATACTTAAGCTAAAAAATGTATACAATGAAAAGATATTGCAAATTCAACTAATTAATGTTCACCGGGATATTATAACATCATTAACATTCGGTTATACATTATAAACCATGTATTATAGTACATGTTAGGGTAAATATGATAGACGAAGAAAATCATACAAAAAAAATTCTATGAATTGTACTTGCTTAAAAATCTAATTCTAAGTTAGGGGATAATGGTGGGTTTGGGAAGAGACGTGAGATTTTGTGAGATTGAGAAAGTTGGAGGGAAAGAGACTGTTTGAGAGATTGGGGTTTTTATTTTGTTTTGGCTTTTAAATAAAATCGTGTATAGTGCTCATATTAGTTAAATAGGAATTCCTATTTTCCATCTTTTTTTTCTATTTCAAAATAGAGAGAGGAGAGATGGATTAGATTCTCTCTCTCTCTCTTCTATTAGTATAAGATATAGATATAAAATGCGCTCGTTCCTATACCCCTAATTCCATCATATTTCTGTACTCCTAACCCTTTGTGTAGACTGTATCCCCAATTCCATCACATTTGCTCCAAACACTCTTCCAACTTAGAACTGCTTCCCAATTCTCTTAAACCCTAAAATAATTCTGAGTACTTATCTAAGTCTAAAACCTTCCCGAGCGCTCAAAAGACAATCATGTAGAAATGTGAGGGATCCGAAGTATTAAAGGGGTAGATGACAGAAAATTACAAATCGTTTGCATGTACCTTGGATCGTTCAGTACCAATACAGGGTTAAGTATAACCTGACTTAATTTATCAAAAGCATTGTAAACTGAGAATAATATTATAATTTTTGGACATTGTTTATAATTTGGGCAGAGTTTATTAACACGTTAGTTACACATAACTTCATTTATTAAAAGTTAGTTACTCCTTACTTCATTTATCTCTAATATTATAATGGGAGAAGGCCTTAGTGTCATTTGTAAATGTTTTGTCATTTTACCAACTCATGTAACACACGTGCATAACTATTATAAAGGGATATCTAGGTTCAAATCAAGACTACGTCTAAATTTTTATTTTAAAAAAACTATATTTATTAAAACGTGCATCGCACGTGTAAATTACTAGTTAAAAACAATTAGACTGAGAATATTGGAATTTGGGTAAAGTCTTGCATGTTTGGGTTGATAGTCTTACTCTTGTATGTTGGGGATGTAATGGATCAATTTGGGTGAAGTCTTGCAAGCCTACAACTAGTTTCATATGCCCATGGCACGCGAGGAAATTGTAGAGTTTGAACGCCTATATGTTGACTCTTAGTTTGATATGTACAAAACATGCTTACAAATACTAATAAGTTTTAGCCAAGATGTTCAGGTTTTCAGGAACAAATAAATCAATATGAAGCTACCAAGATTGAGTATCAAGAATGTTATCGCTGAATTATGGTGTGGGGGGCAATAGATGAGATTTGTAGGTTCATGAGGAACTCGAACAGGCTGGATCTCCCTTCTTCCTTGTTGGCAAGTTGACTCCTTGGTGCTCCCGCTGACCTGCACAAACGTTCAAAACACCGGGATGGATCCCGGCGATGAACTCTCCGACGCTCTTGTCAATACACAGAAAAAGTGAAAGGAGAGAGCTCAAGTGTGCAAAGTGTGATCACCTGTGACAGTAGGAGGTAGGGGGTATTTATAGTCGCCGTGGGGATCTTTTTCAGGATAAGAGCGGATCCCCACTTCCCGGTGAGGCTGGATAGGGGTGATTATAACCACTTCCTTAAGATCAGGGGAAGCTAGGATTTCCTTAATCCTGTTGAGCTGGCCCCTAACGGGCTGAGACCCATTCTCAACTGAACAGATTCGTTCATGGGTTAGCGGGTTCAAGAGGAGGGGCCCGATTCCCAATTCGGACCCGTCTGTAGGTGAAATGACCATCTTGCCACTGAGACATTAAGATTCGTATCCATTTTGAACGGTTCCGATTTAATCCTATTTTTAGCCATATTACGAGCCCCCCACATCCAAAGGCCGTGTGATACAGCCTTTGGGGAGTAGTTTTGTTGTTTTAATGGCGTATAGGGCTTTATCGGAGTTCCCAAAGGGCGTTCGAATCTCGTCTAAGGGGTGATGGTGCTATTCTGAGCTGGTAACATACCCAAGTTTTCTCCTAGGCTTTTCCGGATTTTTGGTGATTTTTCCACATTTTTTAATTATTTTTCGAATTAGTTATTTAATTTTGCGAGGCAATAATCTAATTTCAAGAGGCGTCAATTAATTATTCTAACAAATAATTATTTATCCAGGAGGTCGAAAATATTTTTTCCGAATTTATAATTATTTTTTAGAATTTTTAATTAATTTTTCTGGATTTTTAATTATTTTTTTACAATTTTTAAATAATTAATTCGAATTTTAATTAAAATAAAAGGATTTATCACCGGATTTATGACGTGGCACAATATGAACCATCCATCTTGTGTCGGTGCGAAGTTCGGAACGATCAGACGACGGGGCGGCGTTGAACGACGTCGACGAATCTGGGACCTTGATCAGATTGTGATGCGAGTTCCGAAGTGATCTGACGGCTTGTGTCGCTCGGCAGGATTTTCTCCGTATGAGCAACTCGGAATGCCAGTCGCTCGGATTGGGATTCCGAGCGACTTGGAGCAATTTGGGATGTCCATCTGGATGCAGCACGAATCCCGAGGCCATCTGACGATGGATCTTGCACTTGGTCACGTGGTTGAATCTGGGTCGTCCATCAGGTTGCAGCACGGATCACGAGGAGATCGGATGGCTCTTGTTGCGCAGCATTATTTTCTCTGTATGAGCAGCTCGGAACGCCTGTCGCTCGGATTGGGCTTCCGAGCGACGTGGCGCAATCTCCACCGTCTGATTGAAGATCAAGCACGAAGCTTGAGGCACGACGGCATGGATCACGAGAAAATGTGATTTTGGTCGACGCATCTGAATCTCGGCCATCCATCAGGTCGCGACACAAATCACAAGGCGATCGGATGGCTCTCGTTGCTCGGCATTATTTTCTCCGTATGAGCAGCTCGGAACGCTTGTCGCTCGATTGGATTTCTGAGCGACGTGGCGCAATCTCCGCCGTCTAATTAAAGATCAGGCACGAATCTCGAGGCAGACGGTGTGGATCACGAGAAAACATGATCTTGGTCGATGCAGTCTGATCTGAGCCGTCTGATTAAGATCTGGCGCGAATCACGTGGAGAAAGTCATTTTTCTCCAATACGCAGCTCGGAATACAAGTTGATCGGATTTGGCTTCCGAGTGACGTGGCACGATCTCCGCTGTCTAATTGATGATCAGGCACAAATCCTAAGGCAAGAAACGTTTAGGCTTCTGGTTTAGGCATTTGAGCTTCTGATGAGCCGTTATGGGGGCCCAAAGTTTTCGAAGGCCCACCCAAATCCACATTAACAGTTATAAGTTTTCACCGCCTCTTTCCCCCTCATTTCTTACTGTTTTACTTTCACTTCACTTTTTTCTCAACCCACTTTTGCTCTCGAGCGGCGCTGCTAGCTTTCGCAGCCAGGCATTTTTAATTTCCGGCGAGCTATTCCGACCGTAAACGTCACTTCGAGGTAAATCATCTCAAACTTAATCTTGAAATGTCTAGAGTGTCGTCAGGGAATGAGACCTCCACCTCGGACCAAGGTGCCGACCGAGCCGTAGTGTTCGTCCCGAGCAAGGGGAAGGAAGTGGCGAAGTCGGTCATTGTGGAGACAATAGTGGAGACGGTGAGGGGGGCTGGAGCACTGGGTCGGCTACCGTCGACACTGTCGAGCCTCAGAAGGGTCAGGAGCTACTCCGAAGATATTTTGGAGAAGGCGGTGCACGGGATGTCCGCGGTGTATGAGGAGATTAGCCCGAGGGATCCTTCCGAGGTGGACGAGATCCCTTCGATCATGACCGAAGCGGACCTTCACTGGATCATGAAGGGATTCTGCATCCTGAAGGAGTACGCACTGCTCCTCCCCGGTTCCGGCTTCCGAGCTTGTACGGGGACGTCGCCAGACATATGCGTCTTCTCGTACGACGCACTCAATGCTGGCCTTCGGCTGCCGCTCCCGCCCTTTGTTGTCGAAGTGCTGCAGTGGTACGGCTTGAGCCCGGTGCAATTCATGCCGAACATGTGGCGACACGTCATCGCCTTCATCCTCGAATGTCAAGCGGTCGGCGTGCAGCCCCAGCTCGTCATTCTCCACAGCCTCTACCGGATCTGCCGAATGAGCAAGATGGAGTACCGGTACTATCTGTCACCGAGGAAGGGGTTAAACTGAACCAGAACCCAGACTCCATCAAGCATTGGATGGAGAAGTACTTCCTGATCTGAGTCCCCGAGCCGTGGGGCTTCCCTACGGTGTGGAAGGAAGACATTCCGAAGTGGGCGAAGTCCAAGACGGTGCTCACTAAAGAAGAGGAGGAGATAATGACGAAGATCCTCGGTCTTCCGACCCTCGGTTGGAAGGATATTACCGAGGAGGTCTTGTTCAGTGGGGGTCTCAGTCCGATCGACCCTAGTACGCTCCTTTACTTCTTTTTCTTTAGTATATAGGTATCTGCTTTTAATTTTTGCGTTTATTTCGCTAACTCTTTTGCTCATATTTTTTTGTTATTCAGAAGCCCCGGTATGGATTACCGAGCTCTAATTGCTAAGAAGACTGTGGCGGCGGCGAATGATAGCAAGAACAGGAAGAGGACGACGGTAGGGCCTCTTTCCAGTCGAGCGGTACAGGCGCTTTCGGCTCCAGCGGCGGTCATGGACCTAGTCAGCGATGCCCCCTTAACGTCGCAAGTCACGCTCCCTTTTGCTGAAGCCCCTGGATCTTCGAGCGGGGCATTCTTGGCTGGCGCCGATCTGACGCTCGAGGTGCCACTACTCACAGCCGAGGCGGAGGCCATCCTTACCGAAGAGCACAAGAGGCTCTTCGTCCCCGACTGGCGAGTGATTAAGCTTGACGGCTTCCCTGGTGACGCGGGGATGTGCATGCAAGCGGTGCATCATTTGCCGACCCCGAAGGATGGTGCGGCACTGAGGGCTAGCATGGTCGGCAATAATGCCTTGGAGATCGCTCGGTTGACGATGTCGGTAAGTGGTCTCTGCTCTGTTCTCTTAAGTTTCAGAATTAATTATTTTGAGTTCTCACGTCCTTCCATTTTGTTAGCAAGGCTTCTCGCCCCGGGCCCAAAACTTCTAATCTTTTTATGGCATTAAATCCGCCTTCACAGCGATCTGCTTCTTGATCTGAGTGGAAAGAAAGAGGAGTCTTCACAGACCCTCTGCCACTTCAGCTATATGCTCGAGCAGTTTGCCAAGCAAGAGAAGGAGATGAAGGCGCGAACGATCGCGAGCGGTCGGAGCGTGCCAAAGCGGTGAAGCTGTTCAAGGCCGAACAGCAGCTCTCGGCTTCACGAGCAGCCGAGGTCGGTGCCTTCGAGGCTAAGCTTGCCGAGGCACTCGAGCACTCGGCGGCCGAGACGACCAAGGTCGAGGTGCTGGAGAAGGAGAAGTCTCACCTCGAGGAAGAGCTGGTGAAGGCACTGAGGGCGTCCGAGGAGGCACTGAAGGAGTAGGAGATGAAGGTGGCTGAGGCGAAGAAGGCCACTCAGCACGAGGCGGAGGCCCATATGATGACAAATATGGAGGAAGCCTACGCTCGAGCCCTGAAGCACGTGGCGGCTCGCATCCCCGGCTTCGACGGCTCGGGGTACTACTTCTACGACCCCGTAGAAGGCGAGGAGTTCATCCCACTAGCTGAAGTCGAGCCCGAAGGGGAAGACAACGAAGCAGAGAGCGACGGCGAGGAGGTGGTGAACCCCAAAGTGGCGCTCGTCACTCTGCCGAGCGAGAGTGCTTCGGAGCAGCACCTCGAGGTGGGTCCTTGACTTAGTCGTATCTTCTTTTTTTTTTAATATGTATTGCCGAACTGCAGACTGGCCACCACTTCAACTTTGAAATGAATACGAAAGTTCTCTGCTTTTGTCTAAGTGTTGGAAAAAAATTTTGAACTCTCTTTCGTCTAAGTGTTGTAGAAAACTTCGAACTATTTTTCGTCTAAGTGTTGGAGTAGTGAGAATCTCAATGGCTCCGTGCTCTCACTCTTTTCAGATTATCTAAGTGTTGTAGATCGCCGAAGTGCCTCGATTAGCCGAAGTGGCTCGTCTCAAGGCTAGTCTAGGGGCAACGAGATTGGGGCTCGTGAGGAACCAAGAGCGGCTTCGCGAAACGGAGTCGGATCTCAGTAAGGCGAGGTATGAGTTGAATCACCTGAGATCGACCCTTGTTCGTCGAGACACAGAGAGGAGGCGATTAGAGGAGCAGATCAAAGAGAGGACCCCCGAAGGCGATGATGTGGGCTCGTTCTCCGAAGCCAACCTCGGCCTGAAGCTTAAGCGCCTTCACGACTCTCTATCTAAGGTGATAGCGGAGAGGGACGAGCTGAAGAAGGTGACCCTCGGCAAGAGCATGGAAGTTTCTCACCTTCGGCGGACGATCACCGATGGCTCTTGAGGGGCAGGCTCGGTGCGACTGCCTCATCTGAACATAAAGGTGAGAGATGACTCGCTCAAAGAGCGAATTGTCGAGCTCGAGGCAGAGGTCACTCATCTTTAATCGCGATCCGATCGGAGCAATGTTAGATCTACTTCTTGCACTCGTGAAGAGCATGATAAATGGATAACTTTCTACGAGCTGGAGCATCGCTCGCCGCCAATGCATCGAAGCCCGGGCGACGCACAAAGTGGGGCAACAGCTTTTTCAATTGGAGCATCTGTTGGGGCCAACACTAGAACGAGTGCCGACGATGCTTCTCGGCTAGCCGGCCTAGATACAAGCGCCGAAGAGGTGCGTCGGCAATACAACATTCGTCGACCTCGGGTGTCTCTCAACCGAAGTATCCCCATGCCTTGGAGGTGCTGAAGTAGGCCTTAGAAGTCTTGTAATTATGGTTTCACAAGTGTTGTATCTCGTTGTAAAGATGAGCAGTTGGTCTTGTAATTAGACTTGTTTCTCAAATTTTAATGAAATAATACTTGTCTTCGTACTCGTGTGTTTTGCTAGCATTTGTAGTTGTGAACAGTCGTAGGAGCGATTCCGAACGGTGATCCGCTCTTTAATCTCTTAGAAGCAGGTAGTTGGAGCGGAGTCGAACCGAGTGTTGGACTCCAAGCTTATCGTTTAGAAAATATCAAAAGCTGCAGGAGCAATTCCGAATGGTGATCCGTTCTTTACTCACTTAGAAGCAAGTAGTTGAAGCGAAGTCGAACCAAGTGTTGGACTCTAAGCTTGTCGTTTAGAAAATATCAACAAATGCAGGAGCAATTTCGAATGGTGATCCGCTCTTTACTCACTAAGAAGCAAGTAGTTGAAGCGGAGTCGAACCAAGTGTTGGACTCCAAGCTTTTCGTTTAGAAAATATCAACAGCTGCAGGAGCAATTCCGAATGGTGACCCGCTCTTTACTCGCTTAGAAGCAAGTAGTTGAAGTGGAGTCGAACTAAGTGTTGGACTCCAAGCATGTCGTTTTAAAGCAAAAATTTTAAAAAGAAAATTGAAAGTAGAGTTTGTAACACCCCGTTTTGTACGATACCTGAATATATGTATATATGTATGTATATTGTCAGTATGCATGTAATTGATTATAGTATTATGGGTCGATTTTGCTATCGTGGTGGATGGTTAGGGCTACGGGACGGTTTTTTGGGAGAATTGCATTCCGAGGATGCACGAGAAAGAGGAGAACCGATACTAGTATAAACGCTAGTTTTCGGTACGACGCACATGCAAATATAACACAATATGATACTACAGTGAATATATATTGCGTGCGCTCGTTAAACCACTCGTCTTGCACTCGTTGGAACTCGTTAAGGACTATGTTGGGCAGCCAACATAACAAACACAAAACCAATGGGCTTGAACCATGGTTTTGGTTTACAAAACCACCTACATCCTAACCCTACCCCCCTAGTCAAATCCGGCCTATACCCCTCCCATTCTCCTTAATTTCCCATTTCATTATCTCCCTTTTGCTCTGAAAATTTCAGAAAGCCAGCTCAAGAGAAATAGGAGAGAAGGAAGAAGAAAGTGAAGAAGAAAGATCAAGAGGAGATTTCCAAGAGAGGAAGCTTGAAGAAGATTCTTCCACTGCTACAACCAAGGGTGGGGAGTTTCTCTAAATATTATTTTCTTGTCTTTTAATTGATTATGATTGTATGCATTTATGGTAGGATGCATAGGGTTGATCATCTAAAGGTTAAAAGTTGAAGTCAGAATTGAACTAGAAAAACTGATTCGGAGTACCATTTTGTGGATTTTTCCGAGAGCAAAATATGATTAATTAGACCATGAAATTAAAAGAGTTTGTTCATATATGTGTTAGGATCGTTCATGATTTATTTCAGATTTTTCTATGGTCATTTGATATGTTAATAAAATCGTGAGATGGAGCTGTGTCGTAAGGCAGACTCAGAAAGAGATAAACAGGATGGCTGATATTGTAGGAATTTTCATGATTTATTGAAGCATGATATTGATCTAAAAATTTTACCCATTGTTTCTGCATTCATATTGATTATGTAAGAAAATCAAGAAATTATTTGGATGAGTTTATAGACATGAGAAAAATCGAGCTTTAATCAGTAGCTGATGTACTAAAGAACTTGATGGTTTCTGTGCTAACTTGCAATAGATAGTACTCACTGTATAATTGGAATTTTGACATGAGGTCTTTTGCATGATGTTGGGTACGATATCTAGTTTCACCACCATAACTTTTACGTAATTTAGACAAGTTGTGATTTACTATGATTTTATGATTAAGCACTGTGCTGTTTTCAGCCAGTTTTGATACTCTGTAGAGATTGAGAATTTGAGACTTGTTGGAAGCACATTTTGAGGATCATGACTAATTAGAGAGTTGTAGTGGACACCTAGATCTTTCCAACAAGACTAACTTGAGGCAATTCCAGTAAACGGTTGAATTATTATGATTTTTGTAAGACTGGACAGAGAACTAGAGTAGAGCTGAGTGCTCTGAATTGGAGAGACCAATTGTGTGAATTGGTGTATCGATGATAGAGAAGTGTGTTAGGGTGACTTAATGGTATAATTTGGACTCATGACCAACTAGAGAGTTGTTGAGGATACCCACACCCTTCTACAGAATTTGAGTTTGTGTCGTTCTGATGAACGAGTAGGATTTTGTGTTACTGGTAAGGTGCAGCCCATGCACAGGAAGCACGCGGGCTAGAGCTTGAGAAGTTATTTCGAGGATTTAGATATTTGAATCTAAGCTCGTGATCAACTCGAAAGTTGTAGCCTAGGATTTTACCTTTCCAGATTAGGCTCGTACACTCCAACTGGAGTTGTATCGAGAGAGTTATGACCATTTTGAGATTCGGGCAGAAACCCGTAGGTCGCTTAATCTTGGTTTGGACTGAGTGTTGTGAAGATATTTTTCCTTGTGTGTTATCTGAGTCGATGACTCGTGTCTAGGGATGGTTGATCTCTGTATTGAGGTTATTGAATCTTCGAGTGGGATGGATGACTCGAGTTAGTCACTAGGGTAAAGGATACCCTGCACCTATCAAGCCTATATTATTAGACTTCTGCCGAGCATAGGACGTCCGAGCATGCCAGTAAGTGGAGCCCACGAGGCAATTATATATTTACAGCCGGGGTAGCGGCAGGCGTAGGCCTTTATGCTGGACGAGTCCAAGCCGGGGAAGTGGCGAATCGGACCGGTATCGCCAGGGGCCAGAGGTTGATAGGCAAGTGTGGAAGTAGTTAATTCTTACATGAAGTAATTAGAGTAAGGTAGGCGTTAGAATGGTTATTAAAGGGGTTGGAAAATTGCATTAGTCCTAATAAACCATAGTCGGTGTTGTATCTTCTAGTCGTAGGGATACGTTCTCGGCCGCTCATGGATTGCGTCCCCAGCTCGTATCTCGATTTGTTGATTTCCAAAGTTTTGCCGAAGTAAGGTGCGAGAGGCCCGAAGGATTTGACCTCCCGTGGTACTCACGTCCCTAAAGCGTGGGTTTTTGTGTTTTGGTATATATATATAAGTTCATAACCCGAGCCAGGGGTGAACACGCATGCGTAAGTCCATGGGTGGACATGTGGAACCAAGGGTCGTAAGGACCAGGTTCAACGCGGTTTCTAAGGAGGTCCGTACGCGGGTACCAACTGGCGGTGACCACTTGGGCACTGCAGGGCGGAATTAGACCGGCCGCTGCAATCTCCTTGGGCGACGGACAGACTATTGGGAACTGGAGTGTGTACAAGAGTAGGGTGCATGGCGAGGATTCGAATCCCTATATTGTGGAGAAAGACGACTAGATTTGGGGGCGTATGTAGTATGGGATGCATTCGTGCTTCAAAGTCTTGCTTGCATTAGAACCAGGCATGTGAGTTTGCTGCATCTAGACTTAAGGTCATATCATGACACTGCACTAGAACACGAATCCACTAAACCCTTGTTTTTGGCACATCACCTTTCTATTTTGCATAAATTATTGGTTGTGATTGAATTTTAGAGGATCTCTGTTATCACCAGCTTTGCGTCAGTCGAAGTACTGACGTTCCCCACCTTGTAGGTATCCGGAGCCGATCTACAGGTACCACGGAGCTCGAGTTGGTCTAAGGATCCAAGGGACATATACAAGTACTGTTATATTGTAGTAAATATTGTAATTTTTATTTGGACATTGTAACCCTTGTAAATGTAACATTTATATGGAATAAAAGTTTTAAATTTCCAGTACTTCTGTGACTTGGCTATTTTGAAGTTCGACTCCTGGAGTAGGGTCTCAGGTTCCCGGTATGGAGATTCGGGGCGCTACAGAGTTAGACTACCCAAAAATAGAGAACTTGAGAAGAAGAGATTTCTTTTTATTGAGAACAACTGGGCGGCCGCTTCTAAGTTGCGAGCTGCCTTTACACTTTGATAACAAGAAAATACAAGTAAGGACTCTAGACATGTCTTCTGGAGTGCTCTTGGGGAAGATGCTTGGAGCGGTGTTTAGACACTCTCTTGGTACTTCATCAAGTGCTCTGCGTTCCATGTCCTCAATATCTTCTTGCCCCCCGGGTCTTCGAGTTGATACGCTCCTGGGCGAACAACTCTGGAGACCCTATATGGTCTGTTGCCGCCGAAATCGATGTGGGGGCAAACGATAGATTTGTTGATTCGAGGAAAGTTGAATAGTCAAGCCTGAACACCTTCACCGGAGCTTGACCGAGATTCTCCCGCCGTTGACCTGTAAAAAGTGCAAAATACTGGGTTTGATTCCGACGACGCACCCTCCGACGCTCTTGTCAGTAATCAGAAAGATTATGAAAGAGCTTTGATTGGCAAAAGATTGATTACCTTGTAACAGTAGGGGATGGGGGGTATTTATAGCTGCCTTAGGAACCAGTTTCGGGATAAGATCAAATCCCTACTTCTCAGTGAATGGATAGAAGTGATCAGGATCTTTGATTAAGGACAATCATAAACTCTAATTCTATTCAGCTGGACTAGGTTTCTTGCGGGTTGGAACCCGTGCCCAGTAAGTCGGATCCGTTTATGGGTTATTGGGCCTTTGAAAAAAGGCCCAGTTTCCATTGCGGACCCGTTTGTAGATGAAATTACCATTTTACCCCCGAGTTTTAAGATTCGTGCCCGATTTGAATGGTCCCAATTTAACCCTATTTTTAGCCATATCACGAGCCCCTCACTCCCGAAGATTGAGTTTTGATCAGCCTTCGAGGAGTAGTTTTACTGTTCTAATGGCTTGTGGGGTTGTATCGGAGTCCAAACGAAGGGTGTCGAATTTTCATGTGAGGTATTATGGTGATTTTCGGAGTTGGTTGCATGCTCAGGGTTATCCTTGAGCTCTTCTGGATTTTTGGTGACTTTTCTTAATTTCTATTTATTTTCTGGATCAGTTATTTAATTTTGCGAAGCGGTGATTTATTATTCGGGGGCATTCATTAATTATCCTAAACAATAATTATTTACCCGGGGGTTCAAAAATAATTCTCCGAATTTAAAATTAATTTTTAGAATTTTTAATTAATTTTACAGAATTTTTAATCATTTTTTCGCAATTTTTGAATAAATAATTTGAATTTAATAAATAAAAAAATTAATTTTTAATACCATTTATGACGTGGCGCAATCTGGACCGCTCATCAACACTAAACACAAATATCTAAGTGACCGGGCGGTCCGAGTGGCTCGGCAGCACTTTTTCTCCGCTTGTGAAGGTCGGTGCCCCACTAGCTCGGTCATAACTCCTCGGTAGCTTGGTAGCTCGGCGCTTCACGAGCTGTCGAGCTATGTGGCTGAATTTGAAGCGTCCATCATGGCGTGAATCACGAGGTAGGGGGCTCAGATCACGAGAAAATGTGATTTTGTCGTTTTGTGGGTGTGGCGTGATTTGAGCCGCTTATCAGCTTTTGGCACAAATCTTAGAACAATCTGACGGCCTGAGTAGCTCGGCAGCATTTTTCTCCAAATATTGAGGTCGGTGCCTCGGTAGCTCGGCAGAGTGCCTCGGTGGCTCGGCTCCTCTTGAGTCGTTGAGCCACGTGGCGACATCTGGAGCGTCCATCAAGGCACGAATCACGATGCAGGCGGCTCAGATCATGAGAAAACGTAATTTTGTCGTTTTGTGGGCATGTCTGAATCTGAGCCGCTCATCAACTTTGGGCGCGAATCTTGGGACAATCAGACGGCCCAACGAGTTTGGCAGCATTTTTCTCCAAATGTGAAGGTCGGTGCCTCGGTAGCTCGGCTCCTCTTGAGTCGTTGAGCCACGTGGCAAAGTCTGAACTGTCGCCGCCCTTCTCTATTCTGTTGTTTAGCCTTCCTTAACGGGCTTGAGGGGGCCCCAAGCGTTACAAAGCCCAAGAGTCGCTTCTTTCACTATAAGTTTTCACCCCCTGCCCTCTCTCTCATTCTTTCACTTTTCACTCTCAGAATTCACTTTCGCTCTCGAGTCGCTCTGCTAGCAGAGATTTTTGCTCAGCGGTGGTTGCGTTAGCTGTAGCGGCAGGCAAGGCAATTTTCGGCGAGGTTTTTCCGACCGAGAATGTCACATCAAGGTTAGTATATATATTCTCACTTTCATATATATACCCTACGAGATGTCACGAGCATCCTCGGGCAGTGAGGCTTCTTCCTCGGGAGGTCGGAGCGATCAGCAGTTAGTTCACGAGGAGGGGGAAGAAGTGCGGAGCCGAGCGAGGGGGAAGGAGATAATAGGGTCTTCCGCGGCCGAGCCAACCTCTTCGCTCGTCAAGGAGAAGGGGAAGGAGGTGGCCAGTCCAGTGGTCGTCGAGACGGTGGTAGAGACCGTAAGACCAGCAGGAGAAATGGGTCAGTTGTCGATGGTGTTATCCAGCCACGGGGGGATCAGGTAGTATACCGGCGTGCTGCTGACCAAGGCCGTCTACGGACGCTCGGAAACATACGAAGAGAACAAACCGAGGGAGGTTACCAAAGTCGACGATATACCATTGGTTCTAACCGAACAAGATCTTCTTCGGATTCGGAAGAGCTTCGTCATTCCCTCGGAGTACACCTTGATTCTCCCCGGTCCCGGGGTGCACGCGTGCATAGCATTCATGCCCGACACTTGCGTCTTCGCCTACGACGCGTTAAATGCTCGCCCGACACTTGCGTCTTCGTGACCGAGGTGCTCCGGTGGTATGGACTGAGCCCAATCCAGTTCATGCCGAACATGTGGCGACATGTGCTCGGATTACTACTCCAATGACAAACAGCGAAGGTGGTCTCAGCTCGTCGTCCTCAGGATCTTGTACCGGATCAATCGGATGAGCAAGACCGAACACCGGTACTATCTGTCACCTCGAAAAGGCGTCAAGTTGATAGAGAACCCAGACTCTATCAAGTTGTGGAAGGGTAAATTCTTCTTGATCCGAGGCCCTTCGTCGTGGGACTTCCCGACCCGGTGAAAGGAGGATGTGCCGAAGTATGCAAAGGCCAAGCCGGTGTTGACTCCGGCCGAAGCAGAGGTTGCGGCAAAGCTGGTCGACCTCCCGATGTTGAGTTGGAGGGACATGACCGAGGAGGTGCTCCACGGGTCGGGCCTTAGTCCGATCAACCCGAGTACGCTCCGGACATCTCTATCTCCTTGTTTACTTTTTGTTACGCATTATTTTTTCTAACTTTGTTTTCTTTATTCGACAGTGGCTCCGAGCATGGACTTTAGGGCAATCATGGCCGAGCGGAATACGGCCAACAAGGCCAAGAAGAGGAAGAGGACGAGCGCGGGGCCTTCGTCCAGCCGACCCACCAAGGTTCCTTCGGCCACGGTCGTGGATCTGGTATCTCCTCGGCATTCAGCCTTAGCTGTAGGTCTTCTTCAGCCGACCCCTTCTGATCCTTCGGGCGAAGGCTTCTCCGTCTCGGCGGCTTTGGCACTCGAGGCCTCGCCCCTTACCGAGCAGGCCGTGGCCATACTGACCGAGGGCCACAAAAAACTGTTCGTCCCCGATTGGCGAGTGATGAACCACGATGGTTTCTTGGGGGATTCGGCGATGAGTATGCAGGCCCTTCGTCATCTCCCAACCCCAAAAGACCGAACCGCACTGAAGGCAGGGACGACAGGTGACGATGCTCTAGAGGTAGCTCGGTCGCTCATATCGGTATGTTTTCTTAGTTGATTTCGATAATCTTTGAAAATTTTCTAAGTTTTTAGCTCGGCTTTCAATGCGCTCTAACTGCTTCTTCTTGCAGTCCACGTGCCACTTCATCCACCTTCTCGAGCAGTACGCCGAGCAGGAGAGGGAGTTGAAGGCCGCTTGCGACAAAGACCGAGCGGAAAGGGCGAGGGTCGTGAACAAGTTCGAGGCGGAGCAGTGCCGCTCGAATGCTTTGGCAGCACAGGTCGCCGACTTGGAGGCGGCCTTGGCACAGGCAAGGGAGAAGCTTGCCTCGGAGGTGGCTAAGGCAGCCGAGGAGAAGGTCGAGGCGAAGAGGGCCCCGGAGGCCGTGATGCGGCAGAAAGACGAGGCCGTAGAGGCGGCAAGGGCAGAGATAGAGGCCGAGGCCAAGAAGCACCCAATGGACAACATGAAGCAGTCTTATGCCACCGCTCTCAAGCACGTCGAGGCTCGAATTCCCGGCTTCGACAGGTCGGGTTACGGGCGGTGGGGTCCGGTCAACGAGCAGGACCCAGAAGCCGAGCAAGAGGCCGAAGGAGAGGAAGGGGACGAGCAACAAGGTGACGAGGCCGTGGTGGTGGAGGAAGGGGGCGACGAGGCTGCGACTGACCCCCAGCCATAGTGGCAGAGGAAGGGGAGCCGTCGAGCGAGGTGCCCGGCGCCGAGCTACCACCTAAGGTGGCCCCTTGACCTTTGTTGCCTTGTATTTTTCCTTCTCCTTTTCATGTATCGCCTTGTAGCCCCTCACCGCTTTTTTTTTTGTTATGAATGAAATTTTGCTTTCTTTGACTAAGTGTTGGGATCGATCTTGTTTTGGAGACGTCTTGATTTGAAATTTTTCTAAGGGCTGAAAATAATTTCGTTTTGAAATCCAACTAAGTGTTGATAACAACTTTGCTTTGAGATATGGCTGTGTTGCTCGGGCTTAGTGCTATTGTGTTCTTTCAGATCACCGAGTTGCGTCTAGCGGAGGCATCGCCAAACACGGTAGCGGCTGTGGTTTCTCGTCTCCGAACTGACTTAGAAGCGACGAAGTTGGCCCTTTCTCGCAGTCGAGAGTGTTTTCTCAAGAGCGAGTTGGATCTAGACCACCTCAAGCTAACATTGTCGAAGCGTCTCTTCGAGCTGAAGCAACTAAAGAAATGAGCTCGAGAAGCTCCTCCCGAAGGGGAGGTGGAGTCACTTTGGCAGGCACTATTAGATGTCACGGTGGAGAGAGATGAACTGTTAGCTGAGGTCCACGAGTTGACGATAGTAGAAGACGAGCTTTCGGCGGAGAGAGAGGAAGTAGTAGCAGCGAAGGGCAAGTTGACGGCGGAGCTTGACGATCTGAAGAGGGTTACAGTCGACAAGAGTATCGGGTTACTCATCTCCCTCGAATTATTGCCGACAGCTCTGGTGACGCAGGCTCTGCTCAGCTTCCCCGCTTCAAGATAGCCATGAAGGACGACTCTCTGAAGCAACGAATTGTCGAGCTCGAGGCGGAGGTCACTCGCCTCAAACCCCAACCTGAACTGATTAATGTCAAAAGCACGTCTTGTACTCGTGAAGAGAGCGAGAGAGGAATTTCCTTTTACGAGCTTGCGACTAGCTCGCCTGCTGCTCGGTAGAACCCTGTTGATGCACAAAGTAGGCTGGCTTCTTCGTCGAGCAGAGTGTCCGTTGGGGCCACCGTCAGAGGCAGTGCTGAAGATGTGTCTCAGTTTGCTGGTCTAGAAATGAGCTCCGAGGTTCGGCGTCGCCGTCCCCATCCCCGGGTGTCTTTGAATCAGAACATTTCTGCCCCGAGGAAGCGTTGAAAGAGTTGTCTTTTAATTTTGGCTTTTCAAATTTTGTAACTCGTTGTAGAGAAGAGTAGCTGGTCTTGTAATCTAAGTTTCCTCAAACTTTAAACTTTATAGAAGTGAGAGCTTGTTTATTCTTTTGTGCTTGTGCGTTTGCATGTTTTGTTCATCATTTATGGTTGTAGGACCACTTCTTACCTGCTTATGAGTGAGGAGTAGAAGCGGAGTCGAGCCGAGCTTTGAACTCCGAAATCTTTGTTTGACTAGGTTTCAACAGTTGTGGGAGCAGTTCCGAATGGCGAACCACTTCTAGCTCGCTTAAGAGCGAGCTTGCAAAGCGGAATCGAGCCAAGTTTTGGACGCTGAACTCGTCATTTGAGTAGGTTTCAACAGTTGTGGGAGCAGTTCCGAATTGCAAACCACTTCTAGCTCGCTTAAAAGCGAGCTTGCGAAGCGGAATTGAGCCAAGTTTTGGACTCCGAACTCTTCGTTTGAGTAAGTTTCAACAGTTGTGGGAGCAGTTCTGAATGGCGAACCACTTCTAGCTCGCTTAAAAGCGAGCTTGCAAAGCGGAATCGAGCCAAATTTTGGACTCCGAACTCGTCATTTGAGTAAGTTTCAACAGTTGTGGGAGCAGTTCCGAATGGCATACCACTTCTAGCTCGCTTGAAAGCGAGCTTGCGAAGCAGAATCGAGCCAAGTTTCGGACTCCGAACTCGTCGTTTGAGGAAGTTTCAACGGTTGTGGGAGCAGTTCCGAATGGCGAACCACTTCTAGCTCGCTTAAGAGCGAGCTTGCGAAGCGGAATCGAGCCATGTTTTGGACTCCGAACTCGTCGTTTGAGTAAGTTTCAACGGTTGTGGGAGCAGTTCCGAATGGTGAACCACTTCTAGCTCGCTTGAAAGTGAGCTTGCGAAGCGGAGTCAAGCCAAGTTTTGGACTCCGAACTCGTCGTTTAAGGAAACACAATTAAGGTTTTAAACAGAGAGATACGACAATCACAAGAGAATTATCAGGCAAAAGAAGTTCTTTATTAATAACTGCTAATCGGCCGCTTCTAAGTTGCAGGCCGTTATTACAATGGGAAAATAAAGAAACAAGTACAAATAAAAAAAAGATAGGAATGGCTCGACATTTGATGGTACTCGGAGAGGCGTTCAAACACCCTCTTGGTACTTCAGTAAATGGTCGGCGTTCTAAGTTCTTGGTATCTCTCTGCCTTCGAGATCTTCAAGACGATATGCTCCTGGCAGAACTACTTTGGAGACCATGTATGGCCCTTCCCAATTCGGGGCTAGCTTGCTCTTTTGGCTGGGGAATGAGATGGCTAGCTTTCTGAGGACTAAGTCCCCCTCCTTGAGATCTGTGGGATGGACCCTTTTGTTGTAGGCCTGCTCAATTCTTCTCCGATAATTTTGCTGGCGAATCGAAGCTCTTTCGCGGAGCTCATCGATGAGGTCTAAATTTTCTCAGAGCTCTTTGACGTTCTGCTCTTCATTATAGGCAATAAGGCGAGGGGATGGCAAACCAACTTCAAAAGGGATTACGGTCTTGGACCCGTAGGTGAGGTTGAAGGGCGACTCTCCTGTAGGGGTACTTTTCGTAGTGCGGTAGTTCCACAATACGTTAGGAAGTTGTTCTATCCATAAGCCTTTGGCCGACTTGTCTAGTCTCTTCTTGATGCCTGAGAGGATCTGCCTATTGGCATTCTCTACTTGACCGTTGGATTGAGGATGGGAGACGGAGGAGAAGCATTGCTGAATGCCGAGGTCTTCACATAAAGAGCGAAATGTTGTCCCTGTAAACTGTGTTCCGTTATCTGTTACTAGGACTCGAGATATGTCGAACCTACAGATTACATTTTTTCAGAAGTACCTCAGCACTTTGTTCTCAATAATAGTAGCCAGTGGTTCGGCCTCGATCCACTTGGAGAAATAGTCGATTGCCACGACTAGGAACTTGAGCTGGCCTGGAGCTGGTGGGAACGGACCTAGCAAGTCCATTCCCTACATTGCGAAGGGAATTGGACTCGAGAGAGAGGTGAGTTGTGCTTGGGGTAGGCGGCGGATGTTGGAGAATTGCTGACAGGAGGTGCATTTCCGGACATGTTGTTCGGCATCCCGAAGTAGGGTAGGCCAGAAGTATCCGTAGTTCAAAACTTTCCTGGCGAGGGACCTTGATCCTGAATGGGATCCGCCTATACCTTCGTGGTGTTCTTTCAAGGCATACAAGGGTTCTTCTGGAAATAGGCATCTCAAGTAGGGTCTACCATCTATTTGGGTATAGGAGCGTTTGTATAAGACTCCCTCAATGAGAGTGTACTGCTCCGCTCTCGTTCGGATTCAGCGAGCTTCTTTAGGATCTTGGGGGAGTCTCCCATCTCTGAGGAACTCAATCAAAGGCTTCATCCAGTTATCCTTGAGTTGGACAGGTAGCGACTCCACTGAGTTGGGGACTTTTTCTTCGATGCTGGGCCTTAGGAGAACTTCGATCAGGACGGTCTGCTAGAAACCTTGGAGGGAGGAAGAGGCTAGATTTAAGAGGGCATCTGCTTGGGCGTTCTCTTCTCTGGGGATCCGCTGGAGTTGCGCCTCTTCAAACGAAGCCATGAGACTTTGGACCTTGGCTAGGTACTTGGCCATTTGGTCGTCTCGCGCCTCGTATTCTCCTAAGACCTGATTTACCACAAGCTGCGAGCCACTGAATATTCGAACCCATTGCGCTCCTGCCTTGCGAGCCATGCCCAGGCCTGCTATTAGGGCTTCATACTCAGCTTCGTTATTGGAAGCTTTGCAGTTGATGCAGAGGGAGTATTGGAGAACGAAATCATCGGACCCTGCCAGAATAACTCTGGCTTCGCTCCCTTCGGTGCAGGAAGATCCATCTACATATACTGTCCAGACGGGGGTCCATCTGCTGCTTGACTTACTTTCGAGACTGTGCTTTCCATTATAAATTCGGTTAGGGCTTGGGCCTTAATAGCAGTCTGCGGCTAATAAGATATGTCGTGTTAACTCAGCTCGATCGACCACTTCATTAGACGTCCGGAGGTCTCGGGCTGGTGCAGGACCTACTTGAGCGGCTGGTCGGTAAGGATGACCACCGAGTGGGATTGAAAATAGGGGCGGAGCTTCCTGACTGCCATAACCAATGCGTATGCTATCTTTTCCAATCTCAGATAGCGGAGCTCAGCGTCTCTAAGGACCTTGCTCACATAATAGATAGGCTTCTGAGCCTTGTCTTCTTCCCTCACTAGGACAGCACTGAGGGTTTGCTCGGAGGTAGCGAGGTAGAGGTAGAATGTTTCTCCGGGAGTAGGCTTGCTGAGGAGTGGGGGGGTTGACCAGATAGGCTTTCAGTTGGTCGAACGATTCTTGCTACTGCTGGCCCCACTCAAAGCCCTTAGCCCCCCTGAGGGCTTTGAAGAAAGGAAGACACTTTTCCCCTGACTTAGACAGGAAGCGCCCTATAGCCGCGAGGCGTCCTGTAAGCTTTTGCACTTCTTTCACATTTGTAGTAGGAGTTTGATAATGGCTTTTATCTTCTCGGGGTTGGCCTCAGTCCCCCTCTGACTGACCATGAAGCCCAGGAACTTATCAGATGAGATCCCGAATGCACACTTATTCGGGCTTAGTCTCATGTTGTGCTTCCTCAACACGTCGAAGGCTTCTTGGAGGTCGGCGACATGGTCGGACCCCTGGATGCTTTTTACTAGCATATCATCAATGTAAACCACCATGTTGCGGCCGATCTAATTTTGGAAGACCTTATTGATGAGGCATTGGTAAGTGGCGCCGGCATTTTTGAGCCCGAAGGACATTACTCTATAGCAGTAGAGGCCTTGATCTGTGATGAAGGATGTCTTTGGGATATCTGGGGGGAACATTCTGATTTGGTTATATCCGGAGAATGCATCCATGAAGCTCAAAAGCTCATGGCCTGAAGTGGCGTCGATCATGGTGTTGATGCTGGGGAGTGGGAAAGGATACTTGGGGCATGCCTTGTTCAAATCTGTGAAGTCGATGCAAATTCTCCAGCTTCCATTGGCCTTCTTAACCATTACGACATTAGAGAGCCACTCGGGATAATTGACCTCTTGTATGAACTAGGCTTTGAGGAGCTTCTCTACTTCTTCTTTTATGGCCTGCTGGCGCTCCGGGGCGAATTTACGCCTCTTCTGCTGGACCGGTTTGGACCCCGGAGCAACACTTAGGTGGTGGACGAGGAGGTCTTCGGAAATCCCTGGCATGTCGACAGCTGTCCATGCGAAGAGGTCCCGATTCCATTTTATGCATTGGACTATATCAGAACAGAGGGCAGAGGGAAGGGTTTTGTTGATGAAGAATTTGCGGAGGAGCACTTCTTCCAGCTCGTCTACCAGTTCTGAAATAGGCCGGTTGTTCTCCTGGGGAATTTCAAGGGTCTCGAGGGAAAGGACGGATCCTCCGGTCGAGGTCATGTAGCATTTGCGGGCCATCTCTTGACTTCCCCTTACTTCTCCTACTGCCTTGGTGGGGAACTTCATTTTCAGATGATAAGCTGACGAGATAGCGTCTAAAGCAGCTAGGCCAGGTCGACCTAGGATCACATTGTAAGCGGCTGGGACGTCGACAACCATGAAGTCCATTGGCTCCGTTCGGGTAGTAGGAGTTTTTCCAGCGGTTATGTCGAGGGTTATGACCCCTTCGATCGTCACTGGCACTCCCATGAATCCATGGAGAGTGTAGCCAGCGGGCTTGAGCCTATCCCACGATAATTTGAGCCCTCGGAAGGCCGCCAGGAAGAGGATGTTGATAGAACTACCGTTATCCACTAGAATTCTTTCCACTTTGAAGTTTGCCATGTGGAGATTAATCACCAGTGCATCACAGTGGGGGGTTCGGACACCTTCTAGATCTTCATCCGAGGAAGTAACCGGGACTCCAAGACCTTTGGAGGGGGTATGCTGTGCAGCGAATTGACTTTCCTGATGAAAGCCTTTCGAGATGAGTTAGAGGTTCCTCCCATTGGACCTCCGTGGATGAGGTGCAAGATGCGCTCTTCTTTGAATTCGGGAGTCTCGCCATGCCTCTCGAGCTGCTTGTTAGCCCCCTGGGGGGTGGAGGAAGGTCGACCCTATCCTTTCTTACAAACTTGGAGAGCTGCCCTCTCTGAATAAGGGCTTCGATCTCATTCTTCAGGGCCCGCCAGTCATTGGTGTCGTGGCCGTGGTCTCGATGGTAGCGGCACCATTTCTCCTTATCCCTCTTCTTCCCAGGGGTATTCATCTTCGGGGCAGGAGGCAAGATCCCTTCTTTCTCCACTTCCATGAGAATGGTTGAGACAGTGGCGTTGAGAGGGGTAAACTTTTCAAATCTGGGAGGTGGACGGCTGAACCCCGTTGTCCTTATGGAGCTTTTTGGCTCCCTCGTCTTTAGCAGCCTTCCTCTTATTTCCAGCAGAGGATCCCTCGAATGTGGGGCGATGTTCAGCCTCCTCCATGGGGATGAACTTCTCGCTTCTGATAAGAAGGTCGGAGAAATTCCGTGGGGGTTTTTTGGCTAGGGAGGACCAGAGGTTGGCGTTGAGGAAATTGGACTAGAAGGAGGCTACAGCGACCGATTGGTCGAGGGAGGCGATGGACCTGGCCTCCGCGGTAAACTGCTTGACATAATCTCTTAACTTCTCGCCCTTCTTCTGATTGAGGAAGAGTAGAAATACTTGTCTTTTCGGAGCGGCGGATGCTCATGAAGTGGGTTATAAAGAAGGTCTCAAACTGTTCAAAAGAGAATATGGAGGATGGAGCGAGGCGGGAGTACCATTCCCGAGCTGGGCCTCTGAGAGTGGCTGGGAAGGTGTTGCATAGGAGGGCATCGGAGGCTTGATGAATAATCATGAGAGTCTTGAAACTCTCGATGTGATCCATGGGATCTGACTCCCCCGTATATGTCTCGAACTGTGGGGGCTTGAAGTTTGCTGGAACGGGTGCCTCCATGATGGTTCGAGAAAACGGAGGTCTGCTTGGTCGGAGGGTCCTTCCTCTCAGTTCCTCATCCCTATCGAGTTGACCGAGGCGCCTCTCCAACTCATGGAGACGGCGGTAGACAGCATCATCCCTTCGACGGTATCCTGGTGAGCCTCTAGACTCATCTTCGTACGAAGGGGAGCGTAAGCTACAGCATCGGTAGCTTGGAGACTTGTGAGGGCTAGATGGCGGTGGCTCGGAGCTTGAGGAGGACTGAGGGACCGATGGCGAGGGCTGCAAACCGGCGGAGGAGTAGGGACCCTCTGAACATTATTGTTGTTTTTCGGCTGGAGATTGAGGGCCTGCAAGATTGTTGCCTGAAACTCTTGGAATTCTGCTCGGGTGATAGGTCCGTTCTGGTCCCTCTGGGGCTATCGACCAGCGGGAGAGTGATGCCTTCTTCGACGATAATCAGGGGACTCCGTCTGCCTCTTATGAAGAGGGGACTTCCTGTGGGCGCGACGGCAAGGAGATCACGCATTTGGACGTTCTGAACGGGAGACTCCCTCACGGGCCCACCTTTCATCCAAACGGTGGCGAAGGTCCTCTTCTTTCTGCCGGTTGACGATGATATTGCAGAGGTCTTCTGAGGGCCGAGGGTTATGAGATGCCATAGAGTCGTTTGAAGGGTTATTTATGGAGATATGGTCGCGGTGAAGAGGTTACTTCTAAGGGTGAGGACGAAAGGTCCCTATACCAGCATTCTGGGGCCCGAGTGGAGCCTGCTGGTGTTGAAGATTTTGGGGAGGAGGCTGCCCCTGCTGCAGAGGCTGATCGGGTTGAGGAGGGAGTTGTCCCTGAGGCTGGATGGGTTGGAGGGGAGCCTCCAGTTGTGGTTGTTGAGGAGTGGGTCCACGGTTGGACCCTCTAGATCTCAGCTTCCTTGGTGGCAAGGCTGGAGGCGGTGTTGACCGGTGGAAGAGGTTGGACTGCTATTCACCTTTCCCACA
The DNA here is from genome assembly GCA_017893485.1 of Hemerocallis citrina. NCBI lineage: Eukaryota > Viridiplantae > Streptophyta > Magnoliopsida > Asparagales > Asphodelaceae > Hemerocallis > Hemerocallis citrina. The sequence continues at coordinate 407,268,749 of CM030358.1, read as the reverse complement.
GAAGGCGCCAATCTGTTGCCGCTGAAATCATTGTGGGGGCAAACAGATAGATTTGTGGATTCGAGGAAAGTTGAATAGTCAAACTTGAATGATGTGTCTAATTTATATACAAATATTCGTACTCATTTACCAATAAAAATTGCTTGTTTTCGTTGATATTGTCTATAATTCATCTTATTTCTATAAGATTTCATTTAATTAATTATTTTTGAAGAAATAATATTTTTGATGCAAAAAGTAAAGATTTGTGGAAAAATCAACAAACAAAGTAAAATAATGGATTTATTAATTTTTATTGTTTTGTTGATTTAAAAGTGCGACAAATAATTTTAAAAGGATTTTTATAAGCTAATATGATTTGTAGTTAGTTTAATTAATTTTAAACTAATCAATTTTATTTTATTTAAAAATCTTAATTTCTATTATTATTTTGTGTATACAGCAGCACGTGGTTGGCAAGTTAGGAAGAAATGAGAGAAAAGAGAAAGAAATAAAATTCAGATCAAATAAGGAAGGAAATAAAGGAAAAGAATGGGGTTTTCTGCAAAAGTGCAAACCCTAATTGTTCTCCCCGTTCTCTATAAATACAAACCAAAGAAGTAGAGAGAAGGGTAGGAGGTGACGGCTGCCAATTGAATCAAAACAGAAATTTTTTTAAAAAAAAGTAAAAAATAAGAGAGAGACTGGCTGGGTCTCTCTTTTGCATGCGGTAAACAAAGCGGAGAGAGAGAAAGACGAAGACAGTGACAGGCTGGCAGGCGTGGACTTTGGCATGCAGAAGAAGACGCGACAGTGACAGATGGGTCACACGCGCTTTTCGCTGGCGTGTGCTCGTCTGACGTGGCTTCGAAAGGACAGGCGGGACCCACTCGCAGGTGGCGTGCTCTTTCTTCTTCTTCTTTTACGTGGCTTGACCGGTGCAGTTTCCAAGGCGATCTGACAGGCTTCGTCTTCTTCTTCTGACGTGACGCAGACAGCTCCTGCAGACGTGACAGGCCTGATTGGTGCTAGCGTTCACTTTGAAGGAGAAATTTTCTTCCTCTGGTTTGCATTAAATTTTGTATTCTTTTTGTATCTCTTCTTCTCCAATTTTTAGATGCAATCCCAAACACTTTTTATTAATTTTAAAATGAACATGAACTGAATTTATTGTTCTAGAGGCTAAGGTGTAGCCGAGTTTTGTAGAACACAAATTTTAATTCCTTATTATTACTCTATTTTTCCTGGTTGTGTTTTAATCTTTATTATTTATGCGTACAACATGGTGGATAGACATTTGTATGATTTTTCAAATCATAAAGAGACCGAACAGGTTATTTGTGATTAATAAAAATTAACACCGTATATTGGAGGACGTGACCGTTAAGAAATCCAAATTTTCAATTAATAATTTGATGGATAGGCGAAGAATTAGTTGAGAATACTTTTTAGACTACGTGGATAGAGTGGTTAATATATTTAGGATTTTGGTATACAATTTGGAAATATAATATCTTTAATTGATAAGGAGTTATAATTTGTGTGTGATAAACGAGATGAACCAAGAGCCCTAGAACTAATTTTACCTTTAGTAAATTACAAGAGCTTCATAGTTTCACAGCCCTCTCCCTCTTCACCAATTTAGTTAGTTTTAATTAGATTAATTAAATTTAGTTGTTTTATCATTTAAACTTCGATCTTCCAAATAGTGATTCATCTAGCGATATCGGTACTCAGTAAAATATCTAGTCCCTGTGGGTTCGACACTCTATTCACTTACTATATTACTTGTTGTGATTTTGTACACTTGCAAAAATTAACACCACTGAACACCTTCACCGGAGCTTGAACAAGATTCTCCCGCCGTTGACCTGCGAAAAGTGCGAAACACCGGGGTTGATTTCGGCGATACACCCTCCGACGCTCTTGTCAGTAATCAGAAAGATTATGAAAGAGCTTTGATTGGCAAAAGATTGATTACCTTGTAACAGTGGGGGATGGGGGGTATTTATAGCCGCCCTGGAACCAGTTTCGGGATAAGATCAAATTCCTACTTCTCAGTGAATGGATAGAAGTGATCAGGACCGTTGATTAAGGACAATCATAAACCCTAATTCTATCCAGCTAGACTGGGTTTCTTGTGGGTTGGAACCCGCGCCCTGTAAGACGGATCCGTTTATGGGTTATTGGGCCTTTGAAAAAAGGCCCAGTTCCCATTTCGGACCCGTTTGTAGCTGAAATTATCATTTTACCCCTGAGTTTTAAGATTCGTGCCCAATTTGAATGGTCCCGATTTAACCCTATTTTTAGCCATATCATTGTCCTTCCCAGTTTGGTGCCAACTTGCCCCTCTTGCTTGGATCGGAGATCGACAACTTTCTGAGCACTAGTCACCCTCTTTTAGATTGGCGGGGCGCACCCTCTTATTGTAAGCCTGGGTGATCCTCCGGCGGTAGGTCTCTTCCCGAATTGCGACTCTCTCGCGGACCTCGTCAATGAGGTCTAGGCAGTTGCAAAGCTGATTCGCATTCTGCGCTTCATTGTAAGCTATGAGTCGAGGTGAAGGCAAGCCTACCTCCAAAGGGATGAGAGCTTCGGATCCGTACGTGAGGTTGAAAGGGGACTCTCCTGTTGGAGTTCTTTTGGCGGTGTGATAGTTCCAAAGAACATTGGGGAGTTGTTCGACCCATAGCCCTTTAGTGGACTTGTGGAGCCTCTTCCTCAAGCCAGAGAGGATTTTTCGGTTCGCGTTTTTCGCTTGGCCATTGGACTGGGGTGCACTACCAAAGAGAACTGCTGCTGAATGCCAAGGTCGGTGCAAAAGTCGTGAAAGGCCGCTCCTGTGCATTGAGTCCCGTTGTCGGTCACGAGGATGCAAGGTACCCCGAACCGACAGATGATGTTCTTCCAAAAGAACTTCTGGACCTTGTGCTCGATAATTATTGAAAGTGGTTCAGCTTCTATCCATTTTGAGAAGTAGTCTATTGCTACCACTAAGAACTTGAACTGGCCTGGCACTGAAGAGAAGGGTCCGAGCAAATCCATTCCTCACATTGTGAAGGGAATTGGACTCGACAAGGAAGGGAGTTGTGCTTTGGGCAGGCGACAGATTGGGGCGAACTTCTGGCAGGAGTCGCACTGGCGGACGTGCTCCTCGGAGTCACTTAGTAGTGTGGGCCAGAAATAGCCGTAGTTCAAGAGCTTTCGGGCGAGCGATCTCGCTCCCAACTATGCACTGCACAGACCATCGTGGGCCTCCTTAAGGGCGTAGAGCGCTTCCTCCGGGGAGAGGCATCTCAGATAGGGTCGCCCGTCTATCTGGGTGTAGGATCGTTTGTACATGACCTCGTCCAGGAGTGTGTACCGCTCTGCTCGTGTCCTGACCCTCCCTGCTTCTTTTGGATCTTCGGGAATGATTCCATTTCGGAGGTACTCGAGGAGGGGCTTCATCCAGTTTTTCCAAAGTGTTAGGGGGTAGGCTTCCATTGGCTCCGAGCCATCTTCGTTAATGCTTGGTTTGAGAAGGACCTCTATCAAGATGGTCCTTTCTAGACCCTGGAGTGACGAGAAGGCGAGCTTAGAGAGGGCATCCACGTGCGCGTTTTCCTCTCGGGGAACCCGCTGGAGTTGGACATCTTCGAATAGAGCGAAAAGCACCCTCACTTTTGCTAAGTACCTGGCCATACGGCCATCCCTCACCTCGTATTCTCCGGACACCTGGTTGACTACTAACTGGGAGTCGCTGAAGACCCTTACGCGCTTCGCGCCTGCCTTGCGAGCCATGCAGAGCCCTGCTATGAGGGCCTCACACTCTGCCTCACTGTTTGATGCCGGAAAGTTTATGCGGAGGGAGTATTAGAGGACGAAGGTGTCGGGGCCAGTTAAGATGATGCCAGCCCCGCTCCCATCGGCGCAAGAGGACCCGTCTACATAAACGGTCCAGATCAAAGGGTCGGCAAGCGACTCGCATGAGTCCGGGATGGTGTTCTCCACAATGAACTCGGTCAGAGCTTGGGCCTTTATCGCCGTTCTGGGCTGGTAGCTGATGTCATGCTGACTCAGCTCGATGGACCACTTTATGAGCCACCCGGATGTCTTGGGTTTGTGGAGAACTTTTATCAGCAGTTGGTCGGTAAGGACGACCACCGAATGGGATTGGAAGTAAGGGCGGAGCTTTCGGGCCGCCATGACCAGGGCGAGAGCCATCTTCTCCAGCTTTGGGTAACGAAGTTCGGCGTCGCGGAGCACCTTGCTCACATAATAGATGGGCTTCTTCATCTTCTCCTCTTCCCTTACAAGGACCACGCTGAGTGTCTGCTCCGAAGCTGCGAGATAGAGGTAGAGGACCTCCCTAGGTGCTGGCTTGCTCAGGAGCAGGGGGTTAGCCAAAAATTCCTTGAGCTTGTCAAAGGACTCCTGTTGCTGTTGTTCCCATTCGAAGCCTTTAGCCCCCCTGAGGGCCTTGAAGAAGGGGAGGCACTTCTCCCCGAACTTGGTGAGGAAGCGCCCAATCGCGGCGAGGCATCCCGTGAGCCTCTGTATTTATTTGACATTGGAGGGGGAGCCATTTTAAGAATGGCTTGGATCTTTTCGGGGTTGGCCTCTATGCCCCTCTGGCTGACCATAAACTCCAGGAATTTGCCTGATGAGACACCGAATGCACACTTTTTTGGGTTTAGTCTCATATTGTGCCTCCTAAGAACCCCGAAGGCTTCTTGAAGGTCGATAATGTGCTCTTGCCCTCGGGTGCTCTTGACTAACAAGTCGTCGACGTAGACCTCCATGTTTTGGCCAATCTGGTCTCGGAAGACCCCGTTCACAAGGCACTGATAGGTCACTCTTGCATTTTTCAAGCCAAAGGGCATAACATGGTAGCAATAGAGGCCTTGGTCCATCACGAATGAGGTCTTCAGGATGTCGGGAGGGAACATCCTGATTTGGTTGTACCCTGAGAAGGCATCCATAAAACTGAGGAGCTCGTGCCCGGAAGTTGCATCGATCAGGGCATCGATGCTGGGAAGAGGGAAAGGGTCCTTCGGGCATGCCTTATTGAGATCGGCGAAGTCAATGCACATTCTCCAGCTCCCATTGGCCTTCTTGACCATCACCACATTGGAGAGCCACTCAGGATAGTTTACCTCCTGGATAAAGCGGGTGTTGAGGACTTTTTCAACCTCCTCCTTGATTGCCTGTTGCCTCTTGGGGGCAAACTTTCGCCTTTTCTGTTGGACAGGCTTGATCCCAGGGGTAACGCTCAGACGGGGCATTGAGAGTTCCTCTGAGATCCCGGGCATATCATCTGCAGTCCAGGCGAAGATGTCGCGGTTCTCCCATATGCACCGGGAGATGTCCTGCTTAATGGAGGGGGAGAGAGCCTTGCTGACACGGAATGTCTTAGTGGTGTCTTCTTCAGAAAAGGCCACTTCCTCCAATTCGTCCACGAGCTCGGAGATAGTTTGACTGCCTTCCTGAGGAAGTTCGAGCGCTTCCAAAGAAAGGAATGGACCCCCCCATCGAGGTCATATAGCACTTCTGAGCCGCTTCTTGGCTTTCCCTCACTTCTCCCACTCCTGAGGGCGTGGGGAACTTTATCTTCATGTGGAAGGCTGAAGGGATAGCTTGAAGTGCGGCCAGACCTGGTCTACGTAGGATAACATTATAGGCGGCCTTGATGTCGACCACCATGAAGTCCATTGGTTCCGTGCAGGTTACCGGGGCCTTTCCAACCGTTACGTCGAGGGTTATAACTCCCTCGACCGTAACCGGGATCCCAGTGAACCCGTGAAGAGTGTAGCCTGCGAGCTTGAGCCGGTCCCTCGAAAGCTGGAGGCCCTTGAAAGCCTCCGAGAAAAGGATGTTGATGGAGCTCCCGTTATCCACTAAGATTCGACGAACTTCGAAGTTTGCCATTCGGAGGTTGATGACAAGGGCATCGCAGTGGGGCGTGCGGACGCCCTCCAGGTCTATGTCGGAGAACGTCATCGGGACTCCTAGGCCTTTTGGAGGAGGATGGCCGTTCACGGAGTTAACCTCCAGTACGAAGGCTTTTCGGGAGGAGTTGGAATCTCCCCCTATTGGGCCTCCGTGTATTAAGTGTAAGATGCTCTCTACTTCGACCTCCGGAGTCTCCGTGCGCTGCTCAGGTCGCCTGTTAGCCCCCCTAGGCGGTGGAGGCAGATCGGCTCGGTCCCTTTTCACGAACCGGGTGAGGTGCCCTCTTTGAATGAGGGCCTCGATTTCATCCTTCAAGGCCTGATAATCATCGGTGTCGTGCCCGTGGTCTCGGTGGAAAAGGCACCACTTCTCCCGGTTTCTCTTCATCCTGGGGGTGTTCATTCTTGGAGGTGGCGGTAGGATACCTTCGTTCCCGATCTCCATTAAGATGGTAGATACACTCACATTTAGCGGAGTGAATTTCTCGAAACGGGAGAGAGGATGCCGCTGACCCCCATTGTCCTTCTGGAGCTTCTTAGTCCCTTCTTCTTCTGCACCCTTCCGCTTATTCCCGGAAGTCGATGCCTCAAAGGTGGGGTGATGGACAGCTTCTTCCGCTCGGATGTACTTCTCGCTCCGGAGTAGGAGCTCTGAGAAGTCCCGAGGGGGCTTCTTGGTGAGGGACGCTCTGAGGTCAGCGTTGAGGACGTTAGACCGGAAGGCGACAGTGGCGACCAAGGGTTCCAAGGAAGCGATGGACCTGACTTCAGCAATGAAGGCTTGACATAGTCCCTCAATCGTTCGCCCTTCTTTTGACTGAAGAACAGTAGGGAGTCGCTCGTCTTCTCGGCACGGCGACTACTCACGAAATGCGTAAGGAAAAGACCCTCGAATTGGTCGAAGGAAAAAATACATGCCAGTGCCAGTCGAGAGTACCATTCCCGGGCCGGCCCCTTGAGTGTGGCCGGGAAGGTCTTGCAAAGGAGGGCAGCGGACGCATGGTGGATCATCATGAGAGTTTTAAAACACTCGATGTGATCTACGGGGTCTGACTCCCCAGTGTAGGTCTCAAAGTGTGGAGGCCTGAAGTTGTTCGGGACGGGAGCCTCCATGATGGTGCGAGAGAATGGGGGCCTGCTTGGGCAAAGGTCCCTAGCCCGTCGTTCTTCATCTCGGTCAAGCTGGCTGAGGCGCCTCTCCATCTCGTGGAGACGGCGGTAGACCGATTCCTCCCTTCAACCGTGTCGTGCTGAGCCTCGAGACTCCTCCTCCTCGTGCCGAGGTGGGGTGGGACTGCGACAGCGATGGCTCTGAGTAGGTGGCAAACTGATGGAATGACGGGGGTGGCTAGGAGCAGGCTGCAGACTCCGAGAACGACGGTGATGGTCGGGAGAAGGGCGGCGATGGCTCGGAGCCGGTCTGGGACTTCGGGAGCGGCGAGGGTGGCTCGGAGCAGGTCGAGGGCTGCGAGCCCAACATCCATTGTTGGGGGCAGCGTTGAGCGCCTGGAGGACTGCCTCCTGGAATTGCTGAAATTCTGCCCTTGTGACGGGGGCCTCCTGCTCATGATGGGCTCGAGGCACAGGGCGGCCTGCCAGGGAGCGGCTCTGCCTTGGGAAATGTTGGGGCAACTTTCTCCCCCTCCAGGGAGAGTTGGACCCTCCGTGATTGGATCGGTGCGGCGAGCGATCCCTCAGTTGCTCGCGGCGGGGGTTCGCCTCTTGGGCCCGCCTCTCGTCCAAATGGGTACGAAGATCGGGTCCATGCTCGGTCTGCCAATTGTTGATCACGTTCCGCAGATCCTTTGGAGTGGGAGGAGTATCGGAAGCCATTGAGCCTGTGTTGGCATTGTTGATGGAAACCCGAACCTGATGCACAGGTTGCTTGTGGCGGCTTCGTCGAGAGTGTTCCCCCACTGTGGCTTGGGGACCCAAAGGCTGCTGATGCGGAGCCTGTGGATCGAGCTGCAGGGTTGTTGGTTGGAAGGAGGGAAATCCCCCTGCGAAGAAGGAGGACGAGAAGAGGTCGTCCTACGATTGGAGTTTGGGTCTCTTCTTGGGAGGCATTGTTGCGAGTGGCTTTGGAGGAAGGAGGAAGGTTGGATTGCTTTGTCGAGAGTTTCCCACATGCGGCGCCAATCTGTTGCCGCTGGATTCTGGTGTAGGGGCAGTAGATGAGATCTATAGGTTCGTAAGGAACTCAAACAGGCTGGATCTCCCTTCTTCCTTGTTGGCAAGTTGACTCTTTGGTGCTCCCACTGACCTGCACAAACGTTCGAAACATGGGATGGATCCCGGCGACGAACTCTCCGATGATCTTGTCAATACATAGAAAAAAGTGAAAGGAAAGAGCTCAAGTGTGCAAAGTTTGATCACCTGTGACAGTAGGAGGTAGGGAGTATTTATAGTCGCCGTGGGGATCTTTTTCAAGATAAGAGTGGATCCCTACTTTTCGGTGAGGCTGGATAGGGGTGGTTATAACCACCTCCTTAAGATTATGGGGAGCCAGGATTTCCTCAATCCTGTTGAGCTGGCCCCTAACGGGCTGAGACCCGTTCTCAACTGAACAGATCCGTTCATGGGTTAGCGGGTCCAAGAGGAGGGACCTGATTCCCAATTCGGACCCATCTGTAGGTGAAATGACCATCTTGCCCCTGGGACTTTAAGATTCGTGTCCATTTTGAATGGTTCTGATTTAATCCCATTTTGAGCCATATCAAAGCAAAAGAAGGAAAGTAATAAAGAAGAATTATAAAATCAAGCAAAAGAAGAAGATATTTAAAAAGAGCATATGTTGATTAGTGTAATGCCCCGATTTCCATACACTGGGAAAGCGCGACATAAGCCAAAATATTTTCCTTCAATTAGCCACAATACACAGAAAATTAAAAAAATTTTAAAACTTTTTATCCAACACAAATGTATTGCAAGTCCAAATGTTATAAAACTGCAATACATTACATCATTGTTACAATAATGCCATACAAGCCCAAGTGTTACAAACATTCAATAAAAATTACATCAGAGTACAACAAATAATATATAACTCTTGGTACTTTCACTTGGATGCTTCTCAACATAAATAAATTTACAATTGAAACAATGGTAACCAACATATATTACAATTGAAACAAAATCAACACTTTGCTTCTCTTGCCTTGAGTCCTCCTGAATCCTGTACTTGTAATTTTGCAATCCAGTACCTATTGAAGTGGGGATGTCAGTACATATACTGACACTTTAAGACTGATGACTAGCAGCGATTTTCAACTTTAAACAAACAGATTGATGAAAAGAGAAACGTGTATATATAATTGATGTGTTAGTGTATGCTATGACTTAGAATCTAATGCAGGATTAACTAATGCAATGATGCAGTTATTCTAATGCAAGCAAATCTCTAGAACAGTATGCAGCTCATACTACATACGCCCATAACAAACTATTTCTTCATATATAGGGATTTGAACCCGCGCCATGAATTCTACTCTTGTACTCAACATGTTTCTGAAGATACAACGTGGCTGATGAGGTTGCTCTGAAACGGTCTAATCCCGCCATTCGCAGTCATATAGTGGTGTCCCCATTTGCCACTATTGCCCGGCGTACCGGACCTCACACAAAATTCTGACGAACCCTTGGAGTTAACTACAACACAGGTTAGCTCGAAGTATCCCCTGTGGCCCCCTAGCTGATAGACCGTAGTCTATGTCTTGTTCGCCTTCCCTGATATAGAACATGACGGAGTTTCGGGGTTCCATCCCCTATCTCCGACAGGAATCTTCCTGCCCTTGTCACGGCACTTCAGAAATTAACAGACGAGATACAGATCCCTTGCTCCAACACGTGAGAAGGCACAGACCGTATCCCTTTGACAGGAAGGGTACAACCAATAACACCACCTAGTGTTGGTCTATAATACAGGTCGGATCATAAGGTATTACCCTTATTACCAACTTTTTCCCTTCGGCAAAATGATAATAAATAAAAGTTAAGTAGTAATAGCTATAAGTTACTACCCTAACGATGTCACTAACCCTAAACAATCCGAGGAATGTCAACAGTACTAACGCAACATGCTAGGTCATAAGTTAGACTTTGCAAGATAACTCTACTAGATGCTCAACCTAGACTTACCAGAATCCCTAAGGATCATGTTCATAGCCTATCGATCCAAGATCCCTGCAACACGAACGTATTTGCATGCTACTACCCTGAACCTGGATTCTGTATACACTCCCGGCCCGTGATCAACCTACACCGGTTAAGATCTGACGGTGCACGAGGGGTGACTCGTCCACAGTTCACTATGAGTAAAATAGATACACGACTTGATGGTCGATGGCTCCTAGGGCAATGATATCACCTTAGACGAGCACAATAACTGCGTACTAGCTAATAAGCTACCTACGAGCAAAACAACTTACATACGAGCCGACTAACTACGAATGAGCCAAACGAATTACATACGAGCCAAATGGCTATGTATGCAATAAATGAATCATATAGAAGCAACCATAAAAGTCTTCTGACAACCTAGAAGCAAAATAACATGCTACTAGCAAAACTTGATCTTTTATTCATAAAAGCAACATAAAAGTCTTCTAACACACTAGAAGCAATTAAACCTGCTACTTATCGGAATTCAACAAAATTAGACTTTTTAGAAAGGTAAGAACTCTACTACAACTTTCTAGTTGAAAACCTTCTCAGATTCAGTCAATAAGAGGTACAAAAACCTCGAACAACCTAAACATCAAGCTTCGGTCAAAAAGGCCAGCTGTTGTGACTTTGTAAAGTCATAACTCATACTCTGCTTATCAAAATCTAACCAAATAGGACATTTTGGAAAGATAAGAACCTCAAATACAACTTTCTAGTTGATAACCTTCTCAAATTCAGTCAATAATAGGTACAAAAACTTCGAACAATCAAAATAGCAAAGCTTCAGCCAAAATGCTAGCTGTTGTGACTTGTAAAAGTCATAACTCATACTCCGCTTATCGGAATCTAACCAAATAAGATATTTTGGAACGGTGAGAACCTCTACTACAACTCTCTAGTTGATAACCTTCTTAGATTCAGTCAATAAAATGCACAAAAACTTCGAACAATCTAAACAGCAAAGCTTCAGCCAAAAGGCTAGCTGCTGTGACTTGTAAAGGTCATAACTCCTACTCCGCTTATCGGAACCTAACCAAATATGAAATTTTGGAAAGGGGAAAAAATCTACTACAACTCTCTAGTTGACCACTTTTTCAGATTCTTTATGGAACTCAAAATCCAGCTCCTTGAACACAATTAAAGGACAACAAAAGACAGCACAAGCTGAAACTTGTAAAGCTCGTAACTTTTGCTATACTTGTCGGAATCTAACAAAATAGGAATTTTTCGAAAGCTAAGAACATCTATTACAACTTCCTAGTTAACAACATTCTCAGATTCCTTATGGAATTCAAATCCCTGCTCTTTGAACAAAATTCAAGAACAACAAAAGTCAGCACAAAGCTGAAACTTGTAAAGCTCACAACTTTTGCTATACTTATCAGAATCTAACAAAATTGGACTTTCTGAAAAGCTAATAATATCTACTATAACTTCCTAGTTAACAACTTTCTCAGATTCCGAATGGAACTAAAAATCCAGCTCTTTGAACATAATACAAAGAACAACAAAAGACAGCAAAAGGCTGAAACTTCTAAAGCTCATAACTTTTGCTATACTTGTCGGAATCTAACAAAATTTGACCTTTTGAAAAGGGAAGAACATCTAATACAACTTTTTAGTTGACAACTTTTTCAGATTCCTTATAGAGCTCAAAATCCAACTCTTTGAACACAATACAAAGAGCAACAAAGACAGCCAAAAGCTGAAACTTCTAAGCTTATAACTTTTCCTGTACTTGTCGGAATCTAACAAAATTGGGCTTCATAGAAAGCTCAGAAAATATACTACAACTCTCTAGTTATCAACTTTCTCAGATTTCGTATGGAACTCAAAATCCAACTCTTTAATCACAATACAAAGTGCAACAAGGACAGCAAAAGGCTGAAGCTTGTAAAGCCCATAACTTTTGCTATACTTGTTGGAATCAAACAAAATTGAACTTTTTGGAAAGCTCAGAACATCTAATACAACTCTCTAGTTGACCACTTTTTCAGATTCCTTATAGAGCTCAAAGTCCAGCTCTTTGAACACAATTCAAGAATAACAAAATGACAGCAAAAGCTGAAACTTGCAAAGCTCACAACTTTTGCTATACTTATCGGAATCTAACAAAATTGGGCTTTTTGGAAAGGGGAGAACATCTAATACAACTTTCTAGTTGACCACTTTTTCAGATTCCTTATAGAGCTTAAAATCCAGCTCTTTGAACACAATTCAAGACAAAAATGAAAGCAAAAGCTGAAACTTGTAAAGCTCGCAACTTTTGCTATACTTATCGAAATTTAGCCAACTTAGACATTTTCGAAAGGGGAGAACATCTACTACAACTTTCTAGTTGAACAGACCAAAAGAGTTTCTCTCTCTAGAAAAGTCTAGAGAGAGAAACTAACCCAAATCCCCCAAAAAAGCAAACCCTAGATCTGAGTAAAGGCTGAGCCCGGTGGCTAGGGCTCGCCGCCGCCGCCCTACCATCCTGCCGTCGTCCCCGCCTCCAATTGCACCCCTTCGACGGAGTTTCCCCCTCCCCACCATCCCCCCTGTATCGCTTCGTTGCTCAAAGCCTCCAGCCGAAGGGCTTCGTCGTCCCCCTCCTACTTGCTAGCCTCCGGCGACGGTATCCCCTACTTGAGCACCATCGTCGACGGCACTGGGGGTCCGTCATCGCCCATCTCCTTTCCCTTCTATGCCGAACCTCCTCTTCCCCTTGATGCCTACCATTCGCATCTCCAGTCGTGCCATTGGCCGTCTACAACCACTGCAATGCCCATCCCGCCCCCTCCCAACTCCCCGATCTCCTTTCCCCTCCCCGATTCCAGATCTGTTGATGCCTTGATGGGGTTTGAGGGTATGTTTGTTTGGGGTTGGGTTTTGGGTTTTGTTGGGATTGGGTGGCTTTGCTAGATGTTTGCCCAGATGTTCTGTGTGCTTGCCACCATGTCTACACTCTCGGGGCCAATCACGGCGTTCTTCAGCTTTGATTTGGCTATTGTGAGGGTTGGTAGTGCGTGTGAAGATGCCGGGAGTTAGGTTGTCTTGCACGTTTGTGGAGCTTAGGCCCAAAGATGGGGTCCCTCCGTGATGTGCGCTCACTTGTCTCAACTTCTGGGGTGCTTGTCTCAACTGTCGCAGAATGACTATGTCGCGTCGGAGCATCCTCCCGCGCCTGTTGTCGCGAACACCATGGATCTGGGATTCAAGTGTGTGAGGTCGGTGGTTCGATTTGGAGCCCGTGGGGCCAGGCTGGTAGTTGGTTGGTGATGGGGGTGATGGGGTGTGAGGTTTGGGTATGGTTAGTCTGGAGTGTCCTACGATGTCACCGGTGAAGTCTTCATAGGGCCTACTATCAGGCTATTGAGCTTCCGCCAGCTTAGGCCACTGGCTCATGGTAGCGTCGCCTCTTTCCTCGGATTGGGAGTACGAGTCGAGATAAGTCTGTGTGATGAGAAATCGACGAAGAGAGCTTGAGCATGAGAGAGGTGAAGGTATCCTCTTGTAACTACTGTTTCCCCGTATTTGTATTTTATACTGTATTTTGTCATATTGTATTCTTTCATCTATCTGAGATCCGTATTTTATTTCTATTCGAATAAAATCGTTATTTTTGTCTCGACTCAATTTTGGATCTTTTTATCAAATTCGATTGTGTGCCATCTTGCACCGTTCTATATGAGTAATAGCCCGATTCTTCTATTTTATCTTTCTAATCCCCATTATGGTGCTTTTTGACCATTTCTTCTGTTGGGCCCTTTTTGAATCGGATACCCAAAACCACGAACCCGCAAACCGGCAAACCTAGTATTTAAACCCTACCCTAACCCTAATTAACCCCGCTACTGTTAAACCCTAATTACTTTTCCCTACCGCCGCTAATCACCCGTCTCCTTCTCCGTATCTTTCGCCATTACCCACCTCCCAAACTCCGATCATCGTCGCCCCAATCCGTCTCCCTCTCGTCTTCACAACCACCACCTGACCACCACCATCGCCAACCTCCGTCGCCTTCGCCATCTCTCCAACCGTAGAACCCACCACCTCCGAACCCATCCCCAACTCGCCTACACCAACTCGACGTCTCCCTCACCCTCACTCTCGACTTCGACAGATTCCCCATCGCCTCGCCGCCTCCAACACCCTCTCCGCTGCTTCGCCAGACGCCGCCGAACCCCACGCCGCTCTCACTCTGTTCGAACCCACGAACAGAGCAACCGCCGCGCCGTCGCTTCTCGACGATGCACCGTTGCCTCCGCCGTCGCCGCACTCCGTCACGCCGCCGTCGCCGCCCGCCCCATCTCTCTCCCTCTCTCCCTGTTCGATCGAACGAAGGAGAACGAAGAAGAAGAACGAAGAAGAAGGAGGAAAAGGGCGGGATCAAGTTTCAGCCGTTGGATCGCGTCAAGATCCGCGCCGTGATTGCTGTTCGGTGTTCGTCCACACCAGATCCAGACCGCTGCACCCTGTTCTGGCCTCAGATCCGCTGCTTCCCAGCGATCTGATTCGCCTGGTTTGCTGTCCCGTGTTCTGGCCACAGCAGATCCCGATTCCGCTGTACGCTGTTCGTCCCTGATCCGCTGTGTGGGAATCGATCTGATTGGCTGATTCGGTGTTCCCTGTTCGTGCCGCACCAGATCCCTGTTGCTGTCCGCTGTTTTGGCCGATCGTGTGCAAGGGAAGCTCGATCTTCGATCAATTTTTGGGCGCGCATTTCGAGGACATTTCCGGGGATTTTTCTTCTCAGTTGCTTCAACAAGCGGAGATTTTAACCGTCGATTTAAGGCAAGTAACCTTGTACATCTTATTGTCCTAGTACAAGTCTCCTTGAAATACCACATGTAGTTAGTTTGTGACTCTCCTTTGAAATATCATAGTAAAACAATTTGAACCTTCAAACTCACCAGTCTAAGAGTCACAAAACTTCCTCGTAATAAATAATAATTCAATTGGACTCTTTTATCTCCTTGAACTTGCGAATCACATAGACATATGAATTAAGGACCCCTAGAAATTGTAGCCGCATATAAATTTAGTGTTTTTGCAATTTGTGATTATTATGACTTGAAAAATACTATTATTCGCTGTTTGATTCCCATTACCATGTATTTGTGCCACATAATGATTTTAGACACCAAATTACATAATTCTATGAAATCTACATTAGTGAATTATTTCCCTATGTTGCTGTCTGGATTTCCTTTTGAGGTTTCGACCCTTTTAACATTGGAATTTGGGCCCGAGGCCTGAATACAAAACGTAGATCAGGATGTGTAGATGTCGATAGACTCTAGAATGATTGAATTTGGAGTTACGGTCTAGGAGATATGGCTGTTATACTGCAGCTGTGTCAGTAGGCGCAGTTCTGTAAAAACTGCTGTATATGTTTTCTTTACAAATTATTTTCGCGGTGCAAACAGCGAGTGTTTGACCCCAAATTTCATATGTAGTTGCTGGACACCCTATAGGACATCCCCAATTTTTCTTAGAATTAAATTAGATTATTTCAACCCTGTTTCACATGTATAAATACAAGAACACAAAATCTGCCTGAACAAATGTAACAAGCCGGGGGTTATGGGGAAGACTATAGAGTGGACAACATAGGTAAGTGTACTCGGAAGGGGGCCCGTGTTTCCCAAGTTGTATTTAAATGGAACTAAGTGCCACGTAGAACTAAGTGCCACGTCATGGGTGACGGGGGCCACCTCTAGAGCCTACGGGGGCCACCTCTAGAGCCCATTATATGATTACATGATGTATGTTTGAAATCACCTGGAACTAAGTGCCACGTCATGGGTGACGGGGGCCACCTCTAGAGCCTACGGGGGCCACCTCTAGAGCCCATGGTTGATCACCTGCTAGTTTGATGCCTGAGTACACCGCCCTATAGACTCCATTACTAGGTCTAAGCGCAATTGATTTGACTGTAGCAACCATGTAGTATAATGGATGCATGTCGTGCTACCTAGATAGTAATAATTACAAGACTTGAACTTGACACCTGTCACTTGATACTTGATGATATGATACCTGAAATATGATACCTGAGACTTAAAGCCTGGAACTTGGACTTGCCGACTTGACATATGAGACCTGACATTTGAAATAACATATGACACTAGACTTGAGGTTGTCGCTTGATATTAAATACCCCTATAAGTATACCTGACATGTGATTCACCACTAGCAGTTGTTATCCAATCTAGTCTTTATGATGTTCCCCCTTGCCAGCTAGACTTTGGAATTTGCCACTACTTCTTATAACTCGGTTTATTCTTGGTTCCAAATCTTGTTTTCCCCTTTCTTGTACTTGCTTTTACTATTTGTGGCCCTAACTTGCACTAAGGGCATTTTCTCTTGTTTCCCCTCTTGTTTCCTGTTTATATTTATTAAACAGACTTTGGAGACGAGCTGCCTGCGGGAATTGCTGAGCAAAGGTTCTAGTTCCCAAGTGGAGAAGGACCAGATTAGAACATTTAATTCTTGCATTATTTGTTTATTTTGGATTATTATTATTTCTTGAGTTTTGAGAACTTGTAACGGGCTGATGTTCCCGAGTTACTTTGATTCAGACTTGAAACTACTTGGATGTTTATTCATATTTCAGTTGTTTCTTTGCTAATAAAGTATTCATGCATGGTTGGTTATGTATATCTCTCTTGTTATATTCTTGTTCTGATGCTGAGTCGATCCTACAGCTTATGAATGATGTTAAGATCATTCGCTGGGCTTCGTCATGCACTCGTATTCCGTATTTTGGGAAGCGGGGCGTGACAAGGTTTTTAGTGGTATCAGAGCCAGGTTTGGCTAATGTGTTAGTCTGACTAATACATTAGACAGGCTTGACTCAGTCAGGATTAACTCAACATTAAACAGGCCATGCAACCACATGAATAATTTAATAGTCAACTCATCTGGATGCAAGTCTTATCCCATCCATTTTGATTTCTTCATATCCAATTCCTTGACTCCTTGCTTCCTTCCATCTCTTGCATTCGTTCTGATTTGTTGATTCCATATTGGGTACAATTTATTCTTCCGTACCCATATTCTTTTGATTCTAGTGCAAGCAATCTCTTATTTCTGCTTGCCTCGTTGAAACCTCCTTATTCCGGTTCGTGTGTCGTTTATTGCTCTTCGTGCCTTGCATTCATCTTCAATTGTTGACTCACTTTGAGTACCATGCTAGTTATTTCTCCTCTGCTATATTCTCTTTAATCCCGATTTTGCCCCTCGTCCCACTTCCTTCGTATTCAATTCCTTAATTTTCTTTCGTCCCTTCTAGTCATCATTCTCTTTAACTTCTTATTGGATGTAGCTTCATTTTTCTCCTACTTATTTTTCTCTTTATAATTATTTTTCCGAATACTTTATATACTTCGATGATTAATTATTATATTTATTTTCGATCTTCTATAAAAATGTTTCTCAACGAAGATTTTATTATTTCGAACAATGATGTATTTTAACTACACTTTTCATTTTTGATCGACTATATGTTTCTACTGGATTATTTTGATAAGACAAATTCTTATTTTGTTGCATCATGCTATTATTACTACTATTATTATTATTGCTATTAATTTTGTTATCATTACTAGTATTACTATTATTGTTATTACTATTGATATTCTTATTGTTGTTTTCATTATTTTATTATCATTGCTAATATTAAATTACTTCCACAAAAATGTTGGGCTCAAACTATATCTTGTCTTGCATTATTACTTTTACTGGCATTGTTGATATTTTAATATTATTGCTATTGTATTATTGTTATTCTTTTGCGATTTCTGTTATTATTACCGTTATCATTGTTATTCTTATTGTTATTAGTATCGATATTTTGTTATTATTATTGTTATTGGTATTATTATTATTATCATTACTATTATTATTATATTTAATTTGTTTTGAGCCTGAGCATGCTCAATTTATATACATTTCACAACTTCGTTGCAACCTAATATCGAGGCGGCAAATATGCAACTCGATGTCAATGGAGGCAAATTGCAACTGGATATCGGCGAGGCAAAATGTGCAGCCGAATATTTGGATGGCAATTTGAAACCTGATGTCGTGAAGGCAATATGCAACTTGATGTTAAGGAGGCAAGATTTTCTACCTATTACTAATTGATATTTCAAGACTAGTTACTTATATAATGAAACGGATGGTAAAAGAATACTTTCGTTATTATTGGTATTATTAATATTACTGTCATTTCAATTGATGTTATTATTATCGTTTTCATCACCTTTATTACTGTTATTATTTTTATCATTATTACTGTTACTTTATTTGATATTATTGTTATTATTGCTATTATCATATTATTTATTATCATTATTGATGTTATTTTTAATGCTATCATCATTATTATTATTGCATTATTTTCAGGAGTGTGTTGAATTCTATTTTGTCATGTATGTATTATCGTTATTATTAGTATTGTTGATATTTTTATTTCATCATATTATTATTACCTGTATGATTATGACGATTTTTATTTCTGTTATTATTATTGTTATTATTATTTTGTTACTATTATTACTAATTTTGTTATTATCATTGTTATTATTAGTTTTTATTGTCATTATTATTTTCTATTACTATTGGTATTATTATCATGGATATTGTTACTGTTATTATTCTTGTTAAAGCCATTAGTTTTGATATGTATTCTATCTTTTAATTATGAAGATTGAAGCTCAAGCCTTATATCCATTTTGCATTATTGTCTATCTCTATTTGGAGCCCATACTCTCTTTGATTCTGGTGTCTCATCCTTTCTTCCTGCTCGGATCGTCGCTTGGTGTCACGTTGTCTACAACGACATGTCTGGAGCTTGGAGTGTCACCATCAGAATAGCGCAGCGGAAGCGTGGTGGGCCCATGACCCACAGGACCCAGGATCATGTTGTTGCTTCTCCTTCCTTGTATTTTGTTTTGTTCCATTCCTTGCACCATTTGCTGTCCCCTATCTCTTGCTTTTGTTCTCATCCATTGACTCATTGCGTGGTGCATCTTTCCCTTGTCGCTCCCTTCTTCGATTCCAGCTTTTTCTATTCGTTCACCTCCTTGCCTTGTTATCTTGCAAGTCTGTGGTGTTCAGTGTTCTTCTTCGTTTTTGATACCGGTTATTTCCGTCTTGCTTTTCCTCCTGCCATCATGTACTCATTCATTATTGGATTCAATTCTTTCCTGTCTTCCATCACCTTGGTTTCAGTTCTGCCTACTCCTTCGTTGTATTTATTATCTTGTGTTATCTGGATTCTTTAGATACTGTTATTCTCTTTCATGCCTTCCATTTGAACTCGTTGTTATCCACTCCATTCTTATTTTGGTATTACCACCAAGTTGACTTCTCCTTGGATCCCTTGTTTGTTACCTTCCCCTAAATTGCTTTTGCCCTGTCCTATGTACCGCCTAAGCAAATTTCGAGGACGAAATTTTTGTGTAAGGTGGGTAGGATTTGTAACTACTGTTTCCCCGTATTTGTATTTTATACTGTATTTTGTCATATTGTATTCTTTCATCTATCTGAGATCCGTATTTTATTTCTATTCGAATAAAATCGTTATTTTTGTCTCGACTCAATTTTGGATCTTTTTATCAAATTCGATTGTGTGCCATCTTGCACCGTTCTATATGAGTAATAGCCCGATTCTTCTATTTTATCTTTCTAATCCCCATTATGGTGCTTTTTGACCATTTCTTCTGTTGGGCCCTTTTTGAATCGGATACCCAAAACCACGAACCCGCAAACCGGCAAACCTAGTATTTAAACCCTACCCTAACCCTAATTAACCCCGCTACTGTTAAACCCTAATTACTTTTCCCTACCGCCGCTAATCACCCGTCTCCTTCTCCGTATCTTTCGCCATTACCCACCTCCCCAACTCCGATCATCGTCGCCCCAATCCGTCTCCCTCTCGTCTTCACAACCACCACCTGACCACCACCATCGCCAACTAGGGGTGTCAAAAAATACCATATTACCATACCATACCGTACCATACCATTACCATACCATATATTATTGAAATCTTGGTAATACCATACCGAAATCTCGGTATTGTACCATACCGAAATTATATGGTATGGTACTGGTACCCAATACTGATACCATGGTATACCGTACCATACCAAGTAATTAATATATATTTAAAAACCCATGCCCAGACTTAGCTCCAGGCCTATTTTTCTTATTTTCTTTTTCAATTTTTCACCCCAGTTATACTAGTACTTCAACCATTCTTCTATTTTTCCTTCTTCCTTTTTTTCTTTTTTTGAATCTAGGGCACACGCACTGATTGACCTACGCACTACGCTGCCGAAGCACCACGCTGTCGCGATGCCGCCTACCTTCTTCAGCCCCATCGGTATGGTATTTTTGGAAGATTTTTTTGACAAATTAGGAAACATTAGAGTTTAGTTGGTGTATTAATATAAGATCCATCTTCTTCTTGTTCTTGTTGAATTTTCTTGAGATCTTGGGTATTATTATTCACAAGTAATTAGGAATTTAGAATGTAAAAGATCTTCTGATTTGATTTATCAAATTAATTTTTGTATTTTTTTAAGAGTTAATATAGGTGAAATCTTATTTATGTATTATATTTGTATCATAATCCTGAAATTGATTTATATATGAATCTTCTAAATGAGATACATACTGGAAAAAAAAGGAGTAGAACAATACACAGAAATGAAAGAACCATCAAATATCATGAATGTTATGAACGGAAAATAACAATACTGTTGTCATTCTTTATATATAAATCTTCTTAACTTCGGGAATTGTTGTCATTCTATCTCTGTATGTTGAAGCTATCCAATTATATCTAATTAAGCATATTACAGAATGTTGAATCTAATAGAGTAGCATATTAAATCAATCATATTGTAGAATGTTGAAACTAATTTTCATACAATAAAGATATATTATATTGAAACTTATACATCTCTGAAATTGTACAACAATAAAGTCTACAACCCTGATTTGTTGTTTGGCCTGGGTGGATTAAGGAACTTCTTCGTGTATATATATATATATATATATATATATATATATATATATATATATATATATATATATATATATATATATATATATATATATATATATAATTATTTATGTTGGAACTTCTTCATATATATATTTATGTTGAGCTTATTTATCCTTCATTTGCCATTTATATGAATGTTATTTTTTTAAGCTAATTGATGTCCGGTAGTACCATGGTATTACCAATACCGTACCAATATTCCGATAGTACCGAACTCGGTAATACCAAAATCTTGGCACGGTAATGGTAGAGAAATTTGTGTACCAAGTATTCCGGTACGGTAGACGGTAGAGTAATGATAATACGGTATGGTACGGTATACCAGCCCTATCGCCAACCTCCGTCGCCTTCGCCATCTCTCCAACCGTAGAACCCACCACCTCCGAACCCATCCCCAACTCGCCTACACCAACTCGACGTCTCCCTCACCCTCACTCTCGACTTCGACAGATTCCCCATCGCCTCGCCGCCTCCAACACCCTCTCCGCTGCTTCGCCAGACGCCGCCGAACCCCACGCCGCTCTCACTCTGTTCGAACCCACGAACAGAGCAACCGCCGTGCCGTCTGATGTTGATATTTGCAAGTGGACAAAATCGCACAAGTAATATAGATAGATGAGTAGAGTGTCGAACCCACAGAGACTAGATATTTTACTGAGTACCGATATCACTAGATGAATCACTATTTGGAAGGTCGAATTTTTTAAATAATAAAGCAACTAAATTACCTTAATCTAATTATCTAACTAAATTGGTGAAGAGGGAGAGGGCTGTGAAACAGTGAATGCTCTTGTAATTTGTTAAGGGTAAAGTTTGTTCTAGGGCTCTTGGTTCACCTTGTTTACCCCACACACAAATTATAATTCCTTATAAATAAAAATATATTATCTTTCCCAAATTGTCGACCAAAATCCTAAAGATTTTAACCACTCTATCAACGTAGTCTAAAAATTATTCTCAATTAATCATTCGTCTATCCACCAAATTATTAATTGAAAAATTGAATTTCTTAACGGTCACGTCCTCCAATATACGGTCTTAATTTCTATTAATCACAAATTACCTGTTCGGTCTCTTTATGATTTAAAAATCATACAAATGTCTATCCACCATGTTGTACGCATAAATAATAAAAATTAAAACACAATCAGGAAAGATAGGGTAATAATAAGAAATTAAAATTTGTGTTCTCCAAAACTTGGCTACACCTTAGCCTCTAGAACAATAAATTCAGTTCATAGTTGTTTGGGATTGCATCAAAAAATATAGAGAAGAAAAGATAAAAGAATACAAAATTTAAGTCAAACCACTTTTCTGTCTCAAAAGTCGGAGCCAAAATATTGCTGTCACGCGCCGTCAATCAACGTATCAGTCTGTTACACTGCCGTTGTCGGGCCGCGTGTCCCAAAACCAGAGCCGTCTGCGTCGCTGTCTCGTCGGGTGCTGAGCCGCACGCTGTCTTCGTTCAGGAACTCTCACTTCCTGTCGTGCGTGGACCCGCCGAGTCAGAGAAGCAGCGTTCTGCTGTCGTCGTCACGTCAAGAAGAAGCCACGTCAGCACAACAGCAGGAGGTGCTGTCTCGTTTGCTTCGTCCAACACGCAAGAAAGGAGAAGAAGAAGTCCAATCAGCACCGGTTTTAGAAGCTTTTGCTTTTTTTTTCGTCCTGTAGTGCAATAAATGAGTTCCTTGTGTTTGGTTCGGTCAGATCAAAGAAGAAGCAAACACCACAGTGCTTCTTCTCTCTCTCCTTCTTACTTTATCTCTGTTATATTTGTATGTCCGTGTAATGTTTCGGCCGTCACCTCTTAAATCTCTTCTCTCTTCTTTGCTTTGTATATATAGAGAACGGGAAGGAGTTAGGGTTTGTACTTTTTACAAAATAGTCCTTCTTGTTCCTTTATTTCCTTCCTTTTATAACCAGGATTTTATTTACTTCCTCTTTCTTTCTTTTCTACCTTTTCTGCCAACCACGTGCTTCTGCATACACAAAATAATACCTGAAATTAGGATTTTTAAATAAAATAAATTTAATTAGTTTAAAATTAATTAAACTAACTATAAATCAAATTCGCGTATAAAAATCCTTTTACAAATTATTTGTCGCAATTTTAACTCAACAAAACAATAAAAAATTATAACTCAATTATTTTACTTTGTTTGTTGATTTTTTCTCCACAATTCTTTACTTTTTGCATCAAAAATATTATTTCTTCAAAAATAATTAATTAAATGAAATCATATAGAAATAAGGTGAATTATAGACAATATCAGCGAAAACAAGCCATTTTAATAGGTAAATGAGTACAATTATTTGTATATAAATCCGACACATCAAATACCCCCAAACTTAAGATTTTGCTTGTCCTCGAGCAAAAAGTAGAATAATAAACAAGGGAATAATAATAGTGGACTCAACCCATCACACTAAAAGATCTTATCATGCAAGCATCAAAATTTCAATTAAAAATATAAACAATTGCAAATAAAGTAAAACTAAGCATACCCACTTTCTCCAGTGCAATTATTTATTCATAATTCCCAAAAAAAAAAATCGCATTTGTCATGCAATTAATATAATTATAGTATGCAACAACTCAATCTGTGATTATCCCTTCTCTCTACTACAAACCGAGTAGCAAACTAGAGTTTTTTTTTTTTTTTTTTTTTTTTTTTTTTTTTTTTCTCCTCTTTAAGTTGTCACTCGCCTTTTTACGCGAATGCAAATCATTTGTGATGAATTCACCCGGTTACTCAACAAGTCACAAACTTAAAGTGCTTTGCATACTCATATTTCAAGTTGCCGTTTT
This sequence comes from Hemerocallis citrina, assembly GCA_017893485.1. Classification (NCBI taxonomy): domain Eukaryota; kingdom Viridiplantae; phylum Streptophyta; class Magnoliopsida; order Asparagales; family Asphodelaceae; genus Hemerocallis; species Hemerocallis citrina. Next base: position 407,244,799 of record CM030358.1, on the reverse strand, counting down.
ACGTAAAAGTAAACATTTGTGATGAATACCCCTAGTTACTAAGCAACTCAATACATTGGAGTAGATTGACTTTATTAATTTTTTTTTTTTTTTTTTTTTTAATTTCATTATTACTCTATTTACTTAAACTCTGTTTAGGACTAGATCAAAGGGGATAATCACAAGAAAAAGCATCACATTTGTCTTTTATGTATAATAGCATGACCCACACAATTTTGTAAGGAATTTTGAAACTCAATAATCCTAAAGTAAATAAGTATGCTTAATATTGCTTTATAAAAAAAATTGTTTATCCAAAAAATTGTTTCAATGCTCATTACAATAAGGAACTCAACAGTGTAAAGGGTAAGCCTAATCATAATCTTTTTGTTTTGTTTTTCTTTTCAAAAATAATAAAAATAAAAATAAATTTGTAAACCTTCCCCCCAAACTTAAATGTCACATTGTCCTCAATAGGAAAGAAAAAGAAAAACAAAAAGAATGCAAAAAGATTAGAATATCTCCCCTGATTCGTCTTTAAATTTCTGCACGCGCAGTGTTCAGTATTTTGGCGATATCTGGAGCTGTAGATATCGAAATGGGCTGAATTTTTTTTTTGCTGGAAAGCTAAGACAATTGTCTACAACTTCTCTTTGAGTCACTTTTCCAGATTCTGACTTTAAACTGCTCGAAAACAGCCATCAATGCAGGTGTTCAAAACAGCTCCGCCCGGCGACTTCCAAAAATTTGTGCAATCCTACAAAATAAAATCAAAAATTAAAATAAAATAAACTAAAAGATAATAAAAACTGAATGCAATAAAAGAAAACATGGGTTGCCTCCCAAGAAGCGCTAAGTTTTAAGTCTTCAGCCAGACTTGGGGGTGAGATGGTTAAGTAACGCCAAGATCCAACAACATTAACACATCCTTTCTAATTTTTCTCTTTTGATGTGGATCAGGTTCAAGTTCCAATTTGAGGCGTTTCCTTTTAGATGATGTTGTCTTTGATTCCCCCACCTCTTTGAATTTATGCTGCAAAAATGAATAAATTGAAGGTTCAGCATCCAAATACATGACATGTTCAAAAATATTTTCTTCCTTAGTTTCAAAAATTTCTGAACTTGTTGGACATACTTCAATTGGTGATTTTTCAAATTTAGCCTTATGTTTCTCGCCCACAATTAAATGAGTTTCACTTACTTGAATGGATGACTGTTCTTCAGGAGGAATTTTTATGGAATTAAAAATATCATACATTACTTGCTCATGTTGAATTTGTTCCTCCACAATTTGTTCAATCTCACTTTGCTTTTCAACCACATTATGTTCTTCATTTTCTTCTTGTGGTTGCTCAATTATCCTCCCGCTGCTTAGTGTTATAGCCTCGACATCTTCCATGGGGTTGACAACTGTGTTGCTTGGTAATGTTCCTGCAGTTTTGTCATTAATAATATTTAAAAATTGACTAATTTGTACCTCAAGATTGTGAATGGAAGCCGAAGTTGAATTTGCAACATTTTGAATTGCCAAATCTGTCTTTTGCATGTAGTGCTCAAACATGTCTTCAAGTGTCGACTTCTTTTCTTGCTGTGAAAAATGTTGAGGTTGTATAACTGCTCCTTGATTGTTGTCCCATGGATAATTTGGGGTGTTTCTCCATCCTTGATTGTATGTGTTTGCATAATGATTGTTTTGCATTTGAAAGTTTGACACAAAATCTTCATTTACGGCATTTGATGGAGCAAAATGGTTCCCCACTTGACAATCTGAACTTGCATGATTTCCTGCACAAAGATCACAAATCATATTAGAATGTATAGCATTAAAATTCATATTTTCTACTTGTTTAGAAAAAATATCATTTTTTGCATTTAAAGTAGAAAAAGGATCAAGTTCAAAAATTTCAGCCATTTTTCTTGGCATTGCTCTCTCTGAAGACCACTGGTAATGATTTGATGTCATCTCCTCTAAAAGATCATAGACTGCTTTGTATGTTTTGCTCATCAGTGCACCACCAGCTGCTGCGTCAACGATAGATCTATGTGTAACTCCCAAACCATTATAGAATGTTTGCATTTGCAGCCATTTTGGTAGTTCATGATGAGGACACTTTCTCAATAAGTCTTTAAACCTTTCCCATGCATCATACAAAGACTCGGTCTCAAATTGAGTAAATGTGCAAATATCATTTCTTAGCCTTGCGGTCTTTGCTGGTGGAAAATACTTGGCTAGAAACTTTTGTGCAAGTCCCTCCCAAGTAGAAATACTACCTGGTGGTAGATAATGTAGCCAAGCCTTCGCCTTATCCTGTAGGGAAAAAGAAAAGAGTCTCAGTCTAATTGCATCGTCTGATACACCGTTGTGCTTGAAAGTGTCACAAATTTCTAAAAAATCTGCAATGTGAGCGTAAGGATCCTCGTGTGGTAGTCCCCAAAATTGAACAGTCTGTTGAATCATTAGAATCATCGCCGGTTTAATTTTAAAATCGTTAGCTTCAATAACCGGCTTCTTTATGCTTGACTCATAAATTGAGGGCATAGCATAGTCTCTCAAAGGCCTATTTTCATCGTTCGCCATGGCAATGTACGTATATGTCCTGAAATGTACGTATCGAAAAAGAAAGAAAAAAAAATAGAAAAACTAAAAAAAACTAAAATAAGAAAAATAAAAAAAAAAAAGTTAAAGTTAGTCAAAAGAAAATAAAGATGTAAAATGATAATAAAATAAAAATAATTACAAAAAATCCAAATTAGCAATAATCTAGCAATTGTCAATATCAATAAAAGAATAACTAGTCCCCGGCAACGGCGCCAAAAACTTGATGTTGATATTTGCAAGTGGACAAAATTGCACAAGTAATATAGATAGATGAGTAGAGTGTCGAACCCACAGAGACTAGATATTTTACTGAGTACCGATATCACTAGATGAATCACTATTTGGAAGGTCGAATTTTTTAAATAATAAAGCAACTAAATTACCTTAATCTAATTATCTAACTAAATTGGTGAAGAGGGAGAGGGCTGTGAAACAGTGAATGCTCTTGTAATTTGTTAAGGGTAAAGTTTGTTCTAGGGCTCTTGGTTCACCTTGTTTACCCCACACACAAATTATAATTCCTTATAAATAAAAATATATTATCTTTCCCAAATTGTCGACCAAAATCCTAAAGATTTTAACCACTCTATCAACGTAGTCTAAAAATTATTCTCAATTAATCATTCGTCTATCCACCAAATTATTAATTGAAAAATTGAATTTCTTAACGGTCACGTCCTCCAATATACGGTCTTAATTTCTATTAATCACAAATTACCTGTTCGGTCTCTTTATGATTTAAAAATCATACAAATGTCTATCCACCATGTTGTACGCATAAATAATAAAAATTAAAACACAATCAGGAAAGATAGGGTAATAATAAGAAATTAAAATTTGTGTTCTCCAAAACTTGGCTACACCTTAGCCTCTAGAACAATAAATTCAGTTCATAGTTGTTTGGGATTGCATCAAAAAATATAGAGAAGAAAAGATAAAAGAATACAAAATTTAAGTCAAACCACTTTTCTGTCTCAAAAGTCGGAGCCAAAATATTGCTGTCACGCGCCGTCAATCAACGTATCAGTCTGTTACACTGCCGTTGTCGGGCCGCGTGTCCCAAAACCAGAGCCGTCTGCGTCGCTGTCTCGTCGGGTGCTGAGCCGCACGCTGTCTTCGTTCAGGAACTCTCACTTCCTGTCGTGCGTGGACCCGCCGAGTCAGAGAAGCAGCGTTCTGCTGTCGTCGTCACGTCAAGAAGAAGCCACGTCAGCACAACAGCAGGAGGTGCTGTCTCGTTTGCTTCGTCCAACACGCAAGAAAGGAGAAGAAGAAGTCCAATCAGCACCGGTTTTAGAAGCTTTTGCTTTTTTTTTCGTCCTGTAGTGCAATAAATGAGTTCCTTGTGTTTGGTTCGGTCAGATCAAAGAAGAAGCAAACACCACAGTGCTTCTTCTCTCTCTCCTTCTTACTTTATCTCTGTTATATTTGTATGTCCGTGTAATGTTTCGGCCGTCACCTCTTAAATCTCTTCTCTCTTCTTTGCTTTGTATATATAGAGAACGGGAAGGAGTTAGGGTTTGTACTTTTTACAAAATAGTCCTTCTTGTTCCTTTATTTCCTTCCTTTTATAACCAGGATTTTATTTACTTCCTCTTTCTTTCTTTTCTACCTTTTCTGCCAACCACGTGCTTCTGCATACACAAAATAATACCTGAAATTAGGATTTTTAAATAAAATAAATTTAATTAGTTTAAAATTAATTAAACTAACTATAAATCAAATTCGCGTATAAAAATCCTTTTACAAATTATTTGTCGCAATTTTAACTCAACAAAACAATAAAAAATTATAACTCAATTATTTTACTTTGTTTGTTGATTTTTTCTCCACAATTCTTTACTTTTTGCATCAAAAATATTATTTCTTCAAAAATAATTAATTAAATGAAATCATATAGAAATAAGGTGAATTATAGACAATATCAGCGAAAACAAGTCATTTTAATAGGTAAATGAGTACAATTATTTGTATATAAATCCGACACATCACCGTCGCTTCTCGACGATGCACCGTTGCCTCCGCCGTCGCCGCACTCCGTCACGCCGCCGTCGCCGCCCGCCCCATCTCTCTCCCTCTCTCCCTGTTCGATCGAACGAAGGAGAACGAAGAAGAAGAACGAAGAAGAAGGAGGAAAAGGGCGGGATCAAGTTTCAGCCGTTGGATCGCGTCAAGATCCGCGCCGTGATTGCTGTTCGGTGTTCGTCCACACCAGATCCAGACCGCTGCACCCTGTTCTGGCCTCAGATCCGCTGCTTCCCAGCGATCTGATTCGCCTGGTTTGCTGTCCCGTGTTCTGGCCACAGCAGATCCCGATTCCGCTGTACGCTGTTCGTCCCTGATCCGCTGTGTGGGAATCGGTCTGATTGGCTGATTCGGTGTTCCCTGTTCGTGCCGCACCAGATCCCTGTTGCTGTCCGCTGTTTTGGCCGATCGTGTGCAAGGGAAGCTCGATCTTCGATCAATTTTTGGGCGCGCATTTCGAGGACATTTCCGGAGATTTTTCTTCTCAGTTGCTTCAACAAGCGGAGATTTTAACCGTCGATTTAAGGCAAGTAACCTTGTACATCTTATTGTCCTAGTACAAGTCTCCTTGAAATACCACATGTAGTTAGTTTGTGACTCTCCTTTGAAATATCATAGTAAAACAATTTGAACCTTCAAACTCACCAGTCTAAGAGTCACAAAACTTCCTCGTAATAAATAATAATTCAATTGGACTCTTTTATCTCCTTGAACTTGCGAATCACATAGACATATGAATTAAGGACCCCTAGAAATTGTAGCCGCATATAAATTTAGTGTTTTGGCAATTTGTGATTATTATGACTTGAAAAATACTATTATTCGCTGTTTGATTCCCATTACCATGTATTTGTGCCACATAATGATTTTAGACACCAAATTACATAATTCTATGAAATCTACATTAGTGAATTATTTCCCTATGTTGCTGTCTGGATTTCCTTTTGAGGTTTCGACCCTTTTAACATTGGAATTTGGGCCCGAGGCCTGAATACAAAACGTAGATCAGGATGTGTAGATGTCGATAGACTCCAGAATAATTGAATTTGGAGTTACGGTCTAGGAGATATGGCTGTTATACTGCAGCTGTGTCAGTAGGCGCAGTTCTGTAAAAACTGCTGTATATGTTTTCTTTACAAATTATTTTCGCGGTGCAAACAGCGAGTGTTTGACCCCAAATTTCATATGTAGTTGCTGGACACCCTATAGGACATCCCCAATTTTTCTTAGAATTAAATTAGATTATTTCAACCCTGTTTCACATGTATAAATACAAGAACACAAAATCTGCCTGAACAAATGTAACAAGCCGGGGGTTATGGGGAAGACTATAGAGTGGACAACATAGGTAAGTGTACTCGGAAGGGGGCCCGTGTTTCCCAAGTTGTATGTTAAATGGAACTAAGTGCCACGTAGAACTAAGTGCCACGTCATGGGTGACGGGGGCCACCTCTAGAGCCTACGGGGGCCACCTCTAGAGCCCATTATATGATTACATGATGTATGTTTGAAATCACCTGGAACTAAGTGCCACGTAGAACTAAGTGCCACGTCATGGGTGACGGGGGCCACCTCTAGAGCCTACGGGGGCCACCTCTAGAGCCCATGGTTGATCACCTGCTAGTTTGATGCCTGAGTACACCGCCCTATAGACTCCATTACTAGGTCTAAGCGCAATTGATTTGACTGTAGCAACTATGTAGTATAATGGATGCATGTCGTGCTACCTAGATAGTAATAATTACAAGACTTGAACTTGACACCTGTCACTTGATACTTGATGATATGATACCTGAAATATGATACCTGAGACTTAAAGCCTGGAACTTGGACTTGCCGACTTGACATATGAGACCTGACATTTGAAATAACATATGACACTAGACTTGAGGTTGTCGCTTGATATTAAATACCCCTATAAGTATACCTGACATGTGATTCACCACTAGCAGTTGTTATCCAATCTAGTCTTTATGATGTTCCCCCTTGCCAGCTAGACTTTGGAATTTGCCACTACTTCTTATAACTTGGTTTATTCTTGGTTCCAAATCTTGTTTTCCCCTTTCTTGTACTTGCTTTTACTATTTGTGGCCCTAACTTGCACTAAGGGCATTTTCTCTTGTTTCCCCTCTTGTTTCCTGTTTATATTTATTAAACAGACTTTGGAGACGAGCTGCCTGCGGGAATTGCTGAGCAAAGGTTCTAGTTCCCAAGTGGAGAAGGACCAGATTAGAACATTTAATTCTTGCATTATTTGTTTATTTTGGATTATTATTATTTCTTGAGTTTTGAGAACTTGTAACGGGCTGATGTTCCCGAGTTACTTTGATTCAGACTTGAAACTACTTGGATGTTTATTCATATTTCAGTTGTTTCTTTGCTAATAAAGTATTCATGCATGGTTGGTTATGTATATCTCTCTTGTTATATTCTTGTTCTGATGCTGAGTCGATCCTACAGCTTATGAATGATGTTAAGATCATTCGCTGGGCTTCGTCATGCACTCGTATTCCGTATTTTGGGAAGCGGGACGTGACACCTCTCCAGGGCTATCTTCTGGAGCATGGTGTTTGGTGGGGTGAGCGAGATATTTTTTTGGTGAGAAATTGCCTGAGAAAGTGCTATCGTGTGAGAGGTGAAGGTATCCTCTTCACGGCTATCTCTTTGGTAGCGGTTGTGGAAGCTACTGGCATGTTTGTAGGATGAGTGAAGGAGATGGTGGGAGGGTGCGATGGATGTGCTTGTGCCCGGGGTCAGTTTTCTTTCTGCGGGGCCTGGGCCCATAGATGGAGTCCTCCCAGTGAGGTGAAGGCAGGGATCGGCAGGTGATAAAATCCTGCCAGACTTGACTCAGGTGGGTGTGCAGGTGCCGTAGAGGCACTGTACGAAGCTAAGCTGACGTACTTACAATTTTGCTGGACCGAGCTTGTTTGTCGGCCCACCCTCCAGGATTGTTGGAGGGATTTGTTGTTTGTACGCGTCAGGTTGCTTCATGTATGTTTTACTTTCTGTCTATAGTTTGTAATTGGGCCCAGTACTGTGGGTTTGTTTCGTTAAGATCGTATTAATAAAACAGGGTGGCCAGATTCCACCTTTTCCCTAAAAAAAAAATTCTAGTTGAACACTTTTTCAGATTCCTTGTGGAACTCAAAATCCAGCTCCTTAAACATAAGTAAAAATTAACAAAACAGCAGACTTTGATAGCAAAAGCTGAAACTTGTAAAGCTCACAAATTTTTGTCATACTTATCGGAATCTAACAAAATTGGACATTTTGGAAAGGGGAGAACGTCTACTACAACTTTCTAGTTGAACACTTTTTTAGATTCCTTGTGGAACTCAAAATCCAGTCCCTTGAATACAAGTCGAATCAACCAAAACAGCAGTTTCTTTTTTATGCTCGCTGTTTTGGTGAAACGATTTGTTTAGCCTAATAAATTAAAGCAGAAAAATCTACAAAAATTAGATCATGGTAAGAACTTGTAAGAGAGCCTCCCATATTCATTTGGAGTCAAAATTCTAACTTTGGCACAAGTAATTAATTCCTAATCATAAAAACTACATACTAGATTAAGATTGGGTCTTTAGGGTTCTTATTATGTTCTACCACTTCAATTTTTTATATGCCATTTATTCTAGTCCATAATCATCATATGCACAAGATTTAGTCCAAGCTGTTCACACAATAACATATAACAATAATAAATAAAAATTAACAAGCATGAGGTGAGAAACCCCCACCCAAATCGGTTGGAAGGATAGCTTTCTCTTCTCCTTCCTTGTTCTTGCTCCTCTTCAAGAACACTCAAGAAAAATAACCCACTCTTTTTTTTTTATTTGATCTCTCTTTCTTTTCTTTCTTCTCAATTTTTTTTCTAAAATAAAAACAAGTAGAAGAAGAGAAAGAAATTTGAAGAGAGAGTGAGATGAGAAGGAGATGGAGAGACAAAATGAAAAGGGTTTCTTGCCCTTTGGAGATGTGGCCAGCCATGGGGGGGGGGGGGGGGGTTGTGTATGAGAAGAACCCACTTGTTCTCATTCTCATGGTTAAAACAATTTGGTGATTAATTTGCAAATTAAAATTGCAATCAACACCCTACTCATTTCTAACCCTCTATTTCGATCATAATTGATCAAAAATAAAAGACATTTTCCCAAAATTACATACTACATGATTTCGTACGAATGTACAATCGATACAATATATATATATATATATATATATATATATATATATATATATATATATATATATATATATATATATATATATATATATAATTTTTATTAGTTAAAATGAATAATTTCTACCAAAAATATTTTAATTCAGAAATAATAATAAAAATAATTTTATTATCGGCTTGGAAGATTTCAGTACCAAATTGATACAATACAGATATATACAGACTAGTATATATATATATATATATATATATATATATATATATATATATATACTGTTTATGAACAAAACTGGGTAATATCCACCAAAAATATTTAAATTCTGAAAATAAAAATAAAATAATAATAAAATAATAATTTTTAATATCAGCCCGAGATTTTACAGACATTTTTTCAAAAACACATTTTACAGGATTTTGTACAAGTGAACAAAATCGATACAATACATATATATACTTACTAGTATATATACACAGATAATGATTATTTATTAAAACTAAGTAATTTCCATAAGAAATATTTTAATTTTAAAAATAATTATAATAAAAATATAATATCCAACCGGGATATTACAATTAGAGCCCAAGGAAGCTAGCATGATCAGTTCCTTTATTTCAGTATATGTGAGGATTTTATATGTAATTGATTGATTTTTGATTGATTAGTTTTTGGTAAGAATATAAAGTGGTTTCGTCACAATCAGCATGATTGCAGTCGACCGCTCATCACTGTTAAAATGATGAGACAATCGACCATTTATTTTTGACTTTCAATTAAAACATGAACGGTTGACTGTCCTTCTTTGCGGTCGAACGTACCTCGTGCTTTTTACTCTTTTGGAATGTATCGTTTCTATTTTTGACAGATACACTTTCCAGTCTATATATTTGGACGAACCCACTGCATATTCCTCACCTATTCCACTGAAAAAAATCTTTTGAACTAATCAATTCAACAATCAATCTGAGTGTGCGATACTTTCTTGTTTTCTTCAGTCAAGATCATTGAATATCTAGAGTTTTTTTTTATTCCACTTTGGAGAGATTGACGGGGCTTATCTTAGAAGTCCTGTGGGTGTAATAGGTCTCTCGGCCTAAATCTAAGAATCACTGTACAAGGGTTTGAGTATAGTGGAGCGCTTGTGGCGGAGAATTGCTGTGGACGTAGACCTGGGGGTCAAACCACGTTATATCATTGTGTCACCTGTGCTTGCTGTGTTTTCTTTCTTTATCTCTTCCTATTTACTTTGCAACTTAATTTGAATTTTTAATTTCTGCACAATCACCCTATTCACCCCCCAGGGTGATTTACAGTGGTATCAGAGTGAGGTGCTTACTAAGAGCTTAAAAGCTTAAGCAAAAGGTCCAATGGCCGAAATTCCTCCCGAGAACTTGTACTCATCGGAGCCATTCATCTCCAATGGGACAAGTCCAACACGTTCACCTTATTTTGATGGAAAATGTTATGATGTTTGGAAAGTTCGTATGTCTCACTTTTTACAGATGCTAGGTGAAGAAGTCTGGAACATTTGCATAAATAAAACAGATATCCCTATCAGCGATGGAAAGAAGGCTTTTACAAAAGCCGAACTAGCATTGAAAACCGCAAACTCCAAAGCTATGACAGCACTTTATGAAGGTTTAAACAATGAATAATTGATGCGGTGTGGGCGAAATTGTAAGACGACGTACAAAATTTGGAACAACATGCTCAAACAGCATGAATGAACCACATCTGAGGTAAAAGAAAAAGTTAATCTATGCTTTTATAAGTTTGATGTGTTTCATATGTTGCCAGGAGAAAACGTAGATCAAATGCTTGCCCGCTTCGACATCATCACACACGAGCTTGAGAGCTTAGGTAAGGGGTTGGATGATGACCAAAAGGTCGGAAAAGTCATAAGCTGTCTCACACTGGAATGGGATGTAAAAGCTGCCGCAATGAGGGAGACTCTTAGGGAAAAGGGGTTTGACTACTACACCTTCCAAGGAAAGCTGAAGACATATGAGATGGAGATGAACGAAACCAAGAGATACACGCAAAACATCGGAATTGAACCTAAAGCAGAAGAAAAGACTATTGCCTTGAAAGCAGAAAAATTTCAACCATCAAAAGCAGAGTCAGATGAAGACAACGAATTGTTGAACAAGCAATTTCATTAGTATCTTTAACACAAAAAATATGGCAGGTATCAAGGAGAAAGAGAAAATCACAAAGACGACGTATGCTACAAATGCAAGAAGTCTTGACATATTCGTGCAAACTGTCCTATCTCACATGACAGAAACAAGGACTACTGCCACTCCAATCCAGGATTGAGAAAGAAGGCGTTGAAGGCAACATGGCTAGACTCAGACTACAGCGAGGAAGAGCAAGATCACAACAACTTTCGATTCATGGCTCTTGGGAATGGTGAGGAGCAATCATCATCTCAAGAGGTAATCGAAGAACCCACTTACGATGATTTAGTAGACATGTGTAATGGACTAAAAGATTATGCTAAAAAAATTTGTCGTGAATTAAGACAATATAAACAAATTTCAAATGAAACACATGACTCTTGCATCACTTAAAAATCAAAAACTAAAAAATAAAAATTCTTTGATTATGAAAAAATTCGAGTCATTTAGAAAAGACCATGATGTGTTGATAGAGGAAAACGAGTACTTAAAACAACAAATTCAAGAATCTTTAGCAACACATGAGAAATCTGTTTATATTGCTAAACTTACTGATGACTTAAATGAATGCAAAAAAAATTTGATAAGGTAGTGGAAGGTTGTAAAGAGGCTCTCGAACAAAATAGAATACTTGACACCACCCTAGACACTCTTCGTTGGAACACAAAAGACGATGAGAAGACTAGGAAAAGACTTTGTAATAGAATAATTGAGCTTGAAAAAATTGTTGAAAAATATGAAAGGCCCAGTTATCTTATTACAAAGAATTCAAGATCATAACATGATCATCGAGGGCTTGGTTACGATGAGCCAATACAACATCAAAGGTCTAAGCAATCATGTCATACGCATATGCATAGTCACCAACATAAGCACAAATCAAATCAACACGATGCATATGTGCATGATCCAAGGTATAATCGTATCACATGTCATTATTGCTGTAAAGTAGGACATATTTCTTACAGTTGTGCATTAAAAAGGAACACAAACTGTGTTTGAGTGAGAAAGAATGTAAATGCAGGTTCAATACAAACTTGGGCACCCAAAATTATACCTACTAATTTTGATGTAGGTACCTCAAAGATCGGTGGTACCTTGATAGTGAATGCTCAAACCATATGACAGGTGATATAAAATATATTGCATCACTATCAAGGGAAAGTGGGATGGACGTCATCTTTGAAGATAATAGCACTGGTCAAACCATCAGTAAAGGTAAAATAAACTTTGGTTCTTCATGCTCCATTGAGGATGTTCTATTGGTAAAAGGTTTGAAACACAATTTACTTAGCGTAAGCCAATTATGTGACAAAGGTTATATTGTTACTTTTGACAAAAATGCATGTACTGAACTAGATAGCAATAAATCATGTTTACTCCTCGCTAACAGATGTAATAATGTATATATCATAAACTCTAATGAACTAGCACAGGAAAATATGAGATACTTTGTTGCTAGAAACGAAGATAGTTGGTTATGGCATTGGCGACTTGGACACATAGTCATGGATAATCTCAACAAACTCGTCACCAAGGAGCTTGTAAGGGGGATTTCCAAAATTAAATTTGAGAAAGATAAACCGTGTGAGTCGTGTTAGTTCGGTAAGCAAACTAAAAGTTCTCACAAGCCCAAGAAAATAGTATCAACTTCTAGACCCCTTAAACTCTTGCACATGGATCTATTTGGACCATCACAAACACGTAGTAATGGAGGTGCACGATATGTCTTTGTAATTGTAGATGACTATAGCAGATTCACTTGGGTTGCCTTTTTGTCACAAAAGGATGACACATTATATGCTTTTCAAAAATTCTGTCGTAGAGTAAAAAATGAGAAAAGCCTCCCCATTGTTACTATTCGTAGTGATCATGGTGGGAAATTTCAAAACAAACTCTTTACATCATTTTGTAACAAAAAGGGAATAAACATGAGTTCGCTTGTCCTCGCACTCCCCAACAAAATGGGTTTGTTGAAAAGAAAAATCGATATCTTCAAGAAATGGCCCGAACCATACTTAGTGAAAATGATTTACCAAAGTCATTTTGGGCAGAAGTTGTCAATACAGCATGTTATACAATTAACCAAGTAATCATTAGAAAATATCTTGAGAAAACGCCTTTTGAACTATATTATGGCAAAATTCCTAATTTGAGTTATTTCCGTGTCTTTAGGTGCAAAGTGTTTATTTTAAATACTCTAGATAACTTGGGAAAATTTGATTGTAAAAGTGATGAAGGCATATTCTTAGGATATTCCCTAAGTAGCAAGGCATATTGTATATTTAATAAAAGACAATGCACAATACAAGAATTCATTGATATTATATTTGATGAAATTAATCCCTTCGCAAAAGAAATATTGCATGTTGTTGATGATGATGAGACAAGTGTTCGTGTTGAAGGTACATATTGAACAAGGGCCAAATGTGGATCCTCAAAATCATGAGTCTCCCCAAAATAAAGACACATCCATCAATTACAAATCCCACATAGAGATGCATACACAACAAATTGACGCCATAGAAGATGATCACATACAACATCAGCCTTCCACCAACGAAAGGCGCCCAGCTTGGAAAATCATGTTTAGCCATCCATCCAATCTTATACGAAGCGATATGTCAAAAGGGGTAATTACTCGTACACAAGCTTAAAATTTCATGTGCTTCTCCACATTCGTCTCTATACTTGAACCTAAGAATATTAAGGAGGCCATGCAAGATAATAACTGGATCATTGCAATACAAGAAGAACTTAATCAATTCGAAAGAAATCAAGTATGGAGACTTGTCCCTAGACCTCACAATAGAACCGTACTTGGTACTAAATGGATGTTTAGGAACAAGTTGGATAAATCAGGTACCATTGTTAGAAATAAGGCCCGTCTTGTTGCACAAGGTTATAACCAACAAGAAGGTGTTGGTTTTGATGAGACTTTTGCACTTGTTGCACGGCTTGAAGCCATTCATATATTACTTGCTTTTGCTTCTTACATGGATTTCACTCTTTTTCAAATGGATGTCAAAAGTGATTATTTAAACGGTTTTATCTCGGAAGAAGTTTATGTTGCACAACCACCTGGGTTCACTGACCCCAAACACCCAAACTATGTATTCCATCTTGATAAAGCTTTGTATGATTTGAAGCAAGCTCCTCGTGCTTGGTATGAACGACTAAATTTGTTTCTAATTCACATAGGTTTCTTTAAAGGGAAAGTAGATACTACACTATTTATAAAACATATTTCTAAAGATATTTTAAATTGTTCAAATTTATGTTGATGATATTATATTTGGATCTACTAATGAAAATCTTTGCAAGGAATTCTCTAAGCAAATGCAGGATGAATTTGAAATGAGTATGATGGGAGAACTAACCTACTTTCTTGGGCTTCAAATACAACAACGGCAGGATGTCATCTTTATAAATCAATCCAAATATGCAAAAGAACTAGTCAAAAAGTTCGGTCTTGATAATGCAAATGCCTACAAAACACCTATGGCAACTACCACTAAGTTATTCAAGGACAAATCTGGTAACACTGTTGATATTTCTACCTATCGTGGTATGATTGGTAGTTTACTTTATATTACTGCATCTCATCCAGATATTATGCTTAGTGTTTGTTTATGTGCGTGTTTTCAATTGTGTCACAAAGAATCGCATTTGGTTGCCGTTAAGCGTATTTGTAATCCCCATTCCCGTAAATACGTATTTCCTGAATATTTTCGGTAGTTTGATTATTTATAAACTTATTTTGTGCTAAATTGGTTTCAGATCTTTTACTAAGTATTTTATAATCGACAATTATATTTACTTTGAATAGCGATGTATTTTCTATTTATAATTGATCGACTATTCATATGTTATATTATATTTTTTGGATTTTAATCAACTTGTTAATCTCAAATTCTACTTTGATACATTTTCCTATCATTATTATTGTTATTACTATTATTATTATTATTATTGCTATTGTTTTATTATTATTGATGAATTACTTTCACGAAAATGTTGAACTCAAATTATATTCTGTCTTGTATTATTATTCTTATCAGTATTGTTATTATTATTATTATTATTATTATTATTATTATTATTATTATTATTATTATTATTATTATTACGAAAATGTTGAACCCAAATTATATTCTGTCATGTATTATTATTCTTATAAGTATTGTTATCATTGTTATTATTATTATTATTATTATTATTATTATTATTATTACCCAAATTATATTCTGTCTTGTATTATTATTCTTATCAGAATTGTTGTTGTTGTTGTTGTTGTTATTATTATTATTATTATTATTATTATTATTATTATTATTATTATTATTATTATTGTAAACCCCATTGATTTTAATATATTCTTGCATTATTATTTAGTAATATGAAGCCTATCATCTAAAGCCCAATTTTATATTCATTTGATTGCATTATTTATTAGTATATAACCTAAGCCCAACCCAAGCCTATCTCCTATTGAATTCTAACCCAAACCCGCATCTTATTGGATCCCAAACTCAAACCCAATAACCCAAATTCTCCCTAACAACTAAACCAGATCAACTCCCCTCCACGTTCAAATCCCCACTTATCCTCATATCTCTCCACTATCCCTATAATCTCTTCCTAACCACCCCCATTATTATATTAATATATTATTATTAAATAATTCCCCCCTCCTCTCTCTCTCTCTCTCTCTTTCTCTCTCTCTCTCTCTCTCTCTCTTCCATAAACAGCCAAACTCTTCCACTTCCAAACTCCCTTTCACTATTCATCCCCCCTACTACTATGTGTTGATTCTTGATTTTGATGATCACAACACAGTGCAACATGTGTCTATGTTATACAGCTAACATTGCAGTGTACATACAAAAGACTATTCTAGCTGAACAAATGAACAAGCTCAAAAGGATACAGATGAAGACTTCACTCAGACAAGATCCAAGACTTCACTCAAGACAAGACTCAAGACTCAAGACCTTAGCTCAATTATGTCAAATTGTAGTGTCCTGTAAAAACATTGTATCTTACTTTTTGTTGAGTCTTAGTCTGATGTAAAGCCTTGTCACACACACACACACTCAAAATTTCATAATGTGTGTCTCTTAAAAACCCCTCAAAAAGAGTCAAAACAGTTTGAAGAAATTTAACTTTTGAGTACCAGTCGACTTAAGCTTCTTCCAGTCGACTGATAGTACAAAACTGTTTAAATTTATTCAAACTCTGATCAGTCGACTCATATGGCAACCCAGTCGACTGTTCGAGAGCTTTTGACCGTTTTCTGTTTTTCAAAATCGAATTTTTCAAACTCAAAAGCTTAGATCCATTGGTTGACAGTTGGAGTAACTGTCTCCCAACGTTCAGGAGATCAAACTCTTTAAGTAGAGTTCAGATCTCACTAAAAACATATAGAATTCTCTTTCAAAATCCGAGCACTCTTTGTGAGAAAAATTCTAAGTGATTTTTGAGAAATAAAGCGTTCAAGATCGTACTCTTTGGTTCTCTACATTCAGTCCAGTATAGCAACGAATTCGCTCTGGACTGAGTATAGAAGTCGACCTGATTTATTAGCCACGTGCATCAACACATACACCAACAAGGCTATAGGTTGACTGTAAAGTATTTCTTGTTCTCTTGCTCTCGGTTGGAGAGTGTTTTTGACTCTAGGTTGTAGAGTCGGTTTTGTTTCACTCTTGGTAGTAGAGTGGGTCGGCTTTCTCTGGTTGAGAGAAAGGACTACGGGTTAGACAAGGTTGTTGTCGTAACGCCGTAGGGTATTCTTGTAATCTTTTTCAAGAATAGTGGAAATCTCAAGTGGGTTGCTTGGGCACTGGATGTAGGTCGGGAGGACCGAACCAGGATATATCTTGTGTACTCTGTGATTGATTGTCTTGTGTTTGCATTTACTCTTGTTTAATTTAAGTTCTGCAAAAAGTTTCTGGACAGTCGACTCCTTGCACTATCAGTCGACTGGTCAGTGCCGTTTGTAGTTGTAGTTTCATTGTGCCTTCAGTCGTCTATCTTATTCATCAGTCGACTGCACAAAGTTATTATTTTTAATTTATTTTGGTTATATCAGTCGACTGGTTCATAACCAAGTCGACTGCACCGAGAAAAATTTCCGCAGTTTTTATTAAACACTATTCACCCCCCCTCTAGTGTTTGTTGTCTCGCCTACAGGATCCAACACTTGGTATCAGAGCAAGGTTACAGGCTATGGCAACCACTTCAAATACAAATCAGTACCATGAAGGCCAATCTACACAACGGCCACCACTATTTGATGGAACGAACTACAATTATTGGAAATGCCGAATGAGAATCTACCTTCAATCAATCAACTACGAGATATGGCAAATGACAGAGACGGAATACACTGCCCCTACCATTCCATATGCACAATGGAATGATGATCAAAAGAGTCAGACTATGAACAATGCCAAAGCAATGAATGCCTTATTTTGTGCACTTACAAAGGAAGAATTCAACCGTGTATCCAATGCTACAACCGCACATCAAATTTGGCATACACTTGAGGTAACACATGAAGGAACGAATAAAGTAAAAGAGTCTAAAATTTCTGTTCTTGTCCACAGGTTTGAGATGTTCAGAATGAAAGACAATGAGACTGTGTCCGAGATGATAACCAGACATCACAAACTCTCTTGTGGCACTTGGAAAGATTTACACTCAAGCAGAGATGGTTAGAAAAGTCTTGCGTGCACTCACTCCAGAATGGGAGAAGAAAACCACAGCAATAGAGGAAGCGAATGACTTGTCACAACTTTCTCTCGAGAATCTTGTTGGCAATCTCATGGCATATGACGTCCAACTTGAAGATCGAAAGAAGGATACAGAATCACACCAAGCAAAGAAGAAATCATTGGCTTTTAAAGCCATGACAGACTCAGAAGATGAGGAAGAAGATGAAGAAGAAATAGCAATGTTCACTCGAAGATTCAAGAAGTTCTTAAAGAAGGGTAAGTTTCATTCTAAAGTTAGAGATTCTAATGACCCTCCTACATGTTTCAGGTACAATAAAATAGGTCACATGAAGAAGGATTGTCCCTTAGAAAATGCAAAGAACAAGGAAAAATCATCCAACTTCAAGAAGGACAAATATTCAAAGAACAAATTTGCCAAGAACAAGAAGGCTTATCAAGCTACATGGGATGATAGTGATTCATCTTCCGAAGAAGAAACGGATGAAAATAACGAAGTGGCAAATATGTGTTTCATGGCTGCAGCACAAGAACATGTAAGTAATGATTATGATTCCGAAGATCTTCTTGATGCTTTTAATGAAATATTCCAAGAGTTAAAGAAAGAAAAGATTAGAGTTAAGAATCTTGAGAAAGTGAATCAAACACTTAATCAAGAAAATCTTAACCTTGATAAGGAAGTAAAATCCTTAAATTCTCGCATTGCAAGTTTAGATACTAATCTTGAAACTCTCAAAAAGAATTATGAAGAGATTTCAAAGAACATATCTAAGTTTAACAAAGGCAAAGAGAATTTAAATGATATGCTTCATCATCAAGTTACATCTAGTCAAAAATATGGACTTGGTTTTAAAAAATCTTCTGTAAAAGAATCTCCTGTTGTAAACACTAGTAAAAATAAATCAGCATCTATTTCTAGTATTACACACAAGTTGCATGATTTCTTTGAAAAGCCTAAGGTTGTTAATTCTAGTGATAAAAGCAAAACTACCGTTCGGTTAAGTCGACTGAACCATACAACCAGTCGTCTGTCCAGAGAAATTGGATCTTATTCAACGAGATCAAAACCTCTTATAAGTCGACCTAGTGTATCGACCAGTCGACTGATGTACACCAACAGTCGACTGAAGGACACTGCTAAGTCGACTAGACAGAACAAGTTAGTATGGGTTCCAGTCAGTCTAAATCAGAATGATAGAATTGCTTATATTAACTCATATATGTTAAATGTGTGTAATTCTACTTATTATATTCCTGCTTATGGAGGAAGATCAAACTCTTCATGGGTTTGGTTTCCCCCAAACTAATGTGTTTTGGACCCAATAAAAAGGGTAACAAAATTGTTAAATTTTTTATAGGTACCCAAGAAAGAACGCTGGATATTAGATAGCGGATGTTCAAAACACATGACAGGACATGCCAACCTACTATCCACCATTCAAAGCATAGATGGAGGAACCGTCACCTTTGGAGATAACAACAAAGGCAAAGTCATAGGTATTGGCATAGTCGGTAAAACTTCTAACCCAACTATAGAAAATGTGTTATTGGTTATTGGTTCAAAACATAATCTTTTAAGTATTAGTCAATTTTGTGATAAAGGATATAAAATAGTTTTTGAAAAAGATGCATGCTTGATTTATGATTCTACTATGCAAAATGTTATTTTTCAAGGTTTTCGTAAAAATAATATTTATGAATTGTGTTTGAATGCAATTGATTTTTCAAATGACTTTTATTTAATAGTCTCTAACAATGAATCTTGGCTATGGCATAGAAGATTTGGACATGTGAACATGAAAAATCTCTCAAAATTATCTAAATATAACCTAGTTAAAGGACTGCCAAAACTATCCTTTAAAAAGGATAAGTTATGTGATGCATGTCAACTAGGAAAACAAATCAAATCCACTTTTAAAACAAAAGAAGTAATTTCTACTAGTAGGCCGCTCGAATTAATTCATATGGATTTATTTGGCCCTACTAGAGTTGCTTCTTTAAATAAAAGTAGATATGTGTTTGTTTTAGTAGATGATTTTTCAAGATTCACTTGGACATTTTTTTTAAAACATAAAAATGATGCTTTTGATGAATTTGCACATTTTTGTAAACGTGTTCAAAATCAAAGATCTTTAACCATAGTCACTATTAGAAGTGATCATGGTGGAGAATTTGAAAATGAAACATTTACAGAATATTGCAACAAAAATGGTATAACACATTTATTTGCATTTCCTAGAGCTTCACCACAAAATGGAGTGGTTGAAAGGAAAAATAGGACTTTGCAAGAATGCGCACGTACTATGCTTATTGAAAGCAATCTACCAAAGCATTTTTGGGCTAAAGCTGTTGCTACAGCTTGTTATGTTTTAAATAGAATTCTTCTAAGACCTAAACTAAAGAAGACTTGTTATGAGTTATTTTTTAATAAAATTCCTAAAGTCTCTTACTTTAAGACATTTGGTTGTAAGTGTTTTATTCTAAACACAAAAGATAATTTAGACAAATTTGATCCTGGATCTAATGAGGGTATCTTTTTAGGATACTCAAATAGGAGTAAAGCATACAGAATTTTCAATAAGTCTACAATGACTATTGAAGAATCAATGCATGTTACATTCGATGAATCTTTACCTTCATCAACCTTAAATAAAGATGATGAAACTGATTTATCACCTTTAGATAATGTGATTAAATCCTTAGAACAAACTAATCTGACTGATAAGTCGACTGATAAGGTCTACCAGTCGACTGAAGTAAAGCAGTCGACTGAAGAACAAGTCAAGTCGACTGATCCGATTGTGATATCTTCAACTTTACCAAAGTCATTTGTTGAAGTTAAAGATCATCCTCATGACTTAATAATTGGTGACATCTCCCATGGTATTCAGACACGTTCACATGTTAATATGATCTCTCATACAGCATTCTTATCGGATTTTGAACCAAAAAATATACAAGAAGCTTGTGAGAATGAATATTGGATGAATGCCATGCAAGATGAACTAAACCAATTTATAAGGAATGATGTATGGGATTTAGTTCCTAGACCTCCTGATCAAACTATTATTGGTACCAAATGGGTATTCAAAAATAAGTTAGATGAATCAGGACAAGTTGTAAGGAACAAGGCTAGATTAGTAGCTCAAGGATATAATCAAGAAGAAGGTATAGATTTTGATGAAACATATGCTCCTGTTGCTAGACTAGAATCTATTCATATTTTATTATCTTTTGCTTGTTTCATGAATTTTATACTTTATCAAATGGATGTGAAAAGTGCTTTTCTTAATGGGTTTATTAAAGAAAATGTTTATGTTAAACAACCACCAGGTTTTGAACATGAACAATTTCCAGATCATGTTTATAAATTGAAAAAGGCTTTATACGGTCTTAAACAAGCATCTCGTGCTTGGTATGATCATCTGAAAACTTTTCTTTTAGAAACAGGATTTGAAATAGGTAAAGTAGACACTACTTTGTTTATCAAAAGAGTTAAGAATGATATCTTAATCATACAAATATATGTTGATGATATAATTTTTGGTTCTACTAATAATAATCTATGTCAAGAATTTGCTAATACCATGAAAAATGAATTTGAGATGAGTCACATGGGTGAACTCAATTATTTCCTTGGACTTCAAATTAAACAGTCCTCTAATGGCATATTTATCAATCAAGGCAAATATGCAAAGGAACTACTCAAACGTTTTAACATGGATAGTACTAGTAGTAAATCCACACCTATGGCTACTACTACTACTCTTGACAAAGATTTATTAGGTAAGAGTGTTGATCAAAAACTCTATCGAGGTATGATTGGTTCACTCTTATATATTACTGCAAGTAGACCAGATATTATGTTCAGCGTATGTTTATGTGCTAGATATCAATCTAGTCCTAAAGAGTCTCATTTAAAAGCAGTGAAACGAATTTTAAGATATATTAAAGGCACATCTGAATATGGTTTATTTTATCCACGCACCGATAATTTTCAACTTTTGTCATATAGCGATGCCGATTTTGCTGGAAGCAAAACTGATCGCAAGAGTACTAGTGGTACATGTCACTTTTTGGGACATTCCCTAGTATCTTGGTGCAGTAAAAAGCAAAACTCCGTATCCCTATCAACTACAGAAGCTGAGTATATCGCTGCAAGTTTGGCATGTGCACAAATTTTATGGATGAAACAAACCTTATTAGATTATGGTATTTCATTTGAGAAACCCTCAATTATGTGTGATAATACCAGTGCAATTAATTTATCTAAAAATCCGATTCAACATTCACGTACGAAACATATTGATATTCGACATCATTTTCTACGTGATCATGTTTTAAAAGGAGATATATCTTTAGACTTTATCTCTACTGATAAACAAGTAGCAGATATATTTACCAAACCCCTTAAAGAAGATACTTTCATTAATTTAAGAAGAGAACTTGGCATTTGTGATTTTATTGATATTTGCTGAAAATTGTTTCTGTTAAGTCGACTATATTCTTGAGTAAGTCGATTGTACTGGATTTTAAACATATCAAATTTTTTTTTCTGACCAGTCGCCTGATTCCTATACCAGTCGACTGATTAGTCGATATAAAATTTTTATTTTCTTCTCGACTCAGTCGACTGATATACCCTACCAGTCGACTGTCGCGAGCTCAATCGTCTTCAGCGACTATTCATCGCGTCTTTTGAGATGGAATTCACCTCTCTTTTCACCCGTGATCTCTAATCTCTACCGTCGATTTCTTCTCTCTTTGATCTCAGCCGTTTATTCGCAGTTAAAACCCCTTTACCAGCCGTTTTCTCACCCTTACCGATCTCAAGTTTTTTACCCCAAATTTCAAAACCCTAGCTTGTGAAGAAGAAGGTGGTCGACTCTCTCAGTGCTGCTAGTGCTTGCCCGTGGTCGAATCTTTCTTTTTCTTAGGTAAAATCCTTTCCCCTTTCTTTTCATGGCACCTAAAAGATCTAAACGATCTCATGAGGGTAGTTCTTCTTCTCAAGACTACACTCAATATCTCTTGAGTCCCGATCTCATTGATCGATGGTACCTTTTTTGTACCATTACAATCTTCCCTGGAAGATTTGTTAACTTCAATGACCTTGATCGTTTCAATCTCATTCCCTTGTTCCAAAATAGTAGTCTTTATGATTTTCTCTCTTTATCAAACCAACCCAATTATTATCCCCAACTCATCTATTTGTTTTACACAAATATGAGAGTTGTACAAAAACCAGATGGGGATGTTGTAATCCGTTCGTCTGTGAAGAATGTCAAAATGACACTCACACCGACTAGGATCAATCAGATATTGGGTATTGATGATGGGGGATTCCCTCTTGATGAAATTCTTTTAGATGATGCTTCTATATTATCTAAAATTTTCTTACCCAATCATGGCCCTCCAATGACAAGCAAAAATATTAAACCTATTGCTAAACTTGTAGGTAGAATATTAGCCTATAACATCCTTCCCAAAAAGGGTAGTTATGACCAACACTCTATAGAATTACAAAAAGCTGTGTATGCAATTTTTGGTAAAATTGCTGTTAATTGGGGTCAAGTTATCTTTTCTAAACTTAATCAAGACCACACTCACTTTCTACCTTTTGGAGGTCTTCTTACTAGAGTCTTTATAGCTTTTAGTGTTGATCTCGATTCCGAAACAAATGTTGTTACTCGTTATGAGTGTTTCGATCGTGCTAGTTTGGCACGAATGAAACTTCTTGATGCTCCTACTAGATCACCCCCTAGGTCTCCTTCTCTTTCTCAAGCTCCTTTAGGTTCTGCTTCTAGACCCTCTAGACCTTCTACCTCTACTGATCCACTTCTTCAAGCCAACTACGATGATCCTCGTACCCTATATGACTGTGTTTCCTATCTAATGAAGCATTCAGCCACTGTAGATACCCAACTCCATAACCTAGATTCCAAACTAGACCACATTGATTCTAAGCTTGACAACCTCACTCATCTCTTCAACTCTCAATTTCATCCTCCTTCTCAAGATGACGATGAAGACTCTGATGAAGAAGATTGAAGACTTTTTATTTTTCTATTATGTAATTTTCTTTCTTAATGCACTTCTTTCTGTATAAGACTTTACCTTAAGTTTCCTTTTAATGCAAAAGTTGTTATTTTGTGCTTTTTGATGATAACAAAGGGGAAGAGATATCTGTGTTATATGGTTGCTTTTATTATCTATTGTTTTGATATTCTAAAACTCTCCAGTCAGTCGACTGCCCAAAAGCATACAGTCGACTGCTGCTAACTGCTATACTTATTTTTTATGATTTTTCTAAGTATGGTTTCCTGATCAGTCGCCTACCATTTGTTAAGTCGACTGATACATGTTACATTTTTTTAAGACAATGCATTTTTTGTTTTTATAAGGGGGAGCATGTCTTCACTATGCTTGTATATTATCTTTTATTATCAGCTATTGTGTTGTCATCATCAAAAAGGGGGAGAATGTTGATTCTTGATTTTGATGATCACAACACAGTGCAACATGTGTCTATGTTATACAGCTAACATTGCAGTGTACATACAAAAGACTATTCTAGCTGAACAAATGAACAAGCTCAAAAGGATACAGATGAAGACTTCACTCAGACAAGATCCAAGACTTCACTCAAGACAAGACTCAAGACTCAAGACCTTAGCTCAATTATGTCAAATTGTAGTGTCCTGTAAAAACATTGTATCTTACTTTTTGTTGAGTCTTAGTCTGATGTAAAGCCTTGTCACACATACACACACTCAAAATTTCATAATGTGTGTCTCTTAAAAACCCCTCAAAAAGAGTCAAAACAGTTTGAAGAAATTTAACTTTTGAGTACCAGTCGACTTAAGCTTCTTCCAGTCGACTGATAGTACAAAACTGTTTAAATTTATTCAAACTCTGATCAGTCGACTCATATGGCAACCCAGTCGACTGTTCGAGAGCTTTTGACCGTTTTCTGTTTTTCAAAATCGAATTTTTCAAACTCAAAAGCTTAGATCCATTGGTTGACAGTTGGAGTAACTGTCTCCCAACGTTCAGGAGATCAAACTCTTTAAGTAGAGTTCAGATCTCACTAAAAACATATAGAATTCTCTTTCAAAATCCGAGCACTCTTTGTGAGAAAAATTCTAAGTGATTTTTGAGAAATAAAGCGTTCAAGATCGTACTCTTTGGTTCTCTACATTCAGTCCAGTATAGCAACGAATTCGCTCTGGACTGAGTATAGAAGTCGACCTGATTTATTAGCCACGTGCATCAACACATACACCAACAAGGCTATAGGTTGACTGTAAAGTATTTCTTGTTCTCTTGCTCTCGGTTGGAGAGTGTTTTTGACTCTAGGTTGTAGAGTCGGTTTTGTTTCACTCTTGGTAGTAGAGTGGGTCGGCTTTCTCTGGTTGAGAGAAAGGACTACGGGTTAGACAAGGTTGTTGTCGTAACGCCGTAGGGTATTCTTGTAATCTTTTTCAAGAATAGTGGAAATCTCAAGTGGGTTGCTTGGGCACTGGATGTAGGTCGGGAGGACCGAACCAGGATATATCTTGTGTACTCTGTGATTGATTGTCTTGTGTTTGCATTTACTCTTGTTTAATTTAAGTTCTGCAAAAAGTTTCTGGACAGTCGACTCCTTGCACTATCAGTCGACTGGTCAGTGCCGTTTGTAGTTGTAGTTTCATTGTGCCTTCAGTCGTCTGTCTTATTCATCAGTCGACTGCACAAAGTTATTATTTTTAATTTATTTTGGTTATATCAGTCGACTGGTTCATAACCAAGTCGACTGCACCGAGAAAAATTTCCGCAGTTTTTATTAAACACTATTCACCCCCCCTCTAGTGTTTGTTGTCTCGCCTACAAGATCCAACACTGTGTACACCCTACCCCTAGCCCATTCCACTATACAACCCCCCCTCCTCTCCTTCGTCGACCGACTCTGCCTCGCCACTCTCGCCGCTCGACCACCTCCCTCGTCCTCTTCCTGTTGCCCATTGCATCGCGACCCTCTCCTCATCGACTGCAACCGAAGGCAGCCGTCACCCTCCTCACCTCCCACTCAACTCACCTCATCGAAGTGCCGCCATCGCCTTCCTTCGCTCTCGCTCTGCCAGTCGCGACCGCACTTTCATCCCACCCAGTCGCCGCCTCTGCCATATCAGCCAACAGAGCCTTCGACCTCAGCCCTGAGCCCTGTTGCCCTCGTCCTGCAATGTAGCCGACCCGTCATTTTCTCCACCGCGACTCCATTGCCAAGCTCCTCTGTTTTATTCAGCATCAGGTGCTCCTTCAATCCCAGCTGTTCGATCTCATCTCATCATCAAGTCTTGATCTGGCCGTCCGATCACATCTCATCATCATCATCATCATCATCATCATCATCAGGCTTGAATCTGGACCCTTGATCACCCTTGATCTTGATCTTTGAACTTGATCATTGAATCTTGGCCGCCCGATCCCTATCAAGATCCGTGCTCGATCGTGATCATCGTGATCGTTTGCTCATCGCCGGTTGCTAGGATTCCGATCCCGTTATTCTTTGCACATTCGGATCTAATCATCATCTAAAGGCAAGTCCACTTGAACTCGTTTATTTTTCTAGTTCAAGATTGTTGATCTCCGCAAGTAGTTCTCTTTTAATTATCGTAATATTGCATTGTGTACCTTCCGTTGGGGATATCGAGGGTTTACACGAGCTAACCCGAAGTATCCTTGACTTCGTACCAATATCCATTGATTCAAACCCAAGCTTGCATGCACAAACGACATGAATAAATTGACTAGAAACTTGTATATATAAAAATATAGTGATTGAATGCATGTTGATCGATTGTGTTGTTGAGACTTGAATCATGACATGATAACTTGGCTTTGTACACTGTAAAAAATCATCCTAATTGTTGTACATTAATGTTAATACAATCCATGATACAAGAACATGTAGATTATCCGTTTTGATGGATATATATGATGACATTTTATTATTTGTTGCAGCATGTTCTATTTTGCACTGAGGTTTCGACCCTGTTACAATAAGAATCAACCAAAACTATATAAAAAGGAATTGTAGTATAATGAATCTAGTTTCCAGAAAATCTTACGGATCTAGATTCTGATCTGTGAGCTGTGAGATATTGCATTTTTAGTCACTGCTGGTCTGTATTTTCCAGAATTGCAATTCAGTGAAACATCGACACAACTTTCAGGTGAAACACCATGATAAAAGTAGTGTAATGACATGAAACTCTCCAGAAACTTAGTAGACATTCTTAGGATTCATTGTCTAAATTTTGTAGATTTTTATATTGATTTTACATCTTGTTTTCACCCAAAGAATTTTGACTATAAGCTGCTGCAAGAACCCTTAAGCTGTAAAGATTAGGGTAATCGACCTAGTTACAGTCAGAATAAATTGAAACTTATTGAATATAAATTGTATCCCCATATGTCTAGTTTACAGCCCTTTTGACGAAATCGAATTCCAAATTACATTTTGTGAGTTATTACTGTTTTAGTACTGCTGTGTCTACTCTTTTCAGATTCACAATTACATGTATATTGCCATGCATCGCATCATTTTGTTGCATCCTTATCATCTCCTTGACACTCTTATACACATTCCATGATCATGAGTGATTTAGTAAAATATTAACAAGACGGGTTAATAAGGGTTGACTTAGTAGTGGACAATCTCAGAAAATGTATTCGGTAAGGCCTTATCGTTATATTGTATTGTTATGGAAGGAGGAGTATCGATTGTGAATTATTGATTGTCAATTGTTGATTGTAAATTATTTTTGTTAATACCGAGTACACGCTCTGAAGATCCCACCATGATGTCTAAAGCGAACACTGTTTTGTATGCATCAAGCCTGTGGTATGGGATGCAGTAGTACATGCATTAGTTAGGATAAATACTAATAAACTAGATTGACACTTGAATCCTTGATCGTGACTATGGACATTGACATTGTTTATCGATTATTGTTATTAAAAATTGCATTGTTAAATCTAGACTTTTCATCAGTCCCTGTTATTGCTTTTGGATTTTGTTCTTGCTTCATATTCCTTGATGTACCATGTTCCTTTACTCTTTGCTTTTCACTACTTGCTGTCCGTACTTGCTCTAACGGATATTTTTTCCCACTCTAGTTGATCCAACCACAGGTGCATAAGGAGAATTTCCACAAGGTACTGGTGAGCAGTTCTTCTAGGATTTGAGCAGGAGTTTGCTTTGCAATAAATTGTTTCTTCCATATTATTTTTATATCGCATTGTTACTTTGTTGAACTTTGTATCCCGAGCTTGTTGACCCGTATTTGTTGTTTATTTCCAGTTGTTTGTTATTATGTTGGACTATTACATCTTTTATCTTAGCATCTTGTTTATGTGATTATATTTTTCTCCGTGGTTATGATTATTTCTTTTTCAAATTGTTGAGTTAAGACTGGTACAGCTTATGGATGATGTCAAAATTATTCGCTGGGCCTTCATCACAGACTCGTATTTCCGTATTTTGGGAAGCGGGGCATGACAGTATTATTCGATATCTTAAAGGCACACCTAATACCGAACTTTGGTACTCGAAAAATAGAAACTTTTCTCTTGTAGGGTACTCCGATGCAGACTATACCGGGAGTTTAACAGACAGAAAAAGTACTAGCGGTACATGTCACTTTCTGGGGGATTGCCTTGTCCCATGGGCATCCAAGAAATAGAATTCTGTAACTCTCTCTACTACCGAAGCAGCATATATCGCAGCCGGGTCCTGCTGTGAGCATGTATTATGGATGAAACACACTTTAGAATACTACAAGGTATTCTTTGACCATATTCCGATTAAATGCGATAATACTAGCACTGTCCACATGACCAAAAAACCTGATCAACACAATTGTACAAAGCACATAGAAATTCGGTATCACTTTATTAATGATCACTTTCAAAAGTGGGATATTATTCTTGAGTATGTGTCCATTGATTCTCAACTTACTGATATTTTTACTAAACCTTTAGATGAAAAACGATTTCATTTTTTGAAAGGTGAATTAAACATTATTGATATTTCTGCTTAATTTGCATTTTCGGTCGACTGGACGGTCGACTGTTTTCCTGCAAAGGTGTACAGTGGACCGGGCAGGCGACCAGTCCCTTCCTTTTTTTTTTACAGTCGTCAAATTTGTTTTAATTGGATTTGCGGTCGATCGTACGGTCGACCGGTTCCCCCTCTGTTTTTTTTAATTGACAACTGGTTTTTTCATTGGCTTTGCGGTCGACCGTTCATTCGACCAGTTCCTTCACTGTTTGTTCAATTGGATTTTAAAATTCTTGCGGTCGACTGGCCTTGCCTCTCTGTTTTGATCTCTGGCTACTGTATTTTTGGGGAGAAGTCTTAGAAAAGTCTTAAAATTTTTCATCTATGCGATTTTTTTTTTGCACATTAGAACAATTATATTTGACTTGAAATTTTTTGAATCTTTTAATCTATATCTCTCGTATGTATTGGGCAAATCTCAAATCTATGATACCATGTAAAGCTCTCATTGTATATCAAAGAGTTCGCGATTAACGGTATCATATAAGTAGATTTTCTTTTTTTTTCTTCTTTTCTAAAAAATGTAATATTCCCCGTAATTGTTTATTTCTCATGCATGTTCTTCATACGAGTTTTGCAATGTGTTATATTATTTATCAACATTTTCCATGCATGAATTTAGGGGGAGTAATTCAATCTTTTCTAATACATCTTGTTTTGAATTGTCCCCTTTTGGTGTGTTCCAAAAAGGGGGAGAACTTTCTCTTGAATGTTTTCAACTTAAAACTTTCTCTTACTTTCCCTATGATTCTTCATCTATAATATATAATACTTATGAAGATTTTTGCTTGATGCACAATGATAAGGGGAGTATTGGATTAAGGGGGAGCATTGATATGTTTTATTTTAAACATTCAAAGGTATGTTTTGTTAACACCAAAAGGGGGAGATTTTGACTCTTAGTTTGGTGTGCACAAAACGTGCTTACAATTACTAATAAGTTTCAATTGAGATATTCAGATTTTCAGGAACAAATAAATCAATATGAAGGTATCAAGATTGAGTATCAAGCAAAAGAGGAAAACTAATACAGAAGAATTACAAAATCAAGCAAAAGAAGAAGATATTTAAAAAGAGCACATGTTGATTAGAGCCCAAGAAAGCCAGCAAGATCAATTCCTTTATTTCCGTATATGTGAGGATTTTATATATAATTGATTGATTTTAGATTGATTAGTTTATGGTAAGAACATAAAGTAGTATCGTCACAATCAGCATGATTGTAGTCGACCAATTAAAATGATGAGACAGTCGACCATTCATCTTTCGACTTTCGATTAAAAGATGAACGGTCGACTGTCATTCTTTGCAGTCAACCATACCTCGTGCTGATTACTCTTTTAGAATGTATCGTTTCTATTTTTGAGATATACACTTTCCAGTCTGTATATTTGGACGAACCCACTGCATATTCCTCACCTATTCCACTGAGAAAAATCTTCCGAACTAATCAATTCAACAATCAATCCGAGTGTGCAATACTTTCTTGTTTTCTTCAATCACGATCATTGAAGATCTTGATTTTTTTTATATTCCACATTGGTGAGATTGAAGGGCCTTATCCTAGAAGTCTTGTGGGTGTAATAGGTCTCTCGGCCTGAATCCGAGAATCATTGTACAAGAGTTTGAGCATAGTGGAACGCTTGTGCCGGAGAATTGCTGTGGACGTAGACCGGGGGTCGAACCACGTTATATCGCTGTGGCATTTGTGCTTGTTATGTTTGCTTTCCATATCTCTTCTTATTTACTTTGCAACTTAATCTGAATTTTTAATTTCCGCACAATCACCCAATTCTCCCCAAAAGTGATCTACACTATCCCCTACATGATTTTTCCAAGATTGTGATCTCAACAACAGAGCTAAAGATACGAGTACACCATTTCAGAAGAGTGGGAGGGCATCAACTGTGTGGCCTGTTCAATGTCACTAACCCGCAAATCACCTCTCTTCCACCAACATGCACCTGCACAGAAAAATCAAATAGCGAAGGTTAAAATCTATATTCAGTACCAAATAATTGCAGATTCAAGTGCGGTTGCTGCTCTTTGTTGGCTAAATCCTATCTCTTTCTAATCGCACATCCATATTTTGACTGATAAATAGAGACATTAGATAGTGAAACGGAAAGATCCAGATAGATGATATCCAAATAGAAAATTTTGAATGTAAGAGAACCTGTGATGGGTCATACTTCAAACCTTTCATAGAAGTCCCTGTTCATCCTCCAATGTCTGTTTTGTTACATAATCTGACCAAACTAAGAGCAACTATAGTCGTTTAAACCCGAAATTGGTATTTGGTATTTGGAAATAAAAAAAATTGAGTTAGAGCTATAGTCGTTGTAACCCAAAATTTGAATTTTGATTTTAAAAAAAATAGACGGACATGAGATAAACTCTCGTCCCACCAATTTTTTTATAAAATAAAATAAAATAAAGCCTCGGACGAGGAATGATTTCCCGTCGGATGAATTTTTTTTTCATTAAAATTATCGGACGGAAAATCAGTTTCCGTTTGATAGATTTTTAATTTAAAAAAAGTAAAGACGAAAGATCATCTTTAATCCGATACTTTTTTGGGATAAAAAGTTGAACAGACAAAAGATGATTTTTCATTAGCTATATTTTAGAAATTGTTATTTCTCCTCCCAAATATAGTTCACTACTGTTCCTCTCAAATTCAAAATTTGGGTATTTGGCCAACGACCGCGAGACAATTTTTTTTTGAAATTTTGCAAAGATTGGCAAAATAGCCAACCACTACAGATGCTTACAAGCCATAGAATGGAGGGGGAAAAAACACATCAAGTTCACAATACAATAGTGGCTAGAGTTCGTAGAAGTCCTTTTTGTTATAACTATCAGCATTGTCGGAAATCGGAATTGTAATAAACATATATATATATATATATATATATATATATATATATATGGGAAATGCTCCATTGAAAACGGATCTAGTTTTCACGGGTTGGAAAACAGCGATCTGAGCTGTTGGATCGCTCATGATCGTGATCAGCGGCTCAGATCGAACCCCCCATCACCCGTTTCACTTGATCAGCGGAGGGTTAATTTGGAAATTTCGTCCCAAATAACTCTTCGCCTGATTCGCTCTGAAAAATTGATATAACCTAGGCCGTTGTTGGGAACAACGGCCTAGGTTATAAAAAATTGAATCATAGGCCGTTGTTTGGAACAACGACCTTCATTCAGTTTTTTATAACCTAGGTCGTTGTTCCCAACAACGGCCTAGGTTATAAAATTTTATAACCTAAGTTATTTGAAACAACGAAATTTTATAGCCGGCCTAGGTTATATCAATTTTTCAGAGAGGCGAAGAGTTATTTGGGACGAAATTCCCAAATTAACCTTCCGCTGATCAAGTGATATTGGGTGATGGGCGGCAGCGATCTGAGCCGCTGATCACGATCAAAAGCGATCCAATGGCTCATATCGCTGTTTTCCAACCCGTGAAAACAAACCCGTTTTCAATGAAGCTTACATATATATATATATATATATATATATATATATATATATATACTAGTTGGAATGTACCGTGCACCAAATGCACATGACTTGGTGCACATAAATGGTGAAAAATTTATCTAAACATACTTTTATTTAGCACACCCATATTCTTCAAAGTACAAATTCGACAAAGTCAATCATCTTAAAAAGCAAACCATGGAATTCAAAATTACTCCAACGACAACAAGCTCATCGAAATTAGATTTAAAGCAAGTATAATCAATGTATTTTTCATAAGATATATCATCATTTTCGACTTTAACTTTCTTAAACTTAAAACTGATATTAAAAAAGGTTATTAAAAAAAACAAATTAATAAATCCTAAACTGATATCATCGTATTTTTCAGAAGATCAATCATCACTTTTGACTTTAACTTTCTTGAGGTTAAAATTGCTTGTTATTTCTTGTTCATCCTTTTTAATTTTGCATCCTGTCAATATTCTTGTAGTTGTTCTTCCATATTGGACATTTTGTGCTTTGATAAAAAAACGTATACTCATCTCCAATGCATTTCTTGGCCCGTCTATCAAATTCTTCAACATTGTTTTTCTGCATATACAGAATTATGAAATTAGCTCTTAATTAATTGTAACACTATGAGAATAACATATTATACCTTATTCTTAACATCTTTCAGGTCTTTTGCGGAACAACCAATGATGCACCTTGCTTCCTCATCAAATAAAGTCAATTCTGCCTCTGCACTTATATCTTTTATTGTGATTTTGAATACATATCTGTAACAGGTTATTTTTAGTTTTTTTTTAATTTATTGTATTTTTTTTAATAATTTGATTGAAGAATAGAAAGATGGGTAACTAACAATATCGTGTTTTGTATACCTTGGCTCATATTCAACATTATTCTTTTTACATTTTCAACAATAAGCTTCATAATTTTCAACATTGACTTTTGTTGAACAGATTTTGCATTCAATGTACCATGGATCTCTAACTTCTTTGACATTTTTTATCAAAACTTTGCAATAGTAGTATTTTGCCTTGAAATATGGGTGTTACCGCTAAATCTGGTGTGGGGGTAAACAGACAATATTTGTGGATTCTTGGAAAACTTGAATAGCAAACCTGAACCTGTTCCGCCGAAGTTTGACCGCTGACTCCCTCCGTTCACCTGCAAAAAGTGCGAGACGCCGAGATTGATTCTGGCGACGCACCCTCCGACGCTCAAGTCAGTAATCGGGAAGATTATGAAAGAGCGTAAATTGGCAAAAGATTGATAACCTATTAATGATGGTGGATGGGGGGTATTTATAGTCGCCTTAGGGATCAGATTAGAAATGTAATCCTTGTGATCAGATAAGGAATGTAATCCCTAATTCCCAGTGAAATGATAGATATGAATCAGGGCCGTTGATTAGGACTAATCAGGAACCCTAATTCTATCCTGTCAGACCGGGTTCATTTTGGGTTGGAACCTGTACCCAGTTGAGATGGATCCATTCGTTGGTTATTGGGCCTTGAAGAAAGACCCAGTTCCTATTTCAGACCCGTTTGTAGGTGAAATTACCGTTTTACTCCCTGAGCATTAAGATTCGTGCCCGATTTGGACGGCTCCAATAAAACCCCATTTTTAGCCATATCACGAGCCCCCCCCGCCCCCCCCCCCCCCCCCCCCCCCGCCCCCCCCTCCCCCCCCACTCCCGAAGACTGAGTTTGATCAGTCTTTGAGGAGTATTTTTACTGTTTTAATGACTAGAGGAGTTGTATCGGAGTCCAAATGGAAGGTTTCGAATCTTTGTAGGAGGCAGTATGGTGATTTTTCAAGCTAGTTGAGCTCTAAGTTGTTCTTGAGCTCTTCTGGACATTAGATGATTTTTATCTATTTTTCGGAATATTTACTTAATTTTTGCGAAGTGTCGATTCGTCGTTCGGGGGTCTTAATAAATGGTCCTAGGCAATAATTATTTACTCTGGGGTTCAAAAATATTCCCCCAACTTTATAATTATTTTCTAGGATTTTTAATTAATTTTCCCGAATTTTTAATCATTTTTTTTTGCAATTTTTAAATAAATAAAATGATTTTAATGAATAAAATTTAATTTTAAATACCGAATTATGGTGTGATCTGGACCGCTGATCTTGTGCGGGCGCGAATTTCTGAAAGATTGGATGGACCGGGTTGCTCGGCAGCATTTTCCCCACTTTAGCGGGTCGGATTGGCACTTGCTCGACATCAGAGCGAAGTGGCTCAGTTTTTCCCTCGCGCAAGTGGCACGGATCGCTTGTCGCTCGATTCGGAATTCCGAGCGACGTGGAGCGATCTGAGCCGTCGGATCTCAGCACGGATCTCGAGGCAGGCCCGGTTCCCAAGAAAACGCTATCTTGTCGTTTAGCGGGCGTGGTGTGATCTGGACCGTCCATCATCCCTGGCACGATTTTCACAATGATCCAACAGTTGGAGATGCTCGGCAGCATTTTTCTTCACTTTTGCGGGTCGGATTGGCACTTGCTCGGCACCCGAGCAAAGTGGCTCAGTTTTTCCCTCGCGCGAGTGGCTCAAATCACTAGTCGCTCGGCTTGGAATTTCGAGCAACGTGGAGCGATCTAAGCTGTCAGATCTCTGCACAGATCTCGAGGCAGGCTCGGTTCCCAAGAAAATGTTATCTTGTCGTTTAGTGGTCCTGGCACGATCTGAGCCGTCTGATCGAAATCTTACACGAAATTTGAGGGGAAAATCATTTTTCTCCAATTCATAGCTCGGATTGGCACTTGCTCGGAATCCGAGCTATTCTCTTGGGTGTTGAGGTCGGATCGCCTGTCGCTCGGATTTTGGTTTCGAGGGACATGGGGCGATCGGAGCCGTTGGATAATGGCACATATCTCGAGGTTGACTCAGTTCCCAAGAAAACACTATCTTGTCGTTTAGTGGTGCTGGCACGATCTGAACCGTCCGATCGAAATCTTACGCAAATTTTGAGGGGGAAATCGTTTTTCTCCAATTCGCAGCTCGGATTGGCACATGCTCAGAATCCGAGCTATTCTCTTGGGTGTTGAGGTCGGATCGCCTGTCGCTCGGATTTTGGTTCCGATGGACGTGGGGCGATCGGAGCCGTTGAATGATGGCACAGATCTCGAGGTTGGCTCAGTTTCCAAGAAAACACTATCTTGTCGTTTAGTGGTGCTGGCACGATCTGAACCGTCCGATCGAAATCTTATGCGAATTTTGAGGGGAAAATCATTTTTCTCCAATTCGCAGCTCTGATTGGCACTTGCTCGGAATCCGAGCTATTCTCTTGGGTGTTGAGGTCCGATCGCCTGTCGCTCGGATTTTGGTTCCGAGGGACGTGGGGCAATCGGAGCGTTGCCCCCACCTGCTTGTTGGTATGCCTCGGCGTCATGACCGAGCGGTGTGACTTGTATTGAAATGTCGCTTCCTTTGCCAACGGTTGCCCTCTTCGTTACTTAGTCATTTGGGCTTCTTTAACGCTTTAGGGGAGGCCCAAGTATCGCGCCCTTACGTTACAAAGCCCAAGAGACTTTTCTTTTACTATAAGCTTTCACCCCCTCAACACTTAACCTCATTCTTCACTTTTACTTTCTCACTCTTGATTTTACTCCTTAGTAGCGAAGTTTTTAGCTCTTGGGTGGTGTTGTTAACTGTCGCGGCAAGGCGTTTTGAGCTCCGGCGATCTTTTCCGACCGTACTAGTCATTCTTGAAAATATGGTTAAGATTTCTTCTACAGATGAGACCCCTACCTCGGACCAAGTCGTCAGCCGAGCGGTGACGGTCAGGTCGGAAAAAGGGAAGGAGCCTGCCGAGCCGATCGTAGAGACAACGGTGAGGCCGAGCGAAGGCGAAGAGGTTGCCGAGCCACTCCAAGAGGTAACCATCAGAGCCAGCAAAGGCAAGGGGGTGGTGACGATAGTCGAGCACCGAAGACCGCGAGAGAGCTGGGTCGACACCCGTCTACCCTTTCTAGTGTCGGCGGGGTCCGGAGTTACTCCGAGGACCTCTTGGAGAAGGTGACGCAGGGCTCGGCCAAGGCGTATGAGGAGAACGAGCCGAGGGAAATTTCCAAGGTGGATAAGACCTCCTCAATATTGACCGAGGCAGACTTACATCGGATCCGGAGTGGTTTCAGGATCCCTTCGGAATATACGCTTCTCCTCCCCGGCCCGGGCGTCCGAGCATGCACGTCATCTTCAGCCGACACTTGCGTCTTCCCTGCTGACGCTTTGAATGCAGGCCTTCGGTTGCCTTTGCACCCTTTCGTGATCGAGGTGCTGCAATGGTATGGGTTGATCCCGGCTCAGTTGATGCCGAACACTTGGCAGCATGTGATGGCGTTCATTCTTCAATGCCAGGAGATCGGCGCGCTACCTTCGATGTTCATCCTCCAGAGCCTCTACCGCCCGTGCCAAATGAACAAAAACGAGCAGAGGTACTATCTCATGCCGAGGAAGGGCGTGAAGCTGATCGAGAACCCGGACTCGATCAAGCATTGGAAGGAGAAGTACTTCCTCGTCCGAGCTCCCGAGCCATGGGTCATTCTGACGGTGTGGTTGAGGGACGGTCTTCCGAAGCGAGCGAAGAAGGAGCCCGTGCTCAGCAACGAGGAGGCAGAGATCGTAGAGAAGCTCCTCGGCCTTCTGACTCTCAATTGGAACGACATCACTGAGGAGGTCTTATTCCGAGGGGGTCTCAGTCCGATCGACCCCAGTACGCTTTTCCCTTTTCTTTTGTTTATTTTGTCTTTGAGGTTAAAAAAAAACTGCTATAACTTTTTTCGCTTGGTCTTCGCAGAAACTCCCGGTATGGACTACAAAGGTCTGATGGTCAAGGCCAGGGCGACAAGGGAGCAGGAGGCGAGAAAGAGGAAGAGGACTTTGTCCGGGCCTCAGGGTGGCCGAGCTCCCAAGATCCCATCGGTTTCACCGATCGTGGAATAGCAGGTCGCCAAGGCACCTCCGGTCGAGCCCATTCAAGGCCTCGTGGTGGCTTCTGGCCCACCTGCCTCGGATGTGCCGACTCAAACGGCGAGGACGGATGCTCCAGGGTTGTCGAGCAGAGCGTTTAATGTGAGCGCGGCCTTAGCCCTCGAGGTTCCGCTTCTCACAGCCGAGGCCGAGGAGATACTAACTGAGGAGCACAAGCACATCTTTGTCCCCAATTGGCGGGTGATGAAGGTGGATGGGTTCCTTGGGGACAGCAATATTTGCATGCAAGCGGTGAAGCATCTGCCGACCCCTAAAGACCGAGCGGCGCTAAAGGCGGGCCTAGTTGGTGACGACGCGATGCAGATCGCTCGGAACACTATGTCGATAAGTACCAGAGGACTTTTTTCAAAATTTTTCTAAGTTTTTGTGCTCGTGCTTAATAGCTTTTTGTACTGTTTGTAGACCCTCTGCCACTTCAATCATTTGCTTGAGGAGTTTGCGAGCAAAGAGAAAGAGCTGGCCGTGCTCAACGACCGAGAGAGGTCGAAGCGTATGAAGGCAGTGAAGCTGTTTGAAGCCGAGCAGCTTCTTTCTGCTTCGCGCGCGGCCGAGGTGGCCGGAGTGGAGACGAAGCTGGCCGAGGCACTTAAGCAGTCGGCTGACGAGGCATCCAAGGTCATAGCTTTGGAGAAGGAGAATGTCGAGCTCAAGGAGGAGCTGGCCAAGGCACGGGCAGAGACAGAGGAGGCTCGGAAGATGACCAAGAAGGTGTTGGCCAAACACGCGTCAAAGGTGGCCAAGGCGAAGAAGGCCATCCAGGATGAGGCCGAAGCTCATATGTTCAAAAACATGGAGGAAGCCTACGATCGCGCGTTGCTACACATCTCGGCTCGGAACCTCGGGTTCAACACCTCCTCCTATCACTTTTACGATCCTGTGGAGGGGGAGGAAGAAATCCTTCCGGCAATGCTCGGACCCGAGGGGGGTGAGGGCGTCGAAGGTATGGGCAAGACCGAGGATGAGGCTGAGGATGAGGCTGAGGACGAGACGGAGAACGAGGCCGACGACGAGGACAAGGCGAAAGTCAAGAGGGCTTTAGTTACTGTGCCGAGCGATGATGGCTCGGAGCAACACCAAGAGGTCGACCCCTGACTTAGTCGTCTCTTCTTAATTGTTTTCGCTTTTTTCGTTTTGTTTTTGTAATGCCTAACTGTGTACTGGCCACCGCTTTCGTGTATACTTTTGGAGTTTTCAATGAAACAACTCGCTTTTTGTTGGCCGAACATTCGAGCAGTCTGAAGCTTGGTTTTGTATTGAAAATTTGTGAGAATTTCAATATAGTTGGACACCTTTCGTTGGTGTTGAGAATTTCGAGAGTTGTGAATGCCTTTTTTGCCCGCTAGGAACTTAAGCGTTGTTAACACCCCAAAATTTTTCTAAGTGTTGGAAACTTTTCATTTGCATTGAGAACTTCTCTTCGCCTTTCTATGTTGACATCTCTTCGCTTTTTAGGTCGAGTTGGGTCAGATTACTGAGGTCTCCCATCTTCGTACTGAGCTGAAGAAAGCGAAGCGGGCTCTTTCTCGCAGTTGGGATAACTCGTTTTACGACTTC
Source organism: Hemerocallis citrina (assembly GCA_017893485.1). Lineage (NCBI taxonomy): Eukaryota > Viridiplantae > Streptophyta > Magnoliopsida > Asparagales > Asphodelaceae > Hemerocallis > Hemerocallis citrina. Next base: position 407,205,946 of record CM030358.1, on the reverse strand, counting down.
TTAAAGTTGGAGGACATCAAAGCAACTGCGAGAGGGTATTTTCGCGAGTTGAGGCAACTGCGGAAGCAACCTCGAGAGACTCGTCTCGAAGGCGAGATAGAGTTGCTCCGTAAGGAGCTCTTCGATGTCGACCAAAGGAATAGTGAACTACTGGTGGAGGTTCATCATTTGGAGGTAACGGTGAAAGAACATTTGGCGGAGGAAGAGGAGTTAGCTCCGATGGTGGGGAAGTAGATGTCCGAGCGCAATGAGTTGACGACAAGAATTGACAAACTGAGGAGGATCACGATCGACAGGGGTATCGAAGTGACTCATTTCCGTCGTATTGTGGCCGACAGTACTAACGTCGCAGGCTCGTCTAAACTTCCCCATTTCAAAGTATCGGCAGAGGGCGATATTCTGAGAGATAGGATCGTCGAGCTAGAGGAGGATATTGCAACGCTGAAACCTCAGCCCGTAAGGATCAATGTTCACAGTACGTCGTGTACTCACGAAGAGAGCGAAAGAGAAATCTCGTTCTATGAACTTGCGACTCGCTCGCCTGCCGTTAGGCGGAGCCCAGCTGACGCTCAGAGTGGTGTAGCTATTTCGTCTAGTGGCATTTCGGTTGGGGCCACAGCTAGAATCAGCGGCGTAGGGGGGTTTCGCTTCGCTGGTTTGGAGTCGAGCTCAGAGGTAAGGCGACGCCGACCTCGTGTGTCTCTGAACCAAAGTATTCCCCTTCCAAAGAAGCGCTAAACAAGTTGTATTATGCTCTTCAAGTTGTTGTAAAACTCTGTTGTAGTGTCAGCCTCGTTTGAGCTCTTAATTTAAAAAGTTTGTTTTGCTCCTGATGTTCGAATGTTGCGTTGGCTGGTATTAGTTTATGTATAACTCCTCCAACTTTTGACAATTACTCACAATTAGAAGAAAATCTTCCTTCTTATGGGCGAACCCCTTTTGGCTTGCTTAATAGCGAGCATGAGAAGTGGAGTCGAGCCAAGTGTTGGACTCCGAACTCGTCATTAGAGTTTGTTCAACGGTTGTGGGAGCAATTCCGAATGGCGAACCACTTCTAGCCCGCTTAAGAGCGAGCTTGCAAAGCAGAATCGAGCCAAGTGTTGGACTCCGAACTCGTCGTTAGAGTTTGTTTAACGGTTGTGGGAGCAATTCCGAATGGCGAACCACTTCTAGCTCATTTAAGAGCGAGCTTGCGAAGAGGAATCGAGCCAAGTGTTGGACTCCGAACTCGTCGTTAGAGTTTGTTCAACGGTTGTGGGAGCAATTCCGAATGGCGAACTACTTCTAGCTCGCTTAAGAGCGAGCTTGCAAAGCAGAATCGAGCCAAGTGCTGGACTCCGAACTCATCATTAGAGTTTGTTCAACGGTTGTGGGAGCAATTCCGAATGGCGAACTACTTCTAGCTCGCTTAAGAGCGAGCTTGCGAAGCGGAATCGAGCCAAGTGCTGGACTCCGAACTCGTCGTTAGAGTTTGTTCAACGGTTGTGGGAGCAATTCCAAATGGCGAACCACTTCTAGCCCGCTTAAGAGCGAGCTTGCGAAGAGGAATCGAGCCAAGTGTTGGACTCCGAACTCGTCGTTAGAGTTTGTTTAACGGTTGTGGGAGTAATTCCGAATAGCGAACCACTTCTAGCTCACTTAAGAGCGAGCTTGCGAAGCAGAGTCGAGCCAAGTGCTGGACTCCGAACTCGTCGTTAGAGTCTGTTCAACGGTTGTGGGAGCAATTCCGAATGGCGAACTACTTCTAGCTCGCTTAAGAGCGAGCTTGCGAAGCAGAGTCGAGCCAAGTGTTGGACTCCGAACTCGTCGTTAGAGTGAATAGTAAAAGCAGAGAGATACAAGCAATTTTACAAGTAAAATATGAAAAAACGTTCTTTATTGACCACTAATAGTTGGCTGCTTCTAAGTTGCGAGCCGTTATTACATAAGAGAAATAAAGGAAAAAATACAAGTAAAAGGAGAGGAACGGTTCGACATCCCAGAATACTTAGAGAGGCGTTAAAGCGCTCTCTTGGTATTTCAAAAGATGGTCGGTATTCCAAGTCCTGGGGATCTCTCTGCCTTCAAGGTCTTCTAGACGATATGTCCTGGGCCGAACCACTTTGGTGATCTTGTAGGGTCCTTCCCAATTTGGAGCTAGTTTACTCTTCTGACCAGGAAAAGAGACTGCTAACTTTCTGATGACCAAGTCCCCTTCTTTGAGGTCGGTAGGATGGAATCTCTTATTGTACGCCAACTCGATCCTCCGCCGATAGCTCTGTTGGCAGATTGACGCTCTTTCCCGTAGCTCGTCGACGAAGTCTAAGTTTGCCCGAAGTTCTCTGGCATTCTGTTCTTCTTCGTAGGCAACAAGGCGATGAGAAGGTATGCCGACTTCCAATGGGATCACAGCCTCGGACCCATACGTGAGGTTGAATGGCGACTCTCCTGTAGGGGGTCCATTTCGTGGTGCGGTAGTTCCACAGCACGTTAGGGAGCTGATCGACCCATAAGCCTTCAGAGCACTTATTCAGCCTCTTCTTAATACCGGAGAGGATCTGTCAGGTTAGCATTCTCCACTTGACCATTCAACTGTGGATGGGAAACGGAGGAGAAACGTTGTTGGATGGCGAGGTCTTCACATAGAGCTCGGAAGGCAGGCCCGGTAAATTGGGTTTCGTTGTCTGTTATGAGGCCTCGAGGGACACCGAATCGGCAGATAACGTTCTTCCAGAAGAACTGAAGTACTTTGTTCTCGGTGATTGTGGCCAAGGGCTCGGCCTCTATCCACTTCGAGAAGTAGTCGATTGCCACGACTAAGAATTTGAGCTGGCCGGGGGCTGGTGGGAATGACCCTAGTAAATCCATCCCCTACATTGCGAAAGGGATAGGACTTGATAGGGAGGTGAGTGGAGCTTGTGGGAGGCGACGGACGTTGGAGTACTTCTGACAAGAGCTGCATTGCCGAACATGCAGTTCGGCATCTTGTAGGAGAGTGGACCAAAAATATCCATAATTCAACACCTTCCGGGCTAGGGATCTGGACCCTGAATGCGCCCCGCCGATGCCTTCGTGGAGCTCTTGCAGGGCGTAATCGGCTTGTTCCGGGGAGAGGCATCTCAAATAAGGCCTGCCGTCTACTTGTGTGAAGGAGTGCTTGTATAGGATGCCCTCGATAAGTGTGTACCCTCTGGTCAGGTTCTCACTCGGCGAGCTTCTTTAGGGTCTTTGGGGAGGAGCCCATCCCTTAGGAATTCTACCAGGGGTTTCATCCAATTATTTTGAAGTAGGACAGGTAGCGACTCCATCGAGTCGGAAGTTTCATCTTCTATACTTGGCTTCAGGAGCACCTCGATCAAGACGGTCTGCTCGAGACCATGGAGGGAGAAGGAGGCTAGCTTGGAGAGGGCATCGGCTTGGGAATTCTCTTCTCGGGGGATTCGCTGGATGAGAGCTTCTTCAAATAGGGCCATGAGATTCCTGACCTTGGCTAGGTACTTAGCCATTCGGTCATCTCGTACCTCGTACTCGCCTAGGACCTGATTTACGACCAGCAGAGAGTCGCTAAAGATCCGAGGCACTGCGCCCCTGCCTTGCGAGCCATTCCGAGGCCGGCTATGAGTGCTTCATATTCTGCTTCATTGTTAGAGGCCTTGAAGTTGATGCGGAGGGAGTATTGGAGGACGAAATCATCTGGGCCAGCCAGAATGACCCCGGCTCCGCTTCCCTCGTTACAAGAGGATCCATCTACGTAAACCGACCAAACAGGTGGTCCCTTGATCGCTTGGCTGACCTCAGGGATGGTACTCTTGACGATGAATTCAGCTAAGGCCTGAGCCTTGATTGCGGTCCGAGGCTGGTACGATATGTCGTGTTGGCTCAGCTCGATAGACCACTCCATGAGGCGACCGGAGGTCTCTGGCTTGTGGAGGACTTGCTTCAGTGGTTGGTCGGTAAGAACGACCACCGAATGGGACTGGAAATATGTGCGAAGCTTTCTTGCGGCCATGACTAAGGCATATGCCATCTTCTCTATCCTCGGGTAGTGGAGCTCAGCATCCCGAAATACCTTGCTCACGTAATAGATGGGCTTTTGAGTCCTATCTTCTTTCCTCACGAGGACGGAACTGAGGGTCTGCTCGGAGGCGGCTAAGTAGAGGTAGAGGGCTTCCCCGGGAATAGGTTTGCTGAGGAGAGGAGGATTGACTAGGTAAGCCTTCAGCTGGTCGAATGAGTCTTGTTGTTGCTGACCCCACTCAAAGCCTTTAGCCCCCCTGAGAGCATTGAAGAAGGTAAGACACTTCTCCCCTGACTTGGAAAGGAAGCGCCCTATGGCTACCAGGCGACCCGTTAGCTTCTGAACCTCTTTAACATTCTTCGGGGGAGCCATGTCTAATATGGCTTTGATCTTTTCGGGGTTGGCCTCGATTCCTCTTTGGTTGACCATGAAGCCTAGGAATTTCTCCGACGAGACTCCGAACGCACATTTGTTTGGATTGAGTCTCATATCGTGCTTCCTGAGTACGTCGAATGCCTCTTGCAGATCGGCCACATGATCGGCCCCGTGGATGCTCTTCACAAGCATATCGTCAACATATACCCTGTAGCAATAGAGGCCCTGATCGGTTACAAAGGAGGTCTTCGGGATATCCGGGGAGAAACATACGAATCTGATTGTAGCCTGAGAAGGCGTCCATGAAGCTGAGGAGTTCATGGCCCGAAGTGGAGTCAATCAAAGTATCGATGCTTGGAAGAGGGAATGGATCTTTGGGGCATGCCTTGTTGAGGTCGGTAAAGTCGATACAAATCCTCCAGGTCCCGTTGGACTTCTTCACCATCACTACATTCGAGAGCCATTCAGGATAATTGACCTCTTGTATGAACCGAACCTTCAAGAGCTTGTCCACCTCCTCTTTTATAGCTTGTTGGCGCTCGGGAGCGAACTTGCGCCTCTTCTATTGGACCGGTTTGAACCCCAGAGCGACGCTGAGGTGGTGGACTAGAAGCTCTTCAGAAATTCCAGGCATGTCAGCGGCCGACCAGGCAAAGAGATCGCGGTTTCTTTCTGATACATTGAACTATGTCCGAGCTTAGGGCAGATGGGAGGGTCTTGCTGATAAAGAACTAGCGGCTCTGATCCTGCTCAGAGAAGAGCACTTTCCAAATCATCCACCGGCTCAGATATTGGCCGGACAACATCTTAGGGATTTCAAGAGTTTCGAGGGTGAGGACTGGACCTATGGTAGAGGTCATGTAGCATCTGCAGGCCATTTCTTGACTGCCTCGTACTTCCCCTACTCCTCCTCGAGTGGGGAACTTCATCTTGAGGTGATAGGCGGAAGGGACGGCTTCGAGAGCGGCTAAGCCGGGCCGACCCAAAATGACATTATAAGCTGCAGGGACATCTACGACCATAAAGTCCATCGACTCCGTTCGGGTAGTAGGAGTTTTGCCAGCGGTTACATCGAGGGTGATCACCCCTTCAGTAGTCACTGGCACTCCCGTGAACCAATGGAGTGTGTAGTCGGCGGGTTTAAGTCTATCTCGGAATAGTTTGAGGCCTTTGAAAGCGGCGAGGAAGAGGATGTTAACGGAGCTGCCATTGTCCACCAGGATCCTCTCTACTTTAAAGTTCGCCATATGGAGATTGATGACAAGCGCGTCACAATGGGAGGTTCGGACACCCTCAAGGTCTTCATCTGAGAATGTGACGGGTACTCCGAGGCCTTTAGGAGGAGGTGTGATGCGAACCGAATTAACTTCCCTTATAAACGCCTTTCGAGAGGAGTTGGAGGAGCCCCCCATTGGGCCCCCATGAATGAGGTGTAGGACACGCTCCTCTTCAAATTCGGGCGTTTCATCGCGTTCAGGACGCTTGTTAGCCCCCTGAGGTGGGGGAGGAAGATCGGCTCGGTCCTTTCTCATGAACTTGGTCAGCTGCCCCCTCTGGATGAGGGCTTCTATCTCGTTCTTCAGGGCACGACAATCATTGGTGTCGTGGCCATGGTCCCGGTGATAGCGGCACCACTTTTTGTCCCTCTTCTTGTCAGGGGTGTTCATTTTTGGTGCAGGAGGTATCACCCCCTCGTTCTCGACTTCCATGAGAATTGTGGAAATGTTGGCGTTAAGAGGAGTGAACTTTTCAAATCTGGGGAAAGGTCAGTGCTGACCGCCATTGTCTTTCTGAAGCTTCTTGACCCCTTCTTCTTCAGTTGCCTTTCTTTTTGTCCCGAGGTAGACCCTTCGAAGCCCAGGAGGTATTCGGCTTTGTCGGCCCGAATGTACTTCTCGCTCCTTAGAAGGAGGTCGGCAAAATTATGCAGAGGCTTCTTGGCGAGGGAGGAGCGAAGGTTAGAGTTGAGGACATATGATTGGAAGGCGACCTCTGCAACTGACTGGTCAAAGGAGGAGATGGATCTTACCTCTGCAGTGAACCTCCTCACGTAGTCTCTCAATTTCTCTCCCTTCTCCTGACGGAGCTGGAGTAACGAGATGCTGGTCTTCTCCGTGCATCTGCTAATTACAAAATGAGTGATGAAGAGGGTCTCAAACTGTTCGAAGGAGAATATGGAGGACGGGACGAGGCGGGAGTACCATTCCCGAGCCAAACCTTTAAGAGTGACGGGGAAGGTCTTGAACAGCAAGGCATCGGAAGCTTGGTGGATTAGCATGAGGGTTTTAAAGCTTTCGATGTGGTCCACGGGGTCTGACTCCCCCGAGTAAGTTTCGAACTGCGGGGGTTTGAAACCTCTTGGGATAGGAGCCTCCATGATGGTTCGGGAGAAGGAAGGTCTGCTTGGACGGATGGTTCTTCCTCTTAACTCCCCATCCTTGTCTATTCGGCCGATGCGCCTCTCCTTCTCGTGGAGACGGCGGTAGAGAGCATCGTCCCTCCGACGGTAGTCAAATGAGTCCCTGGACTCGTCTTCATAGGAAGGGGAGCGGGAACTGCGGCGACGGTAACCCTAGGAGCGGCGAAGACTAGGAATATGCTGTTGGTCGTTAGAAGCCGGAGGAGGAGTTATGGACCGATGGTGAGGACTTTGGACCCTGGGGGAGTAGGAACCCTTTGAGTATTATGGTTGTTGGGTCGGAGGTTGAGAGCTTGCAACACCGTTGCGTGGAATTGTTGGAACTCGGCACGAGTGATGGGTGCCTCATCGTTCCTCGGATGTTGCCGACCTGCAGGGAATGGGGTCTTCTCCTGTGATGCTCGGGGGACTCTCTTCGCCCTCTTCGTGTAGGGGACCTTCTGTAGTCTCGGCAGTGAGGAGATCGCTCATCCGGACGTTGTTGGCGGAAGGCTCCCTCTCGGGCCCGCTTTTCATCCAGACGGCGGCGAAGATCCTCATCCTTCTGCCGATTGAGGATGGTATTGCGAAGGTCGGAAGCTCGGGGATTGTGGGAGGCCATAGAATCTGTAGAGGCATTGTGTATTGAGACGCGGTCCTGATGGAGAGGTTGTTTCTGCGAGTTGGGACGCGAGGTCCCCGCACCGGCATTTTGAGGACCGGGGGGACCCTTAGGAGGTTGCTGATTCTGAAGAGGAGGCTAGGTCCTGCTGGAGAGGGTCATCAGCTTGAGGAGGAAGTTGCCCCTGCTGCTGAGCGGGTTGGATGAGGACTTCCTGTTGCTGAACAACGGGGTTGGATCCACGGTTAGACCATCTGGATCTTACTTTCCTAGGAGGCATGGCTGGAGAAGATATGACCAACGAGAAGATGGGAGGCTGCTATTCGTTTGTTTCCCACAGACGGCGCCAATCTGTTACCGCTAAATCTGGTGTGGGGGTAAACAGACAGTATTTGTGGATTCTTGAAAACTTGAATAGCAAACCTGAACCTGTTCCGCCAGAGTTTGACCGCTGACTCCCGCCGTTCACCTGCAAAAAGTGCGAGACGCCGGGGTTGATCCCAGCGACGCACCCTCCAACGCTCAAGTCAGTAATCAGAAGATTATGAAAGAGCATAAATTGGCAAAAGATTGATTACCTCTTAATGATGGTGGATGGGGGATATTTATAGTCGCCTTAGGGATCAGATTAGGAATGTATTCCTTGTGATCAGATAAGGAATGTAATCCCTAATTCCCAGTGAAAGGATAGATATGAATCAGGGCCGTTGATTAGGACTAATCAGGAACCCTAATTCTATCCGGCCGGACCGGGTTCATTTCGGGTTGGAACCCGTACCCAGTTGAGGTGGATCAGTTCGTGGGTTATTGGGCCTTGAAGAAAGACCCAGTTTCCATTTCAGACCCGTTTGTAGGTGAAATTACCGTTTTACCCCTGAGCTTTAAGATTCGTGCCTGATTTGGACGGCTCCGATTTAACCCCATTTTTAGCCATATCAATGAGAAAAAAATTAAAGTCATCAAAATATTTATAGACATATATAGAATTGAACAGAATATTTAAAAATAATTTTATTATTCATAATACCTCCGAAGAATTTTCGTCCGCACAATAGAGAATGTCAGATAGCTTCACTTCTTCCACATCCATTATTTTTCTTTTGTTTATTTTGTTCAAAGGACGAGAAAGTGGCTTTGTTGGTCTCATCATCATCTCCTTCTTCGTCTTCTTGGTACGGGAAATCCATGACCGAAATCGGAGTCAGCTGCTCTTTCTCCTGTTCTGAGTTGCAGCATCCTTGGCTCTCCACTTCCAACAATTTGCCAACAATTAATCATCAAATTGTTACCTTAATCTTTACAACTTTATTGTCAATAATAGAGAGAAACTAAAAAGTAGGAGAACACTATAAGGTAGTAGGCAAGCAGTTGGTTGGTTAAATCAAATTATTTTACCTTAATTGTTTTTTTGATTAATATTTTACCTTAATTGTTACCTTAATCTTCCACAATTTTTTGATTTTGAGTCAAACGGTTGGTTAAATCAAATTATATTTTAAAACTAAAAATAATTTATAGGATTATCCAATTATTTTAGGCTAACGCAAAATAGAGACGCGTGAACATAAAGAGATAATTAAATATGAATGAAAGTATTTAAAGCCCGTTAAACGACCGACAAGAACTCGACTGAATCGAGATAAAAAAAAACCCTGTTCGCTACACGACAAAAACGATGCAAAACAAAAGGGAAGGCTGCCAATTCATAATTCCAACTATTCGTTTTTTAATTAAGCTTAGCTAATTATAGTATTATTAATAATAGTCTTTGATCGATTTAATCAACAAAATGAACGGAGAGTTAGGATTGGGTCTGGACATATTTTTTTCTCTTATTCTTGCTTTTATAATAAAAAATAGATATATATATATATACACACGCAAAACGAAAGGCTTGAGTACCCTTATTACATTTAACAGTTTACAACTCTTTATTCAAACTATACTTAGATACAACACATTCTTATTGTAGCTCCCAGGGTATCGCTGAAACTAAAGCTAAACAGCGAACTCGTATTCAAGTTCTAACTCCCACGATATGTACTGAATGAGAAGGGAGACAGTAACAGTGGGACATGAAAATGCTCCAACTTCTGTGACTCCTTCACCTCAAATACAATACTGACATATGGGAAGAAGCCTGTAGGGTTGTACTTGCCTGTGCTGAAACCTATGCGGTAAAATCCTGGGGTGATATAATCGGTGATGCCCATTAGCTGACCACTCCGGCCATCACTGTTGGTCTCGGAGGAGCCTAAAATCACCCACTTCTCGTGATCTTCTTCTTTGAATGATGGAGCTCGCATAGTGTCTCTCCAAGTCTCAAGGATAACCTCCAGGCCTGATGCTGGGCAACCACGAGCAACGTCCAGCACGTGAGTTGTGATGGGAGGGCGAGTACGAATGGTGCTAGTATTACCACAAATCTCAGGGGATTTAGCTGCAGCGGCCTTAGGGACTGCATTAAGATGCGCACCAACTATGCCTATACGAGTTAAAACCGTTAGACAAATGAATTATCAGGGTTAAAAAAAATTCAGTTAAGAATAGAGAACAAGAACAACTTTTAGGATGATAAACAATACATGACACTCTGATCTGAGGAATTTTTTTTGTTTTTGTAAGAACTGCATCCAAGGGAGTGAAGATGATGAAAGCCATGTAGACACAATACCTAAGCATAAAAGACAATACCTAAGCATAACAGACAGTTAAACTGCAAATTATGGATAAAAAATTGACTCCACATGGAACAGACAATTTTAAAACTTTTTAAAGAAAAAAAGATAACAAGCATAATTTTCCTGAGACAAAAGATCTAAACAGTCTCCAGCTTGCTATTAATGCTCCATGATATCGTAGATAAGAATTGTTATATGTATGTATTCATGACTACTTTACCTATCTCGTTCCTACTCTTGAAGTTGCATACTAATTAGTAATTACAGACTATAATCGGCTAAGAGGACAAAATGAGAAACAAAACTATGTAATAAAATCCCGAGCTAAACCCAGACAAAATAACAAACACTTGGATTGCAATAATACTTCCAACCTAATACAACAAACCCACCTGAGAAAACCCATTTTAAATCAAGATTTAGAGAAACTACCATCATATGAGCACTTTCTGAGCATCTTTTCAAAGATTTTCAACCATGTTGGGCCATCATCAACCACCAAAACATTAAGGCCAACATGAAAAGCTTCAACCCTTGTCAGGTATCCCATTAATGCTTTTTAGAAGAGCTTCGAAGTTAGAAGGCAAAAGGAGAGATTTTTTTGAGAAAATAAGGAGGAGAAAGGAAAGGGAGTCTTTAGGCGGCTGCATTCACCAATATAAAGCTTTATGGGAATAAAGAGAATTTTGTAACGAATATTTGGCACCTGAGAAGGACAGGAAGTGACTTAATGTTATGCCAAACTAAGGTACATGGGAGGAACAGGAAAATTGAGAAGAAAGGCTACATTTTTTTGTTAAAATCTAACACTAATATACCTCGTATAATTACCTATAATAATGTAAAACTGGAAGTATAGGTGATGCCTTCCGAATATATACTACTCAAATCACATAACATGCACGCATAAATTATCTACTATGCCAATCTATCATTCTGCCTCTACTTAAAATACTATTCCCTTTCCAATTTCTGTCAAAGATTTTTGTTTATTCACAATAAGTGAAAAAGAGAAACAAAATAAGTAAAACAAATAAAATAAAGTAAAAGAAAAAAGAAGGAGATTCACAAATTTTAGTATCAGCCTCTAAGTGCGTATGTCTTCGATGGTTTCAGACTTTCAGTTGTCTAATAATGTATGGCCTTCGAGAAAGGAATATAAATACAAGAATGATGATCACAGGAAACTTTGTGACAAAATGATGAATTGATACAGTGTAATAAACCAAATGGATTAACTTTATGATTGTTCCAAACTAAGGATCGAATACTTAATTCTTAGCATAATGAAGAATCAGCCAGATTCTCTTCAGAACTAAATCAAGATAAACTTCAGCATCAATCAAGTAGAATGAAGTCAGAGATTATTTCATAGTTTTAGTTCATGTATTAATCATCCATGAAAGTAGACTAACAGCAACTTTACAAGCAATATGTATGCATATTATGATTAGATATTACTTGAAATCGAATAGAGATCAGTTGGCCAATTTGAGTTGGTCAACAACTAGAAGAAGAGCTGTCTGGTGTCTAATAATCCTTAAAAACCAAAAGATAAAAATTAGTGCCATTCATACTCTATAGTAAAATTATGTATTAAGAAAGTGCATTTAATGTACCAAGACCGAAAATTGAGTCCACTTGTCTCTTTGGATTACTTAAGTGCCTCAAGGATGAATTTGGTTACTATAGCTAAATGTTTCACCAAATTTGTGATTAAGATTCTTTCCTTTATTAGGAGAATTTGGAGAGTTCTCCTTTATTACACGATCGGATCAAGCTACATTACAAAACCAGGTTGGAAGCCTTCCCAAATAACGTTTATGACTATGCTGAAGAGACCCCTTTTTAACCATACTAACATCATTAATGTTGTGGAAAACGGAAGCAAAACGAAGCCAGAAGACAGGGCTTAGGTAAAATATAAACAAAATTACATTAAAAATTTAAAGAAAATTTAAGAAGAAGAAGAAGAAGAAGAAGAAATGTATAAGAAGTTATCCAAAAATAACCAAAGCTATAAAATTATTATAAATCTTGAAACTACAAAAACCAATCTTAGACGCAATTATTCACTATAAATCTAGAAGTGGAGCTGAAGCGCTTCAAAAAGCTTAAGCAAAAAACAGAATCTGAAAAATGAGGCAGGTGGTTATTTTACAGAAATAATCCTTGGCCAGAAATTTCACAACCAACTCATATAGCGTTCCACATTGAGTTGAGAAGCAACCTTAACTTGGTCAAATCAACATCATGTTAAGATCTCATCAAAAAAATTTGGTGAATTTCTTTTTGAATCTATTTCACCGTAGAGTTATTCTCCATACTAGGAGTCTGCTGGGTAGGACTAATGATTATGTAGTAGAATATTCATAACTAAGTTTTCCAGATTGAATATGAATTGCATTCACGCAATTCATGGTTAAAGATCTGTCTCTACAGCTCCATACTGAAATAAACATGATGAAAACAGTTAGCTAGCTCTACATGATGTCTTATTAGTACCTTCAGTTTTCTCTCTAGGATTAACAGATAACTGGGAAGTTACTGGCTCTGCTCTAGCTTCAGACTTGAACAGCCTTGCAAGACGCAGTTCAATAATTTTCATTTCCTCCTGTGCTGCGGTCTCAAGTTCAACAATGGGTCTGTTCCCGTAGCGTTTCTATAGTAAGGGAAAATTAGTATTCTGTAACAGTAGACACCAAGAAGCAAGTAAACTAAATCATGCAGAGACGACAGATTTCGAATGTAATGAATAACACCTCACACAAAAATGGAATTTTCAGCAATTGATTTGTGGCATTGGGCTGACTTGCTGGAAATAGAAGATCATGTAAAGAACACTATGACCAACCGAGTATGTCTCACAGAAAAGCCAAGAAAAAAAATTGAAATTAAATATTTCATTACACAAAAAATATTATATATATATATACAACTATAACTAGAGGGTTCGGAAGTGTGTGTGTGTGGACCTTGGACGTGTGTGCACTCACATTTGTTTCTCATGTGCTATTGATCTTTTTTAAACCGTAACTTTTAAGGAACAACGAAAACTGATGACAATCATTATGCTAAATGGGGATTGTAAAGACTAGCATCACAAAAGGAAAATGCATGGAAAACACATGCATTGCATGTGGTTACAATTTTGATTTTTAGAGCTCACTAACAGTGTTTCATCATCCTACTTATTCACCAACCCACACACACAATTACAAGTTATCACCTTCAATTCAGCAAGGATTTCAGGTGTGCTTCTCCCAGACGCACATATAAGAAAAACAAATCCAAACTTCTCTTTATAACGAATATTCCACTCAACCAGTTCCTACAAGAACAAATCAATGTCAGATTACCAATAGCCCAAATCTCCATATAGAAAAAGAAATTTACCTACAAAAGAGAAAAGCTCAGGTTTTCAATCAAAATGTTCAGATATTTATGTAAAATCCGCTGGAATTCAAAATGAACCTAAACAAAGTTATAGACCAACAACTAATTATTAGAAAGCCAATACATAGTGCGGATATGTATCATGCATTCTTTATCGCTCTTGGTTTTTATCAGTGCCTCAGAATTACAAGGTAAGATTCTAGTAATAAAATAAATCTCAAATGGTGTGATTGGGGATGAAGTTAGGAACTTAGGATAACCAGAATAACTAGAATTATGTTTTGGGGGCCCTTATGGAGTTGAGATAACTATGTCTAGTTATTTCAACTTTTCTACACCCAAAGGTTGAGGTAACTGCTCCCCTCAAACCTAATTTATCTAAACTTTGCCACACTTTACTCTCTTTCTTTCTAAATGAATGGATTTAAGTTAAGTTAACTTGGCTTCCCAAAAACAACAAAAATGGAGTTTAACTTTTTCAGTGTAGGTAGAGTTTTGATAACTAAAGTTAGCAAACCTCTACTAGTTAACCTAACTTTGTTTCCAAATACACCCTAATTTTCCCTTCTCCATCTTATAAAACAAATTACCATAGTCAAAATCTCTTTCATGTAGGCTTGCTAACGACGATGATCTATTTACCTGCTCCATGTAACAATACTCTCATAATTAAATTATATATCAAGTGAACAATTTTCTACATTCCTGCAAAATGATAAAAAGTAAACAAGCGCATTGCACTTGCAAATAAAGTTTGCCAATCTAAGAGCATCTGTAGTCGTTTGCTAAATATGCATAATATGCATATTTGGCCAAAAAGAGCGCTGCATTCGTTGGCCAAATATGCATATTAGGCAAAATTCAGTACAGTGGATTGCTATAAATGAGAAACGAAATGAGAAATATCCATATATAAGAGACGGAGCTTCGAGTGCTGTCGCACCAAAAAAATCATTTCTTTTAATGGTCGGACGGCACTTGAAGTGCCGTCGCAAAAAAAAGAAAATTTTTTAATGATCGGACGGCACTTGAAGTGCCAAGTGCCGTCCCTCCAAAAAAAAAAAAAAAATTTCGCAATAAAAAACCAAAGAAAACCCCCACTTCTCTCGGATGGCACTTCACACTTGAAGTGCCGTCCCACCCTCTCGGAGGGTTTTTTGTAATTTTTGTATTTTTCTTGTAATTTTTTGTAATGTTTTTGTAATTTTTGTAAATTTTTTTGTAATTTTTGTAAATTTTTTTGTAATTTTATATAATTGTTTTGTAATTTTTTTTGCACTTCGACTAATTTTTTCCCTCGGACGGCACTTCAAGTGCCGTCCCACCATTTTCAATTTTTTTTTCTTTCCGACGGAACTTCACATGCCGTCCCACCGTTTTTTAATGTTTTTTTAATTTTTTTCGCCTCTAACGGCACTTCAAGTGCTGTCTGTTATTATTTTAAATTAAAAAGCTAAAAAATAGCATTCAATGACTGCAGCAAAACGGCGAATTGCTATATCCATTTATCCATATATGCATATTTTGACCATCAACGAATTACATCAAATATTCGGGTTTGTTTGGATAACTGTTTTTTGGAAAACAGTTTTTTAAAAATGAGAAGAAAGGGACCATGACGTTTTTGGGTTTTTTGGGAGAGATGAAGAAAATGAGAAAAAAAAATTATAAAACTGTTTTTTGAAGTTTTCTAAAAACGGGTTTTAAAATGTGAATTTTCCACAAAAAAAATTGGGTAATGCTACACCTACAACCTATTCTTACAACCTTTCTTTTACAACCTTAGGTGGCACAATTTCATTGGAATGTATTGTAGAGTAGGTGGAAGTGGGTTGTACGCATCTCCAATGAGATTGAGACACCTAAGGTTGTAAGATTGTAAAGGTTGTAGGTGTAGCATTACCCAAAAAAAATTTAGAAACGATTTTCCAAAAAGACCTAAACAAACACGATTTTTAGATTCTAAAATTTAAAAAACTGAAAACAGGTTTTAAAACCCTAAACAAACAGACCCCTTCTTCGAAAAAAATTGTCGAAATTCACACAAAACTCGTACTTGCATAGTGGAATCCGTTGCGGTCGCGAGCGCAGCGGATTGCTCTTCTTTGCTCCATCTAAACAAAAATCCAACACAGTCCAATCATTCTCCAAAAAAATATTTATAACTGAACAAATTAACAATAATTAATCGCCGAAATCAAAAGGGAAGAGAAGGAAAGTAACTGAGAGATGGACTTGGAGGTGGCCCCAATCTCCGGATGTGCAGCAAAGCTCTGGAGCCAACCCATAACATCGACCTGTAATTAAACTAAATTAAATTAAACAATAAATAAATAAAATTTAATAATTAATATAAACAATTACGAAATGAAATGGAGTGAGAATTGGATTGCACCTTATTGAACCAGATGTCACGTGCGGAGCGGATGGTGTGGTCGAGATCGGAGAAGGGGGAGGCAGCCACCATCTCCTTGGCGAATCTTGTGCTCCCGGAGCAGCTCAGGAAGTCCTCTTCCCTCCAGTTTTGCTCCATTTTCTTTTCTGGTCTTTTTTTGGGTTTTTTGGATTGGTTTACAGGGTTCAAGGCTTAAAATCTTGAGTTAATTAGAGATTTAGGCTTCTTTTCTTTTTGAAGTTATTTGCAGAAAAGATCTAATTTCAAAAATATTTGCGATTAAGGTCTAGCCTCCAAAAATATTTGTGATTAAGGGCTAGTTTTTAAAATAAACTTCTATACTTCGTTCTTTATACTATTTTCTATAGGATGTGTGACCTTTCTGTAATTTTAAAATTTATTTTCGCAATTATTTCTATTTTACTTTCATAATTAATTTTTTAATTGCTTAAAATGTATTAAATATTTTACTAAAATTTTGAGGAATTCAGGTAAGAGTTTCTTACTTAAAAAATGAGGCTCTAATACCAACTTGGTTGCGAAACGCTTAATCTCCTGAAAAACAAAATAAAGATAGTATCAAAAACTTTAAAATTCTAAAGATAAAAGTTTGGTGTAAAATAATATTCGTCGAAATAATGGATATTGTCTATTCTGAAAAAGTAATCAGGAATGTCGGGAATATCGTCGTCAAGTTCTCTCATATATTTTAATTTTGTCTCATATCCTTCACTATTACTATCATATGGGGGTTCTTCGAATTCTTCCGTATGTCTATTTTCTCCTCCATTCTGTTCATTTTCTTCTAGGAATTGTCTGTATGCAGTAGTATGACTCCAAACATAACTACTAAATATACCATTTTCGTAGAATAACAAAAATCTTTCATGAAAAGTTAAATCATCATTCGACAGTTATATTACTAGTTTCTCCAGGATTTATTTGATTTATAGTTATAATTATTACTCGTTGAATACTGAAGAAAAATAATTTGAATTCATATTAGTCATTCATACTTGTTACTCTCTGAGGATAATAAACATCGAAAACTAGCATTCTATCACTTCCTTGATAATTAATCATTAATTCGAAAATTCCCGAGGCAATACTTAAACTATTATTATCCATTAGTCCTATTGAACAATAATCAATTATAAAATCAAGAGTAGAGAGAGATTTCTAAGGACACCTAAAAAGTCAAAACAAAACGGCCCATCATGCTTCCGACCTGGTTAAACCTCTTTGAGCTGCTCTGTACCAGTTACTACCAGTGGATAAAATACCTCTGCGCTACAACACATGTGCGATTTACCGGCATATATTCCCCGGCGTTTTACCATTCGCGCCGGGGTAGGGAGTGACCAAGAATGGGGCGTCAGATTGGATGGTTATACACTGGCGGCCTCTATAAAACGCCGGAGAATCATGATATTCACCGGCGTTTTATTTAGAAACGCCGGTGAATGGTATTATTCACCGGCGTTTTAATAACACACGCCGGGGAATATATAGATACATTCACCGGCGTTTGTAATTTCAAACGCCGGTGAATTAACTGAGATAAATCCCCGCGAACCCTAACATTTCGCTCGCTAATTTTCCAAACCTAATTTGGCCGCCTTCGTTTTCCCTCCTCCCTCTCTCTATTTCTCGCACTTCGCCTCCGTCCCTTCGTCATCTTCGATAGCCCAATTCGATTTCTCTCCTCTCTCTCTCTATTTCGCGGTGAATTTGCGATCGAAAACCACCGCTCGTCGCCCCGCTCTCTCTCTATCTCCTACGCCACCGCTCGTCGCCTGGCTCGTCGCCCCCCTCTCTCTCTCTTCGGTAATTTCTCTTGATTTCTCTCCTTTTCACTGTCAAAGATGCTGAATTCATGCATCTGATTGTCATCTTAGCATGATTTTTTAACCAAAATGGGTTACCTGTCAACTAAGGATGCTGGCTGTATACCAAAATCCTCCAAATCTGTACAAGAATTGGGCTGAACAAACCTTGTGCAGGTTTATTTTGGAGCCACAAACATCATGATTTAGTTGGGATGAAGAATTAATAGAGAAACATATATGCTTAGATACTGGAAATTTTCATTTTCTTTTACTGTTAAAGAAACTGATCGCATGCATCTGATTGTCATCTTAGCATGATTTTTTTACCAAAATGGGTTTACTGTCAACTAAGGATGTTGTATGTATACCAAAATCCTCCAAATCTGTACAAGAATTAGGCGGAACAAATCTTGTGCAGGTTTATTTTGGAGCCACAAACATCAATGGTTTAGTTGGGATGAAGAATTAATAGAGAAACATATATGCTTAGATACTGGAAATTTTCATTTTCTTTTACTATTAAAGAAACTGAATTCATGCATCTGATTGCCATCTTAGCATGATTTTTTTACCAAAATTGGTTGACTGTCATCTAAGTATGCTAGCTGTATACCAAAATCCTCCAAATCTGTACAAGAATTGGGCGGAACAAACCATGTGCAGGTTTCTTTTGGAGCCACAAATATCATGATTTAGTTGGGATGAAGAATTAATAAGAAACATATATGCTTAGATACTGGAAATTTTCATTTTCTTTTACTGTTAAAGAAGCTGAATTCATGCATCTGATTGCCATCTTAGCATGATTTTTTTTACCAAAATGGGTTCACTGTCAACTAAGGATGCTGTATGTATACCAAAATCCTCCAAATCTGTACAAGAATTGGGCAGAACAAATCTTGTGCAGGTTTATTTTGGAGCCACAAACATCAATGGTTTAGTTGAGATGAAGAATTAATAGACAAACATATATGCTTAGGTACTAGAAATTTTCATTTCCTTTTACTGTTAAAGAAACTGATCGCATGGATCTGATTGTCATCTTAGCATGATTTTTTTACCAAAATGGGTTCACTGTCAACTAAGGATGTTGTATGTATACCAAAATCCTCCAAATCTGTACAAGAATTGGGCGGAACAAACCTTGTGCAGGTTTATTTTGGAGCCACAAACATCAATGGTTTAGTTGGGATGAAGAATTAATAGACAAACATATATACTTAGGTACTGGAAATTTTCATTTCCTTTTACTGTTAAAGAAACTGATCGCATGGATCTGATTGTCATCTTAGCATGATTTTTTTACCAAAATGGGTTCACTGTCAACTAAGGATGTTGTATGTATACCAAAATCTTCCAAATCTGTACAAGAATTGGACTGAACAAACCTTGTGCAGGTTTCTTTTGGAGCCACAAACATCATGGTTTAGTTGGGATGAAGAATTAATGGAGAAACATATATGCTTAGATACTGAAATTTTCATTTTTTTTTACTGTTAAAGAAGCTGAATTCATGCATCTGATTGTCATCTAAGGATGCTAGCTGTATACCAAAATCCTCCAAATCTGTACAAGAATTGGGCTGAACAAACCTTGTGCAGGTTTCTTTTGGAGCTACAAACATCAATGATTTAGTTGGGATGAAGAATTAATGGAGCAACATATTAGTAGCCATATTAGTTTCTTTTGTGCAGGTTTATTATTATTATTATTATTATTATTATTATTATTATTTTGGGATAAGTAACTGATTATTAGTAGCCATGAGCAGAATAGTTCATGAGTCATCAGATCTTCTTGTTATCGTATTTACAGCACGACGCCCTCGTTATTCGTCCGATTCCTCTTCCTCAGCAAATATCCTTTACCATCATCATCTCCTTGAACGGAAAGCCAAATACAGGGGAGACTATAGTCGAATCGATATTAGACTCGAACACAAGGTGGGCGATAAAATGCCACTAAGGTGGTTGTGATAATTTTCGCAAAGGTAGTTTAGGGTTATGTGAATAGAGTAGATTGTATTAAGATTTAATTGTTTTTTTATACATTTTTGGAACCACGATTTCTTTATTTTACAGTTAATTGTTATATCGTTTATTTATTTGCAGCTAGGGATTGTTTTTAAAAAATGTGAAATTAAATATACAAAATGCCTTTTACTGTCAATACTATTTAATATGTCAAATTTTAATTTCAGATTGTGTGCTATTGTTATAATGGATAGAAGTTGGATTAGTAAACCACAATTATCCAAGGAGTACCGTGATGGTATTAAAGATTTTATTATCTTTGCCAAACGACATTCCCGTGATCCCAACCTAATCCTTTGTCCATGCCTCCGCTGTACAAATTATAATTTGAAGACATGTGACGTAGTACATACACATTTGGTTGTCAACGGTTTTCTTCAGGGGTACACACGGTGGTTTTGTCATGGAGAGGATCATATGTCAGCTCCTGTTCGTTTGGTTGTATTAGAAAATGAAGATGAGCCCTTAGTGAACGAAGACTTAAGTGTTCCCGATGAGATGCATGCTTTGTTGCAAGATGCCTTGGGGATTCATAATGTTTCTTTCCACACTAATAATCCAACAACCCAAGTTCATAATGAGTCAACAGAAACATTTCACATTGGTGGTGGAATGGACGAGGAAATGCCTGACCCCGTCCCTGAAAATAATAAACAGCAAGAATCCTTCGCTAAGTTACTTGAAGATGTTAGTACTCCGCTGTACCGCGATTGCACCAAATTCTCTAAATTCTCATTCATTGTCAGACTATTTCAGATTAAATGTTTAAACGGGTAGTCTGCTAAGTCCTTCAGTATGCTACTTGAACTGTTGAATGAAACATTTCCAGAAATCTGTATTCCAAACTCAGCCTATAAAATCAAAAAAATTCCTAAATTCTTTCGATCTAGGGTATGAGAAGATAGCAGCATGTCCAAATGACTGTATGCTTTTCACAGGAGGTAAGGAAAGTCTGGAGAATTGCGAAGTCTGTGGTTCTTCGAAATGGACAGAAACACCAAATCAAGACGATCAAGCCAGTGGATCTACTAAGCGAAGTAGGAGAAAGAAGCCTACCAAAATACTGCGTTACTTTTCTCTGATTCCTAGGCTACAAAGATTGTTTATGTCTACGGAAAACTTCTTCTGATATGAAATGGCATGCTGAAGGTCGCACTAATGATGGGATTCTTAGACATCCTGCTGATTCTCAATCTTGGAAAAAATTTGATGAAAGATATCCCGATTTTGCGGAAGATCCTCGAAATGTGAGACTTGGACTAGCTAGTGATGGTTTCAACCCTTTTAGGCAAATGAGTAGTACATACAGCATATGGCCTGTTGTGTTAATACCATACAATTTGCCGCCTTGAAAATGCATGAAGCAGTCCTCATTTATTTTGTCCATGACAGTTCCTGGACCGAAAGGTCCTGAAAATGATATAGATGTGTACCTACAGCCGTTAATAGATGAACTTCAGAAATTGTGGGTGGATGTTCCAACCTATGATGCTGTGGCAAAAGAAACATTTTCTCTTCGGGTCGCTTTGTCTTGGACAATCAATGATTTTCCAGCATATGCAAATTTATCTGGATATAGCACTAAAGGACGTTATGCATGTCCTTGTTGTACTGACCAAACTAGTTCAAGGTGGTTGTACAATGGCAGAAAGTTTTGCTATATGGTTCATAGGAGATGGTTGTCTGACACACATATTTCGGGCAGAGACAGCGACATTTGATGGTACCGACGAGTGGGAACATGCTCCTGGAGCTTCTTCTGGGTCAGATATTTTGAGGCAGGTAGATGGTCATCAGTTCAAATATGGAAAAGAACCACAAGTCAGCAAAAAGGGCAAGAAAAGGGCAAGGCCATAGCAAGGTGATGAGACCGATCTATGTGGCGAAAATGAGGATCAGAACATGACGAGTTTAGGTGCATGGAAGAAGAAGAGTATTTTCTTCAAGTTGCCGTATTGGGAATTCAACTTATTGCGACATAATTTAGATGTGATGCATATCGAAAAAAATATTGGTGAAAATTGTATAGGAACAGTTATGGGAGATGACCGGAAGACAAAGGACAATCTCAAGAGCCGACTTGATTTGAAGTCAATGGGCATCCGACATGAGTTGCACCCAGAAGAATTACCGAACGAGAAAGTACTCCTACCTCCTGCAATCAATTCAATGTCAAAATCGGAGTTGGAATTGTTTTGCAAAGTTCTACTGGAACTTAAAGTTCCTGATGGCTATTCTTCTAACATAGCAAGATGTGTCAACTTTAAAGAGAAGAGGCTTCAGGGTCTAAAGTCACACGACTACCACGTCCTAATGCAGGATCTCCTTCCTGTGGCCCTAAGGTCTTCAATGTGTGAGCAAATTACTACTGTCCTGAAAGATCTTTGTAGCATATATAAAGGTATTTGCTCAAGAATGCTTCGTGTTGAAGATATTGACCAATTGGAGCAGCGGGCGGCATTGACACTTAGTAAAATGGAGATGATATTTCCGCCATCGTTCTTCACTATAATGATTCACTTGATAATCCACCTTGCTGGTGAAGCCAGAATCGGCGGTCCTGTTCACTATCGGTGGATGTACCCCATTAAGAGGTAAAAGAATTCATGCATCTTACAAAGCAGAATTTTCAAAATCTCATTTCTTTTAATTCCCTACTTCGCTCTAATTCATTAATTATACATGTTCAGGTACCTATTCCGGCTCAAGGGTTATGTTAAAAATAGAGCATATCCTGAAGGGTCAATAGCTCAGGGATATCTATCAAAGAAGTGTTCACATTTTTGTTCCAGGTATCTGCAGGGTGTAGAGACATCTTTGACTAGACCAAGGAGAAATCCAGACATTTCCAATCTTGATGGTGCTAAATATCTTTTTGATACCGCTGGCACTACTGTTGGTAAAGTTGATGCATTTGAGCTAGATAACTTAACGTGGGAACAGGCACTTCGATATGTGCTAGACCACCATGAATCAGTGGAACCATTTCGAAAGTAAGTTGCTTTTGAATTTAAATCGAATATAGTGAAAACCGCAGAGTTCGATATTAACTTACTTTTGTTATTCCTTATTTCAATTGCTTGTATTTTAGCGAATTTGTCAGGGACATCAAACGAAGGGCTAGACCAAGAAGACTACCACCACGTGAACAAAACAAGTTGATGAATGAAAAATTTCATAAGTGGTTTGAATCTCATGTAGGTGAATTAAGAAAATGCAAGTTAATCTTCATTATATCTACATTATCCATGGTGCTGATACGATTTGCGCAAAATTAATAGGTACATTCTTTGGGTCCTGAAGGTGTGTCATCTGAAATACAAGTACTTGCCAAGAGTCCCTATAAGATGGCCAAAAGATACGGAGGATACATATTCAATGGCTTTAGATTTCATACTAAAGATCGTAAATGTAATTTGAAGTCTCAAAATAGTGGAATGGTAGTGACTTCTAAGACTAGAAGTTATGCTTCCAAGTCGGACATAAGGCCGGTAGATGGAGATCTCAACTACTATAGAGTGCTTACGGATATCATTGAGTTGAACTATTTTGGTCATTTTCGTGTTATCATATTTCGTGGGGATTGGGCTGAGTTTGATAGGAATTTTGCTAATAACGAGGATAAGTTAGGTTTCACAGTTGTAAACTTCTCAAAATTGATTCACATCGGTACACACATTAGCCACGAACCATTTTTGTTCCCATCCCAAGTGCAACAAGTGTTCTACATTGAAGATCCAACCCTGCCAAAATCGTATGTGGCTCTTGAGATGCAACCAAGAGATGTATTCCAACTGGGCGATACTTCAGACGATGAAGACGGTGAACCATGAACAGTTACATTACTTCTGAGTTTCCTATGTTTGATGTAAACACAACCGATGGTGGAATTTGCGGAACTTGGCTCCGCAAGGATGGAGAAGAGGGCAATGTATTGGAAGATATCGTATTGTAGTTTACTTGATTTTCATAGCTCAATATTATATTTTCTATAATTTTCGTGTCTTAAATCTTGTTGTAATATTATATCTTGTAATTCCGAACATGTTGTATGTGAGTTTAATAATTGGTTTAATTATCTTTCTATTTTCTACTGCTTGGTGTCATTTACATTAAACAATGCTTAGTGTCATTTGCATCAAACTATCATTGTAGTTGAATTTGTTACAAATCTCACTTTTTTAATTTTTTGTAATTATGTTGGTTTGTTAATCCTAGATAATAGTGGCAGTCAAACAGAGGAGGGGGAGGGTAGCACGCCGCCCACAGTCAAAAAACATCGAGGGCGAACTAAGATGACGGGCATATGGAAACTTAAGAATGACGAAAGGATTGTGGTGGAGGAAAACGGTGTCGGGCAACCGGTTGGTGATAATGCAAATAAATTCTCATCCTTTATTGGGGTAATAGCAAGGAACCCACGGATAATTCCACCGGTAAGTTTTTAAATTGGTAATTTTGAAGATATTATAATTTTGAATGCATGAAAGACACGTATTAGTGTTTGTGAGTCTACATTGTGGCTGTCGTCTATGTTTCTTAATTGGGTTGTGATTAGAAAGAAAGGGCTCGAGTGGAGATCTGGAAACCCATATAGAGACATCTCGTTTATTATAATCTATTATTATTGTTGGACCAACTCCCTCTTGCTGTGTGCGTGTGTTGAAGAGAAAGAAGGGATGAGAAAGAGTTAAGGAAATGCCGCTATGTTGGTGTATCCTCATTCTCTACCATTCCTCTTTCTGGCTCCATTTATGGCTTCTATATTAAATTGGTTTCCTTCCGCGATGACAGTTCCGTAAAACTACACTTGATATGAGCCCTATTCTTATTGTTCTTCAATAAAATTGGGAGTTTTGGTGATCCAACTAGTGATCATAGCTGCACCCCACTGCATACTCACAAACACTAATACGTGTCGTTCATGCATTCTATGACTAACCCCACTTTGGCATATAGCATGCTTAGATGACATTCTATGACCTGCACACATGTTTGTTCCGCCCAATTCTTGTACAGATTTGGAGGATTTTGGTATACAACTAGCATCCTTAGTCGACAGTGAACCCATTTTGGTAAAAAATCATGCTAAGATGACAATCATATGCATGAATTCAGCTTCTTTAACAGTAAAAGAAAATGAAAATTTTCAGTATCTAAGCATATATGTTTCTAGATCCAGGATCACAAATTTTGATTGGGCTGTGATTGGATTTTTTAGTGACTATCAACAAGTGTTCTTAATTGGACTGTGATTAGAAAGAAAGGGCTCGAGTGGAGATCTGGAAACCCATATAGAGACATCTCGTTCATAATAATTTAATATTATTGTTGTTCTTGTAGCTCTTGCTGTTGTTGCTGATGTCTCTTTATATGCGTTTGCTGAAGAGAAAGCAGGGATGAGAGAGAGATGAGGAAAATGCCGCTATGTTAGCCTAGTGTATCCTCATTCTCTACCATTCCTCTTTCTGGCTTCTATATTTGGTTTCCTTCCACGATGACAGGTCCATAAAACTACACTTGATATGAGCCCTATTCTTATTTTTCTTCAATAAAAATGGGAGTTTTTGTTATCCAACAAACATGTACCCGCATACTTCCAAATGGCATTTTCTTTAGAAAGTCGGACTCCGAAGAATCGATCTATGACTAGAATCTCCATTAAAAGCCCAATCAAAATTTGTCATCCTGGATCTAAAATCTTCTTTGAGCCACAAACATCATGATTTAGTTGGGATGAAGAAATAATAGAGAAACATATATGCTTAGATACTGGAAATTTTCATTTTCTTTTACTGTTAAAGAAGCTAAGTTCATGCATCTGATTGCCTTCTTAGCATGATTATTTTACAAAAATGGGTTCACTGTGAACTAAGGATGCTGTATGTATACCAAAATCCTCCAAATCTGTACAAGAATTGGGCTAAACAAACCTTGTGCAGGTTTATTTTGGAGCTACAAACATCATGATTTAGTTGGGATGAAGAATTAATAGAGAAACATATATGATTAGATACTAGAAATTTTCATTTTCTTTTACTGTTAAAGAAACTGATCGCATGCATCTGATTGTCATCTTAGCATGATTTTTTTACCAAAAATGGGTTCACTATCAACTAAGGATGCTGTATCTATACCAAAATCCTCCAAATCTGTACAATAATAGGGCTGAACAAACCTTGTGCAGGTTTATTTTGGAGCCACAAACATCATGATTTAGTTGGGATGAAGAATTAATAGAGAAACATATATGCTTAGATACTAGAAATTTTTATTTTCTTTTACTGTTAAAGAAGTTGAATTCATGCATCTGATTGTCATCTTACCATGATTTTTTTACCAAAATGGGTTGACTGTCATCTAAGTATGCTAGCTGTATACCAAAATCCTCCAAATCTGTACAAGAATTGGGCAGAACAAACCTTGTGCAGGTTTATTTTGGAGCCACAAACATCATGATTTAGTTGGGATGAAGAATTAATAGAGAAACATATATACTTAGATACTGGAAATTTTCATTTCCTTTTACTGTTAAAGAAACTGATCGCATGCATCTGATTGTCATCTTAGCATGGTTTTTTTACCAAAATGGGTTGACTGTCAACTAAGGATGCTGGTTGTATACCAAAATCCTCCAAATCTGTACAAGAATTGGGCTGAACAAACCTTGTGCAGGTTTATTTTGGAGCCACAAACATCATGATTTAGTTGGGATGAAGAATTAATAGAGAAACATATATGCTTAGATACTGGAAATTTTCATTTTCTTTTACTGTTAAAGAAACTGATCGCATGCATCTGATTGTCATCTTAGCATGATTTTTTTTACCAAAATGGGTTCACTGTCAACTAAGGATGCTGTATGTATACCAAAATCCTCCAAATCTGTACAAGAATTGGGCTGAACAAACCTTGTGCAGGTTTATTTTGGAGCCACAAATAACTTGATTTAGTTGGGATGAAGAATTAATAGAGAAACATATATGCTTAGATACTGGAAATTTTCATTTTCTTTTACTGTTAAAGAAGCTGAATTCATGCATCTGAAGATTTAAAATCCAGGATGGTAAATTTTGATTGGGCTGTGATTGGATTGTTTAGTGGCTGTCGTCTATGTTCTTAATTGGGCTGTGATTAGAAAGAGAGGGCTCGAGTGGAGATCTGGAAACCCATAGAGAGACATCTCGTTTATAATAATTTATTATTATTATTGTTCTTGTCGCTCTTGCTGTTGTTGCTAATGTCTCTTTGTGTGCGTGTGCTGAAGGGAAAGAAGGGATGAGAGAGAGAGGAGGAAAATGCCGCTATGTTAGCCTGGTGTATCCTCATTATCTACCATTCTCTGTTTCCATTTCTGGCTTCCATATTTGGTTTCCTTCCACGATGACAGTTCCTTAAAACTACACTTGATATGAGCCCCTTCTTATTTTTCTTATTTTTCTTATATTTGGTTTCCTGTTGAACTAATTTTTTTTTTTCATAGAGCGATCACCCAGATGAAGGAAATTCTGATGATCAGCACTGAAGCTACTCGAGGGGTATGGATCTGTGGTCGGCCTACTCTAGTTGTTGTTGTTATGTTGTCCTTGTTGTTGTTATGTTCTGGATTGTTGTTTTAAGTAATTGTTGAGATATTTGGGATGTTAATTACTGTATTTGTTAATTATGACACTGTGTTAATTATGCGGTGAATTTGGACGATTAATGGACTATGTGTGAAACTTTATTATCTTAATTAATTCTTGTGTTTGGTTGTGATTTGCGCATTAATATGCCTGAAATTGGTTGAATCAGTTGTGAATTAGTTTACAAGTTTTTAAAATGAAATTGTGAATTGAAATCGAATGAAAAATTGGAGCAAGAAAAACCAACGAGCATACACCGGCGTTTCATAGAACGCCGGTGTTTCATAGAACGCTGGTGTATCTAATTGTTTAGTTGAAAATTTCGTTAGGGAGGCATTTCCACGCACGCCGGTGTACCCATATATCTATAGCGGCGTGTCATAAAATGCCGGTGAATATCTATATAGAAGATTTTGAGGAATTTTTTTTCTCTCCAGGATAGTCTGCCTCTCTCTCTTACCCTGCCTCCCCTTTTATAGAAGAAGGGATGGCTTTACACCAAATACAATTATTGTTTTCCTTACATCATTGCTTACATCACAGATACAATTATTGTTCTTCTTACATCATTGCTTACATCATAGCTAAATAATTGAGATAATTACTACTTATGTAGGAGACATCTTCACGTGATTCACATCAGAAACAGCTCTTCGTCATCCTTCTCTTGTTCTTTTCTGCAATAGCCACATGAATGCGGTGGTTCCATCCTTATCAATCTACAGTAGTGGACAACTGTCTCTTCTGTCATTGTCATATCTCCTTTATGCAGGATTCGGTACCAGCTGTCAAAGACTTCTTTCTTTGAATGGGGCTATTTAATTTTTGCTATGTTGTAGATCATTAATTTTTGTAGGTCAGGGCTATCATAGATCCATATGTTACCTTCTCTGTTTTGTATGTCCTTTAGTTCACAATACATTGTTCTAAATCCCGTAGCTCTTCTTTCTGGTATTAGTTTTTCAAATTTCTGTTCTTATATGGTATAATACTGGTTGCTCCAAACAAGATTTGTGTAGTTATCCCTATCTTTATAATATGTTCAGCTGGTAGTTTTTCATTATCTTCAAGGAATTCTGGAATAGCTAAAAATATACGGACCTATATTTTGGATGCCTTTATAAGACCAAAATAACTTTTAGCAGCTTTATATACTTCTTTTGGTAACTGGCTAAGTTCTTCACATTCTCGAGATGGATAAATGCAATGGATAAGTCCTCTTTCGAACAATACTCTCACTGTTTTTGGATTTGCTCCTGGTAGTATGATCGCTTTGTTCATATGTTGCTGAGAAATAGTTTTGATAAATTGGTTGACCTGAGTGGTCTGGCATAATTTCTCAATATATTGTAAAAATAAATCCTTCTTGGAGTATTTTGGAGGATCCGAGAGTAAACTCTCTTTGTAGGCAGTGGGCTGTATGGATATGGAGTTTTCCTCTTGTGTGGCTATTTTTGTGATCCCACTTGTATTTTGTGAGTTAATAGGTTCACTCCATTCACTCATTTTTTCAATACGATCCGTATTTATATGTTGGTAAAATATACTTTGAAGACCACATATTTGCAGCTGTAGTTGGTTAAATACTCCTTTTAATTGCTCCACTGTCTCCTTTAGGTAGACTATATCCTGTTCTATTTGCTGAACTCTGGTTTTCATTCTGCAACAAGTGAAATAGTTAATTTTTTGATAGAAAATCAGCTAAAATATTATATTTTCCTTTTATGTTTTCTATTAAGAAATCGTAATGTGCTAACTCCATCTGTCACCTTATCAATCTTTTGTTTGGTATGGTTGGGTCTATTATTTTGTTAATCCAACTCTTTGCTTGGGTATTATCTGTCCTTACTGTAAATTTTGTGTGTATTATAAATAGTTCAAACTTTTTTTATAGCTTTTAAGATTGCTAGTAGTTCTTTTTTGTTTATGTGGTAATTTTGTTGGGTTTGTGTGAAAGATCCACTAGTATATCTAGCTAGTTTTTCCTCCTTTTCTCCTATTTCAATAAATTTTAATACTGCTCCCCAATTGTCTTCACAAGCATATGTTTCTATTATCCAAGAACATTCTTTAACAGGTAATCTTAGCTTATGTAATTCTGAAGTTTGTTGTTTTAATAATTTAAGTTTCTCTTCATCCTCCGGGGTCCATTCCCATTTCTTAAACTTTTTTAGTTTTTGTTGTAACCAATTTGTTTTTACTGATTAATTTGGTATGTAACCTCTTGTTTGATTTAGCAATCCTATTATAGCTTGTACTTCTCTTTTTTTCTTTTAGGACATTAGGAAAAGTCTTTATTTTTTTCTGCTATATGTGGTTGTAATTCTATTCCTTAATGTGATAATTTTGTTCCTAAGAAGTCTATCTCAGTTTTAAATAATTTCATTTTCTTTTTTGATAGTATAATACCTACATTTTTCACTATTTCTATGAATTATAGTAGATGTTCTTTATGTTGTTTTTCATTTTCGGATCCTATTAGTATATCATCTACATATACTAATATGAAATTGTTGTATTTTCAAAAATTTTATCCATATACTCTTGAAATATTCCTAGGCTATTTTTATAACCGAATGGTAATACATTCCATTCATAAAATCCCTGAGGTGTGCTAAATGCCGTTAAAGATTTTGAATCTTCTGTTAGTTTCACATGGTAAAATCCTGATTTACGGTCAGATTTCGAATATATTTTTCTTGTTCTTACTATTTAAGTAGTATTTGCATGTCTGGTAGTGGATATCCAAATCTCTTAGTATTTTTATTTAGTTCCTTATAATTTACTACCATTCGAGATTTATCTCTTTTTTCTTCTGAATGCTTTCTTACTATGAATGCTGGTGATGAATGTGGACTTTGTGATTTTCTTATGTAATTATTTTCCATTAATTCTTTTATGTGTATTTTGAACTCTTCTAGGTCTGTTGGAGTATGTCTTATAGGTTTAATTTTTATTATTTTGTTCTTATCTATTAACTCTATATGTGCCGTGGGTTCACTTAAGTTCCATTTTGCCAAGGGGTCTTCTCCGCACAGATATTCTAATTGTTTTTGTAAAATTTCTTTTGTAGTTGTTTCTTGAACTTGTTGTATTCTAGTTTTGTTTGGTAAATATTGGTATTCACCACGCTGGGTTGAAGAAACTCTGATGTGTGGTAGGTCAGTTCTGGAATAAGGTTGGGTTATTCTAATTGCTATTTTTTGGTGTCTGCAAGGTATTGTAAATACAACTGATTTATGTGATATAGTTATGGGATAGTATTGTTGGAAAAAAAATCATTTTCTAATAGTACATCATTATTCATATCATCAAACTAGTATATTATAGGTATTTTTAGTATGTAACTTCCTATTTGTACATTAACATTTTGTTGATATTTGTCAAGTATGATAGTTTGTCCAGTTAATCCAGTTATGGCTTTTTTATTAAAACCATCTTGTTTCCATTTTGGTAGTATATTTTCGCTGCATAGGCTAGTACCTGCTCCGGTGTCTATTAGACTGTGATAGTTTCTTGATTTGTATCCTTCGTAAACAAATTCTGCTAGAATGCATAATGTGTTTTTTCTTGCTCTTAATGGATTCGTTTTTCCAATATCCTATTTATTATCATGCTTTCATTGTTTACTGTTATTGTGATTTTTTCTTCTTGAATTGAGTAAGGTTGTACTGATGTAAGGAAGTCAGTTCCTAATAACATTTCATTAACATGGTGTTCTGGGTCTATGTGTAAGTGTAATAACATTTTCTTTTTACCATTTATCCTTAGTGGTAGTATGATTTTATGTACAATTGGATATCTATTATTGTAATAGTCTAGGTAGTAATATGGGTTTTCTAATGTTATTAATTCAGTGGTTTTTACATTTGTTTGTTTAATATGTGAATTAGTAGCTCCTGTATCTACTAAGGCTATTTATTTATTCCATTTTTCATTGTCCTAATATTCTATTTCTATTTTAAATTGGTTATTGTTTTGTGTTCTAATGTATTTATTATTGGTATTAATTCCAATGCTTGTTGTTTATTTCTTATTGATAGTGATCTCTTTCCGAACATTATTTGTGGTGCTTTTCCTTTTGCAGTTTCTTTTGCTTTATTAAAGTCGAATTCTATATAATTTGGTATAGTCATTTCAGGGTTTTCTCTAGCTAGTTTGTATCTTATGATTTCGCTGAATAGAGGCTCTATTTTAAAATTATCTGTATTTCTATTCTTTACTTCGTGCTTGCTAGTGAAAGCGTAAATGTTTCTTATTTGTATACTCATAACTATTTGTGGTGCTTTTTTCTATCATTTCTATACCTGATAACCTATGATACATGACTAGACTCTTATCTTTATTTTCTTCTACCATGCTTATAGAGAAATTAGGTTTTATTGTAAACTTTATCTTTTGGTACATTAGGTTTTCTTGTATTATTCCTATTAAGGCATCTTGTGTACTTGATATTATCCTATCATCCATTAGGTATATTTCGAGGGGTGTATCTATTCCTTCCTTAAAATAGACTTTTATTATTATTTGTACAGCTCCTAAATGTATGTGTCTTAATGTTTTTCTGGTTTTTTTACTTATTTTTTCCATCTCTTGTCATATTATTCTTTCAGTTATTAATGGGATTATGGTTTTGCCTTGTGCTTGTTCAATGTCTATAGGTTGTTCATTATTCCTAGCTATTATGATGGTACTTTTTTTTTCTTTCAAATATTGGTAGTTTAAAATTTTCTTTTGGATTTATATCTAATTTGGTTGCTCTTATTTTATCGTATTTTTGTATGTCAAAACACATTCTTTCTCTTAGTTCTTCACTGCTTTCTTCTCTTTCTGAAGGTTATTCTATTTCTGTTAAATCTGTTATCATGTTTATTTCACATTCTTCTGTTTCACCTTCACTACTTCCACTATCTTCTTCCATTACCATTATTTCTTCATCTTCACTTATTTCTGACCATTCTTCATCATATTCTATGGGTTCATAATTTATGTTATTCATTTCTTCAATTTTTTCTATGTATTTTATATTTTCTTTTTTCATTCTTTTAGTACAATTTGGTGATATATGTCCTACCTCTCCACATATGTAACAATTACATTTTTAAGGATTTTTCGTATACTGCCTATTTTTATTCTTCTTCATTTTTCTAAAGTATTTTTTATAAGGTTTTCTATATCTCTTAAAAGTTTTCCTATATTTTGATTTATATTTTTGGAATTTGTAATTATTCTTCTTTGTGTATTTATAATTATTGTTGCATCCCCAATGATTCGGCCTTGTATCCTCACAACAAATTCTTTGTTTATATGTTCTATAATATTTCATTGTTGCTCTAGCATCTTGGCATACTTTGTCCCTGTAATCTTTTACGAATTGCGTTTTATACCCTAAAGTGCCTACTTCTGGTTTTACTTTCTCACTTATGTATGCACTATATATGTTTATACTCTATGGATCAGATAGTTTTAGAAAGAATGAGTCTAAAATTGGACTATGTTCTTCTTTTGTATAATAACTATCTTGAAAATATTCTTGGAATTCACAAGCATAGTTGTCAAAATGGCACATGTCGCATATTTCTAAGTTACTTAGTCTCCATCTTGCTTGATTCTTTTTATATATAGTGTGTTTTTCTCCTTTATCATATACACTGAATTCAGTTCTTATTGCTTTTTCGTAATTTGTAATTATTTCTTTTAAACCTAAGGTCCGTTGTGCTGAGCTTTCTTCAGTTCCTCTATCATCAATTGGTCTTGATTTTCTTATAGTATTTCTCTCTTATTCCTCTAGCCCATTCCACCATTTTGCTACTACTCCCATAAAGGTGGCTTCTATAAATTTCTCAAATGCATTTCCGTTAAGGTTTTGCCTAAATCCTACTATTAGTGATGCTTTTACCCATTCTTCAATTGTCCTATCTACGTCTTTTACGCAATCTAGGTCTAACCATTCACCATTTCCTGCTATTCCTTTTTCGTAGTGTTCTGTAGGTTCATATTTTGGGGTTTCTTTTTCTTTGTCTTTTCCTAGTTGCATTCTTCTTTTTGTGTTTTTCCATTTCCATGGTAATTGGTAAGGTTTTTTATTAGGTGGTGGTCTTAAGATTTCATACATGTTACTTGGAATTTCTGAAGGTTTTGCAATAATCTTATCTTGGTCTATTTTTATTTTCTCATTTGTTATATCTAGATTTTTCAAGGCTTCTTCTACTTCTTCTGAATTAGGATTTGCCATTAAATCTTCTATTTCCAAGATATTTATATTAAGTTTTGTTATGGCTTCTAACTCTTTCATACCTTCTTCTGTTATGTCTAATTCTTCTTCTGCGTAGTCATTTATATATCTACCTAATTCTTTTATATTTTTATTTATGATTCTTAAATCTTTTCTTATATCTCTTAACATTTCAGGACCATTGTAATCTTCTTCCAACTCTTGTATGTTTATCATATAAATTTCTGGGTTCATGTTAGGAATTAATACAACTGTTTCGTTGGTCATACTTAACCTATTATTTTGTATGCTAGTAGGTGTTGGTAATACCACCTTGCTTCTTCGTTTCTGTAATCTAATATTTTGTATGCTATTTCTTTTTGTATCTCTTTAGGTAGTTGATTAGTTACTTTTCTTGTTAGTAAAAGGTATTCTGATATTTCTTTACTAGCAATATGCTTCCTTTCTGCTAATCTTTTATCAACGTATCTAATCTTAAATTTTGAGAGATTTTTTAACCTTAATTTCTTTATTTTCTGTGAAATATCCAGTTTTAAATGGGGTATTGAGTTATGCAATTTTTTTGTTTTTATGCAGTATAAATATCTTTAAAGATAGGGTTGTTTTTATAAGACTGTCTTCAACTTGCCTTTTACGCAAATAGTTTGGTTTGTGGCCCAAAAGCACAAATAGTTTCTTCTAACTAGCCTAAATGTGAGAATCACTCCAAAATCTTTGTGACCTTTTTTTTTTTTTGAATTCTGGGGGAGGTGGAGGGTGGAGGGTGGAGAGAAGATAATTTTTCCCGTACTAAGCCACTTTTTGAAAGTATTTTCCAATCAAAGCAATTTTCCAAACTACTCAGCTAAAATTGTAGTTGAAAACTGCGGATTCAGCTCTTTTGAAGTCGCAGTCCCAAAATGGAGCTTCTGCTTTGTTTTATTTTTCTGGATCACCCGAACCTGCGGCAAAAGTGTAAATAGAAAACACTTGAGACACAGAGAGCCAAGTGGTGGAGACTTGAAAAAAATTCTCAGTGTCTCTATAAATTAATTTCTTTAATGCCCTCTGACTTGCTCTCTAATTCAGATAGTAAAATTTCAAGTATAGTTTAGGCCACAGCTCCCAACTATGGTCTCTCTATGAATTAAATTTCTTCAATACTTTCTGATTCAGAAAGAAAATTTTGAAGTATAGTTAAGGCAGCAATTCCCAACTGTGGTCTTAAGAGGGACCTGGCCTCAAGAGGGACCTGCAGTTAATATATCTGGACTTCTCTCTACTCCATTCACTTCAAATCTACCAACTATGTCCTTCAACTTCGAAACCCAAATCTCAAAACCCTAATGCCACATTCCTCCAACACCTTCAATTCCTTCAACTCGGTCAAATCTCTTCCAACTTCTTCGACTCCTCCAACTTCGTCAAAGCCCTTCATCATCAACGACATCATCTCCGACGTGAAATTTAGGAATTTTCAAGATATTCATAAAACCGTAAATTATATTTCTTGTTTTCCTTCGAAAATTTCGTTTATTATGCATGTTTGAATATATATTAACGAAATTTAAGCTAAGGATTTGTAAATGATTGATTCATAAGAATTCGCATAGGTTTTCATACTTCATATTTGTTTAATAAGATTAGTGTAATTATGTTATGTTTGTGATTGGATAATGAACCACAAATTCGTCTATTTATATATAGGTATGGATTACAAAATTTCCTATTTGGTTGTATTATGGGGGATAAATACTTTGAGGCTCAAAGTTAGGAGCTTGTAATAGAGGTGTTGAACTAGAAATAGTTTGAGCTCATCGTAATATCACAATGCAAGAACTAGTATAGAAGACCTACGAAATTACTAACTGAGATAGAAGTGAATGGAGTGTTCAAATCCTAGCTTGGTATGCAGCTAAAAAAAAAGAGAAGAACAATATTTCATGGTGGTGCATATAGTTGACTATGACATCTTATTGCCATGATTGCAAGATTACTTGATCCAAACTCTAGTTGGACTGTACTGGAGTTACATATTGAGAAAATCAAGAATCCTAATGGTCAGCTACATGTTATTCATATTTCAAACCATGTATGTGAACTGCCGACCAATGAGATTAAGTCTCAATCCCCTTACTGAATCACATGCAAAATTGTTGCCTTCACAAGAAGACATGTTCACAATTCCAACACGACCGAATCCAATGGAATATGAGTTGCCACGTCCTTCTAGTTTGATACGCGCTCTTGTTGATCATGAAAACATTATTCAATCCTTCAATTATGCTACTATTAACAATGAGTTATTAGATGATGATGAAGATGACGAAGACGTGGAAGCTATAGAAGACGGTGAAGATGAAGAAGATGTGCATAATGATGTTAAGTACTTGCAATATGATGTCCAACATGTGGTCACCCTTACTCAATTCATGAGCGCAATTGTACCTGAGTTTGAATTGGTTGATTGTGTTAACAATGCGAATGTGTATCAATTTGATCAAGAGTCATGTGGCTCATTCAACGCAGGTGAAAACAATGGGAAAAAATTTCAACCAAAGATAATGTGCAACATGCGATGAAGATTTTCTCTATTAAGGAACATCGAGAATTGATCATAGTGAAATCTACCAAAAGTGTATATTTTGTGAAATGTAAATTGGCACCAAAGGTCCATACAAAAGAGGAGAGGGAACCAAATCTTGAAGTGGTAGATGAGGCAGATTGTCTTCGGAGATTTCGTGCAATCATTCCAAAAGGACAGACATATTTTATGGTGAAAAAATTGCAAGGACCACATGCATGTCTCAATGCCACATTGAGTCAAGACCGAAGTAAAGTTGATTCTAAGCTTGTTTCGAATTTGATTTGGAATGTTGTGAAAGCACAGTTAGAATTAACACCGAAGCCAAAAATTGAGAGAGTCTTGCTTTAGTGCAATTATAAGATTTCTTACATGAATGCTTGGCTTGCAAAACATAGAGCTATTGAGAAGTTGTTCGAAGAGTTTGAGGAAGCATATACGAAGTTGTTTGTTCTTTTATCAGCACTACAAGCATAAAATCCAGAAACTATGTCCATTGGGATAAGGATGTTGTAACTCCCCGCAAAATTGGAAATGACAATTTTGCCCTCATGTGTTATGCACGTGTATTTTGTACTGTTACTGGTAATAATTGTAACGTGTTTCACTACGCATTTTGGATTCTGACTATTTATGCATTTTTTGTATTCTTAAAATCCTATTTTTGAGTCAGCTCAAATCTAAAATT
Source organism: Hemerocallis citrina (assembly GCA_017893485.1). Lineage (NCBI taxonomy): Eukaryota > Viridiplantae > Streptophyta > Magnoliopsida > Asparagales > Asphodelaceae > Hemerocallis > Hemerocallis citrina. The sequence continues at coordinate 407,169,109 of CM030358.1, read as the reverse complement.
CAATCTTTGTATTTTTACGTGCTTTTTACATGTTATCGATGCACGTATCGATTATGTATTTTTCCACCGCTACGTGTGATATTTTCTATGTGTTACAATTATTTCTTTTAACGTGTTAAAATTCACTTTTATAAACGGAAATTCATTTTTCTCTCGTTTTTATTTAAACATTTTTATACATGTAATGCACGTGTTTTCTATGTACGTATTGATTACGTTGTGGAATATATATAAACTAATAAATATGTTTTTCTTATGTTGTATTTCGATTATATTTAAATATTTTTCCGTTGATAAATTTGATTTCGTATTTTGACATTTTACGTGCGACGCACGTGTGTTTTTTCGATGTGTGTATTTAAGCATATTTTTTTCAAAATAAAATTTCTGAAGTGTGTATTTATTTTATTTGTGAACGAAAAAATATAATTTTTAATTAAACTAATTTTAATATATATATTTATAAACATATGTTTTAATTTAAAATAATTAATTAATTTTTGTGAAGTGTACACAAAGCACGTGCACGTGCACACGTGCGATGTGCACACCCCAACCGACTGTTTTTGGAGAGGAGGGAAAGTGCAATTTTTGAAATATACGAGTGGAGTTAGTGGTGTTCATGGGAATAGTTATTATAACTATCACCTAAGTATTCTATAAAAATACCCCCACTCCTTCACCTTCTCTTCATCTCTTCCTCGTTCCTTCCTTGTCTCTGCCGAAAACTCAACCAGCAAAAGCCCCCTCTTTGATTTCTCCACTCTTTCTATCATTCAATGCATATACATATATATTATCATATATACATATATATGTACATGAAGGTGAAATTGAGATGAGTGCTTCTGTCCTTCTCTGTCACATCCGAAGACATCCTTCAGCCATTTTCCTGTGCCTTCTCCACTAAAGTCCACCATACGAATGAGTGTGTATACATATATATATGTATATATATATATATATATATACTCAAACCCCTTCATATTTCTCCTCCTCCCCCTTTTTCTTTTCCTACTCTGTTCATTTCCGAAATCCACCAGTCCATCAGCAAGCCCATCATTCAACCCCCCCCCCCCCCCCCCCTGTGCTACTCCACCTACTCACCATACCCACACACACACACACACACACACACACACATATATGTGTGTGTGTGTGTGTGTGTGTGCGCGCGCGCGCGCTTATGTATAAATATATATATGTATATAGTAAGAGATGGTGCTCTCTGGTTGCATGCCGTTTGGAGTTGGAGTGCTCTTGCTGTGCATTTCGGGAGGAATTGCTAAGCTTGAAGACTTTTTTTGGTGCATGGAATTCGAGGAGGCAAATCGGAGTTTCTCTTGGAGCTTCTCATTCTAGGAGTCTAATTGAGTACGTCACAAATTTTTGAGTGGGTGTTTCTTAAATCCTTTCTAAATTAGGAGTATGATGCTTATGTAATTTTGGTAGATGTAGTATGAGTTGTTAAATTTATATTACCTTTATGTCATGCATATTGTACTGATATCTAGAAATTTAGTAGTTGATAAATGTGGAAGAATGCATGCAACTGAAAAATTTCAATGTGAAATTGCTATGTAGACAAACTACAATTTTTATTAGAGTAATTTAAATTGATGTCATGCAAAATTATAGAATACCATGATTAGATTTTGTAGATGAATTGTATGTTTATGTGAAGGGGGTAAAATTATGCCTTATTTGGGATAAATTACAATTATATAGAGATGTGAAAATTTCTCCATCAACTCAAATAATAATTAAAAGAAAATACGTTCATGCTATTTTGTTATAAAGAGTAGTAGTGTTAATTGATGTGTATAAAAATTCTCATAAATGACTAATTTGAATTTATTGGGCATGGAATCACCTTATTATAAATAAAATTAGTATAAAATCGTCTTTGGGAATGTGGACATGTATTTTTATGAACAAATATTTTTGAGACAAAAGGTAGAAATCGAAATTTATGAATGAGTTAAAATATAGAGGAAAAAAGAGAGTCGGAGTATAAAGAACCTAACTTACTATATGACAGTTAGTCACTCTGGCCTATCTGGTCAGCGGGTGCGCTCTAAGTCAATTACTGTTCATGGCGGGGGTTTGTTTGGTCTGGATTCGAACCTAACCTTGGCCATTTTATTTTCCTTTTTGATTTTTTTTGAATATTTTGAGTTTTAAGTGAAATAAAAATCGGGAAAAATTCTATTTAATTTTATAAAATTGTTTAGACTTTATAAAAATTATTTCTACAATATTTGGATATATTTTATGAGAATTGAAAGGGGATTTTGCATTAAATATTGCTGAAAAACTCAATTTTTATCGATTAAAAAGTGACTATTGTTTAATTTAAGAGAAATGAAAATTTGGAATGCACTTAGATTCTTCTTAATGAGATTTTATGATATTTAACATTGATTAAGTGAATATTTGAATTGTATACAATGATATAAGTGATTAAATTGACAAAAGAAGTTGAATTGAATTGTTTCGTGTTATGAGATTATAAAAGAAATGTTTCTCTTTGAGAAAGAGAGTGTGAATAAAAGAAATTGAAATATTATTTTGAGACTGAGTATAACATGTTGTTCATCTCTAAAAAGAAATAGTTGTTGGAATCTAGAGTCTAGGCGAGACCCTAGTGACCGGCAGTATTTATTAATGAATTTGAGAGCTAACCAGTCTGGGTTGAACATCTCTTGAGAAGTAGCCAGGTTGGGCTGACTGTCTCTTTTGTATTGGTTTATGTCCGGTAGGGTAAGCTGGCTCTAGGTTGTGATGATTTTCTTCTGAAACAAACTAAAAATGTAAGGACTACACTATAGTGGAGATGTGATGAAAGTAAGAGAAAAACATAAGTATGAGGGCCATCGGATCTACGGTGTGAGAGTGTTCATAGGATGTTCACATGATGCGTCGTGTCAGGGCGTAGATACTTCTCCAGGATATCGTACCGTTGGCGACGCTTGTGGGGTGCTCAGTGACTACGTAGTGCCATCGTTCCATGGCGGAGCCGAATTGTCCATAGGATGCCTATATGATACGTCATGTCAGTGCGTGGGATTCTCTCCAGGATGTCTGGACATGGGCTCGTAACTCATAGTCAACCTAGGATACTTACCCTAGTTACCGTAGTAGTTTAACTCATGATGAGGGATTCAACCCTACAAGATGAAGTACGATTAAGGGCTTTCCCTCGAACCTATGTAGTTAGGGATGCATAGAATCCGAACAAGTATGTATTAGTGTCATTTAATATAAATGACTGCATTAAGTATTAAGTGCACAACACCCACGACATCAATAGGATAGTCCCTCTTTAGCTTTGTTTGTGATAAAGTTTGTGTTTGTTAAAGTATTTAAGAATTGTTATACTTTCGGCATAGTGATGATGGCCGTGTATAATATTTCATCGGTTGTAAGCAACTGACGTGCCCACAGTTTCATATGCAGAACTTGGAGTTTACAAGAAGATATAAAGATAAATTTGTTGCTGATGATTACTTAAATGCTAAAGATGTTACAATTATACATTTATCATTGTTGTATTTTATTTATTCCGCTGCGTGTTGATGTAAAAGACTCTGTTGAAATAAAAGTTTTAAATTCCTTGTAAAATTGTACGAAGTGAAGTATAAAGATTCTGTGGAACTTCGAATTCAGGCTTATTTGGAATTCGGAGTGTCACAGTTGTGCTCGGTCCAGACGAGGAAACATTCAAGGCAGTATTTGGGCATTAGTGGCTTCGATTGAAGGATTTAGTCTTGCAGACCTGTTATTAGTATTGATGGAACTCATTTATATGGAAAATACAAGGGTTACTTATTGATAGCTGTTTCACCCGATGCAAATGATCGACTATTTCCATTTTCTTTTGCAATAGTAGATGGAGAGAGTATAGAAAGTTGAGCTTAGTTCATAAGTTTATTCGATATTTTGTCACTCGTCGCCAAGGGTTATGTATTATTTATGATCGTCATATAGGTATCTTGTCTGTGATGGACATGAAAAACGGTTCATGGAATGAGCCACATGCATATCGTCGATATTGTATGCAATATTTTTCTACCAATTTTTTTGGAAAATTCTGTAACAAGGCTTTGAGAAATAAGGTGAAGCTGGTTACATGTCAAAATCAGCCGAGAAAAGTTTGAGAAACAAATGGTAGAGATTGAAAAGGTAAAAATCGAGGTTGTTAATTGGCTCAAGGAGAAACCAATCGAGAAGTGGACACTTATTGTAAATGGAGGATGTCGATATGACATGATGACTACAAATTTATAAGAAATTTTAAATTATGTTTTGAAGGGGGTTCGCAGTTTGCCCGTGACAGAAATTGTGGAGATGATATTCTATCGTCTCAATTCTTAATTTACCGAACAGCGTCGGCCGGCACAGAAGCTTATAAGTGAAGTTAGATTTGGGCTGCGCAAGTTCAAGAAATTCTTGATATACGACATGAGAGAGCTAATATGCATAAGGCTATCACGTTTCATCATAATCCTAGCATATTTCAAGTAAGAACATGTATTCAAGTTGATGGTGGACATCAAAAGGGTGAAAATTTGCATACTGTTGACTTGAGAGCGCTTACTTGTACTTGTCAGAAATTCCAACTCTTCCACGTTCCATGTTCTCATGTACTAGCAGCTTGTGCAGCTCGAACTATTATTTACCGACATTATGTTGATCCATCTTATTCTATCAATTCCTTAGCACTTACTTGGACGCCCATCTTTCATCCTACGCAAGAACAAGTATATTAGCATGTCCAAATTGGACTGAAACTCATAACTGATGTGAGACTTAGAAGATGTAGGAAAGGTCAGCTGAGAACTACGTTCATTCGCAATTACATGGATGTTAAAGATGGCTCGTGCACGAGGCTAACTTGTTCAAAATGGGATGAAAGATGACACAACAAGTGTTGTTGCCGAAGTGGAAGATCTGCGGGTAGTACTACTAGGCCACAGGTATTTTGTATGCTTTTTGATGTTTAAAGAATACGCTTATTTTCATGCATGTAACAAGTCATTTACTTATGCAGGACGAGACGAACGAAGATGCTGGTACAAGTGGCTGAGGATGGAGACCAAGAATGCGCGGTGGATGATTCACGAGAAGTTCCACCGAGCCTTCTACTTCGGTGGTGGAGGACGCAGACACACAACTGCATAATTAAATTATGATCTTGTTAAATTTTTTGATTTTGTTATAATATTTTAATAATTTGTGATATATTTTGATATCTTGGAGTTATAATATTTTGGACTTGTGATATGTTAGACTTTTCATTTTATGGAAATTGTGATATATTTGTGAATTTGTATTTTTTTAATGACTTGTGATATTTGCGAAATTGGTTTTGTTCAAGACTGTAACTATTCTAGTTTGTTAAAGAAACTCATTTCTTCAAAAAAATGTAATTTTTTCTTCATTAAAACTACATAATTTCCTGATTCAAAATAAACAGTAATTTGGGAGTTTTTAAAGCCATTAAATTCTCATTTCTCATATAGAGTACCCCTATTTTTGTTCCTTCAATAGTACATGAAAAATCACTTAATGTTCTATTAACAAATTTCTTTTTCAAGGGATATTTTTCTTGAGTTCCTTCAATTATAAAGTAGTTATTAGACTAAGGAGTTTTTCTTCTTTCTTTTTGGTTAACATACAAATTGATCACCTCTTGAATTTAGCCTAAATAATAAAATGTTGATTCCTCTCAACAATTAACATTCAACTTTAGGATTATTTAGCATCAATCACACTAATCATGAATTTGTATAATTTACTAATCAATCTCATTTTAATAATGTAGAGATTCTCACAATTAGCATTTTCCACATAAACACATTTCTCAAAATTGCACTTTTCCCATGAACACAATTATTTCGACATGGAGAAACATTTATTCTAATTTAGCATGCTAGATCAATATCCAAATATCACAACAACAAATATATCATTCAATCAATTTCACTTATTCATTTCATGCAATTTAACATATGTTCCATTTTCACCTTAATCATGGTATTATCAAAGAGCAATATTTTCATCTATTTATCTTAGCATGATTAGCACACAACCTAGTATGATACTACTTAGAAGTTAGAGAAAATTGCCCACCTTATTGGAGAGAAAACGAAATGAACTCCTAAGAACTCCTAGATTGATCAAAGAGCAATATTTTCATCTATTTATCTTAGCATGATTAGCACACAACCTAGTATGATACTACTTAGAAGTTAGAGAAAATTGCCCACCTTATTGGAGAGAAAACGAAATGAACTCCTAAGAACTCCTAGATTGATCAAAAGAGGCCTTCTCCTCCTAGTTTGAGCCACCACAAGTCTTCTCCTCCTAGCCTTGAAGCAAACCCGAGCCTCCTTTGCTCCTTGAAGAAAAACTTGCCACCAATGGGAATGAAGAACACACAAACACAACTCTCAATCTTTTGAACTCACTAAACTTTCAATCTTTTACTCTCTAATTGTATTTCTTTATCTTTCTCTTTTTGACATAGATTAGGTGTGAGTATACTAATGTTAGGGGGGGTGTATTTATATAAATTTTTGAGTGGATTGAATGGCTAGGATTAGATCAAATAGTTAAGGATTAAAGGCTAGGATTAGTTTGGGAGTTGCCATAACCATCCATGAATGAGATAACCATCTCACCACTACTCCCATCTCTCCCTCTCTCTTTTGCACTATCCGGCCTCACTCAAGGGTGTGCTTTGCACACTCTAGTGCATGCACGTGCTACCCTAGTGTCCCCTAATTACAAGTTGTACATGTTAGTCTAATTAATTATCTATTATTTGAGTCTACACTACAAGTTAAGCTAAAATAAAGAAGAATTAAATTACATGGGTTCACTAATGGGCTAAGAGACTATGAGCTCTACTAATTTAGTTAATTAATTAACTAATGTGGGCTACAAAGAGACAAATTAGGCTTAGAATTAAATTAGGCTTTCTAAAAAGAGAATAAATGGGGATTACTAGTTTATGAAATATTTTTAGAGAAATACATGCATAAATTTGCACATGCACAACACGTAAAATAAAACAACTCCAAATATAAATATGATTTGAAAATCCAAGGTGTTACAGCACTCCCTCCTTAGAATAGTTCCGTCCTCGGAACTACACTTAAAGAGTGAGAAAATAGAAATACAACAAGAAGAAAAGAAAAGGAAAGAAGATACAAATCAAACAAAGAGCTCAAGATGATCCTTCATCATCCTCTCCTCAGATTCCCAAGTAGCCTCTACAACCAACTGGTTTCTCCAGACTACTTTGACCATCGGTATTGTCTTGTTCCTCAAGACTTTCTCCCGACGATCGACAATCTCAACCGGAAGATCAATGTAACTCAGATCCAACTGCAAACCCTCCGGCACTTTGGGCAAATGATGACTCGGATCTGAAATGTAACCTCTCAGCATAGACACGTGGAAAACATTGTGCATCTGAGACAACTCTTCTGGCAACTCCGACCGGTAAACAGTTTTTCCAATCCGCTTCAATATCTTATACGGGCCTATGAACCTCGGGGTTAACTTCCCACTCTTGCCAAATCAGATCATGCCTTTGCTAGGTGAAACCTTTAAAAAGAAAAAGTCACCAACCTCAAACTCAAGGTCCCTCCTCCGGTTGTCTGCATAGCTCTGCTGCCTACTCTAAGCATCCACCAACCTCTTCCTGATCAGATCGATCTTTTCAGAGGTCTGCTACACGATCTCAGGCCCAAACATCTGCCGCTCCCCAACTTCAAACCAACAAACAGGTGTTCTGCACTTCCCGCCATACAGAGTTTCGTACGACGACATCCCGATACTAGTCTGAAAATTGTTGTTGTAGGCAAACTCCACGAGAGCTAAGTGCCTTTCCCAACTGCCTCCAAAGTCTAGTACACAACACCGAAGTATGTCCTTAAGAAAGTGGTTGACTCTCTCGGTCTGCCCATCGATCTGCGGATGAAAAGCAGTGCTAAAATCCGTCTTGGTACCCAGAGCTGTCTAAAGACTCTTCCAGAAATGTGAAGTAAACCTCGCATCTCGATCTGACACAATGGTTAACGGAACACCATGAAGCCTAACGATCTCACCAATATACAACTCAGCCAACTTGTCCATCGAAGTAGTGAGTTTCATCTCCAAGAAGTGAGCAACTTGGTTAGTCGAACGACTATGACCCAAATCGCATCATTTTCCTTTGAACTCTTGGGTAAACCTGTGATGAAATCCATACTGATGTTATCCCACTTCCATTCTGGAATAGGTAACGGTTGCAATAGACTTCTAGGTTTCTGATTCTCGGCTTTGACCTGTTGACAGATCTCACACTTCGCCACGAACTCGGCCACATCCCGCTTCAAACCTGACCGCCAAAAATGTTGCTTAATGTCCTTATACATCTTGGTACTCCCAGGATGTACAGACAAAAGAGTAGCATGTGCCTCATGAAGAATGCTCTCCCGCAATTCTGCTTGATCCGGAACACACAGCCGCTCTCCGAACCACAACACCTCATCCCTGATCTGGAACTCTGACAACTTGCCAGCACCAACCTGCTCCTTCATCTTCTGAATCTCTGCATCTTCCTTCTGACTTGTGATAATCCTTTCATTTAGCATTGGTTGAAGCCTCAGCTGAGCTAAAGACGATCCCAAGCCTTGCAGAACAACTTCAATACCAGCCCGATCTAACTCCTCTGCAAGCTGTCTCTGAGTTGTAATCCAACTAGCCAGACTGCTCTTGCGGCTAAGTGCATCAGCAACAACATTAACCTTTCCAGGATGGTACTTAATTTTCGGAAGGATGTCCTCAAGCACCTCCAGCCATCTCCTTTGCCTTAGATTTAGATCCTTCTGTTGGTATATGTACTTCAAGTTTTTGTGGTCTGTGTACATGTTTAGCTTCTCACCATACATGTAATGTCTCCATTGCTTCAAGGCGAAGATAATCGCAGCCAACTCCAGATCATGAGTCGGCTAATTCTTCTCATGCGGTCTTAGTTGCCTAGACCCATAAGCGATCACTTTCCCTTCTTGCATTAAGACACAACCAAACCCACGATGTGAAGCATCATTGCAGACATCATATTCAACACCTGCTCTAGGCAAAGCTAAAATGGGAGCAGTAGTCAGCCTCTCTTTCAACTCCTGAAAGCTTGCCTCGCACTGCTCAATCCATTTGAAGTTCACATTCTTCTTGGTCAGACCAGTGAGTGACACGGCTATCTGAGCATAGCCCTGAATGAACCTTCTGTAGTATCCAGTTAGTCCAAGAAAACTCCTGATTTCCTTCACTGTAGTTGGCCTTGTCCAATCCTTCACCGCCTCTATCTTCTGCGTATCAGTTGTCACTCCCTCCTTAGAAAGGATGTGACCTAGGAATGCCACCTCAGATTTCTAGAAATCACACTTGGATAACTTGGCATACAACTCATGCTCCTGAAGCTTTCTTAAAACCACTTCCAGATGCTCTGTGTGCTCCTCCTCCGACTTGGAGTACACAAGAATATCGTCGATAAATACCACAATGAAAGAATCAATAAACGGCCTTAGAACTCTGTTCATCATATCCATGAAAATTGCAGGTGCATTCGTCACTCCAAATGGCATAACTAAGAATTCATAATGCCCGTGTCGAGTTCTGAACACAATCTTATGCACATCTTCAGCTTTCACTCGAACTTGATGATATCCTGAATGAAGATCTATTTTAGAGAAAACAGCTGCTCCTTGTAGACGATCGAACAGGTCATCAATTCTTGGAATAGGATACTTGTTCTGAACAGTGACCTTATTCAGCTTCCGATAATCGATGCACATCCTCATCGAACCATCCTTCTTCTTTACCAACAGCACCGGTGCTCCCCAAGGTGACGCACTCGGTTGAATAAAGCCTTTTTCCATTAGTTCCTCAATCTGTCATTTGATCTCATCCTGCTCCACAGGCACCACCCTATACGGTGCCTTGAAAATAGGTGCACTCCCTAGCTGAATAGTGATGTTGAACTCTGCATCACGATGCGTGGGTAACCCAGGCAAATCTTCCAAGAATACCATCAGATAATCCCGAACCACTTGAATTTGCTGCACCTCTGCAGGAACCCCCTTCTTCTTGCTGATAGCAGCAACCAAGCCTGAACATCTCCTCTTTCCTTGGAAAGTGACTTCAGGTCTACTTGGAGCCTTCACTATTACTTCTTTGGTCTTGCACTCGATGCTTGCAGTGTACACCGACATCCAATTAATGCCAATGATAACATCGACTCTTAAGACATTCAGTTCGATCAGATCAATTCTGAAAATTCTATCTCCAATCACGATCTCGCAGTCCGCATAGTACCGGTCAGTGGTTAAACTTTCCCCTGATGGAGTGGCTACTGCTAAAACCTTGCCTGGAAAGACTTTTGTTTCGACTCCTAAAACTTTAGCAAACTTAGGTGATACAAAAGTGCGAGAGGACCCAGTATCGAACAAAATAACAGCTTTCTTTTCATTCAAATAAAGTTCTCCTGTTACATAACACACTCGTTACATAATAGTTCACCATAAAAGCGGAAAAAAAAACAACAGAAAACACTTTAAACATCCTTCCTTGTACCAGTGATGACGTGATCCACCTCATCAGTGTCAGCTTCAGTTAAGGCAAATACTTGCCCCTGCTAGTACGGCTTCTTCTCGGACGACATCTTGCAGCTTAAGGCACTGGGATCGGAAGTGACCTGTCTCCCCACAATTGTAGAAAATCACCGCAGGAGGTCTCACCCATGCATTCCCGGGTCTTCCTGCCACACTGACCGTGTTCGCCCCAATCGGTTTGAACCTTTGGGCCGGCGGATGTCTCCTGACATTTCTAGCAACTGCGGCCTCTTCCCCACATTTTAGTTGTTCCTCTGATTCTGAACAGCATGGAACTGCTCCATGTCCGCCTCAGTGACTGCAGCTCGTTTGACCAACTTGTCAAACATCCTGATACCGAGGGGTATCATCTTGGGTCTCAGACTTGGCCTCAAACCATGCTCGAACTTTCGAGCCTTCTTTGCCTCGTCCATCACCAATTCGAGAGCATACCTCGAGAGCTGATTGAACCTCATCTCATACTCTCTAACCGACATGCCGCCCTGCTGCAGTGCCAGAAATTCCATGGCTTTCTTCTCCTGGACGTCTGATGGAAAATAATGACTGCAGAATTCCTCCAATAATTCCTCCCAGCCAAAGACAATATCTCCCATCGTCCGCTTCATCGACTACCACCAAACAGCCGCAACCTTCTCGAACTGCAGCGCCGCCAACTTCACCTTGCTGCCCTCCGGAGTCTCCAAGACTTCGAAGATAGTCTCGATCTGTCGGATCCAATTATCAGCCGCGTCAGGGTCTGACTTCCCTTCAAACACCGGTGGTTTCATCCGTTTGAATGATTCCACGATTTTGATTGCTTCGGGTACCGGATTCACAGGAACCCTTCCTTGGTTCTGATTCATGGCAACGGCATTGAGTGTCAGATAGACCCTCGCTAATTCCGTTTCCAAGTCCAGACCTTCACCATTTCGTGCTCCTCTTCTAGCCATATTCTGATGCAAAAGATCCATGAAATTCGAAGTAGAAAATATGAATTTAAATCAACTTTTCATTTCATTGAATTTCAAACTTTATACATTCGAATTTAAAACATTTCTGACATCAAATGAAAGCAGTAAGAAGATACAACAGTCTATTTCCTACGGTTCCTCTTGGCTTCACGAAGCTCTTCCCGTAGTTCCTCCACTTCCTCCTTCAGTACATCGTACATGTTTTTACTCTTCTCGAGTTTCCAAACACGATGACTGAGCGTGGCAATGTTCTCCTTGCACTTTGCACACTGTGCCTGTAACAGCTCTGCTCTCTCCCTCTGAGTCTCAACCTGCCTCTGAAGAGACACAATAAGACTACTCGAAACTGGTTCTTCCTCGTTGGAGGAATCATCAGATGAATCCGGAGGTGGAGTGATCTCCCTGGACTCAGGCCATTCCTCTTCAAATTCTTCGGGATCTTCTTCGTCTGAATCAGCTTGCCCAGGGTAGTAATCCTCTTCAACCATGTGCCAATCGTCACCTCTATCTGGGTCGAAGTGGTCCGCCATTTTAGAGAAAGGAGAAGAAGAAGCATAAATCATAGAGCAACACAAATGTAAGTGACTTACATTTAAATCATAGACTCAACACACTCTAATGTCCACTTGTAGGGTGTCGTTCTTTATAAATTTGTACTACTTGGAAGCATGGCTCTGATACCACTCTATAACACCTCGAATTCCAAAACAGACTGAATTCGAAGTTCCACAGGATATTTACACTTCTCTTCATACAATTTTACAAGGAAATTTAAACTTTCATTACCTCAGAGTTACAACTTGAATTACATTTAAACAGCGGAAGTCATTTACAATATTTACATGAATAAAAAGTACAACACTTGAAACATTCTTTAAGCAACTTGCATACTTAATCTTGTCAATCTCATTATCCTGCATAGAAACTGTGTGCTCGTCAATTCATTCAACTGACGCAGGGATATAAAACATCAATTTTCTCCTACTTAGAAAGCACACACTTGTCACAATCAAAACTACGGGAACTATCTTGTAGATATCGTGTTGTGTTGTGCACTTAGTCCTTAATACAGTTGGTATGTTATATGACACTAATGCGCACTTGTTCGGATTCTATGCATCCCATACTACATAGGTCCGAGGGCAAGCCCTTAATCGTACTTAATCTTAGAGGGTTCAATCCCTCGCTATGATTTAAACTACTACGGTAACTACGGTAAGTATCCTAGATATTCTATGATCTACGAGCTCATGTCTAGGCAGTCTGGAGGGGAATTCCATGCACTGACATGACGCATCAAGCAGGCAGACTATGGACAATTCAACCTCCGCCACGGAACGATGGCACCACCCGTAGTCACCAAACACCCCACAAGCGTCGTCACCGGGACAATAATTCCGAAGTAGTGCTCACGCCATGTCATGACGTATCAAGCAAGCAGTCTGTGAATCACTCTCACACCGCCAATCCGATGGCCCTCATACTCGTGTTTTTCTTTCACTTCCGTCACATCACCACTATGTATCTAAATCCTTAGTTTATTTGAATCATGAATAAAATCAACCCCTAGAGTTAGCTCTTTCCTCTATACCGGTCTTAATCAGCAACTTGACCATCTTGGTCTTTCATCTCAATAATTTATCTCAATAATTATAACTCATTCAATTGTCGGTAATAGGTCTTAGCTACCCTCTAGTTCAAAATCTCATATCATGTTAATAAACTGAGTATTCACACTCATCAATAATTTTATAAGTTACCATGATTTTCTTCATTTCAATTCTTGTATTACTTTTCACAATAATGAGACAAGATAGTTTCATTTCACAATTTCTCAAATTACAAATTTAATCCCATAATAATTTTTCTTTGCATTTATAAGTCAAAAATCTCAATTATATAAACCAAGCGAAGTTATTCACATTTGTATTAAGTCTCGAATTCTCAAAATAATTTTCCATAATTTTCCCTAAAGAAGAGAATGCATATTGTTTAAATTATCACATAAAACACACTTATAATCCATTTAATCTTGATCTATAATTTTATCAATCCATAGAAATTTTCTAGATAAGTCCAAATCAATCTCTGGATAATTAACCTAATTTTTCTTAATTTAATCTCACAAGGAAATCATTAAAAATATTAATTTCTATAAAAAAAAAATCAAAAGAACAAAACCATAGCCGAAGCCAGGTTTCGAACCCGCACCAACAGCAGCAGCATGCGTTATAGTAACATTATTGTGGCGCAGCAGCTGACCAAAGGGGACAGAGCACCCACCCATCACAAAGGGGGTATAAATCCTCTTATACTCAGTGTCTCGGTATTGGGTTATTTTCAAAAACAAGAAAAAAAAGGGTGTATGCCAAGATTTGAACCCATGACCTCCTACTATAGTGACGTTTTTAAATTGCACCTACTGACCAGAATGGACAAAGTGACTCACCCGTAAAGAAATAATTCCAATTGGTTTTGTTCAAGACTGTAACTATTCTAGTTTGTTAAAGAAACTCATTTCTTCACAAAAATGTAATTTGTTCTTCATTAAAACTAGATAATTTCCTGATTCAAAATAAACAGTAATTTGGGGGTTTTTAAAGCCATTAAATTCTCATTTCTCATATAGAGTACCCCTATTTTTGTTCCTTCAATTGTACATGAAAAATCACTTAATGTTCTATTAACAAATTTCTTTTTCAAGGGATATTTTTCTTGAGTTCCTTCAATTATAAAGTAGTTCTTCTTTTTTAGACTAAGAAGTTTTTCTTCTTTCTTTTTGGTTAACACACAAATTGATCACCTCTTGAATTTGGCCTAAATAATAAAATGTTCATTCATCTCAACAATTAACATTCAACTTTAGGATTATTTAGCATCAATCACACTAATCATGAATTTGTATAATTTACTAATCAATCTCATTTTAATAATGTAGAGATTCTCACAATTAGCATTTTCCACATAAACACATTTCTCAAAATTGCACTTTTCCCATGAACATCATTATTTCGACATGGAGAAACATTTATTCTAATTTAGTATGCTAGATCAATATTCAAATATCACAACAACAAACATATCATTCAATCAATTTCACTTATTCATTTCATGCAATTTCACATATGTTCCATTTTCACCTTAATCATGGTATTATCAAAGAGCAATATGTTCACGTATTTATCTTAGCATGATTAGCACATAACCTAGCATGATACTACCTAGAAGTTAGAGAAAATTGCCCACATATTGGAGAGAAAACGAAATGAACTCTTAAGAACTCCTAGATTGATCAAAAGAGGTCTTCTCCTCCTAGTTTGAGCCACCACAAGTCGTCTCCTCCTAGCCTTGAAGCAAACCTGAGCCTCCCTTACTCCTTGAAGAAAAACCGGCCACCAATGGGAATGAAGAACACACAAACACAACTCTCAATCTTTTGAACTCACTAAACTCTCAATCTTTTACTCTCTAATTGTATTTCTTTATCTTTCTCTTTTTGACATAGATTAGGTGTGAGTATACTAATGTGAGGGGGGGGGGGGGGGGGGGGGTATTTGTACGAATTTCTGAGTGGATTGAATGGCTAGGATTAGATCAAATAGTTAGGGATTAAGGGCTAGTGTTAGTTTGGGAGTTGCCATAACCACCCATGAATGAGATAACCACCTCACCACTACTCCCATCTCTCCCTCTCTCTTTTGCACTATCCGGCCTCACTGAAGGGTGTGCTTTGCACACTCTAGTGCATGCACGTGCTACCCTAGTGTCCCCTACTTACAAATTGTACATGTTAGTTTAATTAATTGTCTATTATTTGAGTCTACACTACAAGTTAGGCTAAAATAAAGAAGAATTAAATTACATGGGCTCACTAATGGGCCAAGAGACTATGGGCTCTACTAATTAAGTTAATTAATTAACTAATGTGGGCTACAAAGAGACAAATTAGGCTTAGGATTAAATTAGGCTTTCTAAAAAGAGAATAAATGGGTATTACTAGTTTATGAAATATTTTTAAAGAAATGCATGCATAAATTTGCATGTGCACAACACGTGAAATCAAACAACTCCAAATATAAATAAGATTTGAAAATTCAGGGTGTTACATTAGGAATAAGAACAATGTTGGCATAGTTAACCCTTTCAAAGAGAAATTTACCATGGTATAGATTTAAAAATCCCACCAAGAGATCCTCTTTAAGAAAGTTCTAGAATTTTGGGAAGAAGAAACTGGGGAATCCGTTAAGGCCAGGAGATGAATCACTATGCATGGAGAAGACAACCAATTTGATTTCATCCAAAGTAAAGGGAGTTTCCAAACACGACAATTCGTGTGATTCATCTCCATAAAGAGCGTCCCAGTTGAGATTGATAGAGCGAGAAGAGGCAGTACCCATGAGGTTTTTATAGAAGGAGAGAAAAGCCGAATGAAATTCGAAAAATGTGCGCAGTTCAATATCATCTTCCATAATGGAAGAGATACGATTAACTCTTTGTCTATGAGACGCAAAGTTATGGAAAAAAAGATTTGATGCAATCACCTTCTTTGAGCCATTTAATTTTGGTACGATGTGCCCATTTAACATGATCGAGGTGATGAAGAGAATTGTATTCATTCTTATATTCAATTCTCTTTCTTCCTATCACCTTCAGATGTAGGACCTAACTCTTCAAGTTGGTGTATAGAATGAATAGTCGAAAGAAAATAGTTTCTCAAAACATAGGAGTTGGCAAATATTTTCTTTCTCCAAATCTTATATCCGTTTTTAATAGAGTGCAGTTTAAGAAGAATCCGGGCTAGACCATGCAAACCGACCATCGAAGAAAGACAATTGGTGATTATGTCATAAAAATTTGGTCTTTGAGCTAGAATTTCTGAAAGAAAAATTTATGAGGTTTTGAGAAGTTGAAATTGGAGTGGAGGCAAAGAGGGACGTGATCAGAGCTCGGATTAGGAAAAGCTTGAACAAAAGAGTTGTGAAATGTGGAAATCTAGGCTTGAAAGACCAGAAAATAATCCAGCTTAGCCATAGAAGGGATTAAACGTTTATTAAACCACGTGAAAGCTCTACCTTTAATAGGAAGTTCAATGATATCAAGAAAACGAATGCAGTCATTGAAAAGCAAGGAATCACTCATCCTGAAAGTGTTTCCAATTGTTTTGTGACTATATGTAGTGACGTAAAAATTGCCACAGAAAATTCAGAAACCATTGATACGAACAAAAAAGGATTTAAACTCATTCTAGAATTCGTGGTGGATTTCAGAAGTAAAGGGGCCGTAAACCGACACAACGGTCAGGATGCAATTGAATTCTAACCAAACAAGAACAATAACTAGAAAGAATTTTAGTATAACGACCAAAACTAGGTTGAAGAGAGAGGCTTTAAAACCTAAAAAGATGCCACCACAAGAATTAATAGCACCACAATAATTAATAGCATCTAGACTAATCCACTGGGTTAAAATTTTGCCACCCAGTTTACGAGACATAGAGGGAGAGATAGAGTCAAGTTTAAATTTCTGAATGAAAATAAGGTCACAATGAAGGGAGGAAATGAGATAAAAAATGGCTTCCTTCTTGTGGGCGCTACTCACACCATGAATATTCCAAGAGACGTTAATCATTAAAACACGAGTTCGCCGAAGCTCTAAAAATTTTTAAGTTACGAATAGAATCAATCTCCGGGGAGAGAGCCGGATCAGAAAAAAACCCATATGAGACGAAAGGTCTAGAATATCGTTGTTAGAAAGAGAATCAAAATGGACTTGGTAAACGAACCCAAGTGGGAAGTTGGGACTAAGCTCTTCAGGTAAGGGTGGAATTTACCAGTTTCTAATTTGGACCGCTAACGAAGTGGTTGCATGGATAGATAAGGAAGCGGTTTTTTAGCACGAATACACGCATTCGAACGGATGTGAGATGACTTGTTTTTCTTGAGTAATTTCTTTTGGAAGAAGAAGAAGTGCTAGTTGTTAAAGGATAGGCAATAACGGAAGAATTCACATTACTGTTCGATAACTCCGAAGAGTTATTGGAAGAAGTGAGAGCAAGAGGATAAGAGACATAAGGAAAATGGTTTGAATTCAATAGTTGCGAACCTGCTCAACAGAACTCGAGTTAATGTACTCAGTACCGAAATGAGAAGGGGCTAAGAGTTGAACAAAAGAGGAAAAGGAAAGAGCGTAATCTAGAGAGACATCTTTCAGCAAACATAACTGAGAATAATGAGCACATAAAAATGTTAAATAGAATATAGACACCCAGGAAAAATTACAGCTGAAATAGAAACATTATTTGAAAGTAAAGAAAGGGTGCTGAAAGAAATAAAAGTGAGGGAAGGTACCTTAAGTTTAGCCTTACGCTCATAGATTTATTTTTCTTCCTTAGAAAGAAGATTATCTAACTCCACTCAAGCAATTGTTTGCCATTTATCTTCATATAGGAGCCCAAAATGTTTAGAATCGAGCTTTGAAGCAGTCGTAGAAGAGGCTTGCACTAAACGTTTGTAACAATTCCAAGCCAGGGTGAAATGTGGATTCACAATCCAATCAAACCATTTGTCATCATTAGTGGGGACTGTATTGGAAGTAGAGATGGGATCCTAGGCCTTAGAGTCAGGAATTTTTAAAGTAGTAAAGGAAACATGAGCATCAGTAACACTAGAATCAGTTGGGATCATCACTTGAGAATGGGAGGATGTTAACACAGTAGATGAATGAAGGGTAGGATTAGTAGGCTGAAGAGCAGCCTGAGAGGAAATTGCTGGATTAATCCAAACAAGTTTCGAAGGGAAGGGGCCTGAACACGAAAGGAAGATCCCAAGACTGCCCCACGTTAATAGGAATAGTCTTTTTTTACTACGAAAAGCATCTCTCGAATTATTTTAGGGATGCAAAAAGTGCTTGGGAATAGAGGGGTAGAAAAGATGCTTTTAAAGTCGGTTGGGAAGTGTAACACCTTAGAATTTTAAATAATTCTTTCTGAATTAATAAATGAATTAAATTGAATTTTTGGTGATTTAATAAATACTTTTTCTGAATTTTACCTTTTTGCACGTGTAGTGCAAATATTTTCTTGGAAAACACAAAGTCAAGAATTTTTAATTGGAGGACCTAATATTTTTTTAGTGAATACTAATTTCAAATTTTCTGAATTTTATAAATCACTATTGGTATTTTTTGCAAATATTGTTAAATGAAGGGGTCTTTTTGCAAAAGTTGCACTTGGAGGCAAAAATTTCAAAATTCAATTTTTCTGGGTTTCAACATGAGGCCGGCCAGATCTAGAGGGATTGGAGAGATTTAATCTCAACTAAATTGATTAATTTAATTACCTAAAGTAATGAATCTATATATGTAAAGATATTTTCTTAAAGGGATATTTTATTAAACTTTCTTAAAACCCTAAAAAGAAAATCCCGGCCTATATTTAGAGAGAGAGCAGTCATTCCCCACTATTGAGAACCCAATTTTTTTCTTCAAATATTTTTTCCTTGGAGTTGGATTTTAAAGCTTTGCAAAAGGAGGAGGAGAAGACTTTCTTATTACTTTTATTTCTTCAACTTAATCTTGCTTAAAGGTGAGTGATACTTTTATTTTGTTCTATAATATTGAGTATGACGACTTGTCCAGTAGGATGCATGCTAGAAGATTGTATACTTGATGTAGTGAACAAATTCGATGAATGAGTGGTGTTTCTCACATCTTGGTTATTATTTAATGTTACGATGAATTAACTATATGACGAATTGAATAACTTGTATGTTGAGACCATATAAAATTATAATCTAAAGTTGATCTATTATGAGATGGCTCTAAGTGAATGCATAATCAAAAAAAGCATCTTCATGAAAAAGTAGAAATCGATGTATGATCCTTTATATAGGGTTGATTGAAAAATCGACATTTCACAAAAATCCAAATTTTTTTATACCATGCTTGTATAATCATGTATGAATTTATGTGGAATATGTATGAGACTTGTAGGATTTGACATCTAGTTAATAAAGATCAAATTTTTCTTGTATTAGAGTTGTTTGACTTATATGATAAATTATATCATGTGTAAACTAGGAAGCAAATTTGGCGTTGATTTCTTATATATACATGGATGAATGATGAACTATTGGTTGTTGCTTTCCCCACTTTATTCACTGTTTTGGCTGAGAACGAGAAGGTTCATTGTTGTTTTGAGTTGGATCTAATGAGAAAATAGAAGAACTTGAGTTTTAGTTGAGTTAGAATTGGAACATTTGATTAACGAATGATTATTCTTGGATAGACCTCAGTTTTATGTGTATTTATGTCCATGTTTTTTGTAAAAGAATGAAT
Source organism: Hemerocallis citrina (assembly GCA_017893485.1). Lineage (NCBI taxonomy): Eukaryota > Viridiplantae > Streptophyta > Magnoliopsida > Asparagales > Asphodelaceae > Hemerocallis > Hemerocallis citrina. Next base: position 407,149,161 of record CM030358.1, on the reverse strand, counting down.
CGTGACTGCGTTTACTAATGTTTAAGAGATTTCATGAAAAAGTGCTTTTTAAAGTCTTTTAATCAATATTGTGATTTCGGAAAGTGAGGTTTTTGTGAAGTTTTGAAAGGATTTGATTGAATAGGAACTGAGATAGTTCTGGTCAAGATTGTGTCTATTATATTGTAGATTTAATCATGAGAAACCAAGTAATTATTCATGTATATACATATATCAGTTTTGAAAGAATTGCGAAAAATTGGTTGTAGCAGACTCGACAAGTCAGTCGACCTCAACGCATTTGAACGCGAAGTGGCAGTCGACCGTCATGCCTAGTCTATAGCCATTTAACAGCGACGGTCCTCCATAGTGAATTATACTGCACTGGTCGGTCGACTGTCACGAGTTGGGTTTCTTTAGTTCTTTTGGACGATGACAGTCGACCACAGTAGTTTATACTGTGGCTGTCGGTCAACTGCCATGGCCTGACTTTCCACAATCTATTTTGCTGCAGTTTTTGATTATTTATTCAACTTTTATAAATGTTAAACCTCTGTTTTCCAGAGTGTTTAGATTCAGATTACTGGTATTTCTAGAGAGTATGTTTTCTCAATTTTATTAAGTATTTGAATCCTACTTTAGTGATTATAAAAATGGTATATGTTTTCGAATTTGAAGAATATTCTATTATGAGTTATCTTCTCCTATGTGCTTGAGTTTTGATTGAGATTATTTTAGTTTTATTGAGTAGATTATATGGTTATGGTTGCAATTGGAGGTGCTTGGTTTTGATTGTTGGATATTTTCTTTTTTTTAAATTCTCTTAACTTATTAAATGAATTCGAAAGACAAGAGGTATTGTGATAACCTAGTGATTTAGAGATTCTAGAGGTTGAGTGGGACCCTAGTATACCGGCGGTTGAGATTTTGTGGTTTATGGCCAGTTGGGGCCTTGATGTTGATTGGTTGAGTTAAGTCCGGTAGGGTATACCAACTCTAGGAAATTGTGATTAATTACATGAACTTAATAAGTATAAGGATAGACACTAGATGATGATATGTTGAAATGGGAGCAAACGTGGGTTATGGACTCCAGGATGATCCGAGGAGTGAGATAATTCCCAGTATTCCGGGATGATGGGTGAAATAGGCCACAGAATGATCCACATGAGTGAGATTGGTCTGTGGTATTCCAAGACGAGAGCAACGCTCATGGGATGTTTGTGCATTGAGGGTTCCAGGATGACCTACGGAGTGAGGCAATCCCCAGTATTCCGGGACGATGGATGAAATATGCCCCAGAATGATCCACGTGAGTGGGATTGGACTCTAGTATTCCAAGGGTGAGAATTGATACTTGCAAAATGTCTAAATCTCGTAGTAGTCATTGTAGTAGGATAATTGCATAACGTGGGATCGAACCCTATAAAGTGGAGATCGATAAGCGCTTGCACCAAATCTATGTAGAGTGGGGAGCATAGATTCGGCAAATGTGCATTAGTTTTCATCATATGCATTTGTGATTCCCTTGACTTGATTTATGCTTGTTTTCTGTTTTCTACACTTGACACTTAGCCTAGTTCACCTGATGATTTACGTTTCTTTTATTGTTATTTCATATTTCATTTGTTATTACCATGTTAATATGATGACTATGATTTTTTTTCTTTATGCTTCGCTTAAGTTGTATTTCTTTTGAATATCATTCACACTGTTATGGATGACCCTTGTAGTTTTGAGGGGTTAGAGTTATCTCGAGATGTAACGCCCCGGATTCCTGTTACAGGACATCCATGACATCACCAGAATCTTTTCCTTTAAATGTATCTCAACACAGTAAATAACATGGAAACTTAAAAACCTTTATTGCCAAATAGAATTGTCATAACAATAATTACAACCCTTATCTTGTTCTTGAACAAGGAACACAAATTACATAAACTCATTACAAGTGATTATAAAAATATTCAAACTCTTCTTGCGAAGTCATCGGCTGTCTTCCAGATCGGCAGTCGATTGGTTACTGCCAAAAATTTCGCTGAATAGGTCTATCTGCCTCCCTGGGACTTGCCCCTCAGCTTGTGCCTTCTGCGGCGCGACTCTGATATCTCTGCACCCACTCGAATGGTGGCAAGTACACTGTCGCTTAACTTGGATGCACTGCAGGTTTGGCTCTCCTGTCCTCTTGGCCCGGTATCCAGTACCTAATTAAGTGGGCACGCCAGTAATTCTACTGACGCAATGTTGATAAGCAAACAACGATCTCCAACTATCACACCCACAATTCATTTTGAATGGAAAAGAAATGTGTATCCTGATTTCCTAGTGTTCGTGTATGCCATGACTTGAAGTCTAATGTAAAACACAGAGTATAGAACAGATGCACTTAATCTAATGTCAGCAAGACTCTGGACACACATGCATCCCATACTACATATGCCCCAGATCAAGCCATTTCTCCAGTTTCAGGGATTCGAACCCTCGCCATGCAATGCATTCTAATATTGTACACTTCCTGCTCCTAATAGTACAACATGATTGAGAAGGTATATAAAAAAGGAAATAATTAGGGGAGCTACCCCGTTGTCACTAATAATTGTTGCATCGGACCATCCTCAAAAGTCGTGACGAACTTAGAGATATGCAGCAGCATATCCATTATACAGAAGATCCAATATGATCTGTTCGTGTCCACCACATAGAACATGATGGCCTTGAAGGTCTAAAATCCCCTATCCGCTGGGAAATCGACATCTCGTTCTTACAACAGTACTTCAAGAATCAACAGTGCAAGATACGCACCGCAGCACGTATCCCTAATGACAGGAAGAGACAATCCCATGGTCATCGCTACCTAGTGCCAACTCTCAGAACAAATCGGATTATAGGGATCACCCCTACACCAATTCGGTCCTCAAGCAAAACAAAACAAGGAAACCTAATCAATGCATTTTATTGAAACATGTTGTCACACAAATGATACATGGTGTTGAACAATCAATGTTGAGCCTGACTGATCTGTCAAAATAACAATCATCACGGGAATCCCATCCACTGATTCCCAATACCTTCACAAGTCAGCAACCAAATAATCCTGGCCCATAACCCTTAGCGAGTAGTCCAACGGCGCCCCAAGGATGCGATATAATTCAAATGAAGGTAAGCACACACATAATCACAAATTCCTAACCATTTTACAGACTCAGGCATCGAGAAACCAATCACAACCCGACCAGAGCAATAACCCAACTTACTCATGTCCACATGAGTACTAAGTACAGGAACTTGTCTAAGTTCCAAATAAAACGCTACAACATCTTTTAAGACTTAATAGCTCATGATCACCACACTGCGATATGCAGAGGGTTCCTCATCAATCGTCCGATAGAATAGTTCAAGAAATAGTAACTCAAACTACGCTCATCGGAATCCAACACAATCAGACTTTCTAGAAGGGTAGGGAGATCCACTGCAATCCCCTAGTGGATGGCTCCCTCAAATCTTTAAAGAACTCAAGTCCCCAAGTTAACTTAAGCTTGAAGTCAATCTAAACAACAGGTTGCTAAACCTGCAACATCCATAACTTCTAGCACACAAGTCGGAATTGCTTGATACTATCCATCATGGAAAGCTAAGACCCTAGTCTACAACTTTTCAGTTAACCATTTTCTCAAATTCAATCATCTGGACACTATATAAACCTCATATACTCTCAGCTGTATAGTCCTCAATGCATTTGATGCACCTTCCAAGCATCTTAAAAATTTGCTCGCTCATCGGAATTACTCGATTCCGAGTTCTATGAAAAGAGGGTAGTGTCTACTACAACTTTCTAGTTGAAAACATCCTCAGATTCAATCATTAAGGTCCTCAAAAAATACCAAATTCTATCAGGTGCGCAAACAGGGCAGAATTGGTCCTTTTAGCAAACACTGCCTTGACTACGACTGAATTTATCTCAGTCTTTGAAAAATTATAACTTCCAACCTACAAACTGGAATTACAAAATTCCAGATGGGTTAGAAATCTATGACTCCCTACTAAAAATCTCTAGTTGATCAATATTCCAAATTCTTAACAAATCAGTCCAGAATTTCTCATCTTCACAGACTAATCAAATTGTACTCAGTTGAACTTAGTTCACTTTGAAATTCAATAATAAATCAACCTTAAGTCCAATGCTCTTGAAATTTTAGATTCTTAATCCAAACATATACTATTCCATTTTTTCCAAAATTCAAATTCAGATTCATATCACACAATGAGTTATGACTCCTCAAACATAACATACAATTTCAGCTGTTCTTTCAGCAGGGTTTATACCACTATATACGGTTTAATTCTGAAATCTCATCAAATGATCTCTAAAAATTATAAAATTTGAGAATGATCAAATAGACACATACCCCAAGTTACTCCGAAAATTTGATAGAAGGATCATATACAGACAACTAGTTATGACCTTTTGAACTTCAGTCAAGAAATTGTCAGCTTCAGCCACAACTTCCAGACCAGTTGTATTCTACAATTTCTTTGAGATATCAAACGACCTCGAAAAATTATAAAATTTAATAATCTAGTTGTAGACACATACAAGAGTGCCAACAAAAATTTCTAGCTCAAAATACTCAGTCCACACTGAGTTAAAAAATCGGAAAGACACAGCAATTTCCACACAACCAGTAGCATTTTTGGCTGCTTACTGTCCGAGATTGGGTCCTATGTTTGGGCTATCAAATTGCTTCTGAATATTATGAAAAAGTTCAAGGATGCTCTAAAAACATAGAATAACAAATCCCCCAAATTTGAGCCCCAAATTCCGAACCGTTTAAGAGTAAGAAATTCCCAAACTCATCCTCACTAACATGCTTCTTAACAAAAGCTCAAGAAAAATTGTTCTTACCATACAACCATCTTTTCTTAGCATTCCACTTATCATACATGATAATCAAAATTCTCAAAACACTACCACAAGCTAAGAATTCACTTACACATCAAAAAAAAAAAAATTTAGAGTTGAGAGAGATCACCCACATCTTCAAGTTGCAAGAGAACCTCCTTGTAGCCTTGCTTGCTCTTCTCCTTGACTCACTTGCTTCTCTTGTAGAAGCTCCACAACTCCTACTACACTACTCCTTCTCTACTACAACTCCTACTCTCAAAACTTCACCTTTCTTTCTTTCTCTTTTTCTCTCTTCTATATTTTTTGTTTTGTTTTGAAGAATAAGAACAAGTGGAAGAATGAAAGAAATGAAAGAGTGAGTGGAAATGGGGATTTTATAGGAATGAGGGAGCTAGGGTTTGGGTGTAGGACGGAAATGGAATGGAGGGTGGGGATGGGGTAGTGGAGTAGATGGAGATGTGTGGGTGAGATGAGTGCTAACACACTCTTCTAGAAGATCTTGAAAGTTTCTTGGAAACTTCCTTGGAAACTTCTCATTCTCAAGGTCAACATACACATGGTGAATTATCTCCACCATTGGATCTTCATCAAGATCCAACCAAAGATCATCATGATGCTAGGGTTCCTAACCCTAGGTTAGGTCAAGGACCCTAGGTCATCATACCTTAATTCTAACCCATGTACACAATTTCAATCGACATTCAATTCAAGGACTAGTTTAAATTAAAAATGACCAATTTATATAAATGAAAATCTATAAAAATATATGTTTTATAGAAATTACTAGGTTTTCCGTTGACACGAGCCTACGGCACGTCTTCGAAACGGTGCACCTGATTTGATTATATAAAATAGTTTTAGAGGTCCAGCAAATTAATTGAAGTAGCAAACATATTATATGAGAAAGCAGTATATCTACATTTAAGTTCAACCATCGCCTTCTTGATCATTAACTTGAACTTACCTGAAATGCATATAGTTTGTTAGAAACACTGTATAGAGTTTTATTTAACTACAACATCACTTTTAGATGCTTGTAATAGTTATGCAAGGACGTTATCATATAGGTTTTATAGAGCTTACTCTAATTCCATAACTACTATGAGCATGTCTAAATACAATGGTAACGCAAGTGCATGTGTGAAGGTATCTACAATACCAATAATCTAAACATTTGTTTGTCTTAGACTCAGTTTGCAATTGAAATACCTTTTATTATTATTTCAACCAAGAAATACATGAAGTTCTCAAAACTCGAATCCAAGCTAATCAAGTCTTTTATCTCCACTTTGTCTCCCCATTGCACCTTTATAAAAAAAACCAAAATGGATAAATAAAAAATTTACTTTAGCTGTCTTTCTTAAGTGGAGAGTTTGCACCCTTCACTGGCAAACTTCAGTCATCCCAATCCTATGTATTCAAACATACACTAAAAGTACTTTTATGTTATATTATCCATGGTTTCTAATAACCAGTGAAGGGAACACTTCACGATAGTATTTTTTCTTGTAGTAAAGAAATTAATGTTGCATATTTGCCAAGTTATTTTAGGTTGCTAGTTAACTTACGTGTCCTGCTATGGTTTGGAAGCCCAAATTGAGGCTACCAAATAATCCATTTCTCACTTACGTACACCTTAAATCAAAACCAATAAAAAACTCATCAAATAAATCACTAAATTAAAATTTTTTAAACCAAAAAATAAAACAATCATACCTCTCTGAACTTAAATCCCACGCAAACAAAAAATTCGAGTCAGCAAAAAACTGAGTAATCCCCTGCACACAAAAAATTAAAAATTAGACTGAGAATTTGGTTAATGAGATGAAACTAGAGTTGTCGCATCGTATATAGAGGCTCTCGATTCGGTGGAGGGGACTCGCCGATACGAAGTCGCTTGATATTCATGCTCGATTTGGTGGACAGGAGTCACCGATACGGAATCAGCAGCGGATTAGATATCGGCGGTGACCTCTTGATTGGGGTTCGATATTAGATTTGGATTTGGGTTTGCTTTGAGATTTTCAAATTTTCAAATTTTAAATTTTCAAAATTTTAAATTTTAAATTTTTAAATTTTTTAAAAATTTTTTTAAATTTTTTATTTTAAAAATTCTTTTTTAAAATTTTCATATTTTTAAAAAATTCCTAAAATTTCAAAAAAAAACTAGAAAATTTTAAATTTTGAAAAAAAAAAATTTAAAATTTTTAAATATTTTTTTTATAAGTTTTCTATTTATTTTTTTTTTTTGATTTTTTTGAATTATTTTTAAAGTTTTTCAAAATTTTAATTATTTTTAGTTTTTTAATTTTTTAATTTTTTAATTTTTTAATTTTTTTTCATTTTTTATTTTCTTAATTTTTTGAATATAAGAAAGAGAGAGAGAGAGAGAGAGAGAGAGAGAGAGAGAGAGAGAGAGATAAATAATTAAATAAATAAATGAGTTGTTTTGGGTGGGGGATTTGAATTTGAGTTTTGGGGGAAATTTTTTTTGGGAAAAATATGTTTTGTGAGGTTAGATCTAGGCCTTTGATTTTGGGAGGAATTGAAGGAGAGCCACTTGATAGCTTTCTTTGTGTTTTATTATATAGATATTTTGCTCCCGAAAATTGTCTTGTCAAAACAATCGAGACAAATCCACGGTTTAATCGAGAAAATATCCTGAGTCTTTCTTATCGGGTTCAGAACTGCTCATATGTCTAAAATCTCTCAATTAAAACTGATAACTATTAGAAAAATATGTAATCGTGTGCAATACTCAGACATACACAGATTACTATGCAAAAATAGCCATATGCTATTTTGCGGGGTATTACATCACTCCCTCCTTAGAATCGTTTTGTCCTCAGAACGACGCTAGGGGAGCAGACAAACATCAATGAGCAGAAGATACCTTCCCTGATCGTCTCAAATTCCTCGAGGAACATCCTCGACAACTGCCTCTCAAGTGCTCATCACCGGCTCACATGCCTCAAGTGCTCAACACATCCTTCCATCCCGGAGATTAATCCCATCGCGTGGATCATTCGAGGATCTTTCTTATCTCACATCCACCGTACTGGGGATGAATCACCTTGGGGAAAGTCGCTCTCTTCCTGGACTACTGGAGATCAATCCCTCTCCACAGAACATTCTGGGGCCTATTTCATCCCGCGTTCCGGAATACTGGGAAATATCTCGCTCCACGGATTATTCTGGAGCCTCCCTTATCATTAATTTTCCCGTGGATATTACTCTCGTCCTCGGAATACTGGAGGTCAATCCCGCTCCACAGAACATTCTGGGGCCTATTTCATCCCACGTCTGGAATACTGGAGAATATCTCACTCCTTGGATCATTCTGGAGACAATGTTCCACTAGCCTGCTCAAGAATGTTGCTCTCGTCCTTGGAATACTGGAGACCAATCTCGCTCCACAGAACATTCTGGGACCTATTTCATCCCACATCTGGAATACTGCGGAATGTCTCACTCCCTGGATCATTCTGGAGCCAACATCACATAATCTTTCTCCATGAGTGTCGCTCTCGTCCCTGGAATACTGGAGACCAATTCCTACTCCACAGAACATTCTGGGGCCTATTTCATCCCACGTCTGGGATACTGAGGTATGTCTCACTCCATGGATCATTCTAGAACCGACATCTTACTCCTTATGCAAGATCTCCGCATGACTCCCAATTCCCGGTTGCTGTACTTGAGGGTCGGTGACCACTCCCTCCTTAGAAAAGAAAGAAGTTTAACAATGGAGAAGGCAAAATATCTAGCTTCATGCCCTCTCAAAAATGCATACAAGACAAGAGATGACCAAATGCCAAAAATTTCCATGTATTATAAAAAGTCACCATACTTTGGTACAGAACATATTACAAGTTCATTATCCATAGCTTGCAAAAATGCAACTAACAAAACATTTTACTATTTCTGGACCATGATAGCCCTCACTATTACATACTTCCTTCCAGATGAATAGTTTCTCTTTAGTCTTCTGGGTGGATCCATCATGAATTTGATGCTGCCATTCTTCCGCTTCTGCTCTGGAGTAGACGATAACTGCATTAACTTGCTTGTCCTTGTCCGCAAGTGATGCTGACTTACTCTTTGTTTAACACTTCTGCTGGTCGGTAGCTACTCCCTCCTTAGAAGGGATGAAGTCGCACATTCCTATTCTGATCTTCTAACAGCTCTCGTTACCTGCACATCAGGTTATGAATTGGATTTTTCGACATCCGACAGCAGTTTTGCCTCCTGGACATTCGATTGCAGACTTGCCTTCCGATATCTAGTTGCAGGTTTGCCTTCTAGACATTCGGTTGCAGGTTTGCCCTCCGATATCCAGTTGCAGGTTTTCCTCCATTGATGCCTGGTTACAGACTAGTCGTTACTGAACACGACTGTACCAAGCTTGTAACTAAAAATGAATACATTGAGACTGATTCAGATATAGGTAAGATCATAATCATAAGTTGGAAAGCGCTACCATATGATTTACGATCATCCTATCTGCCAACCTAAACTCAATTAGAAGAAAATTCATTCACCCAGGAAGTAGCTTATCAAAACTTTTTCCCAAAATATAATACCATTCTGTAAAACATAGACAAGTTTAGTTCTGATTAGAGATGAATCTCAAATATATATCGATTGCTCAAATTATCTGAACACAATCCTGCCTTTAACTGACGCCTTAAGTTTTAATTTCCTACTGTGTTAGATTACAATTTGAACTCAACTCTGATACCAACTATAACGCCCCGGATTCTCATTACAGGACATCCGTGACATCACCAGGATCTTTTTCTTCAAATGTATCTCAACACAGTAAATAACACGGAAATTTAAAAACCTTTATTGCCAAATAGAATTGCAACAATAATTACAACCTTATCATGTTCTTGAACAAGGAATACCAATTACATAAACTCATTACAATTGATTACAAAAATATTCAAACTCTTCTTGCAAAGCCATCAGCTGTCTTCCAGATCGGCAGTTGATTGGTTACTGCCAAAAATTCCACTAAATGGTCTATCTGCCTCTCTAGGACTTTCCCCTCGGCTTGTGCCTTTTGCTGCGCAACTCTGATATCTCTGCATCTGCTCGAATGGTGGCATGTACACTGCCGCTCCACTTGGATGCCCTGCTGGTTTGGCTCTCCTATCCTCTTGGCCCAGTATCCAGTATCCAATTAAGTGGGCACGTCAGTAATTCTACTGACACAATGCTGATAAGCAAACAAGATCTCCAACTATCATACCCACAATTCATTTTGAATGGAAAAGAAACGTGTATCCTGATTTCCTAGTGTTCATGTATGTCATGGCTTGAAGTCTAATGTAAAACATAGAGTACAGAACAGATGCACTTAATCTAATGTCAGCAAGACTCTGGACACACATGTATCCCATACTACATATGCCCCAGTTCAAGCCATTTCTCCAGTTTCAGGGATTCAAACCCTCGCCATGCAATGCATTCTACTATTGTACACTTCCTGTTCCTAATAGTACCACATGATTGATGAGGTATATAAAAAAAAGAAATAATTAGGGGACCTACCACGTTGTCACCAATAATTGTTGCATCGGACCATCCTCAAAATCCGTGACGAACTTAGAGATATGCAGCAGCATATCCATTATGCAGAAGATCCAATATGATCCGTTCGTGTCCACCACATAGAATATGACGGCGTCGAAGGTCTAAAACCTCCTATCTGCCAGGAAATCTACATCCCGTTCTTACTACGGTACTTCAAGAATCAACAGTGCAAGATACGCATCGCAGCACGTATCCCTAATGACAGGAAGAGACAATCCCATGGTCATCGCCACCTAGTGCCAACTCTCAGAATAAATCGAATTATAGGAAATCACCCCTACACCAATTCAGTCCTCAAGCGAAAAAAAATAAGGAAACCTAATCAATGCATTTTACTAAAACATGTTGTCACTCAAATCATACATAGTGTTGAACAACCAATGTCGAGCCTAACTGATCTGTCAAAATAACAATCATCACGGGAATCCCATCCACTAATTCCCAATACCTTCACAGGTCAGCGACCAAATAATCCCGACCCGTGACCTTCAGCGAGTAGTCCAACGGCACCCCAAGGATGCAATATAATTCAAATGAAGGTAAGCACACACATAATCACAAATTCCTGATCATTTTACAAACTCAAGCATCGAGAAACCAATCACAACCCAACCAGAGCTATAACCCAACTTACTCATGTACACATGAGTACTAAGCACAGGAACTTGTCTAAGTTCCAGATGAAACGCTACAACATCTTTTGAGACTTAATAGCTCATGATCACCACACTGCGGTATGCAGAGGGTTCCTCATCAATCGTCTGATAGAATAGTTCAAGAAATAGCAGTAGCTGTAACTCAAACTACGCTCATCGGAATCCAACGCAATCAGACTTTCTAGAAGGGTAGGGAGATCCACTGCAATCCCCTAGTAGATGGCGCCCTCAAATTTATAAAGAACTTAAGTCCCCAAATTAACTTAAGCTTGAAGTCAATCTAAACAACAGGTTGCTAAACCTACAACGTCCATAACTTTCAGCACAGAAGTTAGAATTGCTTGATACTATCCATCATGGAAAGCTAAGACCCTAGTCTACAACTTTCCAGTTAATCATTTTCTCATATTCAATCATCTGGATACTATATAAACCTCATATACTCTCAGCTGTATAGTCCTCAATGCATTTGATGCATCTTCCAAACATCATAAAAATTTGCTCGCTCATCGGAATTACTCGATTCCGAGTTCTATGAAAAGGGGGGGTGTCTACTACAACTTTCTAGTTGAAAACGTCCTCATATTCAATCATTAAGGTCCTAAAAAATACCAAATTCCATCAGGTGCGCAAACAGGGCAGAATTGGTCCTTCTAGCAAACCCTGCCTTGACTACAACTGAATTTATCCCATTCTTTGAAAAATCATAACTTCCAACCTACAAACTGGAATTACAAAATTCCAGATGAGTTAGAAATCTATGACTCCCTACTACAAATCGCTAGTTGATCAATATTCCAAATTCTTAACAAATCAGTCCAGAATTTCTCATCTTCACAGACTAATCAAATTGTACTCAGCTGAACCTAGTTCACATTGAAATTCGATAATAAATCAACCTTAATTTCAATGCTCTTGAAATTTTAGATTCTGAATCCAAACATATACTATTCCATTGTTTCCAAAATTCAAATTGAGATTCATATCACACAATGAGTTATGACTCCTCAAACATAGCATACAATTTCAGCTGCGCTTTCAGCAGGGTTTATACCACTATATACGGTTTATTTTTGAAACCTCATCAAATGATCTCTAAAAATTCTAAAATTTGAGAATGATCAAAAGACTCATACCCAAGTTAATCCGAAAATTTCATAGCAAGATCATATATAGACAACTAGTTGTGACCTTTTGAACTTCAGTCCAAAAATAGTCAGCTTCAGCCACAACTTTCAGACCAGTTGTATTCTACAATTTCTTTAAGATATCAAACGATCTCAAAAAATTATGAAATTTAAGACTATAGTTTTAGACACATACAAGAGTGTCCAAAATGGTTTCCAGCTCAAAATACCCAGTCCACACTGAGTTACAAAATCGGAAAGACACAACAATTTCCACACAGCCAGCAGAATTTTCGGCTGCTTATTGTCCGAGATTGGGTCCTATGTTTAGGCTATCAAATTGCTTCCAAATATTATGAAAAAATTCAAGGATGCTCTACATACATAGAAGAACAAATCCCCCAAATTTGAGCCCCAAATTTGAGCCCCAAATTCCGAACCGTTTGAGATCAAGAAATTCCCAAACTCACCCTCACAAACATGTTTCTTAACAAAAGCTCAAGAAAAATTGTTCTTACCATACAACCATCTTTTCTTAGCATTCCAATTATCATACATGATAATCAAAATTCTCCAAACACTACAACATGCTAAGAATTCACCTACACATCAAGAAAAATAAATTTTTAGATTTGAGAGAGATCACCCACGTCTTCAAGTTGCAAGAGAACCTCCTTGTAGCCTTGCTTGCTCTTCTCCTTGGCTCACTTGCTTCTCTTGTAGAAGCTCCACAACTCCTACTACACTACTCCTTCTCTACTGTAACTCCTACTATCAAAACTTCACCTTTCTTTCCTTCTCTTTTTCTCTCTTCTATATTTTTTGTTTTGTTTTGAAGAATAAGAACAAGTGGAAGAATAAAAGAAATGAGAGAGTGAGTGGAAATGGGGATTTTATAGGAATGAAGGAGCTAGGGTTTGGGTGTAGGCCGGAAATGGAATGGAGGGTGAGGATGGGGTAGAGTGGAGTAGATGGAGATGTGTGGGTGAGATGAGTGCCAACACACTCTTCTAGAAGATCTTGGAAGTTTCTTGGAAACTTCCTTGGAAACTTCTCATTCTCAAGGTCAACATACACATGGTGAATTATCTCCACCAATGGATCTTCATCAAGATCCAAGCCAAGATCATCATGATGCTAGGGTTCCTAACCCCAGGTTAGGTCGAGGGACCCTAGGTCATCATACCCTAATTCTAACCCTTGTGCACAATTCCAATCCACATTCAATTCAAGCACTAGTTTAAATTAAAAATGACCAATATATATAAATTAAAATCTATAAAAATATATGTTTTATAGAAATTATATTTTTCTCCTGAAAATTATCTGGTCAAAACAATCGGGACAAATCCACGGTTTAATCTAGAAGATATCCTGAGTCTTTCTTATCGGGTTCAGAACAACTCATATGTCTGAAAGCTCTCAATTAAAACTGATAACTATTAGAAAAATATGTAATCGTGTGCAATTTTCAGACGTGCACAGATTATTATGAAAAAATAGCCATATGCTATTTTACGGGGTATTAAACTAGACTCATGTTTCTCAGGTACGTACTATTAGCATGGAGTTAGGAGCATGTGGTAGAATGTTTTATGTTATCGTATATGTTGTAAAACGATGTGTAAATATGGAACTGTGTTGTAAGATGATTGTAATTCAAGGTGTTTAATTTTCCGCTGTGCTTGTGAAAGAATTGATGTAATAAAAGTTTTAAATTTTCCTGTATTTAACTGTGTTTATAATTACAATTGAGGTAGATGCTGGGAATTGTGCCACGTATTTCTAAGTTTATTTATTGGAAACTCGGGGCGCTACAGGAAGCCCCAGTTACTCCTGAAATGGGAATATGAGATGGGACAATAGAAGACGTTGTATTGATGGTAGCGAGATAACTAATAGAAATAGAGAAGAAAGAGTCTCTGATTCTCAAAGTATATGCAGAGACTTTTTTAGAATTGTTTTTTTTTTTTTTAGGTAAAAGGTGGAATAAGGCCACCATGTTTCATTAATAAGAGGTTAATAAAACAACCCCGGCGTACCGGGAAAAAACAAAAGTTCAATGCAGGAAGAAAAAGAAAGAAAACAAACATACTCCCCCAACAAACCCTGGGGGGTGGGTCTAACTACTCAAACATCAAACAACCAAAGAGTACAGTAGGTTGGTACAAAACACAAACTGGCATAAACTCTGTCATGACTGGTGAAGCCAGTCCCTCAGTCCAGCGTCGGCCCGAACTCTACCTCCTCATCGTCAAACTCCTCTACCTGGAAAACTCTGGCTATCCTTCCTCTTGCCCCCGTGGCCGCAGTGTCGCCCAAAAAGAGATAAGATGCATGATGTGAGTCAGATTACCAGAAATACTATTACATGAAGTACGAAAATAAAAATTATTTCTGTCAAGCCATAACACCCATGTTGTTGCCGCAATTGCGATGTACCACGCATCCTTCATATCATGGCAAATCGAGGCAAATTTGGAGCCAATCCACAAATCCTCATATTCGCAGGGGTAGTCGCATGTTCCTAAGGCTTGGAGTACCTCAACCAAAGTTACCTTACTTCTTGGGCAGTGAATGAAAAGGTGATTTAGATCTTCCACATGCACGTCGTAGAAACCATAGTTGGTCGCCACCTGTGGTTGTCTTTTGGCAAGGTTTTGCCTAGTGAGGATAGCATTATTGAGCACTAGCCATAAGAAAACTCTGACTTTAAGGGGGGTTTTAGCCTTCCACAACACCTGTGCCCAGCTAGGTCTGCATCCTCGAAAGTGGATCCGACGATACAGAGATCTAACTGAGAAAGCTCCCTTGCTCTCGAGTCCCCATCGCATCTAATCTGTGCCTTGGGCGCACCTTGCGCCTGCCCGTGTGATGTGTGCTTGCATGTCAAGCAATTGCTGGCGTAGATCTGGGGTGAGCGTTCCTCGGAATGCCGGTCTCCAACATCCCCTTTTCCAACCCTCGGCAACAGACATATTCGGTCGACTCAACCTCTCATACAGTTCTGGGAACGTGTCCTTCCGGGTATGGGCACCACACCACCTATCCCACCAGAATCTGGTGGACCGGCCACTACCGATAATCGACGTAACTACTGAACTGAAGGGGCCACTAGCCTTGGTAATTCCTTTCCAGAGTTGCGAAACTTTAGCCCCTACTCGGAAGCCAAGGCTTCTCGTGCCTTTTCCCCTTAGATAAGGTTGAATGAAGTCCTGCCAACCTTCCCCGCTGTTGTGGAATACCTTCCACCACCATTTTCCTAGCAAGGCGAGGTTCATATCTCTGAGGTTGATGATGCCTAGCCCTCCATACTTCTTCTTCATGCAAGCAATGATCCATTTGATAAGGTGGTAACCTCCTTTATTCGAATCTGCCCCCTTCCATAGGAATCGTTTTCGAATCCGGTCAATCCTCTAGATCACCCATTTTGGAACATCAAAAAATGACATGTAGTAGATTGGCAGGTTAGACAACACTGAGTTGATGAGTACCACTCTGCCCCCGAGAGACAGCGATTTCCAACCAGACAGTCTGTCCTCCACCCTGTCTATGATAGGCAGCCAGTCCGCTTTAGATAATTTCCCTGGTCTGAGTGGTAGCCCTAGGTATTTGATAGGGAAGACATTCGTCATACAGTTCAAAATAGTAGCATGTTCCCCTTCTTGATCATCGGATATGGAAATTGGAATCAGCGCACTCTTGTGAAAATTAATCCTGAGGCCTGACCAGGCCTTAAAATAGTATAGGGTCCCTTTAAAGCAGACTGTTTCTTGTCTAGACCCATTACCAAAGAGTAGGGTGTCATCTGCGTATTGCAGGATCGTACACCCTTGAGTAGACGTGGAACTGGCCACCGGCATTTTCCAACCTTTTTACTGGCAATTCTCCAGCATACCCCTCAGCACATCCGCTATGATAGTAAACAGGAGTGGTGATAGCGGGTCCCCTTGTCTGAGTCCCTTCCTGCACGGGAACGGCTGTCCCGGCCGTCCATTCACTGATATGGCCGTTTTGCTAGTCTGCAAGCACTGCCTAATCCAGCAGATCCATTTATTCCCGAAGCCCCTTCCCCTGAGAGCTTCCAGCAAGCACTCCCAATCGACCAAGTCATAAGCTTTCTCAAAGTTCAGCTTAAGCAGGAAGTTCTTAGAGTTGGTCGTATGGCATCGGTGGATAACTTGTTATGCCGTTGCCACACAATCTAGGATATTTCTGCCCTTAATGAAGCCCGATTGAGATTTGTTAATAAGGCTGTCCATAATACTCCCCTGGCGGATAGCTAGGATTTTTGTAATAATCTTCGCCGAACAATTTATGAGGCTGATCGGTCTAAAATCGCCCACTTTCGTCGATTCCTCCCGTTTGGGTATCAGGACGACTTCCACAAAATTAAACATACCCAATCTGAGCTTGTTGTTAAAAAAGTCATCCAACAATGCCATATAGTCCCCTTAAATTTCTTCCCAGAAAATTTGGAAGAACATCATTGGAAAGCCGTCTGGCCCTGGCGACTTGTCAGCTCCCATGTGACTGATAGCCTTTTTAACTTCCTCCTCCGAGAAAGGAGACTCCAGGTAGGATAGCGAAGGCGATGACTCGATCTGGTAAGTCTGCCAGAAATCATTTCTGAGTGGGACCCGAAAGTCATTCTTCTTCCCTAAGAGGTCCTTGTAGTATCCTTGGAAGGTTGTGGAAATCACTTGTTCGTTTTGCACTATCCCCGAGCTTGTTTCTAAGGATAAAATAAGATTGGACCTGTGTCTTGCACTTGCCACTCGGTGGAAGAAAGCCGTGTTCGTGTCTCCTTCTTTGAGCCACGAAATTATAGATCTTTGTTGCCATTTGATTTCTTCCAGCTTATAGAGATTGGCAATGTTCTCACGGAGCTCAAGAAGTCTGTTTCTTTCCTCCTGTGACAGGTCTCTCGATTCCTCCACTCTTTCTAGTTCATCAATTCCTTCCAAAAAGGAATCTTTTGCGTGCCAGATGGTCGAGAACCTAGATTGGTTCCATTTACATAGGCGCTTTCTTAATCTACGAATTTTTTCACACCATCAGCCCGCAGCATCTGTGCCAGTCACTTGGAGCGCCCATTTTTCCATCACCAGGTGGTGAAACCCCTAATCTCCAGCCAGGCCTTCTCAAATCTGAATTTTCTATGTCTTTGGGCTCCCTGTACCCCAGTGTCAAGAAGGATTGGAGTATGATCTGACGTGGGTGTAGGGATCGATCTAGCAGTTGCTAGGGGGAACTTAGCCTCCCAATCCATCGATACGAGTATCCTGTCCAGTTTTGCCATAATCGGAGCAGACTGCATGTTAGACCATGTAAATAGTCTATCATTAATAGGGATATCTATCAGCTCTAGGTCCGTGATCACCCTATTGAACTTTGCTCTGTGCCTGTCGCTGGAACTTCTACCCTTGTGTTCGAAAGCAAATCGGGTAATATTGAAGTCCCCCCCGACAATCCAGGCCCCCGGCCAACGGAGTCGAATATTGACCAGCTATTGCCAAAAGGCGTCACGCTCTGTAGCCACATTTGGCCCATAAACGACAGTGATAGTATGCATATACTTATCAGATCGTCGTTCCAGCCATGTAGTCAGGGAGAAAGTACCATTATAAACCTCGAAACAAGTGAGCAGGTCCGAGTTGAAGCCAAGGGCAATTCTCCCTGAGGCTCCAATGGATGGGCGTAAAACCCATCCCTTGATTCTGTTCCCCCCTATTCTCTTGAGTTTGGACCCGTGTATAAGTTTGGTCTCCTGAAGCCCAACCACTTCTGCCTTGGACTTAGTGATAACGTCCCTAACCATATCTCTTTTACCTTTATCCCCAAGACCCCGGACATTCCAGAATAGCGTATTCATTGAGGAACTATGTCCGAGATGACTGTGTGTGAGGGACTCGGGAGGGGTTTCGCCCTCAGAGATCGTTATCCCCCTAGAGTTGGTTCCTAGTTCCTTATGCACACTAGATTTAGCCCTCTCAGTTTCCTAACCCCTAATTTTGTTGAGAAGTAACGCGTTGCGTTCTTTATCACAAACTTCCAAACCACAGGTCATAGCTAATAGAAAAACTTCAGAGTCTGACATGAAATTTAAAATATTAGCAAGAAAAATTTTTGTACCGCCATTGTCATGTTTAGCCACTTTGGCGGCCGCAGCTATCTCCAAAAAGTCATCCAAGGACTCCGCATGAGCCCTCTTAGGCGACCACTACATCCTAAAACCAACCGTCCTGTGAGACGATCCAGTACTGTATCGTGGGGCCGACTCTGGCAAAGTGGACGGCACCATCTCTGGCAAAAACTCCTTTTGTGTATCAGCAATAAATTCTGAGTCCCCTGAGTCCTCGTCTGTAAATGAGAAGTCAACGTCCAGGTTCAGACGCCCTTCTAGGTCCCCCTCACTATCAGCATGCTGATTTTGAAATTGAAGAGAGGCCTCTCTAATTGTGGACTCCTCATTGAGCCCACAAAACGACGAAGGCGCTTCAAGAATAGCGGTGGTGATAATGGCGTTCTCCATTGCGATCCCCTCAGTGGGTCCACTACCAGCTTGATATTGTGATTGAATGTTCGAAATTTCAGGTCTGCTAGTCCCAGTCACAATAAAATGCTTCTTGGGCCCTTCTTTGGGCCCATTAATGCCTATAAGATGTGCACAAACAAACCCCCCATTAGAAATATCTTTGGCCGAATAAACATCTGTTGCTCCGCGGTCTATTATACCGCCCCCCCTCGATTTCCTCGCTCAGATTTGGCGTAACCGCAGCTGCCTCCACACAGCTTTCGACAGCTGTACTAAGGAGAGTGGTTGGGACAACGGTAAAGTCAGAGGTCGGCATATTCAAAGCTGAATTGGGAGCTTTAATAGAAGAGACGCAATTCCTCTCTTCTTCCAACCCCACTCTGCCATTTCCAACTTTCTTCTTTAAGTCCAGACCCTTTTCTCCACTCTCTTCTCCACCGTTGTCTTCTTTACCCCATATGTCTGACCTCAAGCCATGAGTGTCACTCTGCGCCTCTAGTGGATTCTTACCCCCGTGGAGGCTCAGATCTGAGCTCTTCACTTTCTCCAGAGTCGTTTCTGACTCTTGTCGCCCTAGCTCCACAGACCCTGCTCCGATTCTTTTGCTGAAAACCATCGCTTTTCAACCCACTTCTTAGTCGACATCGAACTTTCGCTTGTCTTGTTCCCCATTCTGGTGCTTTCCCTCACCAACCCTTATCTCGATGCCAGAGAGCCATTATCTGCTGCATGCATGGAGGAGCAGGGTTGGGTCTTGCCACTTTGGGGGCCTGCAAGCCCTGTCCCCTTCCTCTGTACCACAGTCTGTGCCTCCTACCTTGCATGCCGCTTTTGACCACTTTGGAGCTCTCGATTGCCGTTTTGGGTATTCTGTAGTTTCTCCTTTTTTCTGATAAACTCCTGAAGTAGAGAGATTTACCAAGTTTGGGTGATGATCATCAAGGCCATTGGATCCTTTGGTCTGGCTTCGCTTCCGACCATCGGTGTCCCGCCGTGATCCATGTTTCCCTGATCCCTCCGTCATGGCCTCTTGATGCGCATCCATCTCTCTCGCCGCTTTGATGACCTCTCAATGGGCTCTCTCCACTGCATGGCTCCTATCTAAAGAGATCTCCCAATTTGGCGAAGCAACATCCCTGTAGCTTCGGCCGTCTCTGAGCGAGGCTGTAGACGATTGGGGCGTGATGGAGGAATGGTCTGTCTCTTTATCAGCACATTTTTCTAGCACAAAGCGAATGAGATAGGAATCATCAAAGGAGAATACTTTGGCGAATCTTGGCATCAAGGCAATGTCTATACTTCTGATGAGCAATCTTGTCGATACTAGATCCGATCGACGAACAGTTTTCTCGTCGATATCTTCCACCGTTCCGAAGTCGGAGACCATCTCTTCTAAGGCATCTCTCTTCCAAAAATGAAATGGCACATTGTGAATCCACACCCAGTATCTCTCCCCTTGAGGCTTCTCAGCACCGAAGCTAGGTGTCCAAGCTTCGAAATCCATCCTAGAATGACCAGAATCCACTGTGCTAGCTCCGGTGTATCTTTTGCGGAGAGGGGAAAGACACTAGAAACCGAAGGGGGCACATTCGCTTGACAATCCAATCCCGGTGAGCCTTCATAGGCCACCTCTCACTCAAAGTCTGGAGCACATGGGTCTCCGATGGTCTACCGGAACTCACCCTTGCTATAGCGCACCACTGCCTTAGCCAAACTTCCTCCTGTTTGATCACTGCGAGGCTGTTTGCCAACTTGATCGTTGCTGGATTGTCAGGCGAACGTCCCCTAAATACTCGCCTCTCTTCATCATTGCTGGTGGCGACGACATTAGTGCAAGTGTAGGACATATGGCCCCACATCATACATCTCAGGCATCTGACTTCTTTGGGACACTCCGTCCGATAATGCCCCAACTCTCCGCAGTTGAAACACGGAGTAGGTTTACGCTTTCCCTTTCTCTGTTGTTTTTTGGGTTCACTAGGTGCTGGCAGTGGAGATTTGCACTTTCGTTTTCTTTTGTGAACCACTTCTTGCCACTGTTCTGCTTCTACCCCAACCGGAGGTAGACCGACACCCTCCCCAGGTCCATCGTTGGACCCCTTCTTTGGGCCCATATAGCGGTGGATCTTAGGGGGTTGATGGTCATCCTCCTTGGCGGTAGTTGGAGGGAGTTGCGGAGGGGGGAAATAGGATGTTGAGGTGGGTGTTGTTTGTTGGGTTCCAATGTTGGTGTGATCACAGTTGTAGGGGAATGTGGGTGTAGTGCCTCAATTGGCTTGGGTGATGCGATGGGTTGAACTTGCTGTAGGTTAGCTTGGTGATGCTGGTAAGGATAATATTGAGTCTTTCTTGGTTGTATGTGAGGGTGCGAATGGTGAGTTGTATCCCTGTACCTCCTTTCTCTATCTGATGCGAAGTGATCCCTGTGCTTGTGCCTGCTGTGCACTTCTGAGTTGAGGTGCAATTGAGCGAGATGCCGGCCCATTGGAAGGGTTTTCTTACGCTAAGACTGGCCTGTAGGAAGACCCCCTCTTTGGGCCCTCCCTCTCAAATGCTCTTCTTCCATGGAGCGATGATGAGCTGATGCACTCCCCACCTGCCGTGGGTGCACATTTCGATGTGCCCGTAGGTGGGAGATTGCGTATCTGAGCTCCGAGGGTTCCCCCTCAACACAGTTGGGTTGTAGGGCAGGGGTTGGAGTTAGGATAGGGATGTTTGGCTGAGGATTTGATTTAGAAGAGTTGGTATTAGGAAGTGTGGGAGAAGAAGCTTCGGCATGGGTATGAGGGTGGGGGGTGAAGGGGCCGTCGGAGTGTGGCGGACCCTCTCTTTGGGTCCGCACCCACTCATCTCTAGTTCCGAAAGCATCCTGAATTGGTGAATGTAGTTGAATAAACAAGAATGGCAAAAGGAGGGAAGTTAAGGTTGAGAAGAAGAGGAGAAGTGAAACTTGCCAAAACAGAGAGGTAGAAGGTTGGTTGTTTGTAGGGATGGTTGGGGTTAAAGAGAAGAGAGGTGTTGGGGTTCTAACAAGCAGAAAAGAGTGAAGAAGAAGGTGGGGAAGAGGAGCGGGATTGGGCAGGGCATCAAGATCGGAGAAGGAGGGGTTTAGCGGCCGGGAAAATGGCTGGGGTTGATGTCGGGGGGGGGGGGGGCTCAGGAAAGGGGAGTTGGTAGGAGCTCATTGAATATTTCTTCGTTGTCTTGTACATCAAGTTTTTGACTTTTTAGAATTGTTAATATACAAGAACTCCGCTTCCACTTGAAGTCATCCCCAAGCAAGCAAAGAAGAAGATGTGCAAATAAGTTCACCAATGCATTTAGTCATGGAAGCTACCAGACGAGGGTTCACAGAACGGGGGTAGGCCGAAGATAGTGACTTTATTCAGATGAGATTGGAGCTCCGGTAAAGCCGAACCCAAGAAAGGTCTTTTACGAATCATCAAATTAACTGATCCCACCGAGAAGATTTTTTAGGCACTAGATCAAGTAAAGTCTTATACGAGGGGCACTTGATGACTATGTCACCATTCGAGCAAGCATTCACACCCGAATTGTTTAAGTGAGAAACACCTGTTAGGGGAATAACTGAGTTTGTTGCAAAATAAACAATTCATTTTGTTGGCACAACAGAACTTTAAATGACCCGGTTGAAGGCACCGAAAACAGTCAGGTTGAGGGGAAGATTTGGAGCGGTCGGAGGAAGGTGAGAGGGTTTTGAAGGAGGAGAGATTGAGAGGGAAAAGACAGAGGAAGGGCCAATATGCACTTCGAGAAATTGGGCTTCATAAATGGAATTTGCTTTGGAGGGTTCTTTTTTTTTCTTCTTTTTGACAATTTCCAGCCAAGAGTCTGCCATGATAAGGCCCAAAGCACAATTCAGTTCGAAATCCCAATACAAAATGACCGACAGTATAATGCAACAAACAATAAAGTTGACAAGGTGAATAAAAAACAATCACCGTTCATACTAGAAGAAAGAGAACAAATCTAAAGAAAAGGAATGAGCTGCGAAAATAGATAAAAATCACCACACAAAAAACAAGCAATGCCTGAAAAATCTCAGACGCAAAAGAAGAGGGTTAGATCTAAAAGAATGTGAGAAGAGAGATCTAGAGAGAGACCTAATAGATCTAACGCACCAATATCACAGAAAATAAACTAGAAAACTGTAAACCCACAACTCCAAGAAGAGGGAGAGTGGAGAAGCTAAGATTGACCGGATTAAACAACCAATAATATATGCTAAAAACAGCTAATAGAACAATAATAAACAGAAACACCGCCAATAAACCACAATCACAGTTTAAGAGGAGATATAGAGAAAGAGAGAATCAACTAGTGGAATCTCAGATCTATATCAAGCTGCACCAATAAAGATACGAAAGCCATCCACAAATCAACAAGTAGGAAGAATAGTACTTGATGAGTCACCAATAATGAAGTGAAGCCAGCTCCTCTGCCGTCTCAAAGCTTGAGTCAAAGAGAGAGGGGAGGAGGGTTAGCAGAAATCACCGAGCACCAGAGTATGAGAAGAGGAGGAATTAGGGATTCTGCCACTGGGGAAGAGTCTCTGAGGGAGAGAACGGGACAAAGTAGATCTAGATATGCGCTATGAGAAATCGCCTTGAGCACCAAAAATTGAGAACATTTAATTTAATTATATCTTCTTACTATTTAATGGATTTCAAATTGGTGGTTTCGTTTAACGATATGTTCGTCTTTTTCTTCTCTTTCTAATGTTGCGGCAAAAAATTAAGGGTATAACACAGGAACTTCCAAAAAAATCACCTATCCCTAGTACTACTCTGGTCTAAACTTGCTTAACTTTTGAGTTCTAATGAGATCTGATGCTTTGAGTGTAGAGCTTTAGAGCTTGTTTGTTTTTGAGATGGTTATAAAATACAAGCTTTATGGTATATTTCAATTAATTGGTTGTTAACTTGGTTTACCGAGGTAACTAAATATGCAAGCTATTTCTCTTGGTTAATCTGAGTTTAGGTATTATCAAAACTGAGGTTAGGTTATTGCAAAATATTCTATAAGTCCTTTTCAGGCTTCAACAATAAGATCATGAGTTTATTCTTTTTTCCGAAGGAAAAATAATTAAATATTGGCAATTCTTTTTAGGCTAAAATTGAAAAAAGACCCCTTAAACTATCTCTTATATGCAGAAAATCCGTTCACATTTTTTTTATGCAGAAAACTGCACTCAACTTTGGTTGCGAAAAACCACACCATGACTGTGTTAGGGTTCTGTTAGTTTTTGGTCACGTGCAATGCACGTGACTTACAAAATTACAAATTACCCCTGGATGTTTCTTCTTCCCTTGTTCTTTTCTTCCTCCTTTATTCAGAACACATTCTTTCACTCCAAAATTGGGTGCTGCATAAAGGGATAAAAATTTTAGCTTATCAACAAGGAAAAATTTCAATAACTTCTAAATAGATGTTCTTTAAAGAAAACTCTACCTACCAGCAAGAACAGAGTTAATAAAAAGAACCATAAGCATAATTACAATGAAGAACAAAAAAGAAGCATATCCGATCATTCCAATCTTTCCAGCAAGACCAGGGCACAATTTGTCTTCACAGAAATTGCCATTACGCTTTGATGCATTGGACTAAAGCAGGAAAGGTATGAATAAGTAAATCTCACAATGCATTCAAAATCAAAAGGAGAACATCAACAATTCAAAACTGATACCTTCAATTTCATATGAAGGAGGAAGAATTTATATGCAATGGGTTCTGTTTTGGGGAGAAAGAATGGGTTCTGAATAAAGGAGGAAGAAAAGAAGAAGGGAAGAAGAAACATCGGGGGGTAATTTCATAATTTTGTAAGTCACGTGCATTGCACGTGACCGAAAACTAACAAAACCTTAATATTATCATGCTGTGATTTTTTTGCAACCAAAGTTGAGTGTGGTTTTCTGCATAAAAAAAAGATGAGTGACATTTTCTACATATAGAGAATAGTTTAAGAGGCTTTTTTTAAATTTTAGCCTTCTTTTTATAGGGCGGGCTAGGAGGAGAATAGTGGATAGAATGAGGACATATACATGCGAAAATGGCCAACTACTACAAGATCTTCATTTTATATAAATTTTAACAATGGATGTATGTTAAATTTTTTTGAAGCGGAGATACATACGTATTATTTGTTTTAAGTACTTAAAGTCACTTTTTTTTTAGGTAAAAGGTGGAATAACGCCACCCTGTTTCATTAATAAGAGATTAATAAACAACCCCGAAGGATCGGGAAGATAAAAGTGCAGTGCAGGAAATAAAAACATAACCCCCAACAAAACCCTGGGGGGTGGGTAACATCATCCAACCCTAGGCAACCAAAAATACAAAATACAACGGCCTACAACAAAATATATAGAAATAGATTGTGCATCTAATGAAGTACAACACAGGAGCCCATTCCTTAATCCAGAGTTGGCCCGAACTCAACCTCCTCGTTGTCAAACTCTTCCACCTGGAATACCCTTGCAATCCTCCCTCTCGCTCCTGACGCAGCAGCTGCAGCCCAAAAGGAGATCAGATGCATGATATGAGTAAGGTTACTAGAAATAGAATTACATGAAGCACGAAAATAAAAATTATTCCTATCTAGCCATAACACCCATGTGGTCGCCGCAATGGCAATAAACCATGCGTCTTTCATATCGTGGCGGTTTGATGCAAATCTGGGGCCAACCCATAGTTCCTCATAGTCTCTTGGATAGTCATTTGTTCCTAGGGCTCTAAGCACCTCAGTCATAATGGCCTTGCTTCTTGAGCAGTGGAGAAACAAATGGTTCAGGTTTTCCACGTGCACGTTGCAGAACCCACAATTGGTCGCAGTATGAGGTTGCCTCTTGGCTAAGTTCTCTCTAGTGAGTATGGCATTGTTGAGCACAAGTCAGAGGAAGACTCTAATTTTTAGAGGAGTTTTTGCATTCCATAATACCGTTGCCCAGTTGGGATTGCATCCAAGGTAATGAATTCGGTGGTAAAGTGATCTGACCGAGAACACTCCCTTGTTCTCGAGTCCCCAACGCATCTGATCAGGGCCTTGGGCACAAATCACCCTGGACTGACCGATGTGCGTTTGTAACTCATGCAGTTGCTGAAGCAAACCTGGAGAAAGACTTCCTTGGAACGGCGGTCTCCAAGTCCCTCTTTTCCATGATTCCGCCACTGAGATATTCGGTCTAGTCGTTTTATCATACAGCTCTGGAAAACTCTCCTTGAGAGTATGAGGACCGCACCATTTGTTTCACCAAAATCTAGTGGTTCGACCGTTACCAATCACAGATGAAACAGCTGAGTTGAAAGGCCCGCTGGCTTTGGCAACTCCTTTCCAGAATCGAGAGACTTTAGAACCAACTCGAAAGCCTAGCCGTCTTGTCCCTTTCCCTCTGAGGTAGGGTTGAATAAAATCCTGCCATCCTTCTCCGCCGGGATGAAACACTTTCCACCACCACTTTCCCAGGAGGGCCAGATTCATGTCCCTGAGGTCAATGATGCCCAGCCCTCCATGCCTCTTCTTCATGCAAGCGATATTCCATTTAATAAGGTGGTAGCCTCCCTTATTTGAGTCTGCACCTTTCCAAAGGAATCGTTTTCTGATTCGGTCAATCCTTTGGATCACCCACTTTGGGAGTTCAAAAAAAGACATGTAGTATATGGGCAGATTGGATAACACCGAATTGATGAGTACCACTCTGCCCCCCAGGGAGAGTGATTTACCTTTCCATCCAGATAGTCTGTCCTCTACCCTGTCAATAATAGGCAACCAGTCAGCCTTAGTGAGCCTCCCTGGTCGGAGCGGGAGTCCTAGATATTTGATTGGGAATTCTTCAATCACGCAGTTGAGGATGGTGGCATGCTCCCGGGTTTCAGCTTCTGAGAGTGAAATTGGTACTAGCGCGCTCTTGTGGAAATTAATTCTAAGGCCTGACCAGGCTTCAAAGCAGTAAAGGGCCCCTTTAAAGCATATAGCTTCCGCTCTAGTCCCATTTCCAAAGATTAAGGTGTCGTCAGCATATTGAAGGATCGTGCATCCCTGATTAGTAGTGTTGTTGGCCACAGGCTTAATCCATCCTTTTCTTTGACAATTTCCGAGCATTCCTCTAAGCACATCTGCTACAATAGTGAATAGAAGTGGGGATAGCGGATCCCCCTGTCGTAGACCCTTCTTGCAGGGGAACGATGGACCGGATCTCCCATTCACTGAAATTGCCGTTTTGCTAGAGTGTAAACATTGTTTGACCCAACCAATCCATTTGTCCCCGAAACCTCTTCCTCTGAGAGCCTCTAGCAAACAGTCCCAGTCAACGGAGTCGTAAGCCTTCTCAAAGTCCAACTTGAGGAGGAAATTCTTGGAGTTGCTCTTGTGGCAGTGGTGGATAACTTGTTCAGCAGTAGCCACGCAGTCTAGGATACATCTGCCCTTAATGAATCTCGTCTGTGTTCTACTGATAAGACTGTCCATAACGCTTCCCAAGCGGATAGCTAAGACCTTAGTAATGATCTTAGCCGAGCAGTTAATCAGGCTAATAGGTCGAAAATCCCCGACAGACTTAGAATCCTCCCGTTTGGGAATCAACACCACTTCTGCAAAGTTGAACATTCCAAGCCTAAGGTTATTATGATAAAATTCCATCATTAGATCCATAAATTCTCCTTTAATCTCTTCCCAGAACACTTGGAAGAACATCATCGGAAAGCCGTCTGGCCCAGGCGACTTGTCCGCTCCCATCTGGTTAATGGCCGTTTTGACCTCTATTTCCGTGAAAGGTGCCTCCAGGACGGAGAGGTTTTGTCCAGGTACACTCTGATACTCCTGCCAGAAGCCCTCACTCATTGGGATCCTAAAGTCATTCTTCTCCCGAAGAGACCCTTATAGAACGTCTGGAAGGTTGTGGAAATCACCTTTTCGTCCTGCGATGTTCCTGTAGCTGTCTGAATTGAAAGAATAAGATTGGATCTCCTTCTAGCACTAGCCACACGGTGAAAATATGCCGTATTCGCGTCTCCCTCTTTGAGCCACGAAATCCTGGACCTTTGTTGCCATTTGATTTCTTCTAGCCTATACAGATTGGCAATGTTATCTCGTAGTTCTAATAGCCTGTTTCGCTCTTCCTGCGATAGGACTCTGGTTTCTTCCACCCTCTCAAGCTCATCAATTCCTTCCAGATAGTGCTCCTTATCACGCCAGATGCTCGAGAATCTAGATCGATTCCATCTACAGAGCCTCTTCCTCAGTCTTCGAATTTTTCCACACCATCGGGATGCCGCGTCCCTGCCTGCCATTAGGAGTGCCCAATTTTCCATAACCATATGATGGAATCCCTGAATTTCCAGCCAGGCCTTTTCAAATCTGAATTTTCTAGGCTTTCGGCCTCCCCGAATCCCCACATCGAGAAGGATCGGGGTGTGATCTGAGGTCGGTCTAGGGATCGTTCTAGCCGACGCGAGAGGAAATTTCGCTTCCCAATCCATAGAGACTAGAATCCTGTCCAACTTGGCCATAATCGGCGCCGCTTGCAAATTAGACCAAGTAAAAAGTCTATCACTGATTGGGATATCAATCAGTTCTAGCTCCGTGATCACTCTATTGAACTCTTCTCTGTGCATGTCGCTAGCGCCTCTCCCCTTATGCTCAAATGCAAATCTAGTGATGTTGAAATCCCCACCCACAATCCAGGGTCCCGACCATCGCTGCCTAATGTCTACAAGTTCATGCCAGAAAGCCTCGGTCTGTTGCCACATTCGGCCCGTAGACAACAGTCACCGTCTGCATCCAATCATCGGATCGTCGCTTAAGATGGACAGACAAGGAGAACGTTCCACAGTGTTCCTCTTCACAGGAGAGAATATCCGAATTGAATCCTATAGCAATCCCCCCTGAGGCTCCGACAGAGGGGCGTAACAACCACTCCTTGATTCTGTTACCCCCAACTCTTTTGAGTTTGAACCCGTGATGGAGTTTGGTCTCCTGCAACCCTACTACTTCCGCCTTGGAATTACTAATGACATCCCTCACCATATCTCGCTTTCCCCTATCCCCCAATCCCCGAACATTCCAAAATAGTGTATTCATTGGGGGATATTGTCGTCAGAGATCGTTGGAGAGGGTGTAGAGCCGGCTACATCCTCTTGAGTGATAGTCGGCCCCACGCCGACTCCAAGAGCGTTAACTTCACAAGACCTAACTCTTTGTGTTTCCCAACCCCGAATCTTATTGAGGAGTAAGGCAATACGTTCAGTGTCCCAAACCTCTAACCCACAAGTGATAGCTAGATATAAAACATCAGAATCTGACATGCAATTTAAAATAGAAGCTAGATAACTTGTCGTACCTCCATTGTCGATCCTAGCGGCCTTTGCTGCAGCGGCGACCTCAAGATAATCATCCAAGGACTCCACATGAGCCCTCTTAGGTGATTGCCGAACTCTGAATCCAACCGCCCTTCGAGACTGTCCCGAGCTATCTCCCGGAGCTGAGTCTGGAATTGTGGACAGGACAACCTCCGACGAGATCTCCCTCTGGGTGTTAGCAATGACCTCTGCATCCTCTGATTCCTCCTCAGAGAAAGAGAACTCTACATCTAGATTAAGCCTTTTTGCTGGGTCCTCCTCACTGTCTGTGAGTATGGATTCCTCATTCAGAGTGTGCAGTTTCACCACGGGCTCCTCATTGGGCCCGTCTCTTGTAGACTCAGTGATAGTAGCAGTCTTGTCTGCTGCGGTCCCCTCGTTGGGTCCGCTCCCAGCCTGGCGGTGTGTCGTGCTGCTCGAGTCTTTAGTATTACAAGACCCATGAACTGTAGAGGGCATTTTGGACCCCTCTATGGGCCCACTACCTTCTAAAAATAGACCACTCCTAGGCCCATCAAAATTAAACTCATCCGAAGTGTTAACAAAAGTGCTACCGTGGTACAACATACCAACCGAGTTGATCTTCGCGCTCCTCGAAAGAAGCGATGGGACGGAAATCGAACCGCTCCTGACACCCCCGCCACCTGTCACCCCTTGACTGGGCATATTGACGGTGGGTGCAACACCCACACCGTCCCCTATACACGGCCTCGAAACCAGCAGTTCTCTCTCAACACGTGGCAGCGAAATATTGGTGGGGGTTTCGGTGGGTAGCAGCTCATTATGGTTCATTATTTTTGGCGCAAAACCCCTGGCATTCCTTCGATAACCTTCGTCTTGTTCAACAAGGCCAGCCTGATCTTCTGCTTCGTTGCAGTTTCCTTTCTCTTTATCTTTCCCCAACCCAGAAGCTTTACAACCTACTTCCACCGTGGTGAGGGCTTTCTCAGAGTTGCTTTTCTCGCTCTGGTTGAAGCCAACCACTCTCGTCGCTTTCCCCATAGAGATTTCTGCCTCATTTCTCAGAGCTGCTACAGACTCTTTTCCCCCCTGCTTCTCAGAAGTTTCTTTCTCTTTTTCAGATGGAAACCATCTTTGTGTAACCCACTCTTTGGTCGACATTGGTCTGTCATTTGTTTTTTTCCCCAAAGAAGTAGATTCCTCCACCAACCCCCCTCCCAAAGCCTGCATGCTGCAAGCGAGCCCTGCGCTGCCATTAATGGTGGTTGTCGCAGTACTTTTGGCTCTCCCTGAGATGGAGCTCTCTGATCTTACCAAATCAGGCCTGTAGGGCTGGAACACCGTTGGATCTGATGTGTTGGGGGCCCTAGAGCGTTCTTGACCGTTGGATTCAGCAGGGTGAGCCTGTCCTCCCCCCTGTTTGTTCGGAGTTCCAGATGATCCACCCGCCGCAGCGCCAGGCTGTCACCCCTGTCCCTTGGCCGCCTCGATAATCTCTCTGTGAGCCCGTTCCACTTCGTGGGATCCATCAATTGTAAGCTCCTTACTCGGCGATACTACCTGACGGTATGATCTGCCATCCCTAAGAGCTGAGGAGGGTGATGAGGGTGGTGTTTCATCTCGCCTATCAAGGACGAATCTGATGAGATACGATTCGTCGAAGGAAAAAACCTTGGCGAAGCGCGGCATGAGAGCAATATCAGTGCTTCTGATTAGAAGCCTCGCCGACACAATCTCTGATCTCCTCACCG
Source organism: Hemerocallis citrina (assembly GCA_017893485.1). Lineage (NCBI taxonomy): Eukaryota > Viridiplantae > Streptophyta > Magnoliopsida > Asparagales > Asphodelaceae > Hemerocallis > Hemerocallis citrina. The sequence continues at coordinate 407,118,271 of CM030358.1, read as the reverse complement.
TCTTTTCGTCAATCTTCACCACCGACCCAAAGTCTGCAACAATTTCTTGGAGGGCTTCTTTCTTCCAGAAATGCAAGGGGACATTGTGTATCCAAATCCAAAACTTCTCACCTTGGGGAGCTCCGCACCAAACGTCGGAGTCCACGCCGAGAAATGTAGTTGAAAGTGCCCAAACTCCACTTTACCCATCCTGACTACCTCAGTTACTTTCTCTGGCGAGGGAAATGAAATAAGAAATTGCAAATGGCATAATTTTTCGGCAACCCAATCGCCATGAGCGTTCATCGGCCATCTCTCCGCTAGCGCTTGCATGACGTGGGCTTCCGATGGTCTCCCTTTGATGACTTTGGCCACGGCGCACCATTGTCTCAGCCATCTTTCTTCACTTTTAATGATGTCCAGGCTCCTGGTAAGTCTTATAACCGACGGCGAGTCTGGGGATCTACCACGATGCACTGACCTCTCCTCATCACTATGGGTTTCGATAACATTGGTACAGACATACGATAAATGACCCCATTTCATACATTTTAGACAGCGTGGCTCTTTGGTGCATTCGCTTTTGAAGTGGCCTAGGTCTCCACAATTGAAGCACGGCACCGGCTTCTTCTTGCCCTTTCTCTGTTTCTTCTTACGGCTCACTTGGTCAAGATACTGGTTAGTACAGCTCCCATCTCTCTTGTTGTGTCTACGCCCAACCTGGATCCACTGCCCCTCCCCCTCCTCAACTCCGGTATCCCTACCATCCGAACTCCCGTCTAGCGTGACCCCTTGCGTAGTACACTCGACCAGAGCTTTGGGTGCAGGGCTACTCGTCGATGACAGGTTGGGGAGTAGATTGGTGGTGAGGTTAAGGTGGGTGTTTTGACGAGGTTGAGGGGAAGGTTGGAAGGTCGGGTTGGTGTTGGTGTAAGCATCGGAGGGGGGGTCACTATGAGCAACACTGTTGTATTGAGTCAAAGGGTTAGAGAGGAGTTGTTTAGGGATAGAGAGGTGGTGTTTGTGGTTAGAGCTGGTGTTGGAGTTGTGTGATTTGGCAATGGCCTTAGGCGGGAGATGACTATACTCAGTGAGCTTGGAATTGTGAGCCGGAGGAGATCGGTGATGTTTGTGCGAAGGGAAGTTGGAACTGTAGTGGGGTAAGACAGAAGGCCTGTAAACCTGTCGATTGTTGCGACCACCATCATTGGCCTCTACCCTATCCTGCTCCTTATACTGGGGGAGGTATGGCTCAGTGTAGGTGGTTCTCCTACGCCTCCCCTGGTCAGTAGGGGGACCCCCTCGTTGGGCCCCCCCCCTCGAAATGCACCCTGTACCGTCGTTGGTGACCATGGCCCCTGGATGCTTCCTCCGAAGAACGATGATGAGCGACATTACTCCCCGTAAGACGCTGATGCGTTCTGTGATGAGCACGCGTCGGGGAGTGATCTCGTCTGAGATCTCGACTCTCTCCCCCACCGGGGGGAGAGTTAAGAGGAGGGGGAACCAGAGCCGAAGCTATTGGTACCTTCGCGGCGGCAAGGTGAGTGGCGGGGAGTTGTAAAGGTCGTGGTTTCTCAGGTGAAGTAGAGGCCAATGCAGTGGAAGTAGCCGCGGTCGCAGTATCAGGCGGAGGTGAGGGGGTGTGTGGGTGACGGACCCTCTCATTGGGCCCGCACCCACTCATCTCTAGAAGTGATAACATGGCGGATGGGTAGCGATGTGGCTGGGAAAGCAGACTGGAACTCAGAGGTCAGTGTCGATGGAAAAACAACAAAGCAGTGCTGGGTTAGGGGAGCTGGTGGAGAAGAGAGTGATGGCATAAGCCTTTCAGACACCTATTCTATTCTTAGACAGATGAGTCTTAACCTCAGACAACTTCTAAAAACATTCATTTGACTAATCTAAAGTTGCAAAGCATTCTCTAAATTTACCTCTAAATGAAACTCCAAACTTAGATATACCTTGCGGGTTCACCACATGGTCCACACACAAACGTGCATGTCGAGTTCTGATTGGGTCGACACTCGATAGGTAAATATACTATTTGATCATGATGTCAATAGATATGCAGCTGATCATAATGTAAGGTGATGATGTATTACAAGGTCTCTTCTACAGGGGAATGTTAGTTGAAGTGTGTGAAATGTGAACCGAAAGGAGTGGATGTACTTAAAGTCTCTTGACAATAGAGAACTACGAGTAACACCCCAACACACACACCACCACCACTTCTGTTGTTTGATTTTTTTTTTTTTTATAATCATTAATACTAATTTATATCACTTCTCATTTTCAAAGTTTATTTTTTAGATGTGTTTGCACGTGTACATTTTACTAGTCAGGGCCAGCCTGAGTTCCCGGGGGTCCAAGACGAAATACCCAAATAATTATTTTTTGGGAGCCCTAATTACAATATAATTTTTTTACGGGCAAAATACTTGTTTATATTTATCAAAGGAATACAAATTTGGGGTCCCTAAAATTACAAAAATTTGAAGGCCTGAAGCGGTCGCCTCACCTGCCTCAAGATGGGGCCGACCGTGTTACCAGTATATGAAAAATAAGACATTGTTATTGAGGTATTTCATCCATTCTTTTTAAAATTTATTTTTCTAAATCAATAACTTTAGAAATATTTCAGATAAAGAAGGGATTTAAAGTGGAAGTTATATATTGAAAGAGGCTCATGCAAAATCATATACAAAATATGGGACAAGATAAATTTTCTTGATATTATATACACATGTTAAAGGGTCTGAAAAAAAGTATAATTAAATGAGCGGCCTAAATAATTTTCTTTACATAATTGTTGGATACCCGAGAGGGTGGATGTGTGACTAACGAAATGAAAGTTCGAGTGGTTATATTAAGAGTTTGATCGTCATTTATTATAGCGTGACTTTTTTGAAAGAAAAAAATGGAGAATATAGTGACGTGTATTTTATTAATAAGATAATAACAAAACAAAACTGAAAAGACTAAAGAAGAATACAAGACATCAAAATAAAACATATATTCTCCAACATGCCGCCTCAAAATAAAACATATATTCTCCAACATGCCGCCTTGGAGGGTGGGACAAATCAAATTAAACTATAGCAGAAATAAATAACGTATGAAGTACGAAAGTAGAAATAGAGATCCCCCAACTCCCATCCTGAAAGATGAGCATCAGTCTAGTGTTGACCCAATTTTGATCTCCTCATCGTTGTACTCATCCACCTAGAAGACTTTGGCATTCCGTCTCTTAGGTCCTGTTGCAGCAGTTGTGACCCAAAAATAGATGAAATGCATGATTTGTGTTAATCTATCAGAAATCTATCTATATAAAAAAACACAAAGAAAGCTATCAAGTGGCTCTCCTTCTATTCCTCCCAAAATCAAAGTCCCAGATCTAACTTTACAAAACATATTTTTCCCTCAAAAAATTTCCCCTCAAAACTCAAATTCAAATCCCCCACCCAAGACAACTCATTTATTTATTTAATTATTTGTCTTTCTCTCTCTCTCTTTCTTCTATTAAAAAAATTAAGAAAATAAAAAATAAAAAAAAATTTAAAAATTGAAAAATTTTAAAAACAAAAAAATTGAAAACTTATAAAATTGAAAACTTTTTAGCCACGTGCATCAACACATACACCAACAAGGCTATAGGTTGACTGTAAAGTATTTCTTGTTCTCTTGCTCTCGGTTGGAGAGTGTTTTTGACTCTAGGTTGTAGAATTATGAAGAGATTTCAAAGAACGTATCTAAGTTTAACAAAGGCAAAGAGAATTTAAATGATATGCTTCATCATCAAGTTACATCTAGTCAAAAATATGGACTTGGTTTTAAAAAATCTTCTGTAAAAGAATCTCCTGTTGTAAACACTAGTAAAAATAAATCAGCATCTATTTCTAGTGTTACACACAAGTTGTATGATTTCTTTGAAAAGCCTAAGGTTGATAAAAGCAAGACTACCGTTCGGTTAAGTCGACTGAACCATACAACCAGTCGTCTGTCCAGAGGTTTAAAGCATAATCTTTTAAGCATTAGTCAATTATGTGATAAAGGATATAAAATAGTTTTTGAAAAAGATGCATGCTTGATTTATGATTCTACTATGCAAAATGTTATTTTTCAAGGTTTTCGTAAAAATAATATTTATGAATTGTGTTTGAATACAATTGATCTTTCAAATGACTTTTGTTTAATAGCCTCTAACAATGAATCTTGGCTATGGCATAGAAGATTTGGACATGTGAACATGAAAAATCTCTCAAAATTATCTAAATATAATCTAGTTAAAGGACTGCCAAAACTATCCTTTAAAAAGGATAAGTTATGTGATGCATGTCAACTAGGAAAACAAATCAAATCCACTTTTAAAACAAAAGAAGTAATTTCTACTAGTAGGCTACTCGAATTAATTTATATGGATTTATTTGGTCCTACTAGAGTTGCTTCTTTAAATAAAAGTAGATATGTATTTATTTTAGTAGATGATTTTTCAAGATTCACTTGGACATTCTTTTTAAAACATAAAAATGATGCTTTTGAGGAATTTGCATATTTTTGTAAACGTGTTCAAAATCAAAGATCTCTAACTATAGTCACTATTAGAAGTGATCATGGTGGAGAATTTGAAAATGAAATATTTACAGAATATTGCAACAAGAATGGTATAACACATTCATTTGCATTTCCTAGAGCTTCACCACAAAATGGAGTGGTTGAAAGGAAAAATAGGACTTTGCAAGAATGCGCACGTACTATGCTTGTTGAAAGCAATCTACCAAAGCATTTTTGGGCTAAAGCTGTTGCTACAGCTTGTTATATTTTAAATAGAATTCTTCTAAGACCTAAGCTAAAGAAGACTTGTTATGAGTTGTTTTTTTAATAAAATTCCTAAAGTCTCTTACTTTAAGACATTTGGTTGTAAGTGTTTTATTCTAAACACAAAAGATAATTTAGACAAATTTGATCCTAGATCTAATGAGGGTATCTTTTTAGGATACTCAAATACGAGTAAAGCATATAGAATTTTCAATAAGTCTACAATGACTATTGAAGAATCAATGCATGTTACATTCGATGAATCTTTACCTTCATTAACCTTAAATAAAGATGATGAAACTGATTCATCACCTTTAGATAATGTGATTAAATCCTTAGCACAAACTAATCTGACTGATAAGTCGACTGATAAGGTCTACCAGTCGACTGAAGTAAAGCAGTCGACTGAAGAACAAGTCAAGTCGACTGATCCGATTGTGATATCTTCAACTTTACCAAAGTCATTTGTTAAAGTCAAAGATCATCCTCATGACTTAATAATTGGTGACATCTCCCATGGTATTCAGACACGTTCACATGTTAATATGATCTCTCATACAGCATTCTTGTCGGATTTTGAACCGTAAAATATACAAGAAGCTTGTGAGAATGAATATTGGATGAATGCCATGCAAGATGAACTAAACCAATTTATAGGGAATGATGTATGGGATTTAGTTCCTAGACCTCCTGATCAGACTATTATTGGTACCAAATGGGTATTCAAAAATAAGTTAGATGAATCAGGACAAGTTGTAAGGAACAAAGCTAGATTAGTTGCTCAAGGATATAATCAAGAAGAAGGTATAGATTTTGATGAAACATATGCTCCTGTTGCTAGACTAGAATCTATTCGTATTTTATTATCTTTTGCTTGTTTCATGAATTTTATACTTTATCAAATGGATGTTAAAAGTGCCTTTCTTAATGGGTTTATTAAAGAAAATGTTTATGTTAAACAACCACCAGGTTTTGAACATGAACAATTTCTAGATCATGTTTATAAATTGAAAAAGGCTTTATACGATCTTAAACAAGCACCTCGTGCTTGGTATGGTCGTCTGAAAACTTTTCTTTTAGAAACAGGATTTGAAATAGGTAAAGTAGACACTATTTTGTTTATCAAAAGAGTTAAGAATGATATCTTAATCATACAAATATATGTTGATGATATAATTTTTGGTTCTACTAATAATAATCTATGTCAAGAATTTGCTAATACCATGAAAAATAAATTTGAGATGAGTCACATGGGTGAACTCAATTATTTCCTTGGACTTCAAATTAAACAGTCCTCAAATGGCATATTTATTAATCAAGGCAAATATGCAAAGGAACTACTCAAACGTTTTAACATGGATAGTACTAGTAGTAAATCCACACCTATGGCTACTACTACTACTCTTGACAAAGATTTATTAGGTAAGAGTGTTGATCAAAAACTCTATCGAGGTACGATTGGTTCACTCTTATATATTACTGCAAGTAGACCAGATATTATGTTCAGCGCATGTTTATGTGCTAGATATCAATCTAGTCCTAAAGAGTCTCATTTAAAAGCAGTGAAACGAATTTTAAGATATATTAAAGGCACATCTGCATATGGTTTATTTTATCCACGCACCGATAATTTTCAACTTCTGTCATATAGCGATGCTGATTTTGCTGGAGGCAAAACTGATCGCAAGAGTACTAGTGGTACATGTCACTTTTTGGGACATTCCCTAGTCTCTTGGTGCAGTAAAAAGCAAAATTCTGTATTCCTATCAACCACAGAAGCTGAGTATATCGCTGCAAGTTTGGCATGTGCACAAATTTTATGGATGAAACAAACTTTATTAGACTATGGTATTTCATTTGAGAAACCCTCAATTATGTGTGATAATACCAGTGCAATTAATTTATCTAAAAATCCGATTCAACATTCACGTACGAAACATATTGATATTCGACATCATTTTCTACGTGATCATGTTTTCAAAGGAGATATATCTTTAGACTTTATCTCTACTGATAAACAAGTAGCAGATATATTTACCAAGCCCCTTAAAGAAGATACTTTCATTAAATTAAGGAGAGAACTTGGAATTTGTGATTTTATTGATATTTGCTAAAAATTGCTTCTGTTCAGTCGACTGTATTCTTGAGTAAGTCGACTGTACTGGTCTTTAAACATATCAATTTTTTTATCTGACCAGTCGCCTGGTTCCCATACCAGTCGACTGATTAGTAGACATAAATTTTTTATTTTCCTCTCGACTCAGTCGACTGATATACCCTAACAGTCGACTGTCGCGAGCTCAATCGTCTTCAGCGACCATTCATCGCGCCTTTTGAAATGAAATTCACCTCGCTTTTCACCCGTGATCTCTAATCTCTACCGTCGATTTTTTCTCTCTTTGATCTCAGCCGTTTATTTGCAGTTAAAACCCCTTTACCAGCCGTTTTTCTCACCCTTACCGATCTCAAATTTTTCACCTAATTCCAAACCCTAGTTTGTGAAGAAGAAAGTGGTCGACTCTCACATTGCTGCTGGTGCTTGCCTCTGGTCTTTCTTTCCTTTTCTTTGGTAAAATCCTTTCCCCTCTCTTTTCATGGCACCTAACAGATCCAAGAGATCTCATGAGGGTAGTTCTTCATCTCAAGACTACACTCAATTTCTCTTGAGTCCCGATCTCATTGATCAATGGTACCTTATTTGTACCATTACAATCTTCCCTGGAAGATTTGTTAACTTCAATGACCTTGATCGTTTCAATCTTATTCCCTTGTTCCAAAATAGTAGTCGTTATGATTTTCTCTCTTTATCCAACCAACCCAATTATTATCCCTAACTCATCTATTTGTTTTACACAAATATGAGAGTTGTACAAAAACCAGATGGGGATGTTGTAATCCGTTCGTCTGTGAAGAATGTTAAAATGACACTCACACTGACTAGGATCAATCAAATATTGGGTATTGATGATGGCGGATTAATTCTTGATGAAATTCTTTTAGATGATGCCTCTATTTTATCTAAAATCTTCTTACCCAATCATGGCCCTCCAATGACAAGCAAAAATATTAAACCAATTGCTAAGCTTGTAGGTAGAATATCAGCCTATAACATCCTTCCCAAAAAGGGTAGTTATGACCAATATTCTATTGAATTACAAAAAGCTATGTATGCAATTTTTGGTAAAATTGCTGTCAATTGGGGTCAAGTCATCTTTTTTAAACTCAATCAAGACCACACTCACTTTCTACCTTTTGGAGGTCTTCTTACTAGAGTCTTTATAGCTTTTGGTATTGATCTAGATTCCGAGACCAATATTGTTACTCGTTATGAGTGTTTCGATCGTGCTAGTTTAGCACGTATGAAACTTCTTGATGCTCCTACTAGATCACCCCCTAGGTCTCCTCCACTTTCTCAAGCTCCTTTAGGTTCTACTTCTAGACCCTCTAGACCTTCTACCTCTACTGATCCACTTCTTCAAGCCAACTATGATGATCCTCGTACCCTATATGACTGTGTTTCCTATCTAATGAAGCATTCAGCCACTGTAGATACCCAACTTCATAACCTAGATTCCAAACTAGACCACATTGATTCTAAGCTTGACAACCTCACTCATCTCTTCAACTCTCAATTTCATCCTCCTTCTCAAGGTGACGATGAAGACTCCGACGAAGAAGATTGAAGACTTTTTTTATTTTCTTTTCTATTATGTAATTTTCTTTCTTAATGCACTTATTTCTGTATAAGACTTTATCTTAGTTTCCTTTTAAATGCAAAAGATTGTTATTTTGTGCTTTTTGATGATAACAAAGGGGGAGAGATATCTGAGTTTATCTCTATTATATCTGTTTATCTATGTGTTATTCTCTCTGTTATTTATGTTTTGATATCCTCTCATTTGTTACCTTTGTTCTATTTTCTGGGTATTGGAAAACTCTGGTCAGTCGACTGCCCAAAGGCATATCAGTCGACTGCTGCTACTGCATCTGTACTTATTTTTCTGCTTATGATTTTTCTAAGTATGGTTTCCTGATCAGTCACCTGCCATGTTCATAAGTCGACTGATACATGTTACATTTTTTTAAGACAATGCATTTTGTGTTTTTAAAAGGGGGAGCATGTCTTCACTATGCTTGTATATTATCTTTTATTATCAGCTATTGTGTTGTCATCATCAAAAAGGGGAAGAATGTTGATTCTTGATTTTGATGATCACAACACAGTGCAACATATGTCTATGTTATACAGCTAACATTGCAGGTTGTACACACAAAAGACTATTCTAGCTGAACAAATGAACAAGCTCAAAGGATACAGATAAAAACTTCACTCAGACAAGATTCAAGACTTCACTCAAAGACAAGACTCAAGACTCAAGACCTTAGCTCAATTATGTCAAAATTGTAGTGTCTTGTAAAAACATTGTATCTTACTTTTTGTTGAGTCTTAGTCTGATGTAAAGCCTTGTCACACACACACACATTCAAAATTTCATAATGTGTGTCTCTTAAAACCCCCCCCAAAAAAAGAGTCAAAACAGTTTGAAGAAATTTAACTTTTGAGTACCAGACGACTTAAGCCTCTGCCAGTCGACTGATAGTACAAAACTGTTTAAATTTATTCAAACTCTGATCAGTCGACTCATATGGCAACCCAGTCGACTGTTCGAGAGCTTTTGACCGTTTTCTGTTTTTTGAAAATCGAATTTTTTCAAACTCAAAAGCTTAGATCCGTTGGTTGACAGTTGGAGTAACTGTTTCCCAACGTCCAGGAGATTAAACTCTTTAAGTAGAGTTCAGATCTCACTGAAAAGAACTACAGAATTCTTTTTGAAAATCCGAGCATTCCTTGTGAGAAAAATTCTAAGTGATATTTTTTAGAAATAAAGCTTTCAAGATCGTACTCTTTGGTTCTCTACATTCAGTCCAGTATAGCAACGAATTCGCTCTGGACTGAGTATAGAAGTCGACCTGTTTTTAGCCACGTGCATCAACACATACACCAACAAGGCTATAGGTTGACTGTAAAGTATTTCTTGTTCTCTTGCTCTCGGTTGGAGAGTGTTTTTGACTCTAGGTTGTAGAGTCGGTTTTTTGTTTCACTCTTGGTAGTAGAGTGGGTCGGCTTTCTCTGGTTGAGAGAAGGACTACGGGTTAGACAAGGTTGTTGTCGTAACGCCGTAGGGTATTCTTGTAATCTTTTTCAAGAATAGTGGAAATCTCAAGTGGGTTGCTTGGGGACTGGATGTAGGTCGGGAGGACTGAACCAGGATATATCTTGTGTACTCTGTGATTGATTGTCTTGTGTTTGCATTTACTCTTGTTTATTTAAGTTCTGCAAAAAGTTTCTGGACAGTCGACTCCTTGCACTATCAGTCGACTGGTCAGTGCCGTTTTATAGTTGTAGTTTCATTGTGCCTTCAGTCGTCTGTCTTATTCATCAGTCGACTGCACAGAGTTATTGTTTTTATTTTTTTTGGTTATATCAGTCGACTGGTTCATAACCAAGTCGACTGCACCGAGAAAATTTCCGCAGTTTTTATTAAACACTATTCACCCCCCCTCTAGTGTTTGTTGTCTCGCCTACAGGATCCAACACTTGGTATCAGACCAAGGTTACAGGCTATGACAACTACTTCTAATACAAATCAGTACCATGAAGGCCAATCTACACAACGGCCACCACTATTTGATGGAACGAACTACAATTATTGGAAGTGCCGAATGAGAATCTACCTCCAATCAATCAACTATGAGATATGGCAAATGACAGAGACGGAATACACTGCCCCTACCATTCCATATGCACAATGGAATGATGATCAAAAGAATCAGACTATGAATAATGCCAAAGCAATGAATGCCTTATTTTGTGCACTCACAAAGGAAGAATTCAACCGTGTATCCAATGCTACAACTGCACATCAAATTTGGCATACACTCGAGGTAACACATGAAGGAACAAATAAAGTAAAAGAGTCTAAAATTTCTGTTCTTGTCCACAGGTTTGAGATGTTCAGAATGAAGGACAATGAAACTGTGTCCGAGATGATTACCAGATTCACAGACATCACAAACTCTCTTGTGGCGCTTGGAAAGACTTACACTCAAGCAGAGATGGTTAGAAAAGTCTTACGTGCACTCACTCCAGAATGGGAGAAGAAGACCACAGCAATAGAGGAAGCAAATGACTTGTCACAACTTTCTCTCGAGAATCTTGTTGGCAATCTCATGGCATATGAGGTCCAACTTGAAGATCGAAAGAAGGATACAGAATCACACCAATCAAAGAAGAAATCATTGGCTTTTAAAGCCATGACAGACTCAGAAGATGAGGAAGAAGATGAAGAAGAAATAGCAATGTTCACTCGAAGATTCAAGAAGTTCTTAAAGAAGGGTAAGTTTAATTCTAAAGTTAGAGATTCTAATAACCCTCCTACATGTTTCAGGTGCAATAAAATAGGACACATGAAGAAGGATTGTCCCTTAGAAAATGCAAAGAACAAGGGAAAATCATCCAACTTCAAGAAGGACAAATATTCAAAGAACAAATTTGCCAAAAACAAGAAGGCTTATCAAGCTACATGGGATGATAGTGATTCATCTTCAGAAGAAGAAACGGATGAAAATAACGAAGTGGAAAATGTATGTTTCATGGCTGCACAAGAACATGTAAGTAATAATTATGATTCCGAAGATCTTCTTGATGCTTTTAATGAAATATTCCAAGAGTTAAAGAAAGAAAAGATTAGAGTTAAGAATCTTGAGAAAGTGAATCAAGCACTCAATCAAGAAAATCTTAACCTTGATAAGGAAGTAAAATCCTTAAATTCTCGCATTGCAAGTTTAGATACTGATCTTGAAACTCTCAAAAAGAATTCTGTAGTTCTTTTCAGTGAGATCTGAACTCTACTTAAAGAGTTTGATCTCCTGGACGTTGGGAAACAGTTACTCCAACTGTCAAACAACGGATCTAAGCTTTTGAGTTTGAAAAAATTCGATTTTCAAAAAACAGAAAACGGTCAAAAGCTCTCGAACAGTCGACTGGGTTGCCATATGAGTCGACTGATCAGAGTTTGAATAAATTTAAACAGTTTTGTACTACCAGTCGACTGGCAGAGGCTTAAGTCGACTGGTACTCAAAAGTTAAATTTCTTCAAACTGTTTTGACTCTTTTTTTTTGGGGGGTTTTAAGAGACACACATTATGAAATTTTGAGTGTGTGTGTGTGTGACAAGGCTTTACATCAGACTAAGACTCAACAAAAAGTAAGATACAATGTTTTTACAAGACACTACAATTTTGACATAATTGAGCTAAGGTCTTGAGTCTTGAGTCTTGTCTTTGAGTGAAGTCTTGAATCTTGTCTGAGTGAAGTCTTTATCTGTATCCTTTGAGCTTGTTCATTTGTTCAGCTAGAATAGTCTTTTGTATGTACAACCTGCAATGTTAGCTGAATAACATAGACATATGTTGTACTGTGTTGTGATCATCAAAATCAAGAATCAACATTCTCCCCCTTTTTGATGATGACAACACAATAGCTGATAATAAAAGATAATATACAAGCATAGTGAAGACATGCTCCCCCTTTTAAAAACACAAAATGCATTGTCTTAAAAAAAATGTAACATGTATCAGTCGACTTACATGGCAGGCGACTGATCAGGAAACCATACTTAGAAAAATCATAAGCAGAAAAATAAGTACAGATGCAGTAGCAGCAGTACTGCATCTGTTGGTGTATGTGTTGATGCACGTGACTAAAAATATTTCAAAAAAATAAAAAAAAAATTGAAAACTTATAAAAAAAAGTTTTAAAAAATTTTTATAATTTTTTTTTTCAAATTTTCAAAATTTTAGTTTTTTTTGAAATTTTAGATATTTTCAAAAAATATGAAAATTTTAAAAAAGAATTTTAAAAATTCTAAAAATAATTTTTTAAAAAAAAAATTAAAAATTAAAAAATAAAAATTTTGAAAATCTCAAAGCATATCCAAATCTAAATCTAATATCGAACCCTAATCAAGAGGGCGTCGCCAATATCTAATCCGCTGCTGATTCCGTATCGGTGACTCCCATCCACCAAATCGAGCGCGAATATCCAGCGACTTCGTATTGGCGACTCCCCTCTACTGAATCGAGAACCTCTATATACGATGCGACAACTCTACTTTCATCTCATTAACCAAATTCTCATTCTAATTTTTAATTTTTTGTGTGCAGGGGATTACTCAATTTTTTGCTGACTCGAATTTTTTGTGTGCGTGGGATTTAAGTTCAGAGATGTATGATTGTTTTATTTTTTGTTTTAAAAAATTTTAATTTAGTGATTTATTTGATGAGTTTTTTATTTGTTTTGATTTAAGGTGTACGTAAGTGAGAGATGGATTATTTGGTAGCCTCAATTTGGGCTTCCAAACCATAGCAGGACACGTAAGTTGACTAGCAACCTAAAATAACTTGGCAAATATGCAACATTAATTTCTTTACTATAAGAAAAAATACTATCGTGAAGTGTTCCCTTCACTGGTTATTAGAAACCATGGATAATATAACATATAAGAACTTTTAGTGTATGTTTGGATACATAGGATTGGGATGACTGAAGTTTGCCAGTGAAAGGTGCAAACTCTCCACTCAAGAAAGACAGCTAAAGTAAATTTGTTATTTATCCATTTTGTTTTTTTTTTATAAAGGTGCAATGGGGAGACAAAGTGGAGATAAAAGACTTGATTAGCTTGGATTCGAGTTTTGAGAACTTAATGTATTTCATTTTGGTTGAAATAATAATAAGAGGTATTTCAATTGCAAACTGAGTCTAAGACAAACAAATGTTTAGATTATTGGTATTGTAGATACCTTCACACATGCACTTGCGTTACCATTGTATTTAGACATGCTCATAGTAGTTATGGAATTAGAGTAAGCTCTATAAAACCTATATGATAATGTCCTTGTATAACTATTACAAGCATCTAAAAGTGATGTTGTAGTTAAATAAAATTCTATGCAGTGTTTCTAACAAACTATATGCATTTCAGGTAAGTTCAAGTTAATGATCAAGAAGGCGATGGTTGAGCTTAAATGTAAATATACTGCTTTCTCATATAATATGTTTACTACTTCAATTAATTTGCTGGATCTCCAAAACTATTTTATATAATCAAATTAGGTGCACCGTTCCGAAGACGTGCCGGGGCACGTGTCAACAGGCAAACCTAGTACTATTACAAGTTCCACGAAAGTAAAAATCATTTCTGTATAGCTATAAAACCCAAATTGTTGCATTGATAATGATAAACCATGCCTTCTTTATATAGTGACTTTGGAAATAAAAAAAAGTGATTTTATCAAAATCACCATGACTTTAGAATCACATTTGACTAACATCAACATTTTATCACACTTGGGTGTTATGGCTAGACAGAAATAATTTTTATTTTTGTACTTCATGTAATAGTATTTCTGGTAATCTTACTTATATCATGCATCTTATTTCATTTTCGGGCACAACTGCTGCTACAGGAGCAAGATGAAGGATTGCCAGAGTCTTCCAGGTGGAGGAATTCGATGATGAGGAGGTCGAGTTTGGACCGACACTGGACTGAGGGTAGGCGCCCTTGATACTCACATGGAACAGGATACAAATGGGAAACCCACAGCCCGCAACTAGCTCTATTTTGTATTTTGGTTCGATCAATTGTACCTTTGGTTGTACTTTTGTGCTTTTGGTTAGACCCGCCCCCGAGGGTATTGTTGGGGGGTTATGTTCTATTTTCTACACAGTTACTGTTTGTATTTTCTCTCGGTACGCTGAGTTTGTTTTATTAATCTCTTATTAATAAAACAGGGTGGCGCTATTCCACCTTTAATTTGAAAAAAAGAAAAAAAAAAGAAAAAAAAAAAATTTTATCACACTTGGCAAATTCTATCCCACTGGCGCACTGACATCCAAAGACAATAATTTTAAAATTGTGTTTTTGAAATATCTTTTCACTAACATTTAGTGAAATTTATCCTTGTGAATATAATTTAAAGTTAAACAGAGCAAAGAGCATTAAAGGCAAGCATTCACCAGTTTCCAACTTTCCATCTAATATCGGAGGATCATCCCCTCTAACCAAAGAGCAAGAAGAAACGAAAAAAAAACTTCCAAATAAATGAAGAGGATACTCACAGCCACAACGCTACACTCAATAGCTGCTTCCTCAAATGAAATAGAGGAAGAGAACGGAATTCATTCAAAACCCATTTTGCAAACAGACGCACGTGAGCTGTTTGTGCAATGGCCTCAATGGTGATTTACTTCACGTTTTCTCTTCTCATTCAGTTTGGATGCATTTTGGTACGTTAATTTTGGATGTGTGGGTTTAGGTTGGTGGAGTGTGGCTGGTTTTTGATTGGGTTGAAATGGGTTTCTAGAATTATGAATGATAATTATGATTTGCAGGGAAAGATATGATTTTGTTGAGCTGTAGAATCATTTTTTTTTCTTGGTCCCAATTCAATTTTTGGTATGTATCTTCTGTTTAATGGAAAACCCAGCATGGGTTTTTCTGATATGTTTAAATCTATGTTTGTCTCTGTCCATTTAGTTTGTATGTTACTTTTTGTTGTGTGGGTTTTAGGTCGAAAAAATGTGAAAGTTTATTGATTGGATTGAAATAGGTTTACTGATATATGGACTCATTGTAAGGTGGGGGTGATAACATTTGCAGTTTATGCTAAAACATGGGTTTTTCTCCTAAGGAGTTTTTGCAATTGGGTTGTTGATTGTTAGATAGTTTTTCATTCGAGCCTAAGTTTTGGATCAAGGTCATGTAACTTCTCTATTGAATGGATTAATAAACTTATTAATTTTGAAATATAGATATGTGATTGCTAATTTTCACATGATCCTTTTTGTGGCCTAATTTTATTTTATTTTTAATGAACTATGTGTCATTTGGTTCATGAAAGAGTTTCTAATTACAGAATCTACATGGGTTTTATAGATGAGTTTGGAATATGAGGAAGGCTTAAGAGAAGATGAACATTTCCATCATGGGTTTTTGTTTTTATAGAGGTGTGCTTGCGTTGGCAGTGGGGAATGAGGGTGGGTTAGTTGATTTATGGATATTTTTCACTAGATCCCTTACTTTTGGATCAAGTGGGTAAAATTCCCCGGATGTGAGAGCACACAACTTCCTGGATGTGAGAGACATGAGCATCTTGCTCGTTTACTGTTTGATCTAGTTTCATTAATTTCTCTTTTAAGGGATCAGGGATTCAGGGGGTTTCTTGCTCACATTTTTCATTATATAAAAACTTCCTTATGCTTTTATTAAATAAATTACTTAACTTATTTATTTTCTGATACAGACAGATTATCCGAATCAACCTTTTTGTGACAATTGTTTTAAATTTCAGCCAAAACGCCCGAAATTTTGGTTTTAGACCTTGGGGGACACCGGAACAACATTATATCATTTTAAGGCAAGATTCACTTGAAATTTCTGGTTCAAAATTTCAGCCGATATTTTCTATTATCGAGATGGTCTTTGAATTAGGAAGATGGGCAGTTTCGACAATAGAAACTTTCGAAACCCAACCCAATCCAACCCTTTGTCTAGTAATTGCTTGTTTGAATTGTGATTATATCGTTACACTATGTATATTAATATTACACTGTTCATTTATTTTTGTGAGTTCCGAGCTAATGGTCACATATTAAGGTTGTAATCAATATTTCTTAAGTTACATATATGATAAGGTGAATATATAGTGTGTATAGGTTGTGTACATCATATTTAGGAGATGTATTTTAAACCGTCACGACACCCTGATATTTATTAATAGCCTGAAATTGCACCGAAACCCGAAATCCAAAATAAAAATTCTTAGACCGACACTACATCAAAATCCAACATTTAGAACCTTGTTTGTGATTTTATTTTTAGTGGAATTATGTGTCATTTGGTTTATGAAAAAGAGTTGCATGGCGTCCTGAATTCACTTATGGGAGATGTCCATTTCCTAATTTGGGAAACTTCGTGGGTTTCATAGATGAGTTTGAAATATGGGGAAGATGCAAGAGAATATCTATAGTCTCAAGTGGGTTTACTAAATTTCCTCCTTTATTTCTTTGTTTGTTTATTAGAATACTGTTGGTTTGATAAGAGAATGTTATTATGTTAATATGTACATATTTTTGTAGCTATGTTGATTGTTTGTTCGCTTAATAAATTATTTTATTTTCTTATGGCACAATTATTAGGCTATTTAATCAAGAATTTTTGTTGTTTACACCAAGGTTTTAAAACTCGGGAATGGGAGCGGGATCGAGTTTTTCCAAATATTTGGATCGGGATCGGTATGGGCCGGGTCGGTAGAGTTAGATTGGCTTATTGGGTCTTTCTGATTGGCTATTTTTTAACATCAAAAGAATTATCTAATATGTTTCTTAATTAACTATGTTTTAAAACTAATTAATTTAAAAAAAATAAATTGATCGATTTAAATAATTCTTCTTATAAATTTAATATTTTCAATTACAAACTTGAACATTTAATTAGTTTCAGAGAATTATCAATGTAGAATAAAACTCGAACAATAGAAATAAATAGACCAGATCGTACATTTTTTATTTACTTACAAGGAAAATACTTGATGGCCAACAGATACCTAAGGGTGATCATTTCCGATATTTAGGCTCGATTATACAAAGAGATGGGGAGATTTGTGAAGATATTATACATAGAATCCTAGCATGGTGGCTTAAGTGGAGAAGCGTCAGTGATATTTTGTGCGACAAATGTATACCTTTGAAGTTGAAGAAAATTTTTTATAGGACGACTGTTAAATCAACAATGAAGTATGGAGCAGAGTGTTGGGTAACAAAGAGCATTACAATCTGCAGCTCAAATGGTCCATGTCCAAAAAATGAGTGTAGCGGAGATGAAGATGCTAAGATGGATGTGTGGTAAAACAAGGAATGATAGAATTCAAAACGAATATATACGAGACATGCTAAAGGCAGCTCCAATCCAAGATAAGTTAAGAGAGAATCGTATTAGGTGGTTTGGATATGTCACACACAGACCTAGTAGTGACCCCATTAGATAGAGTGATTTGATAAGTATTGAGGGTAGAGTTAGGAGTAGAGGAAGACCTAAACTAACTTGGGTGAAAACGGTGAGAAAAGATATGATAGCTTGTGACCTTTCATAATGCTAAACCGAGCAGAATGGAAAACCAGGATTCATGTAGCCGAGCCCAACTAATTGGAAAAAAGGCTTTGTTGTTGTTGTAGTTGTTGTTGTTGTACAAGGAAAATACTAAATTTGAGATAGAAAGGAAATGATGTTCAATACACAATTATATCTTCATTGCTTTGATGAAGAGGATCCACATAAAAAATTCAAATATTGAATCTTTGAATCATCGGATTGGTGGTTTTGAGTTGGAATTGGGCCGATCCATTTGATCCAATCGCTTACTCAACTGAGCCTGAGTTACTGAGCCTTACTGAGCCTGAGTTATCTCGCTGATGCCAAAATTTAGGGGTTGTATTGGAGGAGCCCTTTGAAAAACAATCCAGATTGGCCTGATCGGATTGGGATCGGCCAATCTTTAAAACCATGGTTTACACACACAAATAAACCATGGTTTACACACACAAAGTATATATAAATGTATGCTATGAGATTGAATATCATTTTTGTCATTTTGGTTCAGTACTTCGTATTTACAGTATCTGATCATAACACTGTATTGGTAAGTTCAATAGTAGGTTCTAGCCTATCGAGATTTATAGATGAAGATTGTTTATAATTTCACCATGTGGACAGGACCGTATATGACTAGATGATACTGGAATAGTACAAGGTAACTGATGTAAAACCAACCCTAAAATAGAGAATTTCCAAGAATTTTAATGGGTTAATTTTACCAACATGAAAGTGCGGATCTAAGTTGGAAATTGTTAACTGTTAACAGGTTTGATGGGTTTTCAAGAATTGAATCAAATGTAATAGTCCCAATTAATAATTCAACCTTATAATCAATAAGTAAATCCCTACGTGTTTTAGCAAGTAAAAAGTTCAATACCGATTCGTACTCTAATCTAGCATGTGGATCACTCAATCTCAGTATTTTGTGGTCGACAGGCAAATTAGATAATATACTAGATGATAAGGCAGTAAAACACAATATTTAATAAGGAAAAGAGTATACCGAATGTGAAGAAAACCAACGTAGATCTCAGAGTTGGGGCAGCAACTAAGATCACAGCAACTCAGCAAGCAAAGTCAGCAACGATGCCCAGGGGTGGCAGATCTGGTCGCCGGCGGTGGACGGCGAGCGGGCAGTGGCGTCGGGATGGCGAGGCGTTGGCACGGGGTCAGGAGTCGGGGCGAAGGTGAGGGAGAGAGGTAGCGGACGAAGAGGTTGTAGTCAGGGGCGGAGGGAGGAAGGGCCTAGGGGGACAATGGGACCCCAAAAATTTTGTAAAACCCCCTTATATAGACCATAATTTTTATTTGCCCCCCCATTTAAAAATTTTTTGGGACCCCCAAACCCAATTAACTCCTTAAAGGCTCAAATAGTGTAATGAGCTTTGGGCCAAAAATTAACAGTAATACTTATTATTTAATTTGTATGATCCTTAGATAAAATTTTGAATAAAAAGTCAGTGTGTACACAAGTTACAAGTATATCTATTCATTTGGGTCGTATCTCTTAGCTAGCCTCTAGTATTATAATAGTGTAAATAGTGTCGTATGATTATTGATTAGCATTACTCCTACCAAATTTAGAGTATAACTGTACAAGTATTAAAAATACATGATACTAAGAACATGAATTCAAATATTTACTTTGATTATAATTTTACTTTGATCCATTTACTTTAATTATTCAAAACAAAAATAATGTAAGGAATTTTCGGTAACAATCATGTCGATGCCGGAAAAAAATTTTGGGACCCCCATTTTGATATCTCTGGCTCCGCCACTGGCTGTAGTGGTGGTGATGGGTCGACGGTGTTTGGGGAGTGAAGGACAGGGTCGCGGTGTGGTGGTGACGGGAGGGTGTCGAAGGCGGAGGTAGGGATTTGGGGCGGCGACGAGCGGGATGGGGTTGAGGGTTCTGGGTCGGGTGTTGGTGGCGGGAGAGGGAGAGGGCGATGGAGATCTGGTGGCGGTAGGGTAGGGTTTGGGAGGAAGACAATGGGTTTGGAGTTTGTGGGGATCGGGATAGGGATGGAGAAGAAGAAGAAGAAGGTGAAGAAGCTGTTACTATGGTGGTGGCTGGTATTGGGGGGATTAGTTTAGGATTTTGGGATTAGGGTTTGTATTGGGGATTTGTATTTGGGGATTTTAATTTTGGGTAGATTTTAGAGTTTATCACAAACCCTAAAATTTGATTAGGATTTATCACAAACCCTAATTTGGATCTCAGTTGTATCACACAAAAGAGAAGGAGGAAGAACAAAACTCAACACAGATTTTTTTAATCAATAATGGCATACTTTCTCATTAGTCTCAAGGCCTTTAAATATGCTCAAAATACATCTTGATACAAATCTCCAAAATATTCTCAAAATCTAAAAAAATACAAAAAGATTACATATGGCTATAATTGCCAGAAATAAAAATAGCAGTGAAATAAACTAAACAGGAAAGATGTCCTCATCATTCTCTCCGGGTGGGAGAGAGCTCGACCCAGTCGAGTCAAAACCAGTGATCCTGTCATCGTGCTCCAAAAAGATCTGGATCCAGTTACGGGAGCCCCTTACGATCACTGCAAGTATCATCCGACTTCGGCTTGTTTTTCCACCTTACCAAATACTTGTGCATACCACCATCTCTTGTGGAGATTATCTGATCATCTAAAATATTATCCAATTCTTCTGTCGGTGGGTGAATAGTATCAGGTAAAGGGATAAATGTGAGAATCTCACTATTAGGCTGCAGGGTAGGCTCATCTATAGGAAAATTTCTAGGGTTGAATTTTGAGCCTTCATAAGGTACTAGATCCTCAATATTGAAAGTCTTACTTATGCCAAAACCTTCAGGAAGGTCAACGACATAGGTATTATCATTGATTGTATGTAGAATCTTAAATGGGCCTGCAGCACGTTTATTCAAGTTCTTAACGGGTCCAACAGGAAACCGTTCCGGATGAATCCGAACCATCACTTCGTCACCAATATCAAAAGTTATAAATTTCCTTCTAGTATCTGCTATTAACTTGTAGTTAAAATTATTCTCATTAAGTTCCTTGAAAATTTCTCTATGCAAGTCATGAATGTTATATGCAAATGTGGGTGCAGACTCTGTGACTCTGTGATGTTCTAACACAGGGGTAAAATCTATGGGCTGCCAGGTGACTTGGGAAGGAATGAGTGACTCAGGTATACTCAATGGAGGTGACTGAACAGGCTGAATACAATTGAGAGACTGGTCATCCTCTTTTTCATGAAAGTCATCACTTATATTAGGTTCATAGGTAAACTCATTGTCGGGCTCATTAGTGATGACTGCAGTACCCTCTACTATATTGATCCTACTTGGACTAGGACAGTTGCCAGCAACATGGCCGTATCCTTTATATTTATAGCACTTAATGAGAGGATCAATCTTAGAATAGTCTCTTTCAGTGTTCTTACCCGTATTGGCATTTTTAAGTGGATAGGAATTTGAAGTATGTTTATTTGGGTAAGACTTATTAGGGTACTGAGGAAATGAGTGTTCAGGTTTAGAGGGGTCAGAAGGATTCATTCTAGAGGAATGATCCATCGAATCGCTGGATTTGTAATGGGAACTAGCTTTAAGGGAATCCATATCGAGGATTAGGGCGTAGGCTGCTGCTATTGAGTCCACGTTTCTATAGATTAGCTTGTTCCTAAGGTCAGCTCGTAGTCCAGCTCTGAACCTAGAGAGAGTTTGTTCTTCACTCTCTTTACCTAAAGCATTGCACCGCATAAGGAAGTCATTGAATTTATCAACATATTCTTGTGTGGATTTACTTCCTTGATAGAGTTGGTTCCATGAATCTAGCAATCAGGTATGGAACGATAGCGGTACATATCTCTCAGTGAGCTTCTCTTTCATGGCCTCCCAAGTGGCTATGGGTGCCAGGCCTCGGCCTCTGCAGGCATGTTCAAGATTGGTCCAGTGTTGTTGAGCTTTACCCGTTAATTTCATAGTAGCAAATTTAACTTTAAGGGCTTCGCTCATGTCGAACCACACAAAGTAGTGGTCCATGACACGGATCCAATCGAGGTAAGCTTGGGGTTCCATGTGGCCTTCAAACTGGGGAACGTCAACCTTAACGTTCTTTTTATATTGTTCGTCAGGGTCACGTTCTTGACGTCGATCGTCATGAACATTCCCTTGAGGGATCTGACGATGGGCATGAAGCTCAGGGACAATGGTTTGATTTAGCTCCACTTTCTTAAGCCTCTGATTGATATTGGCAAGAGTTGCTTGGATGACAGCTAGGGTAGTGGAGATATCAGGGTTGTCCATTTCAGGTCTGGGAAGTCTAGGGTTCCTAATTGGGTGATTGGGAAGGGATAGGAAAGGTTCTTCAGGGTCTGCAATGGTGCTGCGAAGACGCATTCACCAAAAGTGGAAACTAGGGATCGTGTGTGTCCTAATTTTTTTTTTAATGAATCTGAAATGACCTAAAATAAACGAAAGGCAAAAATAAAACAAAAGACTAAACAATCCTAAATGAATGCAAAAATAATGCCTACGATGCAAGAACTAGGGTTTTAAGAACCTTTGCTCTGATACCAAAAATGATGTAAAACCAACCCTAAAATAGAGAATTTTCAAGAATTTTAATGGGTTAATTTTACCAACATGAAAGTGCGGATCTAAGTTGGAAATTGTTAACAGTTAACAGGTTTGATGGGTTTTCAAGAATTGAATCAAATGTAACAGTCCCAATTAATAATTCAATCTTATAATCAATAAGTAAATCCCTACGTGTTTTAGCAAGTAAAAAGTTCAATACCGATTCGTACTCTAATCTAGCATGTGGATCACTCAATCTCAGTATTTTGTGGTCGACAGGCAAATTAGATAATATACTAGATGATAAGGCAGTAAAACACAATATTTAATAAGGAAAAGAGTATACCGAATGTGAAGAAAACCAACGTAGATCTCAGAGTTGGGGTAGCAACTAAGATCACAGCAACTCAGCGAGCAAAGTCAGCAACGATGCCCAGGGGTGGCAGATCTGGTCGCCGGCGGTGGACGGCGAGCGGGCGGTGGCGTCGGGATGGCGAGGCGTTGGCACGGGGTCAGGAGTCGGGGCGAAGGTGAGGGAGAGAGGTAGCGGACGAAGAGGCTGTAGTGGTGGTGATGGGTCGACGGGGTTTGGGGAGTGAAGGACAGGGTCGCGGTGTGGTGGTGACGGGAGGGTGTCGAAGGCGGATGTAGGGATTTGGGGCGGCGACGAGCGGGATGGGGTTGAGGGTTCTGGGTCGGGTGTTGGTGGCGGGAGAGGGAGAGGGCGATGGAGATCTGGTGGCGGTAGGGTAGGGTTTGGGAGGAAGACGATGGGTTTGGAGTTTGTGGGGATCGGGATAGGGATGGAGAAGAAGAAGAAGAAGGTGAAGAAGCTGTTACTATGGTGGCGGCTGGTATTGGGGGGATTAGTTTAGGATTTTGGGATTAGGGTTTGTATTGGGGATTTGTATTTGGGGATTTTAATTTTGGGTAAATTTTAGAGTTTATCACAAACCCTAAAATTTGATTAGGATTTATCGCAAACACTAATTTGGATCTCAGTTGTATCACACAAAAGAGGAGGAAGAGCAAAACTCAACACAGATTTTTTTAATCAATAATGACATACTTTCTCATTAGTCTCAAGGCCTTTAAATAGGCTCAAAATAAATCTTGATACAAATTTCCAAAATATTCTCAAAATCTAAAAAAAATACAAAAAGATTACATATGGCTATAATTGCCAGAAATAAAAATGGTAGTGAAATAAACTAAACAGGAAAGATGTCCTCATCAGTAACTTTCAGTTATTTATTATGTGCACCTAAATATTTAAATCGCATAGGTTCTTTTTACAAATTTGTAGGAGGGAAATCTGAATTGAACTTAAAAGTTTGAAATTGGCCTCATACATGTTATAAGCCATGAAAGAAAACTTTATGGGTTTAAAGGGGTCTTTTTTTTTCTTCTCCCACTTAGATCAGCCACTGTGTGTATATAGATGCATATGCATGCTATGTGATTGAATATGAGTTTTATCTATTTGGGCAATGGGAATACGAGGGGTGCAGCGGCACTGCACCCAATTTGGGTCCAGCGCACCTTCCCATTGGCTGCAGCTGCATTTTTAATCTAAATAAAAAAGTAAAAATGCAGCTGCATCCAGTAGGAAGGCTGTGCTGCACCCCCCGTTTTCTTTGGTAATAGATACATAAAGATGCTTATAATTTCACCACGGGGACCCCATACAAACAGAGTCAGTGGATCTAAATAGTAAAATGCATTTCATCTCTTTAACAAATTTATATGATAGGAAAACTTAATAGAACGTAAGGATGTTTAGCTCAGCCACTCTAGTGTATTCAGATGTAAATGCATGCTAAGAGACTGAATGTGAGTTTTGTCTATTTTGCTAATATTTATTTTGAATTCCATTGCTGATTATAACTCTGTTGTAAGCTTACGTTCAGGATCGACTATAATAGTAGTTTATAGAGTTTTACATCAATATACTTGAAATTACTTATAATTACATCATTATACAACTAGATTGTAGTAAAAGAATACAGGGTAACTTTGCAGTTATGTGGACCTATATAATTGAATGCATACAAAAATGATATTGTAGGAAACTTAATTAAACTTATTTTTTTAATGAGATTGGCCTCATATAGTTTTATACACAGTAAAAGGATATTGCAGGAGTTTAAAAGGAACAAATTATTGATGTTAAATAGGAGCTCACTTATTTACATCCAATATCAGTTCAGTGAATGTCCGGTTGCTTCAGATATTCTGTGTAAATAAGAAAAACATCCTATTTATATCAATAGAAATATAAAAAGAGACAATTTTTTATTTGTAAGAATGAAAAGTCTACCCTCCATTTTATAGGCAAATCTACGTATTTTTGTTTTATATTTCTCAATGAAAAAATTTAAAACCTTCTTGGTGTAATATAGCTTTTAACTCACAGAAAATTGAAGATTAATTGATATTACTTTCTTAAAATTCAAACTTTTAGCCGCTGCTTAAAATTGATCCACTATTTATGCCTTTATGGTAGTTCAATAGATTGCTTCAAGGAATTATTTTTGGATTAATGAAGTAGAACATGATCATTTTTTTAATATAAAGACTGTTAAATTGTTGTAGTTGCTACTGTTTTTTCAAAATAAGGGACAAAGTGATACCATACAAAAAAGTTTCGGGATAGATAATTTGGCTATTGTGATATGTAAATTTTTTCCGGACCCTTATATATGCCTATAAACAAAAAGACCTGATTGTTAAAACTCCATTGGCTATAATTTAACACAATAGAGAATGAAGATAATCTAATGATTGAATCCTTTCGCGATTGTATTGTGCTACATGCCTGCAAATTTATTCTGTTATGAAGAAAATCTATAGATTCACCAGAGGGTCTGTTCAAATTAAATTGTCTTGGCCTAATAATTGTTCCCTTCTCGAAGGATGGTTAAATTGGAAACTTGGATGCCAAAACTTATTCTTTAGTGAGTTGTTGACATGACTTTTGATTTTTTTAACTATTTCTTTTTATTCTTTTCCTAGAAAAAATTACATTTAGGAAAAGGCAACAAGCACCACAGTCTGCTGGTCAAATGGATCACCTACATAGTGAGGGTCAGTTGATGTGTTAAGTATAATACTGTCTATAGTTTTGTAATTTAAGACATTGATACCAATACTTTGCATTTTACCAGATGTTTCATAGCGTGCTTCAGTTCCCTCTCATTCAATTTTCACTTCATTTGTTTATGGAGTATGTCGACCTTGGGAAATGCGTAGCTGCTTTAGAGTGGGGGTTGCATTCTGGACTTGATTTACTGCCACTGATCTTCTTCAATTGCACTGCTGGTTTGTGGCAGTATCTTGCAAATCGCATCTGTCTCGTGACGGGGAAGAATCTTGCACAGGTATACTTTCTTTTTCTTATCCTTTTGTTATAACTAAAATTCATGTATCTGTCTCTTATGAACATAATGGTTCACTTCTGTGAAATATCCTTACCCCCCTGACTGGGACTCCAAAGTTATGGTTAGTGTTGAGGGATTTTGATATAACATGCCCCTGCAGGTTGAGTGCCCTTATTGTCAGCTGAAACCTAGGCAGTTGCGCAACAGTTTCCTACTTTTTTATATTATTATTTATTTTAAAGTCTATTTTTAATACGTGCCCAGTCTGATTTGAACGTGGCTGCTCTTATACCATGTGAAATGTCCTTGTCACTACACCAAAACTTCGTTGAAAGGTTGAGGCTTTTATATCTCTATTCTAACACTTCTTAACCATGTTCAATGATTTCTTTTAATTTTGCTCTGTTACTAATTTAATTGAAGTTTTAAAACATTTTCTCCATAATTTTTCTTCTTCTATTATTCTTTATGTTGCTCCATTTCATGATGCCTAAGGAGCACAAATACAAAAACAAACACAATCACAGGTCAACATTGATATGTCAGCAGGACAATTCCTCAAAAGTAGCACATGCGGATTGATAGCAAAAACACGAAGTTAAGTGATTGATAGGTCCATTTGCCTATGCATCTAGTTGTTACAAGAAAAAACACGAAGTTTTAACACTTTAATGCATAAGTAAACGGTTTGGATCATCAATGAATGGCTCCAACATAGAGTTCTACGGCATACATTCTTCAACTTTCTATCATGTATCTATTGCTTAATATACCTCTTATATTCTAATATAACTCTGAACTGCGAGACACAGAGCATGTGTAGGCTTGTAGAAATATGGCTGAAGAGTATCCATGAAGTGTCCAATGTCAGGTGCGTGCCCTACATTGGAAGTGTCTGTGTTGCATAGGATAAAAAAAAAGTTGTCATAAAAATGTTAATATCTTTATGAAACATGAATAAATAGATATGAAAGTCATCTAAGGATCTGGGTAAAATTCAGATCAGCCATTAACACTCTTTTTGACAGCGTATGAATAAGATGCATAAGAATAAGATGTAGTGTACAATAGCAAAAAACAAAAGGAAACACAATTTACATGGTTTATTTGTCTTTGATGCTCTTATATGTTGGAATTCTTTATTAATTTTCTTTACCCACTTGATAATAGCTGTTAAATATTACCTGTTTTTGATTCGAAAGGTATGTTATGAGGAGTATTCTCGGTTGGCTTGTACTCTTTTAGGAATCACAATTGAGCTATCGATAATTGCATCTGATCTGACAAAGGTACTTCTTTTTATGCTTATTTTTTTATCTATCTTTTTGAGAAAATGTAAAATTTTGATTGCATCTTCCTTGTCAGATTCTGGGCGTTGCACATGCATTTAGCATGTTGTTTGAGCTGGACCTACTCAGTTGCACCTTTTTAGCTGCTGCTGTTTCTGTTATGCTTCCTATTGTTGTCTCCCGCTCAGTAAGAAATGATGCAGACAATTATATCATTACTGCAAATGGATAACTAATAATAAAACCAGAATTAAAAAAAAACACACATGTATTGCATATAGGGGCCACTTTTTATCAGTTGCAGGCTCTAAAATGACCTAGCTTTAATGTGGAGTAACAAATAGTCCCACCTATTAAGGGAAACCTTTGACATCACCTCTCTCTCCATGTGGTCCGTAACTCATTTCTGAAAATTAATTACTAGATAATGAACAAACACATACACAAACATACACAAATGAGTCTGTACTTAGGTACATAGTAAGTAGGTACGTATACATACATATGTGCAAACACATTCATACATACAAGCAGAAAAAACACATTCAAGTGTACAGTAGAACCAACTACAATTGTTGACCTAATACTGGATCAAATTTACATGTAGCAGATAACAAAAAGAAGAAGGTGGAATACAAAATACCCTCTTCACATTATCTTTTGTATGCTAAGTATTATTCCTGACTCCTTGCTCTCGTAAAGTGCAAACTGTCAAATGACCAAATTGAACCCAGAATACAAACTCCAAAAACATATACAAACTCCAAGGTGGAATACAGAATACAAACTCCTTTCTCTCGTAAAGTGCTCTTTTAGAGTTGCTTTTCCTTCCAATGAATCTGTCTCCAAAAACATATGTGATTCTAGTGCAAATCAGATGTAATTTTCCCACTGCTAGCACATCCAAGAACCATACTCGATAGGGGCTTACATAGTTATGACATAGTGATAGGGTATAGATTGTTAGGTTTTGTGAGAAATTAACAATTGGGAATTAGGGTTAATATCTTAGATCTAAGTTGCTTGAGATATTCACCCTAGGTATCAAGATTGGAATACCTAGACTGCTATCACAAGCTAGTATTTATTCATAAATACTGGTTTGGGTATCGGGTTATAAGCCCACAAACCCGCGTTCCAATATCCAATCAATTGTACGTTCATTACACGTATTACACATATGCACGTGCTATATTTATATAGAGAGAATATACCAATATATCCAACAATCTCCTCCTATATTCTCAATATATAAAGTACAGGATTATCTCATCAGATCAGTATACAACTGACTGGCTGATAGCAGTCCATAAAGGAAAAGCATCATAAAGGTATAGTTTCATAAGAACCAATAGAATTATAAAACTGAATAGTTCAATCAAGACTAAACCAATATAATTAAATAGTTCCAAACCATATCCAATTCAGAATAGTTCACATAGACTAAACCCACAGGAATAATCTGTCATAGTTTCAAAATCAAACAAAGCAAATAAACTTCAAGAACAAAATATGAGTTGTAAGCTCATGAACACAAGAGTCTTAAACTCAACAGAAGTTTTACCATGCAAGTGACTAATTTATTCTCGAAAGAAATAAACTGAAATTCTATCCTTACATACTGCTTTATGTTTACTCCTCCATTTTGAGCAAATCATTAATTTTTGAAATCTATGTTGACAAATTCAACTCCTCCATCTTTGCTAGCTTATAGAAAACAAGAATATCAAGAGACACATCTCTAAGAATTCCAACGAATTTCACAAAGTATCTAGTTCCACAAAAGAACTAAGTACAATTTATAATTAGCTTAGCAAAAATGTAACGCAAGCATCACAATCAAGTATCTTTAATAAGTAAAGTACATGAACTTTATAGTTTCTACACAAGAACCATACTATGTTTCATATTGGAATGAAAAGACTGCCGTTTCAATCATGGTTTAACATTGAATCATCAAAATTGGAATGAAACATGTATCCATAAAAGACATATCATCAAAATTGGAATGATATTTAGGACAATTTAATCATCGGAAACACATCGACAAGTTTTCATGTTTTGTATTGGAATAATATGATTATTCTAAGTAAATTTCCTAGATATATAATACCATCAAAATTGGAATGACATTATATATTTGTAGAATTTATATCGAATCATCAAAATTATCTAAGACATGTCAACTACCTAAAATTGATGCTTAAGTTTGAACTTCTCTATGGCTCCAATTGGATTCTAAATTTCAAAACAACTTGGATGTTAA
Source organism: Hemerocallis citrina (assembly GCA_017893485.1). NCBI lineage: Eukaryota > Viridiplantae > Streptophyta > Magnoliopsida > Asparagales > Asphodelaceae > Hemerocallis > Hemerocallis citrina. The sequence continues at coordinate 407,088,753 of CM030358.1, read as the reverse complement.
AGCTTTTTACTCAATAGCTTTTAACTCCACTTTTCCCCACAGTTTTGATAATTAGATCACTTTCAAGTCTCTTAGCAAAAGCATTAGCCATACTTGTCGCAATTGCACTTTATCTATGAGAAAGTTCAACTAGGCTTTTTTCAGCCTTAATATACTCCTCTTACTATTATAGAGTGAGTTATGAGCTACAGTGCATTATAGCTTGATATAACAGAATTAGAGAGTTACTTAAACTTCTTAATGGATAACTAGCAACAATTTCTTCAGTTCACTCAGCCTTTTCCCCTGCAGAGGATTACACATAGAGGTCTGATTTCATGGATGATAGCACAGTGCCTGTTTGCTTTTTATTTCCATAACATTTCTGTTTCTCCTAGTGTAAACACATATCTACTAGTTATCGACTTTCACTAAATTCTGAGCATCATAATGCATCAGATCAGCCATTCATTCGAAAAATGACTAGAGTAGCACAAAGCAAACTCTTGATACCACTCAGGTATCTCATTAGCCTCTTAAGGGCACTCAAATGTGTATGGGATTATTAGTGAATCTGCAGATCATACCTACCTCAAAGGCTATGTCTATTATAGTGCAGATCTTTGTATACATGAGACTGTCAATTTCTTTAGAATGGTCTACATGTCTTATAGTTGCACCATCATTAGGTGTCAACCTTTTATCATAATCATAAGGTGTTTCAAAATACACTTTCAATCACTATATCCCCACTTTTGAAACACATTTTGATTTGATGAGTTTGACTAAGAGTTATCCCTTGCCAACTGAAAACTCACCCTTTTACCTATGGTGTCCACAGTACCTAGGTTTTCATGTTGAATTCTTTGGATAGCACAATTTTAACTTCATTTGTAATAGAGAGGTCACTTCCAAGAACATGCATATCAACAGAACAAGTAAATAATAACCACTATACTTGACACACCACAAAGTTGAAGGCACTGATCTGAATTACTTGATTCATATACTAGGCTCTTTCAAAAAAATTTGTCAAATTATTTATTCGTTGGCTATACATGTTTTTAAGAACATACAATGATTTTACTATATTGTAAATCTTGTTCACTAAACATATTAGTTCAAAACTTTACAGTACAAAACTGTTCAGTACAAAGCCTATTAAATATCCTTTATATATGACAAAATTTTCAATAGATGTAAGGGTAAGAAGAATACTTATTGTAGCAATATGACAAACATGTGAGTAGACATCAAATAAATCTACCCCATTTTTCTTAGTCAATCTGTTAGCTACTAAACAGCATTGAAATTGCTACTAAACAATCAAAATTAAGTTTCTTCTACAAAACACCACTTACTAACTATAGTTTTAGCCCCTTTCGGCAGATCAACTAAATTAAAGTATTATTGTATGACATAAAATCATCTCATTGTCTACTAAAGACTCTTCTAAGCTCATTTGTCATTTAGCTTTTCAAGTGTCAGTAAGGCTGGTTCTTGATTCCAACTGTGAATCATTGAACTTGTCTGTAGGACTAGATTAGTTCATACATTTATCTTTGATGAACATATTCTCAAAGAACTTTGCAAGTCTAGATTCTTCTAACACAAATTAGATAGATCCAACATCTGTCCATAGAGCTACATTCTGCACTTTCTAAGCACACAAATATTTGTTGTAGGTCCTACTTTAGGTCTTCTAGGGTCATGTACTCTAACAAAAGTATCACAACACACATTTTTACTTTAACAAAACTGTTTGTGTTTTCATACCATGATTTACAAGGTGTATTCAATTTAGAGTGTAGTAACACATTAGAGATATGATTAACAATACAACATCACTCATAATTACACAAGACAAACAACAGTCAATAATATAGAATTCAACATTTCACTAAGTGTTTGATTCTAACTTTTATCAATACCGTTTGACTGTTGTAAGTAGAGTGCTCTAGAGATTATGCCCAATACAAACTTCTCTAAAGTTGTTAAAACATATTCACCACCTCTATTAAATCTGAACCCTTGATTTTTAGCATTTAACTATAATTTTTAATTCATTAAGAATAACAAGTGCTTCATTCTTCATATATATGACAGACTTATATTAATCAACTACAAAAGCGATTAAAATACTTCTGACCAACAATTGTCTCATCTAGTCACAAAGCTACTGAGATCACAAATATCAGAATGTATTGACTCAAGAAGTTGTGTGCTCCTAGAGACCATACTAAATGATTTTCTACTGATCATAATCTGAGCACAACTTTCATATTTGTCATATTTTAATGGAGTGTCATTTAGTAGAGTTATGAGTTTTAACAAGAACAAACAATTTAATATGTAGTTCATAGTGATTCTAAATTTCAAAACAACTTGGATATTAAAGCTTTGACTCAATAGCTTTTAACTCCATTTCCTCCACAGTTTTGATAATTAGATTACATTTCCTCACAAACAATTGAATATATAGTTCTCAAATCTTAGCCAATTATGCTATGTTCAAGAACACAATTAGAACTATTATTATTAATTGTCTCATTTGTTAAACTCAACTTATACATACGATTGACAATATATGCACTTTATAAAAGTTAATACAAAATTACTATCACATTTTACAAGAATTATTTGCTTTCTCTAATCGTTCTAACAATGTCCACTTGCTCAAACACATTGAGCGAAGAGTTCTTTCCTTTATTCGTTCTTCATCATCTTCATAACGCTAAATGAGATAATGACTAACATATTATAATTCAACTTTGCACACACAGTACAATGAACGAGAGAGAACAAAACGTAACTAGTAGAGTCATATTCTATATTAAGAGATGTTCTCTCCTAAGTTACAGACATTTGTTATACATCTTATACAATTTTATTTTATTTTTAATTATTAGAGAAACTAATATGTAATCTCACACAAACTGCAAACAATGGATTTGTCAGAATATCTATACACATAGTATGATAAAACACTTAACAACCCTAAACATGCTAGTTTTCCAGAGTGAGAATAACTATGATCTAAAACTCTCAATCATATGATCAAACACACAAAACGTTAACATATTCATCACATGAAAGTACTAAGCAAGATTAGAGTAGATCATACCGACACTTCAAGTTAGAAGTGTTTTTCCAAATTCGATGAAGCAGCCTGTGTAGTGCAGACTTATCATACCATGATGTAAATCCATCGTCTCCAACATACACAATTTGTAGGTAACATTAAAGTTCCTACATTCATCAAATTGTTAAAGATTAGACAATTAAACAAATTATTAGCGCATCTAATTCTAGCAACAATTTGATTGGAGATCCGAATTTATAGTCAACATACAGTTTAACTTATTAAAATTGATATTTTGTTTTAGCATATAGCCAAAGCAACTGTTCAACTTGTATTAAATTAAGCAAATGATTAATACAGTCTTGAACTTAACCACTCTTAGCATCATAGTAATTGTATAATTCAAAACTTAATCTTAGAACGAGTGTTTTGAACTTCCAGCACATAGCAAAATATTTAACAGAAATTTAATATGAGGAAAGTAAAGAACTTATCTTTCACCATCTCTTTCCCTTCAATTGATTAGACTCATGTCTGTTGGGAACAAATCCAAACAACAAACCATTCTGCGCCAAAGAGACCCAGCATCGAATACCTTGTGTGCGTCTAAACAGATCTGAGCTCTATAACAAAAACTCTGATACTTCTTCAAAACCATCTCTGCTTCTTTCCTCTCCTTTCTCCGATACTCCGCAACAAAACCCTCATTCACATAATCGACAGGGAGTTTCCAGATCTTGATGAGATACAAAAATTCTCGTCACTGTCTTCTTCAATTAGGGTTCCACACAAGACCCAATCCGTTGATGGTGAAGAAGAGAGAATATTCAGGAGTCGGCGCCTGAGGGGATGCTGCCATCGACTGCGATCGGAGAAGGAAGGGATGAGAGCTTCGCTGGTCGCTGGCGACTTCGAATCTCGCTGGATCTCAGGTCGACACCCTCAACTGTGGTCGACAGCAGGCGGCGCGTCGACAGAGGAGGAGGAGACGGGCTGCGATCGACTCTGACGGGGGGGTCGTCGATGGTCAGCGACGGTGACTCCTTAGGGTTTCGTCGAGATCCGAACGGCCTGCGATTAAATCCGACGAGATCCAACAAAGGTCCGTTTACCCTCTTGATTAATCTCACAAAATTGATTAATAATATCTCAAGATTGTTAGGTTTTGTGAGAAATTAACAATTGGGAATTAGGGTTAATATCTTAGATCTAAGTTGCTTGAGATATTCACCCTAGGTATCAAGATTGGAATACCTAGACTGCTATCACAAGCCAGTATTTATTCCTAAATACTGGTTTGGGTATCGGATTATAAGCCCACAAACCCGCGTTCCAATATCCAATCAATTGTACGTTCATTACACGTGTTACACATATGCACGTGCTATATTTATATAGAGAGAATATACCAATATATCCAACATAGATGACCCACCATTGGAGAAGGAAGAGAGACAAAGAGAGAGATGAAAGGTTTAGGCTCTCTTTGATATTGCTGTGAATGACAAGTGCTTTTGCTTAAAAGTGTTTGTACCAAAAGTACTATTAGAAAGAATTATGTTTAACTTCAAAATTTTCAAGTCAATAAAAACACTTTTCGAAAAGCTAATGCACCATTTTTGGTGCTTTGAGAAAAATACTAAAAATAGTAGTTTTTTAAAAAAAACTTTTGATTGAACACACTTTTAATTAAGTTTGCCAAAAACCTATTTTGAGCCTAAAAGAGTTTTTAGATCCAAAAGCACTCTCCAAAACCAATGCCAAAACCAATGCCAGATGGAGCCTTTAAGTAAGAAAGGAGATGAATAGAAGGAAATAGTGCTCGGGGGCTCAGGGTGTTTATCAGAGGGGGATGGCTAATTTGTCATTTGATAATTAACCACTTAATGGGAGAAAGGATTCTAAGGGAGGAAGGGGGTCTACTGTATAGAAGATAACGTTGGGTGGGTGGTGGTTGGGGGGGGGGGGGGGGGGGGGGGGAGGGGATGGGGGAGTTGGTATTTTTCATTCTATCCCAACGTTGAAGGGCTTTACTGCTTCTCCTCCTAATCAAAATAATTTAAAAATAGCCATGAAATGCATACTATAAAAGCTAAATATTGTTGAAATTCCATTTATATAGGGATCTCACAAGTTGAAGGTGCTATATCATGGCACGAAAATTTTCACATCGCTCTTTTATATGCATGGTGTGCATTTTAGTTTGTTGGGAGCTTCATCAGATAATACAGATTCATCTCTGAATTTGATGAATGCTTTAACAACAATGGCTCTTCTTGGTGCACAGATCATGCCTCAGAATTTCTATATTCACTCTTCTAGTGAGCAGGTACTTGAAAATATATTTATTGTTTTCTTCATACCTTTCATCTTCTCATGTATCACTAAATTTTTCATCCATTCCATGAGTTTTGAAATTTTTGAGTTTTGAAATTTTATGTTGGCATAGTTTATTTACACTTGACATTCAATGATGTTTTCATATATTTCATCATTTTTTGGCAATGACATTAACCACGGATCATACAAATATATTATGTTTACAACCCTCAAACAAATTTTTTGAGAAGTGTAACTCCGTATATAGCTCTATATTCTATTAAACTACAAGTGTAACTCCGTATATAGTTCCATATTCTATTAAACTGCAGACTAGAGGATACTGTTCTTAGAAATGTATTTGACTCATTCGTACTCTAGATTTGATGAATCTCAGTCTTGCTACATTTAGTTAAAGGTGACATATTATAGTTGTACAACAGCTTCCTAATACAATTTTGTGCCTTACTATCTTAAACTGTAACCTTTGATCCATGTTAACTTGAAGCAGCAGCATGGGAGTCAGCCAAATAAGAACATGGGTGCCCTGATTCGATCTAATTTTTTTGCTATTATATCAATTTTGCTACTAATTTCTTGGTGAACTATGTGCTGTTGAACTCAGTAGCTTCAGTATATAACAATTATGGCTTTCCCCTACCTTCTTTTGAAGATGCTTTTTTCTTGATGGACCATGTTAATTTTTACCTTTTACCAGTTCATTTATCATATCCTGTTAAATTTTTGGGTTAATACCAGATAAAACCCCTTTACTTCTGTTCATCAATCACCCTCCCTAAGTTTTTAATTTTGTATCAATCAACGCTCTGTTATCATCTTGGACTACAATGTAGTGACACATTAGGGATGAGGGATTTTCTAGGATTAATTTACCTCTGCCTACCATTTACTGGTTAATTTGATAACATGATAACCCCTAAAATTTCTGCTCTTATTTTCTTCAAGTATGTGCTCCAATAATCCATCTAAATTAATAACATTAACCATTAAATACTAAAGGAAGGCAAGTTAGTCCTATAAAACACTTAATCATCTATGTATCATCACATTTTAGTCTAAGATGACAGGTGGGGGCTGCTTGATACAAAGCAAAAAAAATTTAAGGAGTTTGATTGAAGAAAACGAAACTGAGAAAGAAAAAAAGTTCTTTGTTTCCTTAAATTTATTTAAATTTAGCCAAAATTTTGGTTGGGGTGCATAATTACCATTTTCTTTATGTGCATAATTATCGTAGTTTGCACTTACCATTTGCTATTGGCATAGTCTGCATCAAAGTGTCTGAATTGACCCGTAATGTACATCTAAGCACTGCATGCAGTTACTTGTTACATCATTAGAAATATGCGAATCTGTATTTGATGTGAACATTGGTTCAAGATGATTTGGATGCTTCTATCAGCGCAAACATCGTATAGGATGACAATTCTATTAGCCCAATCATTTTTATTTTAGCACTATTAGTTATTTTGGCATATGTAATAGTTTTGCTATTTGCACCCTTTATTTTCTGCATTTTTGAGATTTATTTTGATTTGGAGATTTGTTTTGAACCTATATATAGGCCTTTAGACTAATGAGAAGTTATGCTTTGATTGATTAAAAAATTATTGTTTGATTGAATTCTGCTCTTCATTCATTTCTTTGTGTGAGACATTGAGAAATTGTTAGAGTTTGTGAGAAATCCTAAACTGCACCCCATTTCCCTCATCCTATACACAGCTGCCACCTCTCCTTTTTCCTTTTCTCTTTCTTCCCCGAACCCATAACCCCCCACCTTCCGCTCTCTCTGCGTGCTCCCGATCACGCCGAGCCCCCTCCCTCCTCCATCCGACATCTCACTGCTCTCCTCCAATGCCTCAACCACCCTTGCCGCCCGCCTTCACCACCTGAATGCCCTGCTTTCCCTCTTTCCCTCCAATCGAACTCTCGAATCCCCTTTCTCTTCCAACCAACATCATCCCCAGCATGATGTAAAACTAACCCTAAATAGAGAATTTCCAAGAATCTTAAAGGATTAATTTTACCAACATGTAATGTGGGTCAAAGTTAGAATTTTAAACAATTAATCGGTTTGATGATTTTCAAGGATTGAATTAAGTTTAACAAGCCCAATTAATAATTCAGTTCTAACAATCAATAATTAAATCCCTCAACGTTCTTGGCAAGTAACAGATGCAATATTGATTCGTACTATAATTAGGCTAGTGGAACACTCAATCTCGATATTTGTGGTCGACAGTTAAATTGAGTAATATAGTAGAGATGATAAAGCAGTATAACACAAATAATCGAAAAATGGAAAGAGTATACCGGGATTCGAAGAACAGTTGCGACAATTGAAGAAGCTACTGCTCGAGTGGTTGGTGGCTGACGTTGCGAGGTGGGGGAGGAGCACTGCAGTTGCTGCTTCTCGCTGCTGTCATGGCTGTTGACTACGGGAGAAGGCAGAGCCATGCAGGGGTGGTCGCCGGCAGGGACGTTGCGATGTTGCGGTTGTGGGAGACGGCAGGGCGTAGGGGCGGGGCGACGCTACAAAATGGCAGGCGCGTCGGAGCTGGCGGTGTCGCGGAGAGGCGACATGAGGAGCACGCACAGGGGAAGAGGAGAGGGGGGTCGTCGCGGCTTGGCTAGCACTGCAGAGGGAGGGTGCTCTGGTCGCTGGCTGCCAGGGGGCTCGACTGACAGCCGGAAAGAGGAGAGGGGGAGAACGGGAGTAGGGCGGATGCGTTCGGGAGAGAGGCTACGAGAGAGAAGACGATGGAGAGAGAAGGGGGATTAGGGTTTTGGGTATTTTATTTGGGGATTTGTTAATTTGGGGGTAGATTTTAGAGTTAATCACTAACCCTAAAATTGTATTAGGATTTATCACAAACCCTAATTAATTGGATCTCAATTATATCACACAAAGGAGACGATAAAGAGCAAAACTCAACACAATAATTTTTAAAATCAGGAATAACATATCTTTCTCATTAATCTCAGGGCCTATAATAGGCTCAAAACAAATCTTGATACAAATCTCAAAAGATTCTAAAAATCTCAAAAATATTCTAATGCAAAAAGAAAGATTATATATGGCTATAATTGCCAAAAAATCAAATATGGTACTGAAATAAAATACTAAATTAATAGAATTGATGTCCTCATCATTCTCTTCGGGTGGGAGAGAGCTCGACCTAGTCGAGTCAAAACAAGTGATCCTGTCAAGGTGCTCCAAAAAATCTGGATCCCGTTGCGGGAGCCCCTGACGATCATTGCAACTGTCATCCGTCGGCTTGTTCTTCCACCTCACCAAATATTTGTGCATACCACCATCTCTTGTAGAGATTATCTGATCATCTAAAATATTATTCAATTCTTTTGTCGGTGGGTGAATAGTATCAGGTAGAGGGGGTAAATGTGGGAATCTCACCATTAGGCTGCAAGGTAGGCTCATCTATAAAAAAATTTCCAGGGTTGAATTTTGAGGCTTCATAAAGTATTAGATCCTCAATATTGAAAGTCTTATTTATGACAAAGCCTTCAGGAAGGTCAACTACATAGGTTTTATCATTGATTGTATGAAGAATCTTAAATGGGTCTGCAGCACGTATGTTCAAATTCTTAAACGGATCCAAATGAAAACCATTCCGGATGAATCCGAACCATCACTTCGTCACCAACATCAAGAGTTTTAAATTTTCTTCTTGTATCTGTTATTAACGTGTAGTTAAAATTATTCTCATTGATTTCCTTAGAAATTTCTCTATGCAAATCATGAAGGCAAAATGAAAATGTGGATGTAGACTCTGTGACTTTGTGATGTTCTAACACAGGGGTAAAATCTATGGGTTGCCAAGTGACTTGAGAAGGGATGGTGACTCAGGTACACTTAATGGAGGTGACTGGACAGACTGAATACAATTGAGAGACTGGTCATCATCTTTTTCATCAAAGTCATCACTTACATTAGGTTCATAGGTAAACTCATTGTCAGGTTCATCAGCGATGACTGCGGTACCCTCTACTATATTGATCCTACTTGGGCTAGGACAATTGTCAGCAACATGGCCGTATCCCTTACAGTTATAGCACTTAGTGAGAGGATCAATCTTGGAATAGTCTCTTTCAGTGTTCTTATCCGTGTTGTCATTTCTAAGTGGATATGAATTTGGAGTATGTTTATTTGGGTAAAGACTTGTTAGGGTACTGAGGAGAGGAGTGCTCACGAGGATTCATTCTGGAGGAATGATCCATTGAATCGCTGGACTTGTAATGAGAACTTGCTTTAAGGGAATCCATATCGAGGACAAGAGCATAAGCTGCCGCTAATGAGTCCCCATTTCTATGAATTAGCTCGTTCCTAAGGTCGGCCCGTAGTCCATCCCTGAACCTAGAGAGAGTTTGTTCTTCACTCTCTTTACCTAATGCATTGCACCGAATAAGGAAGTCATCGAACTTATCAACATATTCTTGTGTGGATTTACTTCCTTGATAAAGTTGGTTTCATAAATCTAGCAATCGGGTGTGGAACGATAACGGTACATATCTCTCAGTGAGCTTCTCTTTCATGGCTTCCCAAGTGGCTATGGGTGCCAGGCCTCGGCCTCTGCGGACATGTTCAAGATTGGTCCAGTGTTGTTGAGCTTTACCCGTCAATTTCATTGTGGCAAATTTAACCTTCAGAGCTTCGCTCATGTCAAACCACACAAAGTAGTGGTCCATGGTATGGATCCAATCGAGATAAGCTTGGGGTTCCATGTGGCCTTCAAAATGGGGAACGTCAGCCTTAACGTTCTTCTTATATTGTTCGTCAGGGTCACATTCTTGACGTCGATCATTACGAACGTTCTCTTGAGAGATCTGACGATTAGCATGAAGCTCAGGGGCAACCGTTTGATTTAATTCTACTTTCTCAAGCCTCTGATTGATATTGGCAAGAGTTGCTTGAATGACAGCTAAAGTAGCGGAAATATCAGAGTTGTCCATTTCAGGTCGGTAAGGTCTAGGGTTTCTAATTGGGTGATTTGGGAGGGATAAGAAAGGCTCGTCAGGATCTGTGATGGTGCTGCGAAGACGCATTCACCAAAAAGGAAGAACTAGGGGTCATTTTTTTTTTAAATTTTATTTTTAAAATATTAAATCTGAAATGATCAAAAATAAAAAAAGAAAAATAAAAGACTACACAATCCTAAATGAATGCAAAAATTGATGCCTAAATGATGCAAGAACTAGGGTTTTAAGAACAATCTTAAAGAATTAATTTTACCAACATGTAATGTGAATCAAAGTTAGAATTTTAAACAATTAATCGGTTTTGATGGATTTTTAAGGATTGAATTAAGTTTAACAAGCCTAATTAATAATTCAGTTCTAACAATCAATAATTAAATTCCTAAGCGTTCTTGGCAAGTAACAGATGCAATATTGATTCGTACTCTAATTAGGCAAGTGGAACACTCAATCTCGATATTTGTGGTCAACAGTTAAATTGAATAATATAATAGAGATGATAAAGCAGTATAATACTAATATTCGAAAAGTGAAAAGAGTATACCGGGATTCGAAGAACAGTTGTGACAATCGAAGAAGCTACTGCTCGAGTGGTTGGTGGCTGACGTTGCGAGGTGGGGGAGAAGCACTGCGGTTGCTGCTGCTCGCTGCTGTCATGGCTGTTGAGTGCCGGAGAAGGCAGAGCCACGCAAGGGGGGTCGCCGGCAGGGACTTTGCGACGTTGCTGTTGTGGGAGATGGCAGGGCGTGGGGGCGGCGCGACGCTGCAAAACAGCAGGCGCGTCGGAGCTAGCGGCGTCGCAGAGAGGCGACAGGAGGAGGAACACGCACAGGGGAAGAGGAGAGGGGGGTCGTCGCGGCTTGGCTGGCGCTGCAGAGGGAGAGCGCTCTGGTTGCTGGCTGTCGGGGGGCTCGACTGACAGCCGGAAAGAGGAGGAGAGGGGGAGATCGGGAGTAGGGCGGATGGGTTCGGGAGAGAGGCTAGGAGAGGGAAGACGATGGATAGAGAATGGGGATTAGGGTTTTGGGTATTTTATTTGGGGATTTGTTAATTTGAGGGTAGATTTTAGAGTTAATCACTAACCCTAAAATTGTATTAGGATTTATCACAAACCCTAATTAATTGGATCTCAATTGTATTACACAAAGGAGACGATGAAGAGCAAAACTCAACACAATAATTTTTTTAAATTAAGAATAGCATATCTTTCTCATTAATCTCAGGACCTATAAATAGGCTCAAAACAAATCTCAAAAGATTCTAAAAATCTCAAAAATATTCTAATGCAAAAAGAAAGATTACATATGACTATAATTGCCAAAAAATAAATAAATATGGTACTGAAATAAAATACTAAATTAAATAGAATTGATGTCCTCATCGTCTACACCCTGACCGCCTTTGCTGCCTCTCCCTCACCACCGGCTAACCCTTTTAACCCCTCCATCACCACTCGACACCGGCCCCCACTCCAAATCCCCTTAATTTTGAAACCCTAATCCCCAAATCCCCTCAAGTCTGAAACCCTAATCCCCAAATTTCCAATTCAAAACCCTAATTCCCAAATCCTTATCTGTAACCCTAATATTCTTATCAAGAGTTATCTGTGGAGGAGTACAACCTCATAGACGTTGACGATTGGCGTCGTTCTTCTTTTTCCATCCGTGGCAGCGACACTATCATCGAACGCCGGCAATTTCTTTCCATTCTCCATTATTTCTGGTACTGCCTATCGTCTTTATAATATTATCCGAATTATCTACTGCCCAGAAATATTGAGTGTGTGTGTTTCTACTTTCCAATTAGCGTACGAATTATTATTGAATATCTTACTTGCTAATAACACTTATATTTGTTGATTGTTAGCTTTGAATCTTTAATTGAGCTTGTTAAACTTAGTTCATCTCTTGAAAATCCATCAAACCAATCATTAGTTTTAATTTCTAACTTAATTGGTACTACGTATTGGTAAACTTAATCTTTGATATTCTTTGAAAATTCTCTACTTAGGGTATCAGAGCGAAGGTTTTTAAACCCTAATTCTTGCATCATTTAGCTATATTTTTTGCATTCATTTAGGATCATTTTAGGTCATTTTAAGGTCATTTTTAGATTTGAAAAATACATCATTTTAGGTGCATATACATCACGTTTCCCTACATTTTAGTAAGCACACGTCCCTACGGCCCTGAGTTTTTCCGCCTTTGGTGAATGCGTCTTCACAGCACCATCACGAATCCTAAAGAACCTTTCTTGTCCCTCCCAAACTATCCAATCAGGAATCCTAGAAATCAGCGAGCCCCTCGTCGAACTGAAATGGACAACACTAACATTTTCACTACGCTCACTACCATTCACAACTCTCGCCAATATCAATCAAAGGCTTGAGCAAGTGGAATTGAATCAAAATGTTACCCTTGAGCTTCATGGTCAGATCCCTCAAGGAAATGACTGTGACGACCGACATCAAGATCGTAACCCTAACGAACAATACAAGAACGTAAAGGCCGACGTTCTCCACTTTGAAGGCCATATGGAATCCCAAGCTTATCTCGATTGGATCCGTGCCATGGACCACTACTTCGTGTGGTTTGACATGAGCGAAGCTCTGAAGGTTAAATTTGCCATGATAAATTGACTGGTAAAGCTCAATAACACTGGACCAATCTTGAACATATCCGCAGAGGCCGAGGCCTGGCTCCATAACCACTTGGGAGGCAATAAAAGAGAAGCTCACTGAGAGATATGTGCCATTGTCGCTCCATACCTGATTGCTAGATTCGTGGAACCAACTCTATCAAGGGAGTAAATTTACCCAAAAGTATGTGGACAAGTTCGACGACTTTCTCATTCGGTGCAATACTTTACGTGAAGAGAACAAAGAACAAACCCTCTCTAGGTTCAGAGTTGGACTACGAGCTGATCTTACGAACGAGCTAATTTATAGAAATGTGGACTCCTTGACAGCAACTTATGCCATTGTCCTCGATATGAATTTCCTTAAAGCAAGCCCCCCCTACAAGTCCAGCGATTTGAGAGATTATTCCTCTATAATGACTTCCACTGATCCCTCTAGATTTAAGTCCTATTCTCAGTACCTCAACAAGTCTTACCCAAGTAAGCTTACTTCAAGTCCCTATCCACCTAGAAATGACAACAAGGGTAAGAACACTGAAAGAGACTACTCTAAGATTGATCCTTTTACTAAGTGTTATAAATGCAAAGGATACTGATGTAAACTTAACCCTAAATAAAGAATTTTCAAGAATATTTAAAGAATAAGTTTACCAACACGCAATGTCGATTAAGTTAAAAAATAGACTAATGATTGGTTTGATGGATTTTCAAGAAATAAAGTAAGTTAACAACCCCAATTAAAGGTTCAAGTCTAACAATCAACAAATATACTTAAAGTGTTATTAGCAAGTAAGATATTCAATAATGATTTGTACGCTAATCGGCAAGTAGAAGCGCACTTACTCAATATTTGTGGGCGACAGATAATTCAAATAATATCCTAGAGATGAAAAGCGGTAAAGGAGAATGGAAAGAAGTTACCGGGGTTCGATGAACGTGTTGCCGCCACAGATGGAGAGGAAGAAGTGGCTGGATCTGAATCTTGCTCAACACTAAACAACAACTAACACTCAATCAAAAGTCGCAATCAAAAAATTCGGATCTAAGTTGATTTGGGGATTAGGGTTTAAGATTTTGAATTGGAAATTTGGGGAATTTAGGGTTTTGGATTTTGTGGGGGTTTGGAATGGGGAAGGCTGCGATTGTGATGGTGGAGGGTATAGAGGTGGTCAGAAGGGTGATGGTGAAGAAGGAAGACGACGGTGGGGGTTGTGGTTGACGACGACGGTGAAGGGGGAAGGTGACGGTGGGGGAGTGGGTTGTCGACGGCGACAGCGAAGGGAGGAGGCGACGACAGTGGGGGAGTGGGTTGTCGACGGGGTTGGGAGGCAGCAAGAGGATGCGGTCGTGGTGGTGGCTGAAGAGATGAGGGATAAGATATTAGGTTTGAGGTTTAATTAATAGGGATTTGGGGGTATAGTTAGAGTTTCTCACAAACTCTAAAATTTCTTAGGATTTCTCGCAAACCCTAATATTTTTTTATAATATCACACACACAACAGGAGAATGAAGAACAACTCAACACACAATATTTTTTTTAATCAATAATAACCTACATTCTCATTATTCTCAAGACCTATATATAGCTTCAAAACAAAATCTCAATACAAATCTCCGAAATATTCTACTGCAAGAAAATAAATGGTGCAAATTGCAAAACTACTACATATGGCTAAAATGCCTAAAACAAATAAAAATTGCTGAAATAAAGATAACTATGCTACTGGGGTAGCCATCCTAGACGATACTTGCGTTGACAAAAGCGCCCAAATCGTCTTGAACTGATGTCCTCATCAGATACGACCATGTTGCTAGCAACTGCCCCAGCCCTAGTAGGATCAACATTATAGAAGGTACTGCTGTCATTGTTGATAATTCCAACAATGAGTTTTCCTATGAACCTAATGAAAGTGATGACTTCGACGAAGAAGAGGATGACCAGTATCTCAACTGTATTCGGTCGATCCAATTACATCCTTTGAATGTAGTTAGATATGCATTGTCCCAACCAAAAGAAGAAGATGATTGGAAACACACTGCTATATTTCAAATCTTCACGATAATAGGTGGCAAAAACTGTAAGGTGATTGTTGACAGTGGAAGTAACATCAATGCTGTCTCTTCAGCAGTCATAGCCAAGATCGGGCTTAAAGCTGAACTCCATCCACACCCATACAAAGTATCTTGGATTGATGTGACAACTCTCCAAGTAACACAACGTTGTTTGGTCCCTGTACATTTCAAAGCCTACAAGGAACAAATTTGGCATGATGTGCTCAAAATGAATGCGGGTCAAGTAATTTTAAGGAGACCTTGGTTATATGACCTCGATGTGACAATATATGTGTTAAAGTATAGAGACTGAAAACAATACTTTATTGGATAATTATAACTGAATACACTGCCTTCTATATATATAAGAGTACAAGGATTAATTTTTAGATTATTTCAGATGTGGGACTAAAATTAAGACTACTTTAACAATATGGTCGATCCAACCAATGTGTATTCCATCACGACGGAATAAAGATAAAGCTCATATCCGTGAAACCACAAACTAGTCCATCTGTGACAACACCAACTCCCTCGAGAAAGGGTAAGGAAGTAGCTTATATGGGTCAAAAGGAACTCATGGAAGAAATTGACAAAGAGACAACCGTTCTACTCACGGCAAGGGAAGCCCCTAAAAAGTCTTAGCCACCCATCCTTCCCCTAGTCACTCCTGTCCTTCAGGAATGTGCAGATATGTTTCCTGCTAACCTCCCCAACCTTACCCCCACTGCGTGACATCCAACACACTATTGATATGGTTCCGGAAGCAAGTCTTCCTAACTTGCCACACTATCGGATGAATCAGACGGAACATGCTGAGTTGAAAAGGAAAGTTGATGAGTTATTGGCAAAGGGCTTCATTAGGGAAAGCTTAAGTTCTTGTGTAGTCTCTGCTCTGTTGACGCCAAACAAAGATGGAACCTAGCGTATGTGTGTGGACAGTCGTGCCATAAACGAAATCATGGTGAAGTACCATTTTTCCATTTCCCGTTTGGATGACATGTTGGACATGATGTTTGGTGCCACAATCTTTTCCAAGATTGACCTTAAAAGTGGCTACCACCAAATACGTGTTCGTCCTGGTGATCAATGGAAGACCGCCTTCAAGACGAAGGATGACCTGTACGAATGGATGGTCATGCTATTTGGAATGACGAATGCCTCGAGTATGTTTTTGAGAATTATGACACAAGTACTCCGTCCTTTTATGGGCAAGTTCCTTGTGGTGTACTTTGATGATATTCTCATTTGCAGCCGATCCGTTGGGCAACATCTTGACCATATGTGACAGGTGTATGGTTTGAGGAAGGAACAACTTTATGCTAATCCTACCAAATGTACATTTCTCTCTGGCCAGACTATTTTTATGGTATTTATTGTCTGCCAAAAGAGTATCCGGTGACAGAAAAGATAAGGGCTATTATTGAGTGGCCTGAGCTCTGCAACATACGTGATGTGTAGAATTTTCCTGGTCTTGGCAGCTTTTATCTTCAGTTTGTGTAAGGATTTATCACAATCATGGCTCTGATAATCGACTGTTTGAAGAAAGATGAATTCGTCTGGTCGAAAGCAGCCACGAAAGAATTCAAATAGATCAAGCAAAGAATGACTCAGACACCTATCATTAGGTTACCTGATTTCACTAAAGTCTTCGAAGTAACGTGCGATGCTTATGGTATTGGTATATGTGGAGTTCTCAGTCAAGAGAGTCACCATGTTGCCTATTTCAGCGAGAATCTGAATGAAGCAAAACAAAAATACTCTACTTATGATAAAGAATTCTATGTGGTAATTCAGTCACTTCGTTATTGGCGACATTGCCTCTTACTGCAAGAATTTGTCATCTTCTTAGACATGAAGTCCTACGATTCCTCAATTCTCAATAAAAGCTGAATTCGAGACATACTCGATGGATAAAGTTTCTACAAGAATATTCGTAAACCATTAGGCGTAAGAAAGGGGTTGATGATAAGGCTGCGGATTCACTAAGTCGTTGTCACATGATCTTATTGGTTTTGAGAGATTAAAAAACGAGTATGCCTTTTGCCCAAATTTTCACGAGATCTACACCTCTTTGAAGGATGACATCACTCGAGTGATAGATGATTATCCCTTTAATCGCTCCAAACTATGCATTCCTAGTACATCATTACGAAAGTATCTTGTTTGGGAATTGCACGCTAGTGGCTTTGCTGGATACTTTTGGCATAGCAAGACCATTGATGCTGTGGAACATAGGTTTTACTGGCCTATGCTTAAAAGGAACGTTGCGAGACTTGTTAACATGTGTCATACTTGTCAATTTGCCAAACAACAAAAACAAAACACAGGTTTGTATACTCCGTTACCTGTTCCCAGTCGCCCTTGGGAAGATGTCAGTATGTATTTTGTGTTAGGCTTACCGAAAACACAAAAAAACACGATTTCATTATTGTCGTCATGGACCATTTTTCTAAAATGGCCCACTTCCTCCCATGTTCGAAAACATTCGATGCATCTCGTGTAGCTCAAATCTTCTTCTATAATATCATGAAGCTACATGAGTTGCCAAAAACAATTGTGTCTGATAGAGATGTGAAATTCACGAGTTACTTTTGGAAGACCCTATGGCACAAGATGGGAACAAAATTGAAATTCTCTTTAGCCTTCCACTCACAGACTGATGAATAGACTGAGGTTATCAATTGGAGTTTCGACAATCTCTTGCGTACTCTTGTGGGAGAAAACTTAGGAACTTGGAACTTAAAGTTTACTGTTAATGAATTTGCCTACAACACATCAAAGAATAGAACCGCTGGTATGATTCCACATGAAGTTGTGCATAGTTATCGACCTAGGTAACCCATAGATCTTGTCCCCATGTTAGAACATCATAGAGTCTCAAAGTCTGCATTCACATTTGCATCCCGCATTTATGATTTGTATAGAGAAATTTTCAAGAAAATTAGGTGAATAATTTTAACTACAAGTTAAGGGCAGATACTAAAAGAAAATTTAAAACTTTTGATGATGGTGACGTGGTGATGGTTTGGATTCGTCCGGAACGGTTTTCAGTTGCATCCGTTAAAAAATTGAATCCACGTGCTGCAGGCCCATTTAAAATTTTGCATAAAATCAATGATAATGCCTATGTCGTTGGCCTTCCTGAAGGTTTTGGCATAAGTAGGACTTTCAATATTGAGGATCTAGTATCTTATGAAGGTCTAGAATTTAATCCTAGAAATTCTCTTATAAATGAGTCTACCCTGCAGCCTACTGGTGAGATTCCTAGATTTCCCCTCTTACCTAAGGCTACTTACCCACCGAAAGAAAAACTGAATAATATTTTAGATGATTAGATAATCTCTACTAAAGATAGTGGTATTCATATGTATTTGGTGAGATGGAAGAACAAACCGGAGTTGGAAGACACTTAGATTGATCATGAAGAGCTCCAACACTTGGATCCAAACCTTTTGGAGCACTATGACAGGCGCACTGGTTTTGACTCGACTGGGTCGAGCTCTCTCCCACCCATAGAGAATGATGAGGACATCGGTTCGAGACGATTTGGACAATTCTATCAGCGTGGTATCGTCTAGGATTGCCATTCTATTAGCCTAGTCATTTTAATTTCATCACTTTTAGTTATTTTGGCATATGTAGTAATTTTACTATTTGCACCCTTTATTTTCTGCATTTTTTATATTTATTTTGATTTGGAGATTTGTTTTGAGCCTATATATATGCCTTTAGACTAATGAGAAATTAAGCTTTGATTGATTAAAAAATTATTGTTTAATTGAGTTATGCTCTTCATTCCTCTCTTTGTGAGACATTGAGAAATTATTAGGGTTTATGAGAAACCCTAAACTACACCCCATTTCCCTCATCCTATACACAACTGCCACCTTTCCTTCCCTTTCTCTTTCTTCCCGAACCCACAACCCCCACCTGCCGCTCTCTCTCTCTGTGCTCCTGATCACGCTGAGCCCCCTCTCTCCTCCACCCGGCATCTCACCGCTCTCCTCAAACGCCTCGACCACCCTTGCCGCCTGCCTTCTTTCCCTCTACTTGCACTCCCGAACCCCCTTTCTCCTCCAATCGACATCATCCCTAGTGCCTCTACACACTGATCACCTTTGGTGGCTCTCCCTCACCACCGATCAACCCTCTCAACCCCTCCTTCACCACCTGACACCGACCCCCACTCCAAATCCCCTCAACTTCAAAACCCTAATCTCCAAATCCCCAAATCCCCTCAAGTCCGAAATCCTAATCCCCAAATTTCCAATTCAAAACCCAAATTCCCAAATTCTCATCTGTAACCCTAATCTTCATATCAAGAGTTATCTGTGGAGGAGTACAACATCATAGACATTGATGATTGACGTCTTCTTCTTCTCCATCCGTGGCAGCGACACTGTCATCGAACTCCGGTAATTTCTTTTCATTCTTCATTTTTTGTGGTACCGCTTATCATCTCTATAATATTATCTGAATTATCTGTTGTCCACAAATATTGAGTGTGTGTTTCTACTTGCCAATTAGCGTACGAATCATTATTGAATATCTTACTTGCTAATAATACTTAAGTATATTTGTTGATTTTTAGGCTTGAATCTTTAATTGGGCTTGTAAAACTTAGTTCATCTCTTGAAAATCCATCAAACCAATCATTAGTTTTAATTTTTACCTTAATCGGCACTACGTGTTGGTATACTTAATCGTTAATATTCTTGGAAAATTCTTTACTTAGGATTATTTGTCTGCACTTGTCTGCACTATGCACATGTCAATGTATGTATTGTTTATGCTCTCATGCTATATATACTTTGCCATAGAAACTGAATCGGAAAGAATGCAGGTTCAGTTCTTTAAGGTTTGTCTGCAATTCATAGTATGTGTCATGCGATGTACGATATATCATATGATAAGCTATACGTACTGTATGATATAATGCGATTCACAAGCAAAACATGTATCACTTGTGTATCCTAGTTTACAATAAATTATAGGATAATGTGCATCACACCATTTGATGTGTCTTCTGAAAAGATACACTTTAAGTGTAAAAAACTATTGCCGCTGAATCTGGTGTGGGGGCAATAGATAGAATTCGTGGATTCGTAGGAACTCGAATAGGCTGAATCTGACCTCTTCTCGGGCTGATAGGCCGACTCCTTGGTGCTCCCGTGGACCTGCACAAACGTTCGAAATACTGCGATGGATCTCGACGACAAACCCTCCGACGCTCTTATGAATACCAGAAAGAGTGAAGGGAAAGAGCTTGAGTGGACAAAGAGTGATCACCTGTAACAGTAGGAGGTAGGGGGTATTTATAGTCGCTGTGGGGATATGTTTCATGATAGGAATGAATCCTTACTTCCCGATGTGGCTGGATAGAGGTGGTTAGAACCACCTCTTCATTATAAGGACGAACCAGGATTTCCTCCTATCCTGTTGAACTGGTCCTTAACGGGTTTAACCCGCTCTCTACTGAACGGATCTGTTCATGGGTTATCGGATCCAAGAGGAGGGGTCCGGTTCCCGTTTTGGACCTATTTGTAGGTTAAATTACCATCTTACCCCTGTAGCTTCAAGATTCGTGCCCAATTTGAACGGTCCTGATTTAACCCTATTTTTAGCCATATC
This sequence comes from Hemerocallis citrina, assembly GCA_017893485.1. NCBI lineage: Eukaryota > Viridiplantae > Streptophyta > Magnoliopsida > Asparagales > Asphodelaceae > Hemerocallis > Hemerocallis citrina. The sequence goes on along the minus strand of CM030358.1, from coordinate 407,068,037 downwards.
ACGAGCCCCTCACTCCCGAAGACTGAGGTAGCATTTGGCCCAGCTTAAAATTATCTTCTCTTCTCCTTTAGAAGGAGAAGCTGGACCAAACGCATATTTTGAAAAGCTCTACAGAAGGAGAAGTAGCTTTTTTTTAATGAAGAAGAGGAGCTTCCAAAGAAGCCCTCCAGAGTAACTTTTGTCTTCTCCTTTTTTTTACCTGTTCTCTTTTTTTCCCCTTCCCACATATCAAACCCTCACAACACAAATTTCCCCCTTCCCCTTCCCCTTCCCTTTCCTCGCCGAATAGTCGCCGCCGTCGAACGCCGCCCTATCCTTACTTCGCCGGACGTCGTTGATCTCTCCTTTCGAACGCCTTCTCGACTAAATCCTTAGCCTTCTTCAGCCTGAGACTTGTAAACGATCTGACCTCCTTGATCACCTTGATTTTTGCAGCAGCATCGAACTACTCCAGTTTGACATCAAACGCGGTCTTCTCTGCAACTGGCAAGGGTTGGAAGTGAATCAAGAATCAATTTCCAGGAGAGATGGTTGACTGAAACTGGATTATGATGGATTCTTGATTTTTCCTCTGATGTTTTCAAATGGATAAGAAGTTTTGCACTTTGTTCTTTAGGATTCCTTCAATCTGGAAAAAATAGAAATATATAACATTTACGAAAATTTCACTGAATAAATATTGTGGAAAGCAGCTCAGCAACTTATAAATGTTAGAACCAAAAAGTTGATTTTGAAAGTGTCAAGGAGTCACCAATCCAAGAACTATTGTAGCCTATACACTCGCCTAACTATGGTCCTCAATAATGCTATCTATGACTTATTAAAATGTTCATCTGATTTATTTGCGTTACGTTTTGATGAACCAATACCTGTATCTTCAATGAACCATTCTTAAATAAAATCAAAAGCTTAAATTGAGTATAAAAGTAGCTTATAATTGATATCTTATGCCAAACAACTTCTATCTTAAAAGTAGCTTTGAAGTTAAAAAAAATTAGACTTTCCAAACAGCTTCAGCTTTTAATTTCAAAGTTCACTTTCTGGCTTCTCCTTCTGAAGTAGCTTCAAAACCCAAAAAAAGCTAGGCCAAACGCAACCTGAATTGATTCAGCTTTTGAGTAGTAGTTTTGCTGTTTTAATGGCGTACGGAGTTTTATCAGAGTTCTAAAGAGGGGTTTCGGATCTTAAACGAGGCGTAATGATGTTTTTCTGAGCTGGTAGTATTCCCAAGATTATTCTTAGGCTCTCTTGAATTTTTGGTGATTTTTCCCAATTTTAAAATGTTTTTCGGATCAGTTATTTAATGTTGCGAAGCAGCAATCTAATTTCAAGAAGCACCAATTAATTATTCCAACAAATAATTATTCACTCAGGAGCTTCAAAATATTTTTCCCGAGTCTATAATTATTTTTCAGAATTTTTAATTAATTTTTCGCAATTTTTAAATAATTAATTCAAATTATAATTAAAATAGAAGGAATAATCAAGTAGAATAATGGCGTGGCGCTATCTAGGCCGTCGATCACACCTGGGCGCGAGTTCTGAGATCGGAAGATGGATCCGAGGCGTAGCTGTATTTTTCCGTGTTTGGGGATCGGTGGCAAGAGCCTCGGTACCAGTTGCCGACCCTCTTAACTCTTTGGCACGCAGACATGAGCTCGACGGTGTCCGAAGTCTTGGAGGTTCGGCGAGTGTTGCCGAAGTCGAGAAGGACCTCGAGAAGGCGACACGTGTCCACTTAGCGTTGACTGGTCAACACTTTTTCTCACGTTTGGAGCTCAGTGGCAAGAGCTCTCGGATCATGTTGCCGAGGTCCTGGGGGTTGACACGTGTCCTCTTGGCGTTGACTGGTCAACGATTTTTCTCACGTTTGGAGCTCGATGGCAAGAGCTCTCGGATCAAGTCACCGAAGTCTGGGAGGATGACATGTGTCCGAGTTGCATTGACTGGTCAATGCTTTTTCTTGCGCTTGGAGCTCGGTGGCAAGAGCTCTCGGATCACGCTGCCGAAGTCTGGGAGGCTGACACGTGTCCAAGTTGCGTTGACTGGTCAACGCATTTTCTTGTGTTTGGAGCTCGGTGGCAAGAGTTCTTGGATCACATTGCCGAAGTCTGGGAGGCTGACACGTGTCCAAGTTACGTTGACTGGTCAACGCATTTTCTCACGTTTGGAGCTCGGTGGCAAGAGTTCTCGGATCACGGTGCCGAAGTCTAGGAGGCTGACACGTGTCCAAGTTGCGTTGACTGGTCAACACATTTTTTTGCGTTTGGAGCTCGGTGGCAAGAGCTCTCGAATCACGGTGCCGAAGTCTGGGAGTTTGACACGTGTCCAAGTTGCGTTGACTGGTGAACGCATTTTCTTGCGTTTGGAGCTCGGTGGCAAGAGCTCTCGGATCACGCTGCCGAAGTCTGGGAGGTTGACACGTGTCCAAGTTGCATTGACTGGTCAACGCATTTTCTTGCGTTTGGAGCACGGTGGCAAGAGCTCTCGGATCACGTTGCCGAAGTCTGGGAGGCTGACATGTGTCCAAGTTGTGTTGACTGGTCAACCCATTTTCTTGCATTTGGAGCTCGGTGGCAAGAGCTCTTGGATCATGTTGCCGAAGTTTGGGAGGCTGACACGTGTTCAAGTTGCGTTGACTGGTCAATGCATTTTCTCACGTTTGGAGCTCGGTGGCAAGAGTTCTCGGATCACGTTGCCGAAGTATGGGAGGCTGACACGTACCCAAGTTGCGTTGACTGGTCAACGCATTTTCTTGCATTTGAAGCTCGGTGGCAAGAGCTCTCGGATCACGCAGCCGAAGTTTGAGAGGCTAACACGTGGAATGCTGACGATAGCGACATGTTAAAGGATTTTTGGCCTCTTGCACTTCCTTCATTTATTGTCGTCTTGTGATTAATGGGCCGGGCTTTTTGGCCTTTTGAGGCCCGTTAGTCTCGATTAGAGCGCCCCCTCTATAAAACTCCACCCCCATACTTCATTTGCTCACTTCTCTCATTTTAGCTCAGGCGATTCTTCTTCACCGCAGGGAATTTCAGGCGAGATCCTGTCTCATTCCGGCGTCTACTCTGACCGTGACTGTCCCATCAAGGTAACACTAAATACTTAGTTTATTTTTTAAAGAATGTCCACCGTTCTGCCGAGGCAAGAGACCTCCCCCCTCTCGCACAAGTGTCTTCTAGTCAGGTCCCTGGCATCGACAAGGGCAAGGCTGTGGCAAGTTCAGCTTCGGTAGTGGTGGAGACCAGGGTCGAGGTCGAATGGAGGATGGGGGAGTTCAGGAGACTGCCAGGGGAGTTGACGGGGCTGCATATGGTTCGGGAGATCCCGGATGGCCAAGCGGAGCAAATTATCTATGGTTTGGGGCGGAGCTTCGAGGAGAACGAAGCTAGAGAAACCACAGAGGCGGACGAGACGACGTCTATTCTGACCGAGGCCGATCTTGGGCTGATCCGGGATAGTTTTCAGATACCGAAGGAGTTCGATCTGCTGCTTCCTGGGTCCGGGGTGAGGGTCACCTCGCCGCTGTCGGAAGACATGTGTTTCTGGCCGGTCGACGCTTTCTTGGCTGGAGTCTGGCTCCCCCTTCATCACTTCGTAGTCAAAGTGCTGAGGTGGTTTAGGATATGCCCCGTTCAGTTCATGCCGAACGTTTGGAGGCTAATTAACGGGTTCGTCCTCCATTGCCAAGCGGCGGGCTTCGAACCGAAGTTGAGTGTGCTCCGGACGGTATATCAGGTTCGCCAATTGCAGAAATCGTCCTACCGCTTCTATCTGGCTCCGAGGCACGGGGCGAGGCTCGGTAGCTGCCCCGACTCAATAAAGCATTGGAAAGACAAGTTCTTCATCATCCGGAGTCGAGGTCCGTGGGGGATCCCCACTACTTGGGTCGAGTCTATCACGAAGAGAGTCAAAGAGAGTCCAACCCTCGGCTCCGAAGAAGACAACATGGTTCGAACTCTTCTCGATCGTCCAAAGTTCGATTGGAAGGACCTGACGAAGGAGCTGCTTTACAGGGGGTCTTAACCAAATAAACCCCAGTACGGCTCTTTTTTTATATATATACTTAGGCCGGTTCTCTTTGTTTTCGTAAGCTATTTTGTTCGTATTCAACTTCTAACTCTTCTGTCTTGTAGGATCCATGGACTTTGATGACATCATGGCCGAACGTGGGCTTCTGAGCAGCAAAGCTACGAGAAAGAGGAAGAGGGTCGCCACCAAGGTAACTTCACCCAAGCCGAAGACCTTCGGCGCTGTTGTGGATCGGCCCCCACAGCGGGCCGAGGTTACACAGATGCCGGTGGCCCACGCAGCAAGGTCGGCTTCAACCGATTCGGCGGTGTTCCCTCTGTCCGCCACTTTAGGCTTAGAAGCCCCGCCGCTGACCGTCGACGTCGAGGTGCTTCTGATTGAGGTGCACAAGAAGATCTTCGTCCCGGACTGGCAAGTCCGCAAGCATGACGGATTTCTAGGTGACTCGTCGACCTGCATGCAGGCGGTTCGACACCTAGCTACCCCGAAGGACAGGTCTGCTATAGCATTGGGGACGATGCGCTCGAGCGGCGATGTCGGTGAGTACTGATTCAATCTGTTTTTTTGTTTGAATAGTGGGTTTTCTTTTAAGGTTAAACATGTGTGTTCCGCTTTCTCGCAGATGAATTGTCACTTCGGTCATCTCATGGAGAAGATGACCGAACAAGAGAAAGAATTGATTCAGGAGGTCGACAGAGCTCGAGCTGAGAAAGCTTGGATCGCCAAAGAGCTCGAGGAGTTGAAGATAGAAGCCGAAGGGAAGTCTTCGAGGTTGGAGCACCTCGAGGCTTTGGTCGCTAAGCTCGAGGCAGACAACACTAAGCTGCTTCAGGCGGTTGAGCTGGTGGCGAAGGAGAAAGAGGATGCCGTGGCGGCAGCGATGATTGCAGCGGCAAAGCAGGCAGAGGAGCAAGCTATGGGGAAGGCGAAGGGTTTCCTCGTCGCGAATATGGCAAAGGCTTATGCCCGCGCCATTGATCAAGTGAAAGGCGTATCCAGACGTGGATTGCGCCGGATGGCGTCTCTTTCCGGACCCTATCCCCGGCTTCGACGACGCCTCGGAAGGTGATGACGATGATGAAGAGGTGGAGGCTCCCGCCGGGGTTGACGAGACCGGGGCTGATGCGCCTTCGGAGGTCACGCCTCTGGCGATGGTGGCAGCATCGGGGACTTCTTCCGCTGTGGATCGCTCGGCAGAGGTCAACCCTTGACCTGCTTGTTTTTTCTTTTATCTTTATGTACCGAAGCCATATCGCGGACTGACCACCGCTTGTATATTTTGATTTTAATGAAACTTTTTGAACAAGTGTTGGAGTTCGGAATTGCTTGAGTCTGCCCCACTCCTGAGTTGTTTTGTGGTCGACTTGCTTAGATTTAGCTTTGCCACGTAGTGTCCTTAGTCTTCGATAATTTATTCGCTGTTCGGGACTTTTTTTAGATTGCCGAAGCGCTACCACTTGCCGAAGTGCCTCAGGTGGCCGAAGTGACACGTCTCAAGGCTGGCCTAGGGGCGACGAGGTTGGGGCTCGCTAGGACCAAAGAGCGGCTTCGCGAAGTGGAGTGGGAGCTTCGCAAAGTGAAGTGTGAGCTGAATCATCTGAGATCGACCTTGGTTCGTCGAGACATAGAGAGGAGAAGGTTAGAAGAGAGGATTAACGAGACGACCCTCGAAGGCAATGAGGTGGGCACGTCGGCGGCCGCCAACCTCGGCTTGGGACTTAGGTGCCTTCGTCACTCCCTGACCAAGGCGACAATGGAGAGGGACGAATTGAAGAAGGTTACTGTTGATAAGAGCATGGAGGTTGCTCATCTTCGATAGACAATCACCGACGCCTCTCGCGGTGCAGGCTCGATGCGACTGCCTCGTCTGAAGATAACTGTGAAGGACGACTCGCTTAAAGAGCGCATTGTTGAGCTTGAGGCGGAGAACGCTCGTCTTCGACTGCGACCTGAGAGAAGCACTGTCAGAACTACCTCTTCCACTCGGGAGGAGTATGATAGGCGTTAACGTTCTGCGTGTTGGATCCTGTAGACGTGGCAACAAACACTAGGGGGAGGGTGAATAGTGTTTATTAAAATTAAATTGCGGAATAAAGATTTTTCTTCAGTGCAGTCGACTTAAAGAGTGAACCAGTCGACTGAGTTAACAAAATGAAAAAGTAATTTAAACAAGTCTGTGTAGTCGACCTAGAGTTGGAACAGTCGACTTAACAACCAGAAAACTATCAGAGTATACGAGTCTGACCAGTCGACTTATAAAGTACTCAGTCGACTGTCCAGACAAGTTTCACAGAAACAACACAAACTAAGAAAATATAAATGCAAGTTAGAGAGATACAACCACAGAGTGCACACGATGTATCCTGGCTCAGTCCTCCCGACTTACATCCAGTCCCCAAGCAACCCACTTGAGATTTCCACTATTCTTAAAAAAATTTACAAGAATACCCTACGGCGTTCAGACAACAACCTTGTCTAACCCGTAGTCCTTTCTCTCAACCAGAGAAAGCAACCCACTCTTCCACCAAGAGTGACAAACCTGACTCTACACCCTAGAGTCCTACTCTCCAACCGAGAGGAAAAGAAAACAATAAAAATTGTTTACAATCAACCTATAGCCTTGTTTGTGATTGTGATATAGTACGTGGCTAAATGGTTGACTTCTATATTCAGTCCAAAACGAAATCAAATGTTATACTGGACTGAAGACAGAGAACCAAGTCTTAGTGAGTTGAAAGCTTTTGTCTCTTGAAAAATGTAAAACTTAAGTTCTCAAAGAAATGCTTGGAGTATTAGTAGTGTCTTTAACAGTGGATTCTAACCTCTATTTATAGAGATAGATTCACTGGACGTTGGGAATCAGTTGTTCAACTGTCAACCAACGGATCTAAAAAAGATTTGAATTTGAAAAACGATTTTAAAAATAGAAAACTGTCAAACGCACTTGAACAGTCGGCTGGGTTGCCATGATGAGTCAACTGGTCAGAGTTTGAATAAGATTAGGCAGTTTTGTACCAACTCAGTCGACTGGAGCAAGTGGCAGTCGACTGGTACGCAACAGCTGATATAGTTCAAGCTGTTTTGACTTTTGGTTTTGAAAAATCACACATTTAAAAGAGTTATATGTGAGTGTATGTGTGTGTGACAAGGCTGTACATCATTCTAAGACTCAAATAAAGCAAAATATTACATTTGTTTACAAGACATAAAAATATATGACACTTGAAGCATAGGTCTTGACTTGAGTCTTGAGTGAAGCCATTGTCTTTATCTAGAGCGTGTGCTTGTTCATTTGTTCAGCTGTATAGTAATGAGGCTTTTGTGTATTCAACCTACAATTATATAGTATAGCACAGATACATGTTGCAGTGTGTTGTAATCATCAAAATCAAGAATCAACACTGCGAGCTCGCTCTTCGCTCGCCCCTTATACATCGAAACCGCGGAGATGTGCAAAGTGGGGTGGCAGCTTCGTTGAGCGGAACATCTGTTGGGGCCACCATTAGATCTGGTGCGGACGATGCTTCTCGGCTCGCCGTACCGGGATGTCTGTCGAAGTAGGGCATTGGCAGCACAACCTTCGTCACCCACGCGTTTCTCTTAACAGTAGTATCCCCACCCCTAGGAGGTGCTGAAGTAGCTTTCTATACTCTTGTAATCTTGGTTTCGCAAGTTTTGTATCCCGATGTAAGGTTGAGTCGGTTGTTTGTAATTAGACTTGTCTCTCAAACTTTAATGAAATAATACTTGTTTTGTGAACTTGTGTGCTTTGCTTGCGTTTGCAATTGTCAACAGTTGTGGGAGCAATTCCGAATGGTGAACCACTTCGTACTCGCTTACAAGCAAGTAGTTGACGTGGAATCAAACCAAGTGTTGGACTCCGAACTTGTCGTTTAGAGAGTATCAACGGCTGTAGGAGCAATTCCGAATGGTGAACCGCTTCGTACTCGCTTAGAAGCAAGTGGTTGAAGCAGAGTCGAACCAAATGTTGGACTCCAAGCGCGTCGTTTAGAGAGTACCAACGGCTGTAGGAGCAATTCCGAATGGTGAACCGTTTCGTACTCGCCTAGAAGCAAGTAGTTGAAGCGGAGTCGAACCAAGTGTTGGACTCCATGCGCGTCGTTTAGAGAGTACCAACGGCTGTAGGAGCAATTCCGAATGGTGAACCGCTTCGTACTCGCCTAGAAGCAAGTAGTTGAAGCGGAGACGAACCAAGTGTTGGACTCCAAGCGCGTCGTTTAGAAAATATCAACAGCTATAGGAGTGATTCCGAATGGTGATCCGCTTCGTACTTGCTTAGAAGCAAGTAGTTGAAGCGGAGTCGAACCAAGTGTTGGACCCCAAGCGTGTCGTTCGAAGAATCTCAGCAGTTGTGGGAGCAATTCCGAATGGCGAACCACTTCGTACTCGCTTAAAAGCAAGTATTTGAAGCGGTGTCGAACCAAGTGTTAGACTCCAAGCATGCCGTTTTAATGCGAAAATTTTTGTAAGTAGAGTTAGACTACCCAAAAATAGAGAACTTGCGAAGTAGAGTTAGACTACTCATAAATAGAGAACTCGCGGGGAAAGATTGCTTTTATTGAAAACAATTAGGCTGCCGCTTCTAAGTTGCGAGCCGCTTTTACATTTCGATAAAGAAAATACAAGTAATTAGACATGTTTTCTGGAGCGTTCTCGGGGAAGTTGCTTGGAGCGGTGTTTAGACACCCTCTTGGTATTTCATCAAGTGCTCTGCATTCCATGTCCTCGGTATTCTCCTGTCCCCCGGGTCTTCGAGTTGATACGCATCCGGGAAAATAACTCTGGAGGTCCTATACGGTCCTTCCCAATTGGGTGCCAACTTGCCTTTTTTGCTTGGATTGGAGATCGACAACTTGCTTGGATTGGAGATCGACAACTTTCGGAGCACTGGGTCTCCCTCTTTAAGGTTGGCTGGCTGTACCCTCTTGTTGTAAGACTGAGTGATTCTACGGCGGTAGGTCTCTTGTCGAATTGCAGCTCTTTCGCGGACCTCGTCTATGAGGTCTAGGAAGTTGCGAAGCTGGTTCGCATTCTGTGCTTCACTGTAGGCTATCAGTCGGGATGAAGGTAGGCCCACTTCTAAGGGGATGAGGTGAGGTTGAAGGGGGACTCCCCCGTCGGAGTTCTTCTGGTGGTGCGATAGTTCCAAAGCACATTGGGGAGTTGTTCGACCCACAATCCCTTAGTGGATTTGTCAAGACTCTTCTTTAGGCCAGAGAGGATTTGTCGATTTGCGTTCTCCGCTTGGCCATTGTACTGAGGGTGAGCTATCAAGGAGAACCGCTGCTGAATGCCAAGGTCGACGCAAAAGTTGCAAAAGGTTGCTCCCGCGAATTGAGTCCCGTTGTCTGTTACGAGGATGCGGGGTACCCCGAACCGGAAAACGATGTTCTTCCAAAAGAACTTCTGGACCTTGTGCTCGGTGATTGTCGAAAGAGGTTCAGCCTCGATCTATTTTGAGAAGTAGTCTATCGCTACGACTAAGAACTTTAGCTGGCCCGACGCTGGAGGGAAGGGTCCGAGCAAATCCATCCCCCACATTGCAAAGGGGATTGGACTTGCTAAGGAGGTGAGTTGTGCTTGGGGCAGGCGACGAATCGGGACGAATTTCTGGCAGGAGTCACATTGGCGGACGTACTCCTCGGAGTCACTCAGTAGTGTGGGCTAGAAGTAGCCGTAGTTTAAGAGTTTCCAGGCGAGGGATCTCGCTCCCGAGTGCGCGCCGCACAGACCATCATGGGCCTCCTTTAAGGCATAGAGCGCTTCCTCCGGGGAGAGACACCTCAGATAAGGACGGCCGTCAATCTGAGTGTAAGAGTTTTTGTACATGACCCCGTCGAGGAGTGTGTACCGCTCGGCTCGTGTCCTGATCCTCCTCTCCTCTCTCGGATCTTCGGGAAGGACTCCATCTCTGAGGTACTCGAGGAGGAGCTTCATCCAGTTCTCTCTAAGTGTTAGGGGGTAGGCTTCCATCGGCTCCGGGCTATCTTTATCAATACTTGGTCTGAGGAGGACCTCTATCAAGACGGCCCGTTCTAGATCTTGGAGGGATGAGGAGGCGAGTTTAGAGAGAGCATTCGCCTGTGCGTTTTCCTCTCGAGGAACCCACCGGAGTTGAACATCTTCGAATAAGGCTAGAAGCTCCCTGATATTCGCCAAGTACTTGGCCATACGCTCGTCCCTTGCCTCGTATTTTCCTGACACTTGGTTGACGACCAATTGCGAATCACTGAAGACTCTGACCCGCTTGGCCCCGGCTTACGAGCCATGCAGAGCCCCACTATGAGGGCCTCATACTCTGCTTCGTTGTTTGATGCCGGGAAGTTTAAGTGGAAGGAGTATTGGAGGACGAAAGCGTCTGGACCGGTCAAGATAACGCCAACCCATTCCGTCGGCGCAAGAAGAACCATCCACATAAACGGTCCAGACCAAGGGGTCGGCAGATGACTCATAATGGCCGGGGATGGTGCTCTCCACAATAAATTCTGCCAGTGCTTGGGCCTTGATCACTGTTCTCGGCTGGTAGCTGATATCATGTTGGCTTAGCTCGATGGACCACTTCATAAGGCGCCCGGAGGTCTCGGACTTGTGGAGAACTTGCTTGAGTGACTGGTCGGTAAGAACGACCACCGAATGAGATTGGAAGTAGGGGCAGAGCTTTCGGGCCGCCATGACCAAGGCGAGAGCCATGTTCTCCAGCTTCGGGTAACGGAGTTTGGCGTCCCAAAGGACCTTACTCACATAATAGATTGGCCTCTGCGTTCTGTCATCTTCCCTTACGAGGACCGCGCTGAGGGTTTGCTCCGAAGCGGCGAGATATAGGTAGAGGACCTCCCAGTCGTTGGCTTGCTCAAGAGCGGGGGGTTAGCTAAGTATGCCTTGAGCTGGTCGAAGGATTCTTGTTGCTGTTGCCCCCATTCGAAGCCTTTAGCCCCCCTGAGGGCCTTGAAGAAGGGGAGGCACTTCTCTCCGGACTTGGAGAGGAATCGCCCAATTGCTGCGAGGCGCTCCGTAAGCCTCTGTACATCTTTGATGCTGGAGGGAGGAGCCATTTTGAGATTGGTATGGATCTTCTCGGGGTTGGCCTCTATGCCCCTCTGACTGACCATAAACCCTAAGAACTTGCCGGATGAGACTCCGAACGCACACTTGTTCGGGTTCAGCCTCATATTGTGCCTCCTGAGCACCCTGAAGGCTTCTTGAAGGTCGAGCACATGTTCCTGTCCACGGGTGCTCTTGACCAACATTTCGTTTACATAGACTTCCATGTTTCGGCCAATCTGGTCTCGGAAGACCCTGTTCACGAGGCGCTGATAAGTAGCTCCCGCGTTCTTCAAGCCGAACGGCATAACTCGGTAGCAATACAAGCCCTGATCCATCACGAAGGAGGTCTTCGAGATGTCGAGAGGGAACATCCGAATCTGATTGTACCTCGAGAAAGCATCCATGAAACTAAGGAGCTTGTGTCCGGAGGTCGCATCGATCAGGGCGTCGATACTTGGAAGGGAAAAAGGGTCCTTCGGGCACGCCTTATTGAGATCGGTGAAGTCGATGCATATCCTCCAGCTCCCGTTGGCTTTCTTGACCATCACCACATTGGATAACCACTCGGGATAGTTCACCTCCTGGATGAACCGAGCGTTGAGGAGCTTTTCGACTTCTTTGATCGCTTGTTGACGCTCGGGAGCGAACTTGCATCGCTTCTGCTGAACGGGCTTGACGGCCGGGGCAACGCTGAGATGGTGCATTAGGAGCTCCTCGGATATCTCAGGCATATCGGCCGCGGTCCAGGCAAAAAGATCGCGGTTCTCCCTTATGCACTGGGAGATGTCTTCTTTGATGGAGGGGGAGAGTGCCTTGCTGACCCGGAACGTCTTAGTGGCGTCTTCCTCTGAGAAGGCCACTTCTTCTAGTTCACCCATTGGTTCGGAGATGGTCTGGCTACCCTCCGGTAGGAGCTTGAGGGCTTCTACGGAGAGGATCGGGCCTCCCATTGAGGTCATATAGCACTTACGAGCCGCCTCCTGACTCCTTCTCATTTCTCTTACCCCTGTGTGGGTGGGGAACTTCATCTTCATCTGGTAAGCCGAAGGGATGGCTTGGAGCGCGGCAAGGCCTGGTCGACCCAGGATCACGTTGTAGGCAGCCTTCACGTCCACCGCCATGAAGTCCATTGGCTCTGTGCGGGTGACTGGGGTTTTGCCAATGTCGAGAGTTATGACTCCCTCGATCGTTAGCTGGCTTGAGCCGGTCTCTTGATAGCTGGAGGCCTTTGAACGCCTCCAAGAAGAGGATGTTGACCGAACTTCCATTGTCCACCAGCACCCGGCGAACATCGAAGTTGGCCATTTTGAGGTTGATGACAATGCCGTCGCAGTGGGGTCTGCAGACGCCTTCCAAGTCCCTGTCGGAGAACGTCACAGGGACTCCTAGGCCCTTAGGGGGAGGATGGCTCTGCACGGAGTTGACTTCCCTAACGAAGGCTTTTCGGGAGGAGTTAGAATCTTCCCCTATTGGGCCTCTGTGTATCAGGTGCAAGATGGCCTTTACTTCGGCCTCTGGAGTCTCTGCGCGCTGCTCTGTTCGCCTATTAACCCCCTGGGTGGTGGAGGCGGATCAGCTCTGTCCCTCCTTACAAACCGAGCGAGTTGCCCCTCCGGATAAGGGCCTCGAGCTCGCTCTTCAGGGCCCGACAATCGTCAGTGTCGTGCCGATGGTCCCGGTGGAAACGACACCACTTGTCCCGGTTTTTTTTCTTCCCGGGGGTGTTCATCTTCGGAGGTGGCGGCAGGAGACCTTCATTCCCAATCTCCATCAGGATGGTGGAGACACTCACATTGAGTGGGGTAAACTTCTTGAAGCGGGGGAAAGGACGCCGCTGACCCCCGTTATCCTTTTGGAGCTTCTTAGCTCCTTCCTCTGCAGTCTTCTGTTTGTTCCCGGAAGACGACCTCTCCAAAGTGGGGCGATTGAGAGCCTCTTCAGTTCGGATGTACTTCTCGCTCCTAAGGAGGAGCTCGGAGAAGTTCCGAGGAGGCTTCTTGGCCAAGGAAGCACTGAGGTCGGGGTTGGTGACATTGGATTGGAAGGCAGCCGAAGCTACCGACTGATCCAGGGAGGCGATGGACCTGGCTTCTGCGATGAACCGCTTGACATAATCCCTCAGCCGTTCGCCCTTCTTTTGGCTGAGGAAGAGCAGCAAGATGCTCGTCTTCTCGGAGTGGCAACTGCTCACGAAATGCGTGAGGAAGAGACCTTCGAACTGGTCGAAGGAGAAGATAGACGCCAGTGCAAGCCGAGAATACCACTCCCGAGCTGACCCCTTGAGTGTGGCCAGGAAGGTCTTGCAGAGGAGGGCGTCGGATGCATGATGGATCATCATGAGAGTTTTGAAACTCTCGATGTGATTTGCGGGGTCCGACTCCCCGGTGTAAGTTTCGAAGTGTGGAGGCTTGAAGTTGTCTGGGACAGGGGCTTCCATGATGGTGCGGGAGAATGGGGGCCTGCTTGGGCGGAGGTTCCTCACCCGTTGCTCCTCGTCTCTATCTAGTTGGTCGATGCGCATTTCCATTTCATGGTGACGGCGGTAGACTGAGTCCTCCCTTCGGTCGTACCTTGCTGAGCCCCGAGACTCGTCCTCATGTCGAGGAGGGCTGGGGCTACGACGGTGATGGCTCTGAGTAGGTGGAGGACTGATAGAACGACGGCGGTTACTCGGAGTAGGCCGCGGACTTCGGGAACGGCGGTGGTGATCAGGAGAAGGGCGGCGGTGGCTCGGAGCCGGCCTAGGACCTAGGGAACGACGGTGATGGCTCGGAGCCGGCCTAGGACTGCGGGAGCGGCGATGATGGCGGGGAGCTGGCTGAGGGTTGGGAGCCCGATGGCCGTTGTTGGGGGCGGCGTTGAGCGCCCGAAGTACCGCCTCGTGGAATTGTTGAAATTCCGCCCTTGTGACGGGGCCTCCTGCTCGCGATTGACTCGAGCTGCAGGACGGCCAGCCGGGAAGCGGCTTCGTCTTGGGCAATGCTGGGGTGACTCTCTCTGCCTCCGCAGAGAGTTGGACCCCCTGCGGTCCGTTCGGTGGGGAGATCGGTCCCTCTGGTGTTCTCAGCGAGGGTTCACATCGCAGGTCCGCCTCTCATCCAAACAGTTCCGAAGGTCAGGCCCAGGCTCGTTCTGCCGATTGTTGAGCATGTCCCACGGATCCTTTGGCGTCGGAGGGCTATGGGAGGCCATGGAATCTGTGGAGGCGCTGTGGATGGAGACCCACATTTGGTGGAGAGGATGCTTTTGGTGACTGCGTCGAGAGGGCTCCCCAACAGTAGCTCAGGGCCCGAGAGCCTACTGAACGGATTGAGGGTTCAGCTGTTCGAGTGGTAGGGTTGGTTGGATGGGCGGAGGTAGGTCCTCCAGTGGAGGAGGAGGAATAGTGGAAGTGGTTTTTCGGTTGGAGTTGGCGGATTTCCTCTTGGGAGGCATTGTTGAAGTAGCTTTGGTAGAAGGAGGAAGGTTGGATTGCTATCCGAGTGTTCCCACAGACGGCGCCAATCTGTTGCCGCTAAATCTGGTGTGGGGGCAATAGATAGAATTTGTGGATTCGTAGGAACTCGAATAGGTTGAATCTGACCTCTTCTCGGGCTGATAGGCTGACTCCTTGGTGCTCCCGTGGACCTGCACAAACGTTCGAAACACCGGGATGAATCCCGGCGACGAACCCTCCGACGCACTTGTCAATACCAGAAAGAGTAAAGGAAAAGAGCTTGAGTGGACAAAGAGTGATCACCTGTAACAGTAGGAGGTAGGGGGTATTTATGGTCGCCGTGGGGATATGTTTCAGGATAGGAATGAATCCCTACTTCCCGGTGTGGCTGGATAGAGGTGGCTAGAACCACCTCTTCATGACAAGGACAAACCAGGATTTCCTTCTATCCTGTTGAATTGGTCCTTAACGGGTTGTAACCCGCTCTCTGCTGAACGGATCCGTTCACGGGTTATCGGGTCCAAGAGGAGGGACCCGGTTCCCGTTTCGGACCTGTCTGTAGGTGAAATTACCATCTTACCCCTGTAGCTTCAAGATTCGTGCCCAATTTGAACGGTCCTAATTTAACCCTATTTTTAGTCATATCAAAAACGATAATGTGCATTCGCATCATAGCAGAAGATACACTTTACTGTTCTGGAGAGAAGTTCAAATTATCATACATATATTGAACTAATTATCTTGGAGCATTTGGTACATATAATGAACCAGTTATGTGTTTTCGATATGGTTCCAATTTAGGGTGTGTTTGATAAGATACACATAATTAGTTTGCATTACATATAACTAGTAATATACATGTGCGATGCACGTGTTAATTTAAAAAATATAAGTGAAAAAACTGTGATTTGCACGTGCAAAGCACGTTTTAATAAATATAATTTTTTTAAAGTAAATGTATTTTTAAAAAATAATATAATATAGCACATGCGAGGCAGGTGTTAGTAATATGTATATAAAGGGTATAATGGGAGAGTTGGACGTGACGTGCGAAGCACGTGTTAATAAAAAAAATTTAAAGTAAAAACTCTGATGCGGTGTATGTGTTAATTTAAAAAAAATTAAGTAAAAAAAAAATATGCTTTACGTGCGTTGCACGTGTCAATTTAAAAAAATTAAGTAAAAAAATGAGATTTGGAGTTGCACGAACAACACGTGTTAATTAAAAAATTTAAGGAATGGGAAAGTTGGAGTTGCACGTGCAACACGGGTTTGTTTGCTGACAAATTACAACTCTCTCCCATTATAATATAGAGATGAACTAATTATGTTCATTTGAGAGCATCCACAGTCGTTCAATGTAAAAAATGGCAAAATGCATATTTTGACAATCCATTTCGGCAAAACGGTGCAGTCGTCGAATGGCAAAAAAATGCATAAGTTCGTTAAAAAAGAAACAGTCATTAAAAAATAATTTATACAAGCCGAAACTTAGAAAATATTAATAAAAAACACGGGACGTCCCAAAGAGAAGAAAATTTTTTCAAAATAACCGATGTTTCGTCCAGGTTTTTTTGCAAAAAAAAATTGCAAAAACAATTTTAACAAATAGTTTGTAAAAAATATTTCTAAAAACAATTTAAAAAATTGCAAAAACAATTTAAAAATTTACAAAATTAATTTTAAAAATTATTTTTTAAAAAATAAATTGGATTGGGACATGGGATGAAACATCATGTTCATTCCCACCCTTAAATTCATTTAACCGGTTATTTTATTTGGTTTTTAATTTTTTTTACTTCGGACGAAAAATGATGTTTCATCCGATCAATTAAAAATATAATTAAATAATCCAGACGAAACATCGTCTGCTATAATATGCATTTTGCTATTTCGAATGCTACTTTTTCCTTTCTACTGTAGCCCAATTGAAAAAAAATGACAAAATAGCTCACGACTTTGTGCGCTACAGTAAAAAAAGAAAGACAAAAATGGCAAACAAGCAAACGACTGTGGATGCTCTGATACGTTTTGGAGAGTAATTGAATAAAAAGGTTTAGGAGAGAAGTTCAAATTTAACTTGCACTTGCATCAAACCAAACACACCCTAAATGAAAAAATGAAAATGGTAAGTGTGATTATATACTTTCACTTATTTGACAATGCGAAACCCTATCTCGGTACCAATTTTTTGAACCATGATTCATATATAAATGCGCACACAAGCAAACACAGTGACAGACATGTGCATTTATGTTATACATATTTGTAGTTCTGTATTTTTATTTATATTTACGTGTAATTAAATACTATATTTACTTCACATGCTGTGCACATGTTCACTTTTACCATTCCCACAAACTCAGAAAATTTTGTCACCACTATTGATATGGTTGTTGATGATATTCTTGCTTTGAAATGAATGGTGGCTCCACAAACCCATAGGTTTGCTTCACACAACGAATTTTGGTTATAATAGTTATGTTATATTTCCATTTATGCATTAAGATAATAAGACATAATGTGTACCAAAACTTATTAAAGCATACGATTATTTACTTCATACACAACCAGCTCATCTTCAACTTTATGTAGAACAGTATTTTGTATCTCACTTATTCTATTGAAACAGATTACAAGTTTCTGTATTTTCTCGTTTTCGATTAACATATAAACAAATAAGTATTAAATGCATATCGTAGTTTGTAACGAATGCAAAGTATTATTCAAAAAAGTAGAAAATGTCTTGAAGTAGTGTCCAAAATGTTGGGAATTGTCCTGTGCGTGTCTATGAAGTGAGCAAGATGTGTCCAACGTTTACAGTGCCCACTTTCATATACCTTTTTCGAGTAACAGTTCTGCTTTTTATTTTTATTAGTCTTGAAAGATGATTTCTAGACTACTATTCTAATTTTTATTTTAGTTTTTTCTATTTGCAGAATTTTAGGAGTTCAGCTACACCATTCCCCTTTTGGCTAATTTTCTTTCTTCTCGAGTATTATAACAGCTATAACCCTTGACCGTATGAGAAAAGTAATCATTCGTGATTTCTTTCATGTCAACATTCCATGTTGGAGTCCTCACATCATAGTCAGCGTTTTAGCAATTATTTTTCTTGCACAAAGAAGGCAGGTTTAGCGGGGATCTATCCGATGCTTCTTTTCTCTCAAGTTATCTCAGCTATTCTCCTTCCAGCTTCAATGGTTCCCATTTTCCAACTATCACCTTCCAGATCGACTATGGGTGCTTTCAAGATATCATCTACTATAGAGTTCCTTTCTATGGCTGCATTCATTGGGGTGCTTAGTACAAATTTAATCTTCATTCTAGAGCTACTATTTGGAGGCAGTGGATGGAAAGTTGATCTGAGAGGAAATGTCGCAAGTGATTTTACGCTCCTCTATTTTTTCATTATTTTCCTCTCCCTCGCATCCCTCTGTTTCACACTCTATCTGTTTATTACATCATTAAGATCTTCAGACAAGGTGCTAACCAAGCAATTGGGGCCTCGAGAGAATAATGATTCATTCAGGTCTGACAATGAAATATTCCTTAATTCCTCTTTTGATCATCAACGTGGTGGTTCTAATCCTGAATCTTTGCTCGGTAACTCTATAACAAGTGACCTTACTGTACAAACTAATGTGGCATGTGATCTAGACCAGTCCTCTTGCACAGCTGACTTTAATAACAATGAGGTTTCTGCCGGTGCGTTTACTAATGGGTTGAAAGCTCTTGAAGCGAATGTGATACCATATGTAACTGCTGAGGACAGCGGCCAAGTTAGTTTGACTGGGCCTCTAGAGCTCTCTGGACCCATGACGAGTGACAAGAGAGTGAATGATGCCAATAGAAATGAAAAAATCTCCGGATTGACTCGTGGAGCAAAGCGGCAATTTGCTGCAATTCTAGATGAGTTTTGGGGGCTTCTGTTTGACTATCATGGCAACTTTACTGATGAAGCAAAGAACATAAAAGCTACTTTCTTGTTGAATTTAGGTGTTGAACAAAGTCCTACAACTATATATGCGGAAAGTGCAGGATCTCAGAAGAGCCAGGTTGATTCGCATATACATTTGACATTTCCATGATGAGGACATCTTTCCAGTTTAGGATTTTTATTTTATTTCCATTTTTATGTAATCTTTTTGTAATTTTTAGATTCTGAGAATATTTTGGAGATGTGTTTCAAGATGTAATTGAGCCTATTTAAAGGCCCTGAGATGAATGAGAAAGGCATGCCATTATTGATCCAAAAAAAAACCTGTGTTGAGTTTTGCTCTTCATTTTCTCTCCCTTGTGTGATACAATCGAGATACAAATTAGGGTTTGTGATAAATCCTAATCTAGTTTTAGAACTAGTGATTAGTTCTAAAATTTATCCCCAATTAAAAAAAAAAATCCCCACAAATTTTCCTAAATCCCCAAACACAAAAAAAAAAAAAAAAACCCCTAACCCTATTTCTTCACATACCCGCCGCCACCTTCACCATCTCTTCTCCTTCCCTCTTCGTCTCCCGTGCCCAATTCAAATCCGCAGAACCCAACGCCTCGACCCGCACCCACTCCCTCATCGACTGAACCACAACCCCGATCCCCACAAACAACCACCCATCGATTCCCTCTTCGGATCTCCAACAAACCCCAACCCTAACATCCTCCACTCCCGCTCCTCTCTTCTTCTTCCTCTCGATCAAGACCCTCACCCCACAGCCATCTCGAATCCGAACCCTAATCCCACTGGACCCCGACGATCGCTGCTGCTTCCCCATCCTTGCAACCTGCGCCGCCCCGTGCACTCCCGCTCGCCGTCGCACCTCGCCGACGTCGCCAATCCCGCTCGCCGCCTCCCCTCATCGCCGGAATCAGATCTGCCAACTGCGTTGGCTTGGTTGCTGCCCTGATCTGCCAACTGCGTTGGTTTAGTTGCTGACTTTGCTCCCGGGTTGCTATGATCTTGGTTGCTGTCCGTTCCTACATCTACGCTGGGTTTCTTCACATTCGGTATACTCTTTCCATCTCTTCCGTATTTATGTTTTACTGCCTTATCATCTAGTATATTATCTGATTTGACTGTCGACCACAAAATACTGAGATTGAGTGATCCACATGCTAGATTAGGGTACGAATTGGTATTGCTCTTTTTACTTGCTGAAACACGTAGGGATTTACTTATTGATTAAGATTGAATTATTAATTGGGATTGCTAGCATCTGATTCAATTCTTGAAAACCCATCAAACCCGTTAACTGTTTTAAATTTCTAACTTAGATCAGAACTTTCATGTTGGTAAAATTAACCCATTAAAATTCTTGGAAAATTCTCTATTTTAGGGTTGGTTTTACATCATTTTGGTATCAGAGCAAAGGTTCTTAAAACCTTAGTTCTTGCATCGTAGGCATCATTTTTGCATTCATTTAGTATCGTGTAGTCTTTTATTTTATTTTTATTTTAGTTTAGTTTAGTCCAGAATCATTTAAAAAAAAAAAAAAAAAAAAAATTAGGACACACTCTATTTCACACTTTTGGTGAATGCGTCTTCGCAGCACCACCACAGACCCTGAAGAGTCTTTTCTATCCCTTCCTAATCACCCAATTAGGAACCATAGACTCCCCAGACCTGAAATGGACAACCCTGATATCTCCACTACCCTAGCTGCCATCCAAGCAACTCTTGCCAATATCAATGAGAGGCTTGAGAAAGTGGAGCTAAATCAAAACATTGTTCCTGAGCTTCATGGCCATCGTCAGATCCCTCAAGGGAATGTTCATGACGATCGACGTCAAGAACGTGACCCTGACGAACAATATAAAAAGAACGTTAAGGCTGACGTTCCCCAATTTGAAGGCCACATGGAACCCCAAGCTTACCTTGATTGGGTCCGTGCCATGGACCACTATTTTGTGTGGTTCGACATGAGCGAAGCCCTTAAAGTTAAATTTGCAACTATGAAATTAACGGGTAAAGCTCAACAACATTGGACCAATCTTGAACATGCCCGCAGAGGCCGAGGCCTGGCACCCATAGTCACTTGGGAGGCCATGAAAGAGAAGCTCACTGAGAGGTATGTACCGTTATCGTTCCACACCCGATTGCTAGATTCGTGGAACCTATTGTATCAAGGAAGTAAATCCACACAAGAATATGTCGATAAATTCGATGACTTCCTTATTCGGTGCAATGCGTTAGGTAAAGAGAGTGAAGAACAAACTCTCTCTAGGTTCAGAGCTGGACTACGAGCTGACCTTAGGAACGAGCTAATCTATAGAAACGTGGACTCAATAGCGGCAACCTACGCCCTAGTCCTCGACATGGATTCACTTAAAGCTAGTTCTCATTCTAGGTCTAGCGACTCGAGAGATCATTCCTCTAGAATGACCTCTACTGACCCACCTAGACCTAAGCCTCCCTCTCAGCACCCCAACAAATCTTACCCCAGTAAATCTAATTCAAATTTTAATTCACATAGAGATGAACATAAGGGTAAGAACACCGAAAGAGATTACAGTAAGATTGACCCTCTCACTAAGTGCTATAAATGTCATGTTGCTGGCAACTGTCCTAGTCCAAGTAGGATTAATATAGTAGAGGGTACCGCAGTCATCGCTGATGAGCCCGATAATGAGTTTACCTATGAACCTAATATAAGTGATGACTTTGATGAAAAAGAGGATGACCAGTCTCTCAATTGTGTTCAACCTATCCAGTCACCTCTATTGAGTATACCCGAGACATCCATTCCTTCCCAAGTCACTTGGCAACCCATATATTCTACTCATGTATTAGAACATCACAAAGTCACAGAGTCTGCACCCACATTTGCATATAATATTCATGACTTGCATAGAGAAATTTCCAAGGAACTTAATGAGAATAATTTTAACTACAAGTTAATAGCAGATACTAGAAGGAAATTTATAACTTTTGATATTGGTGACGAAGTGATGGTTCGGATTCATCCGGAATGGTTTCCTGTTGGACCCGTTAAGAACTTGAACATACGTGCTGCAGGCCCATTTAAGATTCTACATGCAATCAATAATAGTACCTATGTCGTTGACCTTCCTAAAGGTTTTGGCATAAGTAAAATTTTCAATATTGAGGATCTAGTACTTTATGAAGGCTCAAAATTCAACCCTAGAAATTTTCTTATAGATGAGCCTACCCTGCAGCCTAATGGTGAGATTCCCCCATTACCTCCACTACCAGATACTACTTACCCATCGACAGAAGAGTTAGATAATATTTTAGATGATCAGATAATCTCCACAAGAGATGGTGGTATGCACAAGTATTTGGTGAGGTGGAAAAACAAACCGAAGTCGGATGATACTTGCAGTGATCGTAAGGGGCTCCCGCAACTGGATCCAGATCTTTTGGAGCACCATGGCAGGATCACTGGTTTTGACTCGACTGGGTCGAGCTCTCTCCCACCCGGAGAGAATGATGAGGACATCTTTCCAGTTTAGGATTTTTATTTTATTTCCATTTTTATGTGATCTTTTTGTAATTTTTAGATTCTGAGAATATTTTGGAGATGTGTTTCAAGATGTAATTGAGCCTATTTAAAGGCCCTGAGATGAATGAGAAAGGCATGCCATTATTGATCCAAAAAAAAAACCTGTGTTGAGTTTTGCTCTTCATTTTCTCTCCCTTGTGTGATACAATCGAGATACAAATTAGGGTTTGTGATAAATCCTAATCTAGTTTTAGAACTAGTGATTAGTTCTAAAATTTATCCCCAATTAAAAAAAAAATCCCCACAAATTTTCCTAAATCCCCAAACACAAAAAAAAAAAAAACCCTAACCCTATTTCTTCACATACCCGCCGCCACCTTCACCATCTCTTCTCCTTCCCTCTTCGTCTCCCGTACCCAATTCAAATCCGCAGAACCCAACGCCTCGACCCGCACCCACTCCCTCATCGACCGAACCACAACCCCGATCCCCACAAACAACCACCCATCGATTCCCTCTTCGGATCTCCAACAAACCCCAACCCTAACATCCTTCACTCCCGCTCCTCTCTTCTTCTTCCTCTCGATCAAGACCCTCACCCCACAGCCATCTCGAATCCGAACCCTAATCCCACTGGACCCCGACGATCGCTGCTGCTTCCCCATCCTTGCAACCTGCGCCGCCCCGTGCACTCCCGCTCGCCGTCGCACCTCGCCGACGTCGCCAATCCCGCTCGCCGCCTCCCCTCATCGCCGGAATCAGATCTGCCAACTGCGTTGGCTTGGTTGCTGCCCTGATCTGCCAACTGCGTTGGTTTAGTTGCTGACTTTGCTCCCGGGTTGCTGTGATCTTGGTTGCTGTCCGTTCCTACATCTACGCTGGGTTTCTTCACATTCGGTATACTCTTTCCATCTCTTCCGTATTTATGTTTTACTGCCTTATCATCTAGTATATTATCTGATTTGACTGTCGACCACAAAATACTGAGATTGAGTGATCCACATGCTAGATTAGGGTACGAATTGGTATTGCTCTTTTTACTTGCTGAAACACGTAGGGATTTACTTATTGATTAAGATTGAATTATTAATTGGGATTGCTAGCATCTGATTCAATTCTTGAAAACCCATCAAACCCGTTAACTGTTTTAAATTTCTAACTTAGATCAGAACTTTCATGTTGGTAAAATTAACCCATTAAAATTCTTGGAAAATTCTCTATTTTAGGGTTGGTTTTACATCATTCCATCTGTATCAAATCACATTAGGAATTCGCTCATGACACACAGTTTTCCAGCTGCCCCATCAAATTATCTTTTGCATACAGTACCTTCAACTGAATCACAAGATTGGAGAGCAACTAATTATGGTGGTTTTCTTGCCCCAAAAAGCTCGCACCCATCAGATCCACCGATTAATGGCTCCAAAACTGAGGTAGTTCGGCAGGAATGTGCAGATACTGAAGATGGCTTCTCTAAATCTATCCACGAGATCTTGGATTGCAATAATACCTTGAGTAAAAATCATTATAGTCAATCTTGGGGCATGACTAGAGGGGATGAGCTTATATACAACCCATCCGAAACCTTGAAATGGGGAGGAAAAAATATATGTAGTGTAGCTGGTGTTCCTAAAGATTTCCTTACTTACGGAGAGTCAGAACGTTTACTTCTTCAATCTCTTCGATTTTGTATCTGGAAGCTATTAGGAATAGATAGTTCGAGGTGGTTATTTTGGCAGGGTGGTGGTTATGATGAGGAGTTGATTGATAATTTAGCAATGACTGAGATGCTTCTACAAAAAGATTCTCCTCCAAATGTGGATGATGGGATGGTCATTTTTGTTCCCAATGTTTTGAATTGTAGCAAAAATTGTATTTGGGAGGCTAGCCTAGTAGTAAGCTTCGGTGTCTGGTGTGTTCACCGCATATTAGAGTTTTTACTTGTGGAGGATCGACCAGAGTTATGGGGAAAATACACATGTCCTTAACCGTCTTCAGGTAAAATGTTCAAAATACCAATCACTTTTGCCTCCCTCCCTCTTTCTGTTACTCTTTTATATACTAGCAGTTCCTTGGATTATTCAATGTAGGGAATTCTTTATCCAGCTTTCTGCAAGCCTAGGGAAGCTTCTTCCCCTTGCAAGTGCCTTCAGTTGTCAAATAACAGCAAAGGAGGTTCAGGTATAACAAACCTTACAAGCAAAACATCCATTCTTGATCTGATCAAGGGATCTGAATCATCGATCTCAAAATGTAATGGCCGGGTTGGCACCAGCGCAGGTAATATTGCTTTTCCTAAAGGGAAACAGAATGTTGCTTCAGTTCTCAAGCACTATAGGCGCAGGCTTACCAAGTTATCATCTTAATTTAAGAAAAAAATACCCTTCTTTACAATTTAATTTTTCTGCTTGTCCCGCTTATGTTGTTTTGCGTGTCAAAGTTTCAAATAAGTGATATTTTCTTGTATGCCTTCAGACTTTTTTTAAAGCCAGGAGCTTGTGCTCCTTTTCGCATGTTAAAAGTTTTGCCTTTTATCTAGAGGACATGTTTGTAACCAATATTGTTTGTTATGAAGTAAAACTAAGCATAAACAATGTGTGGCTTGATTAAGTAGAAGAAAATTATATTTTTTCATATTTTCATCTCTATGATAGTTATAAAGGAACTAGATTTGCCCGTGGGCACGTGCCTACGGCACGTCTTCGGAACGATACAAAACACGAAAAGTCATGTAAACAGTAAAACAATAATTATGTAGCTCAAGTTTGAATAGTATGACAATAATTAGTTATAAATAAAAGTCTATGTTTCCATTAGTATATGTTGAAAAATAATTATAAATGAGGGTATAAAATCTAACTTCTTAGAACTTTAAGTGTGGAAAATAATGAAATTTAATTGTTGAAGAGATATTTGCTATTAAAAATTCTGAAAATTTACGGAACCGAAATCTTAAAATCTAAATTTCTAAGCAAATAAAGAAAGAATGGGATAGAGAGATAGAGGGAGAGAGAGAAAGAGATAAATATGAAAAAGTAAAGAGAGAAGAGATAGATAGTAATAAAGTAATGGGGTTTTTAGGGGGGAAAATTTGATTTTTGAGTTTGAAATTTTGGAGGAAAAATATGTTTTATGAGGTTTGATAAGGACCCTTGATTTTGGTGGGATTGATTGTGAGCCACTTGATAGCTTTCTTTGTAATTTATTATATAGATTGTTTTTTTTTTGACTTCCCAAGGAGTTGAAAAGAAAACAGAAACCTTCTGTTACACTATATATGCATCTCTTGTATGATCAATTAGAACTGGCCATGCTCTTTCGCTCTCTTCTGTATGGTCATTGAATTTTGTATTGATTTTTAATTATTTCATTACAAACTGTAGGGGTTAATTTGAAGCTGAATCATGTCTAGGTTGTTATTTTATTAGAAACCAACAGAACTTAGCTACTCCTTTCAGATTGTTCCTGGTTTTATGTATTCCTTCCAATTTAAGGACTTGGCTTCCAGTAAATTGATGAATTATTGGATTTTGAATTTATGGTTAGAAATTTCTTTGAACACATTCTTTTACTCTAATATATATATATTTATATATATGGGTTGGGGGGGGGGGGGGGGGGGGGTGCACAACCCCAAATATGCTAATTCCAAATAAAAGCACAACCACAAATATGCTAATTCCAAATAAACCACCAGGAAATGGTCATTTCCGGAGACAACTCAAATGTTCAGTTGACTAAAAAGGCCATTCGGGTTATCTAGCACTAAATGAGCTGAGAACATTCCGTTAAGTAATGGAATGGGGTAAAATGACAAAATTACCTTGTCTTTTTTAACCTAACCCTAGGAGAGCACAAATTTCAAACAACACGAGAAGTATAGTTAATGGTGGAGTGTTGAAGGGGGGAGGCGGAGAAAGATGAAGAAGGAAAAGGTATTAGGGTTTTGACTTGAGTTAAGATTTCACGTCGGGTTTAGTTAGGATTTCAAGTCATATTAAGTTAGAATGTCAGAATAGTTAGGATTTCACGACATATTTAGTTAGGATTTCAAGTTATGGTTTAAAAGGAGAAAAAGAAAAGGGTAAAAGAGTAACGTGACAACCGTGGTTGAGGGTTAATTATGGTTAAACTAATAAAAAGTAAAGAAGTAACCTTTTCGGAGTAAATTCAACTTTATGGGTGGTATATTTGAAAATAACAATTTGTGGGTGGCCTTGTTGGAGAAAGCCCAAAATTTTCTTGGTACTTTTATGAGATAATCCAATCTCGGGGACAAATTGTTCACTATGCCGAGGAAAAAGTAACATCTCCTGCAGTACATTTTGTTATACGAAACCAATTTGAGTGATGAAAGGAGATTGATCAGAAAGCATCCTTTTAAGATAATCTAGAGTTGGCATTATTAGCACCTAAAACCTGACACTACAATCTTTTTCATTGTGTAGAAGAACTCGAGGGGCCACGCAGGCTTACATCTTAAGAATTTGAAAGACTGTGATACAATTCCATGAACTATATCTGGCTGCAAGTTTTATTGCGTATCAGTTCAAAGTATCACATATCAGTCCCAGGGGAAATATCTTTCTTCCATGATTTTAAATGCATAAAGACATGGTCTTTTGTAATAACCCCCTTCCACTGTTGAACTTTCTTCTTCCTCTTCTTATAATTATAAACGGCGTGAGTTGTATCACTTCAAAAGAAACTCGATTTCCCGGCATTTTTTACGTCTTTACCGGCGTTTTTTTACGCCGGTGAAACTTTCACCGGCGTTTATAATAGCGCCGGTCCAAATGCCGCCGAAGCGAGCGTCGCGGAAAGGAAGGGGTCTACACCGGCGGTTTTAGTGGACGCCGGTAAATGTGACAACTACACCGGCGGCCAGAAAACGCCGGTGTATGGAGGTCTCTGAGTGCCGTTCTTTTACCCCCAATATACATTCACCGGCGGTCGTAAACCGCCGGTGTTTATCAATTCACCGGCATTTATAGAAACGCCGGTGTAGAATGAACGTATACCGACGGTCGTCGACCGCCGGTGTATGTGCATTTATGAGTGTCCGGTTTTCCCTACTTGCAAGCACCGGCGTGATCAAAAACACCGGTGTAGTTAGGTTCACCGGCGTTTTATAAAACGCCGGTGTTTCTTGGTACCGTTACAGCTAACGGCATACACCGGCGTTTAACGGCATACACCGGCGTTTGTGCGAACGCCGGTATATCGCACACAACAACTAATTCATTAGATAGACCGGCGTTTTATAAAATGCCGGTCTAGCTATGCCCGTTTGTTTTCCTTTCTCCGGGTTTCCGTTCGATTTCAATTTGCAATTTCATTTACAAAACCTGTAAACTAATTCACAACTGATTCAACCAATTTCATTGCATATTAATGCGCAAATCACAACCAAACACAAGAATAATAAAGTTTCACACGTGTCATATCCCAAATATCTCAACAAACTAATTAACAGTGTCATAATCACAACCAATCACAACCAAATTCACTGCAAAATTAACAGTGTCATAATTAACAAATTAATATAGCGACGAACATCCCAAATATCTCAACAAACCAGTCTGACAAATATCTCAAATATCCCAAATTAACAGTCTGACATAACTCTCATAAAAAAAACAGTCTGACATAACAGCAAGGAGGACATAAGAACAACAATCATACAACAAGGACACAAGAACAGCAAGGAGGACCACGGATTCATACCCCTCGAGGAGCTTCAGTTCTGACCATCAGAATTTTCTTCATCTGGGCGACCGCTCTGTGAAAAAAAAACAATAGTTTAATTCAACAGTAGACCACAATACAGAATATACATATTTTTTGAACTTGCAAAAAAATCTAACTGTATCTTAAATTATAAGATCAAAGTGCCAATTGCAAATGGAATTGTTAATGATATATAGAGAGGTAAAATAATTACATTGCAATGCTAAAAATCTAGTACTTAATTTTGTTTTTAAATATATCTAAAATAACAAAACAAATGAAAATTCAGTATCTAACTTGAAAATTTTATATTCTCCTCTGATTGGGAATATCCACTATCTAAAACAGTAAAACAAATGAAAATTCAGTATCTAAGCATGTCTTTCATGGATTGTTCAGACAATCCATGAAACTGTCATCGTGGATCGAAACCAAATATAAGAAAAATAAGAAAAATAAGATAGGGCTCATATCAAGTGTATTTTTAGGGAACTGTCATCGTGGAAGGAAACCAAATATAGAAGCCAGAAATGAAAACAGAAAGAAGAATGGTAGAGACTTTGGATACACCAGGCTAACATAGCGGCATTTTCCTCATCTCTCTCTCATCCCTTGTTTCCCTTCAGCACACGAACACAAAGAGACATCAGCAACAATAGCAAGAGCGACAAGAACAACAATAATAATAAATTATTATGAACAAGATGTCTCTATATGGGTTTCCAGATCTCCACTCGAGCCCTTTCGTTCTAATCATAGCCCAATTAAGAACATAGACAACAGCCACTGAACAATCCAATCACAGTCCAATCAAAATTTGCCATCCTGGATCTTAATGAAATAAGCTTCATTAGCAGTAAAAGAAGATGGAGATGCTAGCAGCATACTCAGTTTGGAAGTGAACCCATTTTTGGTTAAAAAATCATGCCAAAGATGGCAAACAGGTTACTTTAACAGTACCTTAAAATGAAAATTTCCATTATCTGAGCTTATATGTTACTCTACTAATTTTTGAGCCCAACTAAATCTAAAACCCAATTGTTGTGCATATCCAGAGGATTTTGGCATACGTATCTATAGCATCCTCAGTTCACAGTGAACCCATTTGGGTCAAAAAAACATGCCAAGAAGACAATCAGATGCATGAAATCAGCTTCATTAATAGTGAAAGAAGATGGGGATGCTAGCAGCATACTCAGTTTGGAAGTGAACCCATTTTTGGTTAAAAAATCATGCCAAAGATGGCAATCAGGTTACTTTAACAGTACCTTAAAATGAAAATTTCCATTATCTGAGCTTATATGTTGCTCTATCAATTCTTTAGCCCAACTAAATCTAAAACCCAATTGTTGTGCATATCCGGAGGATTTTGGCATACGTACCTATAGCATCCTCAGTTCACAGTGAACCCATTTGGGTCAAAAAAACATGCCAAGAAGACAAGCAGATGCATGAAATAAGCTTCATTAGCAGTAAAATAAGATGGGGATGCTAGCAGCATACTCAGTTTGGAAGTGAACCCATTTTTGGTTAAAAAATCATGCCAAAGATGGCAATCAGGTTACTTTAACAGTACCTTAAAATGAAAATTTCCATTATCTGAGCTTATATGTTGCTCTACCAATTCTTTAGCCCAACTAAATCTAAAACCCAATTGTTGTGCATATCCGGAGGATTTTCGCATACGTACCTATAGCATCCTCAGTTCACAGTGAATCCATTTGGGTCAAAAAAACATGCCAAGAAGACAATCAGATGCATGAAATCAGCTTCATTAGCAGTAAAATAAGATGAGGCCTATGCTAAAAATCATGCCAAAGATGGCAATCTGCAGGTTACTTTAATAGTATCTTAAAATGAAAATTTCCGTTATCTGAGCCAATTCTTTAGCCCAACTAAATCTAAAACCCAATTGTTGTGCATATCCGGAGGATTTTGGCATACGTACCTATAGCATCCTCAGTTCACAGTGAACCCATTTTGGTCAAAAAAGCATGCCAAGAAGACAATCAGATGCATGAAATCAGCTTCATTAACAGTAAAAGAACATGAAAATTTCCAGTATCTAAGCATATATTTTTCTATTAATTCTTCATCCCAACTAAACCATTCATGTTAAGGAAATCAAGATGCATCTATCTGAAAAAACATGCTAAGTTTGAAAAATAAGGAAAATCAAGAGATGATACCGAAGAGAGAGAGAGAGAGAGAGAGCAGAGGAGGGAAATCGAAAATGACGAATAGGGCTCATATCAAGTGTAGTTTTAAGGAATTGTCATCGTGGAAGGAAACCAAATATAAAAGCCAGAAAGAGGAATGGTAGAGAATGAGGATACACCAGGCTAACATAGCGGCATTTTCCTCATCTCTTTCTCATCCCTTCTTTCCCTTCAGCACACGAACACATAGAGACATCAGCAACAACAACAAGATCGACAAGAACAACAATAATAATAAATTATTATGAACAAGATGTCTCTATATGGGTTTCCAGATCTCCACTCCAACTCGTCTCTTTCTAATCACAGCCCAATTAAGAACAATTGTTCACAGTCACTGTTAAAGAAACATATATACTCAGATAATGGAAATTTTCATTTTAAGATACTGTTAAAGTAACCTGATTGCCATTTTTGGCATGATTGCCATCCTCATCTTCTTTTACTGTTAATGAAGCTTATCTCATGCATCTGATTGTCATCTTGGCATGTTTTTTTTTACCAAAATGGGTTCACTGTGAACTGAGGATATGCACAACAATTGGGTTTTAGATTTAGTTGGGCTAAAGAATTGGTAGAGCAACATATAAGCTCAGATACTGTTAGAGAACCTGTTTGCCATCTTTGGCATGATTTTTTAACAAAAAATGGGTTCACTATGAAACTAAGTATGCTGCTAGCATACCAAAATCCTCCAAATCAGCACCCCAACACGGCTGAACAAACCTTGTTTGCAGGTCATACAATGTCATCTAAGCATGTTATGTGCCAAAGTGGGGTTGGTCATACAATGCATGAACGACACGTATTAGTTGTTTGTGAGTATGCAATAGGGTGCTGCTATGAACGAGGCTCATATCAAGTGTAGTATTACGGACTGTCATCGTGGAAGGAAACCAATTTAATATATAAGCCATATATGGAGCCAGAAAGAAGGATGGTAGAGAATGAGGATACACCAGGCTAACATAGCGGCATTTTCCTCATCTCTCTCTCATCCCTTCATTCTCTTCAACACACGCACACAAAGAGACATCAGCAACAACAGCAAGAGGGGGTTGGTCCAACAATAAGTATAGATTATAATAAATGAGATGTCTCTATTTGGGTTTCCAGATCTCCACTCCAGTCTTTTCTTTCTAATCACAGCCCACTTAAGAAACATAGACGAAATGCTTATAGACGACAGCCACAATGCAGACTCACAAACACTAGTACGTGTCTTTCATGCATTCAAGACCATTATCTCTTTAAAAATACCAATTTAAATACTTACCAAGGGTGGGACTTGGGATTGCTGCCCTATTAAATTGGCCATTTGTTCTTGTAGGAGTGCAACTTGTGCCTTTAATGAAGTCATCTCCTCGTCCCGATTGGCACTTGAACTAGATTCACTCCGTCCGAATAGCCGCGAGGGGGTTGGTCCTAGCCCCATACCACGGACACGTCCATGCCTCTCCTTTCCCTTAACCTCGGTCAAGGCAACTCTCTGCCGGGTACGCCAATCTGGGCGTGCCGCCGTAGGGTCAGAATCTGAAGCGGAAGAGATTTCATCATACCTTTTCCGAGCGTTAGTCTGGAAAAGAACATAATAATCAGAGTTAAAAGCAGATGAGATTTCGACTACTCATTAGATATTAGTTCACAAATTACCAGAATCCGTGCTGCCTCAGGGCTCGCATACGTCCCATCTTTCGATTTGTGGGTGGCATCGAAAAAGTCAATGTCGCCAAACTCCGTAGGACCCCCCAAATCTTCTGCCTATATATTAGTAAGATGAAATGGTTATAAACAAATAACTGTAAGTAAAAAATGTTCAATACGATTGCGCCTACCAATTCTTCCCGAACCAGAGCGAAGCTCTGTGTACCAGCGGTGTGCAACACTAGCTGCTTTGACCGACTGGCAACTCCCACCTCCGCCCTTTTCTGTACATGCCACAATGAAGTTAGCAGAAAAATTCATTACAGTAGCCATACAACCACATACTTATTAGATTTTTGTGCCTTTAATGTAAATACCTGACCGATCGCCGAACTCCAGTAGTGCACAAGAAATTGCCAATCTGAAGGCTCCACATTTTCTGGCACATTCATTGCATTCTCCTCCTCTGAAAGGTCCTTGTCATAAAACTTCGCCTTCAAGTCACTCTTGTAGTCCCTCCACTTTTTGGAGAGTGACTTTTCAACCCAAGGCGTAAGGGAGTCGGCGAACGAGAAGTATTGCTGCAAAATTTATTACCCATCACTAAAAATAAATATTTCAATAATATATTTGCGCCGACCAATTATTTATTTTAGATGAGAAATACCTTGATTGTCGTAATAGCAGTGGCCTTTGTCGTGGTTGGCACCTTCGGCCAACTATCGTATGACAAAGGAAGTATCCGGGGGTTCCTTGTTATAACCCCAATAAAGGAAGAAAATTTGCTGGCGTTATCGCCAACCGGTTGCCCGACACCGTTTACCTCCACCACGATCCTTTTGTCATTCTGAAGCCTCCAAATATTCGTCATCTTAGTTCGCCCACGATGTTTTTTGACAGTGGGCGGCGTGCTACCCTCTCCCTCATCTGTTTGACTGCCACTATTATGTAGTGGCTGCTCATCCCCATGGCTCTCGTTGCCATCATTTATATTTATCCTCTTTCCACGCCTCGGCATGTTGTACCTGTCAAGGATTCAATAACTTCCTTAGAGATGCAAATTTAATTAATAACATGTTTATAATAACTATCATAAAATTTGTACTTTAGTAGGATTAACAAACCAACATAATCATAAAAAAATTTAAAAAATGAGATTTGTAACAAATTAAATTACAATGATAGTTTGGTTCAAATGACACTAAGCATAGTTTAATGTAAATAACACCAAGCAGTAGAAAATAGGAAGATAATTAAACCGGTGTATTAAATTGTTGTGCATATCCGGAGGATTTTGGCATACGTAGCTATAGCATCCTCAGTTCACAGTGAACCCATTTTGGTTAAAAAAACATGCCAAGATGACAATCAGATGCATGAAATCAGCTTCTTTAACAGTAAAAGAACATGAAAATTCTAGCAGCATACTCAGTTTGGAAGTGAACCCATTTTTGGTTAAAAAATCATGCCAAAGAGGGCAAACAGGTTACTTTAACAGTATCTTGAAATGAAAATTTCCATTATCTGAGCTTATATGTTGCTCTACTAATTCTTGAGCCCAACTCAATCTAAAACCCAATTGTTGTGCATATCCGGAGGATTTTGGCATACGTAGCTATAGCATCCTCAGTTCACAGTGAACCCATTTTGGTCAAAAAAACATGCCAAGAAGACAATCAGATGCATGAAATAAGCTTCATTAACAGTAAAAGAAGATGAAAATTCTAGCAGCATACTCAGTTTGGAAGTGAACCCATTTTTTGTTAAAAAATCATGCCAAAGATGGCAAACAGGTTACTTTAACAGTACCTTAAAATGAAAATTTCCATTATCTGAGCTTATATGTTGCTCTACTAATTCTTGAGCCCAACTAAATCTAAAACCCAATTGCTGTGCATATCCGGAGGATTTTGACATACGTAGCTATAGCATCCTCAGTTCACAGTGAACCCATTTTGGTCAAAAAAACATGCCAAGAAGACAATTAGATGCATGAAATAAGCTTCATTAACAGTAAAAGAAGATGAAAATTCTAGCAGCATACTCAGTTTGGAAGTGAACCCATTTTTGGTTAAAAAATCATGCCAAAGAGGGCAAACAGGTTACTTTAACAGTATCTTGAAATGAAAATTTCCATTATCTGAGCATATATGTTGCTCTACTAATTCTTTAGCCCAACTAAATCTAAAACCCAATTGTTGTGCATATCCGGAGGATTTTGGCATACGTAGCTATAGCATCCTCAGTTCACAGTGAACCCATTTTGGTTAAAAAAATATGCCAAGATGACAATCAGATGCATGAAATCAGCTTCTTTAACAGTAAAAGAACATGAAAATTCTAGCAGCATACTTAGTTTGGAAGTGAACCCATTTTTAGTTAAAAAATCATGCCAAAGAGGGCAAACAGGTTACTTTAACAGTATCTTAAAATGAAAATTTCTATTATCTGAGCTTATATGTTGCTTTACTAATTCTTGAGCCCAACTAAATCTAAAACCCAATTGTTGTGCATATCCGGAGGATTTTGGCATACGTAGCTATAGCATCCTCAGTTCACAGTGAACCCATTTTGGTCAAAAAAACATGCCAAGAAGACAAACAGATGCATGAAATAAGCTTCATTAACAGTAAAAGAAGATGAAAATTCTAGCAGCATACTCAGTTTGGAAGTGAACCCATTTTTTGTTAAAAAATCATGCCAAAGATGGCAAACAGGTTACTCTAACAGTATCTTGAAATGAAAATTTCCATTATCTGAGCATATATGTTGCTCTACTAATTCTTGAGCCTAACTAAATCTAAAACCCAATTGTTGTGCATATCCGGAGGATTTTGGCATACGTAGCTATAGCATCCTCAGTTCACAGTGAACCCATTTTGGTTAAAAAAACATGCCAAGATGACAATCAGATGCATGAAATCAGCTTCTTTAACAGTAAAAGAACATGAAAATTTCTAGTACCTAAGCATATATTTTTCTATTAATTCTTCATCCCAACTAAACCATTCATGTTAAGGAAATCAAGATGCATCTATCAGAAAAAACATGATAAGTTTCAAAAATAAGGGAAGTCAAGAGATGATACCGAAGAGAGAGAGAGAGAGCGGGGCGACGAGCGCGGGGGGGAGGAGATAGAGAGAGAGCGGGGCGACACGGTGGTTTCCGATCGCCGATTCACCTCCATATCGAGAGAGGGAGGAGGGAAATCGAAAATGACGAAGGGAAGAAGGGACGATGACGAAAGGTCGAAGGCTGTCGAAGAGGACGAAGCGGCGGAGGCAAACACGCGGGAAGTAGAGCGAGGAAGGAGGGAAAACGAAGCGCCCCTTTTTTTTATTTTTTTGGGGTTTGGAAAATGGCGAGCGAAAGGTTAGGGTAGATGGGATTTATCGCATCTTATTCACCGGCGTTTCAATTAGACACGCCGGTGAATGTGTAGGTATATTCACCGGCGTTTATTTTTAAAACGCCGGTGAATAATATACTTCACCGGCGTTTTTAAATAAAATGCCCGTGAATACGCGGATTGACCGGCGTTTTAAAGCGACCGTCGGTGTATAACCATCCCATCTGGTGCCCCATTCCTATTCGCTCCCTACCCCGGTGCTACTAGTAAAATGCCGGGGAATATTCGCGGGTAAATCGAGTATCTTTTGTAGTGTATGTAGGGATTATTATGATGAATGAAATTATGAATTAAGTTTTCTGTTACTTTTCTTTTTTCCTTGCATTCCAAATTTGTTATTGTTATTGTTCTTGGCCTTGTGGGATCGTAACAATGGTGTCAAGAGTCATCTCTCCCACATTTGCCATCTCCGAACCCGACCTCGACGCTGCCATTCCCGCCGAGATCCTCTACAACATCCTCTCCTTCCTCGATTTCTCCTACCTCATCATCAGCCCCTTCCTCTCCTCCTGCTGCCGCTATCTCTAGATCTCCATTCCATTGCTCTCCACCATCGTCAACGGCGTCCTCGCCCTTCTCCTTCTTGCCGACTACTTTTGTCGCAAACGTGTTGAAGTCGCCATCATCAACGCCCCTCTACACTGCTCACTCTCCATTCTCATCACTCTCCTCCGATCTCACCACTTTCACCTCTTCGTTTCTTGTTGGTTCTCCCGCAAAATCCAGCAGCCCCCGCCTACCATTCGACGAAATTCCCCAGAGAAACAGACCGTGAACTCACCAAATTTCAGCCCTATTTTCTCGAACTCCAACTGCTCATCACGTGTTCGACCAAATGCTTCTTCGATTCTGTCAACCCACATCACCCCTAAACTGGTGCTAGATTACTATTGCGATATTTGTCCCGTTGATTGCTCCTACAAAAGGTACAAATACAACCATTTGCAAGATTATTATTTGTGCATCGGTTGTTTCACTCGTGAAGAATTGGAGTTGAGATTAAAACTGTTAGACTACAATTATATAGAGGATGATGACAGGAAATTTGAGGTGCTAGAATACCACTGCAATTGTTGTTTCTCCAATTGTACCGACGAGCACTACCGCTGCAACAAATTCTTAGACTACCATTTGTGCCCCATTTGTTTAACTAATGGAGAATTTGAATTGGGTTTGACTCCGAGGGACTTTATTCTTATGAAGACAACGAAAGGAGATCCCCTTCCTCATGAGCATGTACTTGAGGAGCAAGCAAAAAGTCCACGAGAGAAAGAAGTTGATCCTGCGATTGTGGAAGAGAAAATGACTGTTTCAACGCAAGCATGCTGCAACAATTTATGCGAAGAAGCAAATTTCGAGTGATAGCTCTTTAGAGAGTGATTCTGATGAGGAAGCCAAAAAAGTTGGAGCAAAAGGAGTTGGGTTGAAGCATGTAGAAGAAACCGAAAGAAGCCTAAAGAACCCAAAAACCCTCACACCCTAGTTTTGGGTTTGGTAATGTAGCTACTGCTGCTGCTGCTGCTACTACTATGGATGGGCAAGTTGAGCCTTGGAGCTGTTAGTTTACTACAAATAAGAAACAAAGATGGAAAGTTGTTGAAGATGGTGGAAAATGTGTTGTTGAATGGGTTGTTCCATCCTGTCCAAATTGATGGCTTTTTCAGCTTGAGGGGTTCTGATATTAAGCAAAACAGTTGGGCACCCAAGGGACGTAGAGACTTCTTTAAGAAACTGGAGAATATTATTAAGGAGAAGAAAGCAATGACACTTTGGGGCCTTGGGTCTCTGTTCCATTTATTTGTGACAAGTGCCAAGGCACATAAAGGAGATTACTTGCCATACAAAAACAGTCAAACCTTGGCAAAAATTTATGATACCTTTGATGAGCAACAAGAAGGGAGTGAGCCACTCTTTGAAGTATTTGTGCAGTTTATGCATCCACTATTTCTTGAGTGTAAAAGATACTCAGGAAAGGAATTGTCTGAGTTTGGAGAAGACTTAAATGATTGGTTACTTGAAGCTAGCGGTATGATCAAGTCAATGAATGAAATTCTGATGAGTTTTATCCAAGAGAAGGTATATGTTCGCACAGAGGATACATCTGAAGCTGCTCATTATAAATTTTTGGAAGAGGTCTATGATGCAATTGTCCAATTCTCTGGCAAATTATATCAGGTTGGGTTGTTGAAGCTAAATCTCGATCATGAGAGAGAAAAATATGCTTCACTTGGTAGCTAGGGTGATTATTGCTGCAATTGGGTACTTTGTGGAAATTGAATATAAGGTTATCGATGACGATCTAGTGAATGTGGTTCATGATGTTCTCTTTCTTCACTGTTCACAAATTAACCGAGGAAAGGGGACCTTCATCACTGACTTCGTAAATTTTGAACCTTGGATGCAAACTAATTAACGTATGCAATGAGCTTCACTAGGTTGACAATCCTCTTTTTGCACTCTGTAAAGCTGGAGAGTTGTTTCCTTCTGTTCTGTTATCTTTGAGGGGCGAAGATGGTTACATGAACAACTCAGTTAGTGGTGTAGGTGGAGCTTTCAGCTTTGATAATTTGTTTTCAGGAAGTTTTTATCTACACCCATTGTTAAAGGAATATTCTTTTTCTCCTCCTGCCGTGGCAATAGAACAGGAGTCTGGGGAGTCTAAAGTGGTTGTTTTCAAAGCAACACATGTTGCTTACAGTGTGATGGGTAGTGTATCATTACTGTCGGGTCAGCCAAAAGAAGGTGTGTATGTGGTGGCTCGTTCAGTTGCCAAAAGCTATTATGAGATGCACTAAAGTTCCTCAAAGACCTCAAGTGGTCAAAGACTACAATGGAGCCAATACTATCTTCTTTTATTGAAGCTGCAAATTCTGATTTTGCATGGGATTTCAGTGAGCTTTCAGTAGATATTGTTGATAGTGGCAGCAAGGACGGGATCAGTGTCTTTCTTACTGGAATTATCCTTGCATTGAAAGAGGCTAACAGGACAACAAGAAATAGAGCTTATGATTTGCTTGTTGAGATTGGTCATGTATGTGGAGCTGAAGAGAAGGGTGGAAGATTCGCAGTACTAATGATTATTCATCTCGTTTCGGTCATCGATGGCAATATCACCAAGACAGTAGCACTCGATTGGTTACTTGCAAAGAATTTTATTTTTGACCCGGAGGGAGGAAGATACATAGGGAAAGAATATTGAAAATTATCACATAGTTGGAGATGTTTTTGAGATGAAGCTCTTAGTGTTGAAGAAGGTCGTCACATTGACCTTGAGGTCAAGGTCAAATTAAGGGGAAGAATTGATACAATTCCATGAACTGTATCCTGCTGCAAGTTTTATTGCGTATCAGTCTAAAGTATCGCATATCAGTCCGTGGGGAAATCTCTTTCTTCTATGGGTTTAAATGCATAAGGACATGGTTTTTTGTAATAACCCCTTCCACTGTTGAACTTTCTTCTTCCTCTTTACATAAATCGCGTGAGTCGTATGAAGGGATTATTATGATGAATGAAATTATGAATTAAATTTTCTTTTAGTTTTCTTTTCTTTTTCCTTGCATTCCAAATTTGTTCTTGTTCTTGTTCTTGACCTTGTGGGGTCGTAACAGACTGCCTCCAATTGACCCAATAAATCTCAAGCATGTTAATTGTTAGATGTGCAAAAAAGAACCCATAGACACGTGAAAAGAGATTTCTGTTGTTGAATATTTCAAAAAACAAAATCAAGAATGTCTTGAATTGTATTCAGGTCCATAACGAAATATTCACGTGCTATTAGTGAAGCACACGTACTGGTACATGACACAAAATTTCTAAAGAGTAGGACTTGGGAACATAGCTATAGTTAATAGAATCTATTATTATCTAAATTATGCATAAATCTATTCAAAGTTGCGTCAATGATATAGTTTGGAGTTCATAATGGAAGTACTAGGTCTATTGTCCATAGGGCTGCAGACGAACCAAGCTATTCGCGAGCTACTCTGCTCGAGCTCGGTCAAAGCTCGGTCAAAGCTCGGCTCGTGTCGAGCTCGAGCTCGAAAGCGAGCTCGATGCGTAAACGAGCCAAGCTCGAGGTTGAAGGTACGTGGGTTTTAGGCAGAAGCTCGCGAGTATTCGGCTCGAACTTGGTCAAAGCTCGGTCAAAGCTCGGCTCGTGTCGAGCTCGAGCCTGAAAGTGAGCTCAATACATAAACGAGCCAAGCTCGAGCCTCAAGGTATTCGGCTTGACTCGGCTCGTTTGCAGCCCTAATTGTCCACAAAAAAGTGATAATACTTCATTATACATTAAAAAATTGGAGAAGTGTATGTTGGTAAATAGAGTTAATTTTTTTGAGGTTAGAGCATCTGTAGTCGTTTGCTAAATATCGATAAAATGGATATTTGGCTAAAAAACGCTCTGCACTCGTTTGCCAAATATCCATTTTATCCATATTTCGCTACAGTCGTTTGCTATAAATGAGAATGGGTTTGAGATTTATCCATATTTGAGCGACGACACTCGAAGTGTCATCCCACAAAAAAAAGTAATATTTTTTTTTCGTCGGACGGCACTTCAAGTGCCATGAAGTGCCGTCCCTTGATTTTTTTAATTTTTTTTTTCAATTAAAAAACCCCCAAATCCCTCGGACGGCACTTCATGTGCCGTCCCTTGATTTTTTTTTTCCAATTAAAAAACCCCAAATCGCTGGCCAAATTCCTCGGACAGCACTTCATGTGCCGTCCGGAGGTTTTTGTAATTTTAATTTTTTTTTGCAATTTTTGAAAATGTTTTTGCAATTTTTAAATTTTTTTTGCAATTTCTGAAATGTTTTTGTAATTTTTGTAATTTTTTCGTAATTTCTGAAATGTTTTTGTAATTTTTATTTTTTTTGTAATTTTTTATTTGCACCCCGAGTACGAATTTTTATTTCTCCGACGGCACTTCGAGTGCCGTCGCTCCATTTTTAATTTTTTTTTTAATTTTTTTTTTCTCCAACGGCACTTCATGTGCCGTTGCTTATTATTTTATTATAAAAAGCTAAAAAATAGCTTTTGACGACTGCAGAAAAACTTCGATTCCTATTTTCATTTATCCATATATCGATATTTTTCCCTTCAACGACTACAGATGCTCTTAAAAGTAACTAGAGTTAATTAGTGTATGAAATATAAATATATGTTTGAAAATTGTTAATTATGTGTTCGAAGAATTGTTCAAAAAGTGCCTAAGAAGTGGTCAACCTATAAGATGAAATTTGGGACATGCACGAATGTCCGATAAGTGTTCATGAATCGTGACGGTGTCTGATATGTGTACGACACTGATACTTCTCCTTGAGAAGTAAGTGTGCTACATAGCATGATAATAAGGGAAATTAGTTGTCCTACCACAACGGAGATTATTTGTGAAGTCACTGCAAGTTCTCTTCTTGTATTTCGCAACTTTTATATAGTGGGTAGTTTATTTTAAGAATATAGTGCATTCAGGAATTAGTTCTTATTCTTTTTTCATGTTCTGTAGGAGTTGTAAGAAGGAATTTTAAGGTGAAAGAAACTAAAGAATAATCTGGTAACCTTATTTGTTTCCTCAGTGACAACATTCTCATACCAATATATAACACTTGGTCTTTCAAAATTTTAAAAACTGATACAATTAGATTGTTGCTGCTTATTTCGGTGTTGGAGCAAACAGATAGCGAGTTAATAAATAAAGGACACTACCAAAAGTCAAACATGTGACCTGGCCGTTATAAACTGTTAGGGCTCCTGAAAATGAATCTGGATCGTTGATTGACCTCCTATGATCTGAATGCGACGGTGGATGATGCGGCCGACGGACCTGCAAAACGCCTGAAACACCGGGGGGTGGCCCCGGCGACAGACCCTCCGACGCTCAAGTCCGAACCAGAAAGAGAGAGAAAGTAAGAGAGTGAAAACTGGTGAATTGTTGATCACCTGGTGACTGAAGAGGGGGGGGGGGGGGTATTTATAGGTCTCAGAGACATTCTAGAGATCGAATCGTGACCGTTGGATCTTTCATGTCTCCCCCCTGAAGAGATAAGATATCCCTGTTAGGGGATCAGAGATTTGACTCCCAGCCAACATGGATAGGGTGTCTCTCTTAGTGGGCCTAGCCTGTCACTTTTTATGGGCCTGAGAGAAGCTCATGTTTTGAAGTGGGCACAAGCCTGTAAAATAAGCCTGTGATGACTAATCTGCCTGTAGATGCTTTGAGATCCGTGCAGGGATCGTATGGCTCTGATCTGCTGCGATTTTTACCATCATCATAAGCCCCCCACTCCCGGAAGGCGATTTTTATGGCTTTCGGGAAGTAGTACTTCTTATTTTTAAAATTTGGCGAATAATCTTAGCAGTCGGAGTGTTCGGGGATACCTGGAACTGATCTGTGGCTTCTGAAGGCAGTGAATACTTTCCTAGATTTTTCCATATTTTTCGGTTTTTTTTTGAATTTTCTGGAAATTTTTTCATAGTTCTTCCGATTTCTCCGAATTTTATGGAATGCTCTACAGTCTCAAAATCAGTATTTCGAAGTTTATAATTAATAAATTCAATTTTAATTATTTTTTTCAGATTTTAAAATTATTTTTCCGAATTAAAATAATTATTTTTGAATTTTTTAATCAATTTTTTGAATAAAAAATGTTTTTTTAATTGATTTTTAATTAATTTTTTGATTTATCGAGACCCGGCTCGCGTTTTGAAGCGATCTGAGGCGCAGATCATGGTCTGGCTCGCGTGCTGAGGAGATCTGATGGCTGAGGCGCGAGATCAGGGCTCAAAATTCCTGAAGCGTTGATCACGGGGCTAATGCGGATTTCGTGGAGATCCGACGGCCTCCAGTCGTCTTCTTCTACCCCTGAGCTCGGCAAACCAACTCGCCGAGCTACCACTTGTGCCGTTGAATCTTGGGGATCTCGCCGAGCTGCCATGCCCTTGTCGACCTTTGGGAGTGTCAAGCTAGCTCCACATGGTCAAGCTACGGGGATTTGGAGCTCCGACGAGCTATCGAGCTTGAGCTTCGTCGCCGAGCTATGGCACTACGGGTTCGCCGAGCTATGGAGCTCAAGCTCTCGCCGAGCTACGGAGTGGTGATCTTCTCCGAGCTACGGAGCTATGGGTTCGCCGAGCTAGGGGATCTCGCCAAGCTATGGATCCCAAGCTCTCGCCGAGCTACAGAGTGGTGATCTTCGTCGAGCTACAGAGCTATGGGTTCGCCGAGCTATGGAGATGTGGATCTCGCCGAGCTACAGGGATCTCGCCGAGCTACAGGGATCTAGGCAAGCTATGGAGCTCAAGCTCTCGCTGAGCTACGGAGTGGTGATCTTCGCCGAGCTACGGTGATGTGGGTTTCGCCGAGCTATGGGGATCTCGCCGAGCTACAGGGATCTCGCCGAGCTATGGAGATGTGGGTTTCGCCGAGCTATGGGGATCTCGCCGAGCTACAGGGATCTCGTCGAGCTACGGAGTTAGAATTTTTTGAGCGTCTTCTTTTGGGTTCGCGCTCTATTTTCGGTCAAGCTTTGTGAGAGCTCGAAGTCGGCGATGCTCATGAGGAGGCGAGAGCTCGGCGTCGTTGGTGGGGCGAGGATTCATGGAGCTCGATTTTGGAGCGAGGAGATGAGTCGGAGTTCTCAGGTGAGCTATATTCTTCGAGTTTTCGAAGACTTGATTTTGGCGGGAACTCGAAGAAGAAGAAGGAAAGAAGAAGCGGAGCTGGTTAGTTTCGGGTCTAGATCCGACCCTTTAAGCCCCTTCGCTGATTTTCTTTGAGAGTTTGGGTGATGGTTAATGGATCTGAACCCGACCCAGTCTCTTTCTCCCCACATCCACCGAGAGTTGCCTTTGGGTATTTTTTGAAGCTTTTTAGAGAGTGGGTTTTGCGTGTAAAAATATTTATATGCATATGTTTCGTGTATAAGCAACAAATACATATACATACACCTTCATATGTGTATACCCATCTTCTAACCTTTTCAAAAAATCTTGCTTTTGCTTGGGGTTGGATCACCTCCGTTGCGGTGTCTTCTCGTTGAGGTAGGAGTAATATTGTGCTTGGATTATTGAAGTTGGTTTTAATCAAGAGAGTTTTGATCAACCTTGGAGTTGTTACGGGATAGTAGGCTTTGTCTCAAGTGGAGCTTGATGAGTAATGGGTTTTTGTTGGTGGTGTACATAGCGCCCACCAAGTGTTTGTAATTTTGCTCACCCCACCATAGTCATCAAGTGTTCGTGAGATTGCCTCTTCCAAGACGTTCACAAGGTGTTTGTGAGTTTGCTTCTTCCAAGGCATTCACAAGGTGTTTGTGAGATTGCCTCTTCCAAGGCGTTCACAAGGTGTTTGTGAGATTGCTCCTGGGTGTTATTTCTTCTGTTGACCGAACATTGTGGCAACCATTCATGTTGTCAACTGATTGTCTGGTTGTTAAGTTACTGCTGTTATTGGACCCGGATCGGTGTGATTCGATTCGTTGATTTGTCGAGAAGAGCTTAGATGCCGCCATGTGGCGATTTTACCCTCTCTGGTCCTATAAATAGGGGTTGATCCTACCCTCCCTTCCTCATTTACCACATTCCCTTTCTCTCTCCTAAATTTTTTGGAGAGCTTCTCTCTCTCTCTAAAAATTGCGGCGTTGCATTTGGTTGTGCTAGCTCCAGTTGTTGGTTAGGAGTTTCTTCCGTTTGGACTAGGTAGCTTTCTTGCGATTGTTGTTTGCCATGTCTAGTATTTCGTCGATCTGTGCCTCTACTAGATCAGCTAGTCTAGATGGAGAAGAGGGTGTTATGCTTGATCACCTTCTTGGAGTGAAAGGGCGTTCGTGGTGAGGCTGATCGTTCCACCATTGTGGAAACGATCGTCGAACCTGAGAGAGATAGGGAATGTAGGTTCCAGACCTCGTTGTTCTTTGTTCCAGAGTTGATTAGGGAGTACTCGGTAGTGGATCAACAGTTCCTGAGGAGTGGCATGAAATACGATGAGCCGGAGCTTGTTCATACTACCGAAGCTAATCATACTGCCACCATTCTTACACGCGATGAGTTGACTGTGATAAGAGTAGGTTTTGGCATTCCTAGTGATTATAGCCTACTCCTGCTAGGGCTTGGTGTCAGGGTGTGTTATGCCATGTTGGAGGAGTATTGTTTCTTTCCTTGCGATGCTTTCTTCGCGGGACTACGTCTACCCCTCCATCCCTTCGTTAAAGAGGTGTTTAATTGGTATCGACTGTGCTCGGTGCATCTAATGCCAAACACATGGATGCACGTCACTGACTTCGTCTTGCAGTGCCGCCAGCTCAGAGCTGTGCCGTCTCGCGGTGTTTAGAAGACATTTCAAGCTTATCTGACTCAGCCAAATGGAGGATCGTTGGTATCTCAGCCCTCGCAGGAATAGGGGGCTGGTTGATATTCCTCGATCTGTAAGATGCTGGAAGGAGAAGTTCTTCATTGTTCGCAGTGCCGAGCCGTGGGGAACTCCCACTACTTGGAGGGAAACGGTTCCCTCGGCAGTGCGAGCGGAGCCGATAATGAGCGTAGAGGAGAAGAGCCTTAGCAACGCGCTTCTGGGGCTGAAGGTGTTGTCTTGGCAAGATATTACCAACGAAGTGCTCTTTGAAGGTGGCCTTGGACTGGCCGTTCCTAGTATGATTTTGTTGTTACTGTTTTCATGCCTTGTTATCCATGCTTTTGTCGATTTCTAGCTTTTTGATTTATGCCTCTACTACTTTCCCTTGATTTTACGGTTTTTGACTATTCCGTGTTTCATCTTGCAGGCAGGACGGACATGGATTTTGAGAATATCTTTGCGGAGCTGGATGCGGTACAGAACAAGAGGAAGGAGGAGCCGAAGAAGCGAAAAAGAGCGGCGTTGCGTCTTTCTTCTTCCCCGAGCTTACCGCCCTTGGTTCCCGTTGCACATACTGAGTCCCCTGTAGGG
Source organism: Hemerocallis citrina (assembly GCA_017893485.1). Taxonomy (NCBI): domain Eukaryota; kingdom Viridiplantae; phylum Streptophyta; class Magnoliopsida; order Asparagales; family Asphodelaceae; genus Hemerocallis; species Hemerocallis citrina. Next base: position 407,023,108 of record CM030358.1, on the reverse strand, counting down.
GCGCCGCCTGCCGTTGGGGTAGGTTCTTCTTTAGCTGCGGTCGTGGCTAGCGCCGCGTCAGCCCCACTGACTCTACGGCTGCCGCAGTGCTTGTTAGTCAGGGAGACGTGGTCTACACTTCCGACTGGAATGTGAAGGCCCAGGAGAACTTCTTGGGGAACTCCGATGCTTGCCTTGAGGCCTATTGCCACCTCCCTACTCCTTTTGACAGGGAGAGGTTGAAGATGGAGCCCCCCGAGAGATTGGTCTTGGAGATTGCGAGGGCGCATGTGACGGCATGACCCAGTTTCCTTAGTTGCATCGTTATGTTTTAACTGTTTTCTCCTTGTTCCAGGTGGTGAGCCACTTCGGGCACTTGGTAGACTTCTACGCGGCCGAAGAGAAGAACATGAGGGCTCGCATCGCTCGTGCCGAAAAAGACAAGAAGAAGACCGTCAAGGAGTCCAAGGTGGAGTTGGAAGGGATGAAGAAGAAGGAGCAGGAGGCGCGCCTTGAGTTGGAGGCTTCGGCCGCGAAGGTGGAGGGGATGCAACTCGAGCTAGAGGCACCCAAGGAGAGAGAGTTGGCATTAGAAAAGAAGAACGCCGATCTTCTGTTGGAGCTGGAGAAGGCCCGTGCTGATGCGGCCTTGGATGTGAAGGTGGAAGTGGCCAATGTCTATGCAGAGTGTAAGTCGAAGCTTCAGGGGGTGATGTTGAGGTCCTATGCCTTGGCGATCTCACATGTGGTGGAGCGCGTTCCCAGTTTTGATGGGAAGGGCTACCATGTGACGCTTCGATCTGGTGAGCCTCTAGATCCCAACAGGAAGGACGATATTGAGGCTGATACTCCTACGGGTGGCACAAGGAGCGGTTCTAGGAAGAAGGACAAGGGGAAAGACGCGGTCGGAAGTTTCTTGTCTGAGATGATACCGAAACAGGTGGATGCCTGATTCACCTTGATGTACTTTTTGTTTTTCCAGTCTATTGTTGTTTTGTCTGAGACTTGTAGTTTGCTTTTGTGATGCCTAATTGCGGACTGGCTACCGCACTCCTGTATCTTCTTTTTAGTGCTTAAAGAACTATCTTCTAGACTGGTTATTGCTTGTCATGTTGTGTTGATGTGCCTTGGAGTGGTGTTCGCTTGTGACACTTTGTACTTTGATCCAATGTCTGATTATACTTTTGGGCTTGCTGACAGATGACCGTGGGATCTGATAAAGATCCTCGTAGTGACGAGGTGGAGCGCCCCGAGAGGAGTTGAGGACTGATATTCAGCTTCAAAATCCATACATTTAGAGAAAAATAGTTTTTGGAAGCAAGCATGATATTTAGGACAGAATTATAGAATATGTCATATTTCAGTTCTTAACCAGGAAGGAGTTTGGATTTATTTAAAATACCAAATGATATCCAAAAATCATAACATTTTGAGGATATGCTATAGATATATACGATATACACGTATAAAAGTTTTAGCTTTAGATTCCATCTAGTTAAAGAAAAATAATTTTTGAATGTAAGCATGATCTTCATGACAGAATTATAGAATATGTCATGTTTCAGTTCTTAACCGGGAATGAGTTCAGATTTATTTAAAATACCAAATGACATTCAAAATAATGAAATTTTGAGGATATGTTATACACATATATGATATACACATAAAAATTTCAGATTTATGTTCCATTTAGTTAAAGAGAAATGATTTTCGGAAGTAGGTTAAAAACTCATTATAAATTTTCAGAATTAAGGCAAAACTGTCAACCAACCATAAGTTTCAATTTATTTAAAATACTAAATGATATTCAAAACTCATGAAATTTCATGAACATATTATAGACTTATACTAGAATCACATTTAAAATGTTCAGCTTCAAATTCCATAAATTTGGAGAGAAATGATTTTTGGAAGTATGCATGATATTCATGACAAAATTATAAATTATGTTATGTTTCAGTTCTTAACCGGGAATGAGTTTGGATTTATTTAAAATACTAAATGACATTCAAAAATTATGAAATCTTGAGGAGATGTTATAGGCATATACGGTGTTGCTACTGATTTTGGTGTGAGAGCAAACAAATGAATTTGTGGATTCTTGGAGAAAACAATAAAGCAAACCTTTTGACCTGTTGACCTGTTGACCTTCACCAATGTGTTGACTGGTTTCTTGCCGCTGCCAATGACCTGCAAAAAGTGTGAAACAACGGGATGGATCCCGGCGATGCACCTTCCGACGCTCTTGTCAGTAATCTGAATGATTATAAAAGAGCTTTAATTGGAAAAGTATTGATTACCTTCTTATGGTGGGGGGAGAGGGATTTTTATACTCGCCTTAGGGATCCGTTTCGAGATAAGAACATATCTCTACTTCCCGGTGTGGATGGATAGAAGTAGTTAAAACATCCTCTTAGGAATAATTATGAATCTGAATTCTTATTTATCCTTCCGAACTGGTTTGTAATGGGTTGGGACTCGTATCCAGTAAGATAGATCTATTTATGGGTTATTGGGCTTTGAAGAAAGACCCACTCCTCATTCCAAATCTGTTTGTAGGTGAAATTACCATTTACCCCTGAGCTTTAAGATTCGAGTCCGATTTGAATGGTCTCGATTTAATCCCATTTTTAGCCATATCACGAGCACCCACTCCTGGAGACTGAGTTCTATAGTCTTTGAGGAGTAGTTTTGTTATTCTAATGGCATATGGAATTTTATCAGTATTCTTAAGGGAGTTCGGATCTTGCTTGAGGTGAATTTTCTGGATTTTTTGTGATTTTTAGAGATTTTTCTGAATTTTTCCTCATTTTTTTTGAATTTTTTATTCATTTTCAGAATTAAATAATTAATTATCGAAAATTTTAATTAATTATTCTAATTTAATCATTATTATTTTCAGAATTTTAAAATAATTTTCCGAATTAATAATTATTTTAAGAATTTTTTAATTATTTTTTTCGATTTTTAATTAATTTTTCGGATTTTTAAATAATTAATTCAAATAAATAAATAAATAAATTAATTAAATATTACCTGGGCACGTGGCGCATTTCTGGACATCGATCGTGATCAGATGGTGCGCATCATAAAGCAGATCATTCTCTGGACACGTGGCGCGTTTCTGGATGTCGATCATGTTGTGGCGCGAATTTTGGGATGATCTGACAGCTCGTGTGGCTCGACAGTGTTTTTTCTCCAATTACGAGCTCGATGCCCTGGCAGCTCGGCACCCGACTCCGATGCACCAGGTGGCGCCACGTGGCACGGTCAACGCCCCCGTTGACTGCCACGTGGAATTTTTCTTCTTCTTTCTTTCTTCTCTGTTCTCCACTTCCACGTCTTCTTCTGTTCGTCTCCAGCTTCAATTCTCTGCTTCTTCTTCGTGAAACCCATTCCGATCTTACCTCCAACCACCTCGTCAAACTCCTCGCCATGCTCGCTCCTCCACTGGTTTGGGAGAAGCGTCGACGGCGGAGGGTCGAGGTCGAAGCTCAGCGGAGGTGCGGGGGATTGATAATGGGTTCGGAGTGCTGCGTTGGAGAAGCTGAGCTCGGCAACTGGATGAGCTCGCGGAGGTTGATGTTCGGCGACGTGGAGCTCGACGTTTCAGTGCTCGATGAAGGGGACGTCGGAGTTCGAGCTCGGCTTCCGTGAGGGGTAGGCGAGGAGAGGAGGTGAGCTCGGCTATGGGTGAGCTCGGCGAGATGGCAAGGAGAGCTCGGAGCTTAAGCGAAGCTTCGACGAGGAGGCTCGAGCTTCGACGATGGAGATGTGTGAGCACGGGAGTGGGTTCGGAGCTCGAGGTTTTGGAGCAGAAGCCTTGTGGAGTTCGACGAGGCCATGGAGCTCGTCGTCGGAGAAGGGGAGCTTGATGGAGCTCGACGACACCGCATGGAGCTTGCCGTCGGAGAAGGGGAGCTTCGGCAAGGGCATGGCTGAGCTGACATTGAAGGAGGAGGTGTTGGAGATGACTTGAGCTTGGATTTGAGGAGCTTGATGAAGGAGCTTGGCTGTTGGGCGGAGATCGCTCGAGGGAGCTGACAGAGCTCGTGATGGTGAGGGGTCGGAGCTCGACGAGGCAGGGGGTTGGCATCTTGGAGCTCGGCCAGGTGAGAGGGGGAGTTCGGCATGGGTTTCGTACTTTTGGTTCTTTGGTTTAGGTGCCAATTCGAAGAAGAGGAGGGAGAGGAGAGATGTACAGTTGTGGGAACGGGATTGGGTTTATAACAGGTTCGGATCTGACCCATTAACCCATCCGCTTCTATTTTTTGGATTGATTGAATCCGAGCCGCACATTGTGTTTGAGCATGAATTTCGAGGCGAATTTTTTGTCATTTTGCAGTTCAGTAGCTCAGTAGCTCGGATTTCAGATCCGAGCTACGTGGCTCCATCTGGATGGTTGATCACGATCATGGCGCATATCATGATGCAAGAAGGCGTGGATCACGAGAAAACGTGATTTTGTCGTTTTGTGGACACGTGGCGAAATCTGAGCCATCCATCAGCCATTGGCCCGAACATATGGACGATCTGACGGTCCAAGGTGCTTAGGGGTGTTTTTTCCCAATACGGAGGTCGGTGCCCCGGTAGCTCGGCGTTGTAGCTCGGTAGCTCGACGCTGTGGCTCGGGGGCATCTTTCCCTGAATGGGCACCTCAGTAGCTCGGCGTAGCTGTGTTGCGATCCACTTTCCCGGTGCTTCAGAGGTTCGATCGGGGCGTGCGAACCTCGTTTCGAAGCTAACTTGGAGGTCTATAAGTTCCCTTCAGAAATGGGTTGAAGAGTCACCCTTCTTCATGGTCAAAATAGTCCCGCAATATCTTTGTCTTGAGGAGTGTTTTGGTCTTCAGAATCTTCGAAGAGGAGCTCCACTCCTAGGGGCGAAGAAGATGGGCTAGGAAGATCCTCGTAAGAGCCATGGGAAGATCCATTCTTGGAGGTGAGTGCAAGGAGCAACTCTAGGGAAGAATTTTGAGCTCCGAACTCGCTTAGAAGAGGCCCACTCGGGAGGCAAGTGGGACGAAGGGCTTGGCTCTAGGAGAGGGCCATTTGGGAGACAAGTTTGAGGAGTAACTCTAGGAAAGAGTTGTGCTCCGAACTCGTTGAGAAGAGGTCCGCTTTGGAGGCGAGCGGAGCGAAGAGCTTGTCTCTAGAATAGAGCCATTTGGGAGACGAGTTTGAGGAGCAACTCTAGGGGAGATTTTTGAGCTACCAACTCGTTGAGAAGAGGTCTGCTTTGGAGGTGAGCGGAGCGAAGAGCTTGGCTCTAGGAAAGAGCCATTTGGGAGACGAGTTTGAGGAGCAACTCTAGGGGAGAGTTTTGAGCTACGAACTCGCCTAGAAGAGGCCCACTCGGGAGGCGAGTGGGACGAAGGGCTTGGATCTAGGAGAGAGCCATTTGGGAGACAAGTTTGATGAGCAACTCTCGGAGTGAGTTGTGCTCTGAACTCGTTGAGAAGATGTCTGCTTTGGAGGGGAGCGGAGCGAAGAGCTTGGCTCTAAAAGAGAGCCGTCTTGGGAGACGAGTTTGAGGAGCAACTCCAGGAGAGAGTTTTGAGCTTCGAACTCGCTTAGATGAGGCCCACTCGGGAGGCGAGTGGGACAAAGGGCTTGGCACTAGGAGAGTGCCATTTGGGAGACAAGTTTGAGGAGCAACTTTAGGAGAGAGGTGTGCTCCGAACTCGTCGAGCAGAGGTCCGCTTTGGAGGCGAGCGGAGCGAAGAGCTTGATTCTAGGATAGAGCCAATGGGGAGATGAGTTTAAGGGGAAACTCTAGGAGAGAGTTGTGCTCCGAACTCGTTAAGAAGAGGTCCACTTTGGACGCGAGCGGAGCGAAGAGCTTGGCTCTAGAAGAGAGCCGTCTTGGGAGACGAGTTTGAGGAGAAATTCTAGGGGAGAGTTTTGAGCTCCGAACTTGTTATTTAAGTGAGACTTAACAGTTGTGGGAGCAATTCCGAATGGCGAACCACTTCTTACTTGCTTGTAAGCGAGTAGTTGAAGAGGAATCGAGCCAAGTTTTGGACTTCAAACTTGCCATTTAAAAGAGAGAATGAACGGTTGTGGGAGCAGTTCCGAATGGCGAACTACTTCTTACTCGCTTATGAGCAAGTAGTCGAAGCGGAGTCGAGCCAAGTGTTGGACTCCGAACTCGTCGTTTAAAAGAGAGGATCAACAGTTGTGGGAGCAGTTCCGAATGGCGAACCACTTCTTACTCGCTTATGAGCAAGTACTCGAAGTGGAGTCGAGCCAAGTGTTGGACTCCGAACTCGTCGTTTAAAAGAGAGGATCAACGGTTGTGGGAACAGTTCCGAATAGCGAACCACTTCTTACTTGCTTATGAGCAAGTAGTCGAAGCGGGGTCGAGCCAAGTGTTGGACTCCGAACTCGTCATTTAACGAGCCATAGATGTGACTCGGAGAGATAGAGATGAAGCAAGAGCAATAATTTTCAACGAAAAAATGCTAAGTTTTATTGAGATAAACTAAGTGGCCGCTTCAATAGGGCGAGCCATTATTACATGCTTCTTGGCCGTGTTACAAACATCGGCCTTATTGAAAACCGAGATCCTACTTCTACGATAAGGTGAAGGCCTCTGAGGAGGAGTTTGGTTCTCCCCCCATTGGACCTCCTTGGATGAGGTGAAGGATGGCCCCAGGTTCGGAATCTTGGAACTCGGCGGACCTCTCTGTTTGTTTGTAGGCTCCTCAGGGTGGAAGTTCGGCCCCATCTTTTCGGACGAACTTGGTCAGGTGTTCCCGCTGTATGAGTTCTTCGATCTCTTTCTTGAGAGCTCGAAAATCATCCGTGTCGTGGCCGTGGTCCCTGTGAAAGCGGCACCACTTGTCCCTATTCCTCTTCTTGCCTGGGGTATTCATTTCTAGGGGGAGCGCGGAGTAGCCCTTCCTTGTCCACCTTCATAAGAACTGTTGATATATTAGCATTGAGGGGGGTGAACTTCTCAAACCGAGGAGCTAAGCAGAATTGGCCATTGTCGTCCCTCTGGTATTTCTGGGACCCTTCTTTGCCCGTATTCTTCCCTTTGTTCCCGGAAGATGATTCTTCAATAGTGGGGGGGGGGGGGGGGGGGGGGGGGGTTGAGAGCCTCTTCCACTCGTATGTACTTCTCCACCCTAAGTAGGAGTTCTGAGAAGTCCCGAGGAGACTTCTTGGCAAGGGACGCCCTGAGATCGGCATTAGTGACGTTGCGCTCGAATGCGGCAGAGGCTACTGATTGGTTGAGGGAGGGAATGGACTGGGCTTCGGCAGTGAAGCGTCAAACGTAATCCCTTAGGCGTTAACCCTTTCTTTGGTTGAGGGTCACCAGAGATACACTTGTTTTCTCGGCCCGGCGGCTACTCATGAAATGAGTAAGGAAGAGCCATTCGAACTGATCGAATGAGAAGATGGAGGCCGGGGCGAGTCGAGAGTACCATTTTCTCGCAGGCCCCTTCAGCGTGGTAGGGAAGATCTTACAGAGGAGGGCGTGTGAAGCATGGTGGATCATCATGAGAGTCTTGAAACTGTCAATGTGATCCGCGGGGTCCGACTCCTCGGTATACGACTCGAACTGAGGCGGCTTGAAGTTTTCTGGGACGGGGGCCTCCATGATGGTGCGGAAGAATGAAGGCCTGCTCAGGCAGAGGTTTATCACCTGTTGCTCTTCTTCCTTGTCAATTCAGTCGATGCGCCTCTCCATCTTGTGGAGACGGCAGTAGACCGAGTCTTCTCTTTGATCATATCTTGCCGAGCCCCGGGACTCATCTTCGTACGAAGGTGGACTGGGGCTACGGCGATGGTAGCTTGGAGATGGACGAGGACTGGGAGTGTGAAGGCGGTGGCTCCTAGCTGGCTCAGGAGTAGGTGGCCTCTGGTCGTTATTTGGGGCGGTGTTGAGGGCCCGCAGAACTGCCTCTTGAAAATCTTGGAGCTCCGCCCTTGTGACTGGTGCCTCTCTAGCTTGGCGGTCCCTATGTGTGGCTCGGCTTACTGGAGAATGAGTTCTCCTCCAATGACGCTGAGGGGACTCTCTTCGCCTCTTCGGGGGAGGGGATCTTCTGGTCCTCGGTCGGCGGGGGGTCCGTACTCTTGAGGCTCCTGGGCACTCAGGTTGATGGACTCCCCCAAGGGGTCGCCATCCATTCAGGCGAGTTCGGAGGTCGACCCCCTTTTGGCGGTTGGCAATCACTTGACGAAGATCTCGCTCGGGAGGGCTTTGAGAAGCCATAGATTCAACTGAAGGATTGGGAACCGCAACATGGTCATGAGGAGGATGTTGCTTGGGACGAATCTGACGGGAGCCCCCCGAGACCTTGGAGGGGCCTGTTGAAGAGGAGCACCTGGAGCTGGAGGAGGGGGAGGAGGAAGATAAGTGGTTCTTCGGCTGGAGACCGCTGCCTTCCCCTTCTCTTTTGGATGCATGGCTTGAAACTAGTCTCGCTAATGAAGTTAGGTCGGGTTGCTTTTTCGGCTCCCACAGACGGTGCCAATCTGTTGCTGCTGATTTTGGTGTGGGAGCAAACAGATGAATTTGTGGATTCTTGGAGAAAACAATAAAGCAAACCTGTTGACCTTTACCAATATGTTGACTGATTTCTTGCCGCTGTCGTTGACCTACAAAAAGTGTGAAACACCGTGATGGATTCCCGCGACGCACCCTCCGACGCTTTTGTCAGTAATCTGAATGATTATAAAAGAGCTTTAATTGAAAAAGTATTGATTACCTTCTTATGGTGGGGGGAGTGAGGTTTTTATAGTCGCCTTAGGGATCCGTTTCAAGATAAGAACATATCTCTACTTTCCGGTGTGGATGGATAGAAGTAGTTAAAACCTCCTCTTAGGGATAATTATGAATCTGAATTCTTGTTTATTCTTCTGAACTGGTTTGTAACGGGTTGGGACCCGTACCCAGTAAGACAGATCCGTTTATGGGTTATTGAGCTTTGAAGAAAGACCCAGTCCCCATTTCAGACCCGTTTGTAGGTGAAATTACCGTTTTACCCCTGAGCTTTAAGATTCGTATCCGATTTGAACGGTCCCGATTTAATCCCATTTTTAGCCATATCATACGGGATACACATATAAAAGTTCATATTTAGATTTCATCTAGTTAAAGAGAAATAGTTTTCGGAAGTAAGTCCAAAATTTAGGACAAAAACTGAAAAACGTTTCCAAGTTAATCTTACCATAATTTCACACAATTAATTAATAGTTAACACATAATCTAAACATGAATACTCATCCAAAATAATATTTCTCTAACATGCATACACCCTACAATATATTTGAAATAGAGTGGTAAAGTTGTTACCCACCTACAGTTTATGAATTCGATTGCTTCTAAGCTCCTTGAAGTGTTCCAACACATAAACTTAACCTTATGAACACAACAAAACATACACTATTACTATCATCTCTTAGGTTAATAATCTATAACTCATGAAATAAAATAGAGTTTCTAAGGTGTGTTTGGATAGTTGTTTTGAACCTTTTTTTCGTTTTCTAAAACCAAAAAAGTGTTTGGTTACCCTCTTTTCGAAGCGATTTTTTGGTTCTCTTTTCAGAAAAATCCAAAGGGGTCATTTCTTAACCCTTCCTCTCTCTTTTCTGATATACTATTATTATAATATATATAATATTATGGGTTTTGCTCCATTGAAAACGGGTTCGTTTTTAATGGGTTGGAAAACACCCATCTCAGCCATCCGATCACCCTTGATCATGATCAGCGGTTGTGATCGAAACCCACTAAAGTCTCCCACTAACGAAATGAAAAGCGGAGGGGTAATTTCGTCACTTCACGCCAAAAAATATTTGGGACTTAGCGTTTTTTTGGCGTGGAGTTTTTTTTTGTCCAAAAAATCACTTAGGCCGTTGTTTCACCCGTTGTTTGAGACAACGGCCTAGGTTGTTTTTTTATAAAAAATTTCAACGTAGGCCGTTGTTGGGAACAACAGCCTAAGTATGTACAAGTGTTTTTCCAAACACTTGTACATACTCAGATCTTCATCTCCCTCACTTCGTCACAAACACTATCTCTCTTTCTCTCGAGCTCCCGAAACCCATCCCCAAACCCTAGTTCACTCTCCCAACCCCTTTGACATCGATTTTTTTCCCTTCTCGATCTCCGCCCCTTGTGGAAAGCTCCTATCTCTCTCTTCCTCACCCCAATACAGCAAACCCTAACTTCACATCCAAATTTCCAAATCTTCTAAACCCTAGCACAAATTGTCTTCCTTTGTCTACAACCGCGTGCAGCGGCTTCTCACATCTTTGCCAACTCTCGATCACTCTCTCTTTGGACCAGGTATTTTCTTAATCCCAATTTACTATAATGAACTCTTTGAATTTATTGATTTTTTTTCAATTTTGGAGTTGGTATTTTTGGTATTATGCGTAGTAGTGTAGTCTATAATTTAGAGAGTATATAATTAGCTCTCATCTTGTATGTTGTATACATTTTGTTGACATTTTCGTAGATGTAGTGGTAGTTATAGTGGTGGAATATAGGAGATGAAAAAAAACAAGATGAAAAAAATTCAATTTGTACGAGTAGGTCGGACTCGCCGCGTAGAAGGTAACGGAACTTGTAGAGGCGATTTCCGTCTCACGATTTGTGAGATATGTCCGTTTATCATTTCAATTCAATACAACGGATATAAAGTGATACACGGCCGTATCTTTCAAACCGAGAGTCAAAACTCACCTCTGCAAGTTCCGGCGGCTCGTGTTTGGTGTGCCAGAGGTGATGCCCAAATTTAGGAAATAAGTTTATCATTTTTGTTGTTTTGTTTCCTATATAAAAAAACCTTTAATCCACCTCGGAACTTGTGGAATACGTTATGAGGCGAAAATAGCTTAAACGAAGTCTAAATAAAACGAAACTTTGTGGGTAGGTTGGTCTCACCACTCACAAGTCATACCAACCTGGACATGCGAGTTCCGACCCGCGGTTTGCGAGATACGTCTATGTATCGCTTTCCGCTTAGTTTTCAATAGTGAAAACGATACACGGCCGTATCTTTCAAACCGTGGTTCGGAACTCCCATGTACTAGTTGCGTTGACCTGTGTGCGGGGATCTCGACCAAAAGTCGAATTTTTTGGATTTTTTGCATCTCGTTTATGTTGTTTTTACGCGTATATGAAAATACTTCAATATACCTCGATTTTTTTTTAGTACGGTCGCAATACAAAAATACTTAAACGAAGTCGAAAAAATTCGAAACGGTGCACGTAGGTTCGTCTAACCATTCACAACGCAACGGAACTTGTATTTACGAGTTCTGACCCACGGTTTGCGAGATACGTCAATGTATCGCTTCCCGCTCTATTTTAAAGAGTGAAAGTGATACACGGGCGTATATTTCAAACCGTGGGTCGGAACTCACTTCTACAAGTTGTGTTGGCTTGTGTTTGGTGTGCCCTAGTTGTCGGCGAAATTTAGGAATTTTTGCATCTCGTTTGTATTGTTTTGACACGTATAAGCGAACTCTTGAAATTTTTTCATCTCGTTGGTTTATGTTTGGTAATTTTCGGCGAGTAATTAGTTTTATATATGCAAACTTTGTTACAGAGAAATGGCCAGAACGAGGAGAACCGGAAGGGGAAGGACATCCCAGGAAGCATGGGGGGAACATTCCACAGAGAATGTGAGAACTAATAACTTGTATTGTCCCTAATTTTGTATTTAGTGATATTTATTTTTAGACTAATAATAATTATGTTTTTTGGTTCGTGTAGGTTGGTGCATCCTCCTCAATGACAGGACGTCGTGGTCCAGGACCAATAAATTCCGGCGAACTGACCTTGCAAGATCACCACAGATCTACGGAAGTGTGGGGTGGGACGTCGCGTAGGTATAATTTCCGCACCCACGAGACCATGAGGGTGCATCCACGTATTGTCGAGCACCTTGTAGCGGCCGGTTTCTATGGAATAAGCATAATGGGAAATGTTAAAATCGACCGAGCACTTCTCTCGACACTCGTGGAGCGCTGGAGGCCAGAGTCGCACACGTTCTATCTACCGGTCGGAGAGATGATGATGACGCTACAGGATATAGCGATGATATCCGACCTTCCAATAGATGGGTTTGCCGTGACAGGCAATATTAACTTCGATAAAATAGAGATGTGCAACGAACTGCTCGGTACTGAGTTTGATGAGTCGGCTGCGAAAGACGATACCATTTTCCAAGGACAATCAATCTGACTATCTTGGTTGAAGGGACATTTTGATGGGACGCTGACCAACGAATCGTCCGACGACTATGTACAGTCCTACACCAGAGCCTACATTCTAACGGTGATCGGAGAGGTTCTATTGCCTAACTCATCGGGTGATACGGTACACCTCATGTACCTACGATTGCTCGCCGACCTAGGCTTAGCTGGCCGGTACAGCTGGAGAAGCTGCGCGTTGGCAACGCTATACAGGGCGTTGTGTCATGTAGCGCTAGAATCATCAGAAATTACCGGACCGATAGTTTTGTTACAGATTTGGTCCTGGGAGCGACTGCACTTGGGTCGTCCCCGCATTAGGAGACCCAAGGATGGTTGGATGGCCCAACCTGAAGATCCTGCTATGTTAGCACCATTAGGGGTATATTGGGCTGGTACAAGGAGTTACAAAGACAACCCCAAGGGTGTAATAACGTACTACAGAGACGAGCTCGACCAACTACGTGAAGAGTTCGTGATTTGAGTGCCGTATACACCCGAGCGTGTGGGAAGACTACCGCCAATATGCACCACCGGGTCACAGTTATGGCTGACGACGGCTCCCCTCATCAACTTCGGTATAGTCGAGCATCCGCGACCGGAAAGAGTCCTTCGTCAGTTCAATCTTCAACAAGATAGTTCCCAAGCTGCGCTAACCTATACGATCATGAGTTACACGCCGTTAGGGGTACCGGCCGCATGCCTACTCATGTTTGGGCAGATTATCATCGTGTTCACATTGCAGAATGGAACGAGCGACGGTTTGAATTTGCACTCATCAATGTTCCAGAGTACGATGGAAGATTGCAAGGAAAATACATGACTTGGTTCCGACAATATACACATTTGTACATCTCTTCCGATACAGTACTACCTGCTGGTATCCAACGAGAAATTGAGGAGAGGGAGATTGAACCATTACCCGCATATTCCAGTTCACAACCCATGTTCCAACCGAAGGCCACAGCTATACGTACAGTGGTAACTTCAATCTTCATATTTATTTTAATGTTCTTTATACGTGAAGTTCATGAATTCTTTAAATTATTGAATTTGTGTAATTATTTTTGTTGTTTTTTTTCTAATTTAGATTGATAACACGATGGACATGTCAAAAGAATGTACGGAGGTACTAAAAAGTAATGTGGGCACGCCTATGAAAAGTTTCGCTCGGAGGATGCTCCTTGGATGCCGTAGCAATATGGATGCTTTGGAATGTGCCGAACGTTTGGATCGAGCATTACACGGACCGAGGGGGGGGGGCGACGTAAAAGTGTGAGGGGTAGGCCAGCTTCATTGATGGGGCAACGGGACCGTGAGATCAGATAACGACAAGGTTCAACTTCACATCCATCTCACGAACCAGCGCAGGATGAAGAGAGTGGGGAGAGGGTTGTCAGAGACGTACAACAAGAGGAGGGTGGATCTGAACAAATCCCCGACTTGCCACCCACGTTCAGGCGCCGAAACCCTGCTCGGAAGAGGCGAGCACCACAGCATTACACGCCCGGTGCTTAGCCAATGCATTTTGGAGATTGTAATTTTTGTTTATTGATTTTGCTAATTTTAACCTGTTGTAACTAATTATTGAAAAATGTGGTTCTTAATTTCTGATAGTCATTTATGGTGGGTAATTTTGGTGGTTGTATTTTAGTCGGAAAATGTAGGTGATGGCAAAGTGTTTGAAATTTGGTGATATTTTCAAGTGTAGCAACTTCAGCTGCTCTGTATAAATGTAGATATTTTTTTTTTAAACCTAAGTCGTGGCCCGAAACAACAGCCTAGGGTATAGAAAATTATACTTGCTCCAGTTTATAGATATACCCAGTTTATATATATACCCAAGGCCGTTGTTGGAGGCAACGGCCTAAGTTGTAGGTGAAAAAAAATGAAAATTCCTCTTTCTCTCTGACTTGTTGGCTTTAAAAATAGCCAACAAGTCAGAGAGCAGCTCCAGTTTATATATATACCCAAGGCCGTTGTTGGAGACAACGGCCTTAGTTGTAGGTGAAAAAAAAGAAAATTCCTTTTGCTCTCTGACTTGTTGGCTTTAAAAATAGTCAACAAGTCAAAGAGCAGCTCCAATTTCTATATATACCCAAGGCCGTTGTTGGACACAACGGCCTAAGTTGTAGGTAAAAAAAAAAGAAAATTTGTTTTGCTCTTTGACTTGTTGGCTTTAAAAATAGCCAACAAGTCAGAGAGCAGCTCCAGTTTATATATATACCCAAGGCCGTTGTTGCAGACAACGGCCTAAGTTGTAGGTGAAAAAAATAAAAAATTTCTCTTGCTCTCTGACTTGTTGGCTTTAAAAATAGCCAACAAGTCAGAGAGCAGCTCCAGTTTATATATATACCCAAGGCCGTTGTTGCAAACAACGGCCTAAGTTGTAGGTAAAAAAATAGAAAATTGTGTGCTGCTCTCTGACTTGTTGGTTTCAAAAAGAGCCAACAAGTCAGAGAGCAACTCCACTTTATTGTTTACACCCAAGACCGTTGTTCGAGATAACAGCTTAGGTTATACGCCAAAAAGACAGCATTTGGAATGCTCTCGACTTGTTGGTATTTAAAAATAGCAACTGGTCAAAGAACCCCTCAATATAATGTACATACCCTAGGCCGTTGTCTTCAACAACGGCCTTAGTTTGTAGGCCAATAATTTATTGGTTGTTTGATTCGTTAGTGTTAGGGTTAGGGTTAGGGTTAGTGCTAAAGGGGGTTAAGGGTAGGGTTAGGGTTATTGTAAGGTTAGTGGTTTGGTTTGGCTTCATTGTAGGGGTTAGGGTAGGATTATTTATAGTTGGGAGTAGATAGGTAATAAGTTTCCAGTAGAGAGTTTATGGATATTTAAGTTCTATCATTAATGACATGTGTCTCTCCACTTTTTACGTGCATTGCCTTCTGAACTCTACAAAATAGACGTTCATATGAATAATTTTTTGTTTATATTTTTTATTCAATTCCATTTTTAGGCACGTAGCTAAAGAATATATTATATTTTTTGGTTTTTTTTGGTTATATATTATTAATTTTTTGAGTAATAATATATAATGTACAAAATCATTTTATGTTGTTTACAATGAAGACGTTCCTGAAGACATTCACCATACGTGCAACTGGGAAGAATTCCACGAGATTGGAAAGAAGAGGTGTGATCACATGTAGTAGAACAAGTTCATTATGGAAAAAACCAATACTGTAAAAACCCGCATGTAAAGGAAAAACCACATGTAGCTCCCCACATGTGGACCATACTTGGAAAAAAACACATGTTCAATATGGGAAAAACCTAAATTTCATCATCGTTTATATGGGGGAAAACCGTATGTATATTCCCACATGTAGTGTAAGACCACGTGTGAGAAAAATTCACAGGTACATCACCACATGTAGTTTTCCCATTTTTTTGCACTCTTTCGAAAACACTCTCCTAAAATTCAAAAACCCATCTCCGAATATCAAAAATATAACCAGGTAATTATGATGGACAAGAAGAAATCAAAAATTTAAAAAGTGTCGGTTCATTGTTTGAGCGGAGAGTAATCAGATCAAACTACTTGGCCAACAAGAACTGAATCTGACTTTTTTTTGGAAATTTGGGGTGTGGAATCTCGTCGTGAAGTAATTGTGTGCAGTTCTTGGAGTCACTTTCAAAGGTGGAATTAATGGGCAAATAAACAAATATACCTATATGATATACAAGTGTGGATTATCTATCTTTTGTATAAATTTTCATAAGTTCATCATGGAAAAAACCAATAAGGTAAAACCCCACATGTAAAGGAAAAACCAAGAAGGATAATTATTGCAGACACTTCAATATGGAAAAAACTTAAACTACATCACCACATGTACCTCCCCACATGTACCCTAAATATGGGAAAACCATGTATACATCTCCACATGTAGTTTAAGGTCAAAATCGAAAAATTTACATGTGGATATAAAAAATATCCAATAATTATGATGGGCAAGAAGAAATCAAAAATAAAAAAGATTCGGTTCGCTTTTGAGCGGAGAGTAATCAGATCAAAATACTTGGCCATCAAGAATTGGATCTGATTATTTTCGGGAAAAAATGGTCTAAATAGGGACCGTCATGTATTGGAAAACCGTAACAGAAAACCACATGTATATTTGACCACATGTATAAACTAATGTGAAGAGTATTGCAAAAAAGTTCATAGATTACTCTCAAACACTATATGTAAACTGTTGCTTCTGTGGAAATTTGGGATGTGGAATTTCGTCGTGAAGTAATTGTGTGCAGTTTTTCGAGACACTTTGAATGGTGGAAGTAATGGGAAATTAAACAAATATACTTATACGATATACAAGTGTAGATTATCTATCTTTTGTATAAATTTCCACAGAGATTGTACGTAAAGAGTAAAGAGAATATTGTATAAATCCTAAAAATTTCATACCTAAGCCGTTGTTGAAGACAACGGCCTAAGGTATTTAACCTTAGCCGTTGTCTGCAACAACGGCCTTGGACCCTAGGCCAAAAAAAGATAAATTGGGGTGTTCTCAACTTGGCTAGGGTTAGGGTTAGGGTTAGGGTTAGGGTAACAAGTTTGGTAATTAGTGTTAGCGGGGGTCAGGGGTTTGGTTAGGGTTATTGTAGGGTTAAGGTTATTGCAAGAAAAACATTTGTGGTAAAATCTTGTTTTGATTTATCATTAATTTGTGGTTGTTGGGAGTAGACAGGTATTAAGTTCCCACAAAAAAAAATTTATACATATTCTGTATATAACCAATGAAAATTAATAAAAGTGATATGTAGGTTAGGGTTAGGGTTAACATAGGGTTAGGGTTATTGTAAGGTTAGCAGAGTAGGGTTAAGGGCTAGGGGTAGGGTTAAGGGTTAGGGTTAGGGTTATCGTAGGGTTAGGGTTATTGTAAAAGCTGAACATATTCCCTTTGTAATGGAACACTAACATATATATCCTACTTCTAGTTTATTAGAACCTGTGAACTCTCTCCACTTCTCTCCACCACTGCACACATGATTCTGCCCTACTCTAATTAACCCAACTTTCCATGTTTTGCCATTAGGACTCAACAATGTTGTTATTTTGCTAGTTTCTTCCTTGTTGTTAAGCTCAACAAAATCACATGCCAGCAGACTTTCAACATACACCTAAATGGGAACAAGCACCAAGCTAAATAACATGTAGATCCCCATGTGTAGCCTATATATGGAAAAAACAATATGTACATCCACACATGTAAACCCATATATCAAAAAATTCATAACCTTCACCTTAACCCTAACCTTATACATGTAAACTTACTCGTTTATATAACTCAGAATTATTTTCAAGCATATTACCTTAATAATTTTATATTGATTAGATAGAGGGAAAAAATTGCCACAAATAAAAAAATTATAAACAATAGATACGCGAATATCACCTGTCTTTGGTATATAGTTCGAGGGAGACTGTACACAAAGAGTGAAGAGAAAATTGTAAAAAACCAAAAAAATTCAGATCTAGGCCGTTGTTGTGGACAACGACTTAGGGCATTCATATAACCACCATGTAAATTTTTCCCAAAATGGATGATTATGAATAATTTTTTATCATTTTTTTACATATTTAACTACCATGATTATATATTGGTTTGAAAGGTGGTAGTAATCGGCACTTAAAAAAAATATAGCGGAAAGATATACAAGTGTAGATCATCTGTCTTTGGTATAAATTTCCACAGAGACTGTACGTAAAGAGTAAAGAGAGCACCCCCAAAATCACAAATTTTTGACTATAACCTAGGCCGTTGTCTCAGACAACGGTTTTAGGTATTTATCAAAAATGAGATTGCTCTCTGACTTGTTGATACCTTTGTGTTCTCCAAGTCAGAGAGCACCCCCAAAATCACAAATTTTTTACTATAACCTAGGTCGTTGTCTCAGACAACGGCTTTAGGTATTTATCAATAATGAGATTGCTCTCTGACTTGTTGATCCTTTTGTGTTCTCCAAGTCAGAGAGCACCCACCCAGGCCCCCAAACCTTAAATTTTTTGATTATCACCTAGGCCGTTGTTGTAAACAACGGCCTAAGGTTATCAACTCTTTTTAAACTAGTTATATTGAATGAAAAACCAAATTCATGAAATAAACGGCCTCGGTTTAAAAAAAAAAAAATAATTTACAAATACAGATACAGTTACAGCTGATATATTTGAGTAACATACACCAACATTTGCGTACCACAACAGTATTAACAAACGACACAAACAAACAATACTTATGTCTCGAGAATTACATTTACAGTTACCAATCAAAGGTAATTAACCAAGTGGCATAAAGAGTTTTAAATATACCCAACAATTACATTTTAAAAATGACAATTCATAGTGGATCGTCATATCTCGACTCAGAACTGTCTTCTTCGGAAGGAATTACTTCTTGCCTTCATTGAAATATTAGGTTTAGTTAGTAAGAAACTCAATTGCCACAAATAAAGTATAATAAATTTAAACGAGTGACAAACATAAAAGTTACGAGTCATACCCCTCAAATAAAGTTGGACAATTTCTTGAATCATGATTCATTTGGACAATGCCGCATCTTCGGCACCTTCTCGGTTTTTTTATGCGGAGTTGCTCTCTAATCGGCCTCAATCTTTTGGCGCGAGGCCTTCCCTTTGTCGTGCACTGCTGTAGGTCACTAATGCGTGTAGTTATGTGTCCACTCCCTTGATCATGAGGTTGTGCACTTGGATGCGGTTGTGAACTACCTTCAGGTTCGACACTATCATGTGGTTGTGAGGCTTGTTCCGGTTGTTCACCTGATCCTGCTTGTAGCCGAGAAATCCCGTCAATGATCTTCTGCAAATTCTCCAACGTGTATTTATAACTCTCATTGGAGGAACAACCGAGATCGACAATTTGTTTTGCATAGTAGCTCAACTCACAATATCGAGAAGCAAAATTCTCGGTATTGGGTTCGGTTGGAACTGATGTGTAACTTCTTCTCATCACATCCCTAGTCCATCTTCTTTTAATATATACATCCGGGAGGGATGTGTGATGAGAGAAACGAAGTACAGCTAAAATATGCCTGCAAGAAATGGCAACAAATTCGAACAAGTGACATGCACATGTAATAATTCCATTGATTTTGGATAATTAAAGAAGGCGAGCCGGTTCTGATTCTCCACAGAGTATTACATGGAAGGTTGTTGTGAAATCTAGCTACCTAAATAAATAGATAAACTAGACACAAATTAAAAAAACCTCGCAAGTGCACGAATCGTTTGAAGAAGCGTAGCGGCAAGCAAGGGTCGATTCCACAGAGATTGTAGATTCTAACTTACTAATCAATAAAATAGAAAACAGAATCTTAAAGAGTTGATCTAAAAGTCTAAGGAAATAAAAGGATAAAACTTTAAATTAAATAGCATCACAAGTTGAGTGACAAATCTCTATTAAAATAGTTGGGTTTTGATCTCCACCAATAGTCAGTAATGCTAAGTCATATACTACATCCATTACTCATGTTTGTTCTCTTCAAGGGCATGGTATCTACTCCTTAAAGTAATGTTTCCCTAAGCCAAGAATTAGGCATGGTATCTACTCTAACTCGTTTCTTTCATTAAGTATTTAGCATGGTATCTACTAAGTTGCACTTAAAGAAAACATAAGGACAGTGGAAACGAACAAACACTCAAGGTTCTAGAAATTGGTATCAGATCTAGATCCCTTAAGTTGATTAAACCAAGAACCCCTAAGGATTCCCTTGTTACAAGATATGAACATGAGATACGGGTCGTCTCAATATGCTCATCTAACAGATTCAGATCTACACTGCACAAACTTATAATCCCAGATTCGGACCAGTCGACTGGCTGTCACTTCAGTCGACTGCCCTTAGGTTTCTGAACTAGTTTGATTATTATAAATCTATTCCAATTCACTCAGGTTTAATCAATAAGTAAGAGAGTAGCAAGCATTACATAACTATGGTCTCAATCTACCTAACTATGAAAGTTAGTTCCACATAATAAAACTTTTATTGATTAATATAATAGAGTTCATGACTACAATGAAAATAAAAGTAAAAAGAAGAATAGAAGAACACTGATTTTTATGATATTGAACTTGAGCCCAATCAGTAGTCGTTGTTCACCTTCTTTGATGCTTGCTGTCGATGGCCTATCTTGGTCGGTCCAGCCTCCTCCAGATCGAGAGTATCCCCTGAATAATACAACTTGGTTGGTATTTATAGAACACGGCTAGAGATTTAGGGCTTGCACTCTTTTGCATAAAAGCCCTCTTCTTTTATTTATTTCCCTCCGTCTTTTATGCTGCGTTTTATTTCTTTCTCTTTTCTTCTTTCCTTCCTTTTCTGCTTTGATTTGTATTTGGATTTGGACGAATCTTTAAATATCTTATCTTTTAACTCTGCCGCCTACCAGTCGACTTATCTTCGAACCAGTCGACTGTGTCGAGACTTCTACGTAAACTTGATTTCTCTATCCAGTCGCCTGTGTGGAAGACTCAGTCGACTGATGCTCTGTAATATTCTGAGTATCATCCTTAAAATCCTGAATCTGGTTCGTTTCGCTATTTTAGGCTGTTCCCTATGGAAAAGAGAAAATAAGAGTTAAATACCACATATAGAGCTTTTAAATGTCTAATTGTCTTAAGATTATTGCTCCTGAAAGTGAATAATATTTCGTTCATCACTATCATGTGGTTGTGAGGCTTGTTCCGGTTGTTCACCTGATCCTGGTTGTAGCCGAGAAATCCCGTCAATGATCTTCTGCAAATTCTCCAACGTGTATTTATACCTCTCATTGGAGGAACAGCCGAGATCGACAATTTATTTTGCATGGTAGCTTAACTCACAATATCGAGAAGCAAAATTCTCGGTATTGGGTTCGGTTGGAACTGATGTGTAACTTCTTCTCATCACATCCCTAGTCCATCTTCTTTTAATATATACATCCGGGAGGGATGTGTGATGAGAGAAACGAAGTACAACTAAAATATGCCTGCAAGGAATGGCAACAAATTCGAACAAGTGACATGCACATGTAATAATTCCATTGATTTTGGATAATTGAAGAAGGCGAGCCGGTTCTGATTCTCCACAGAGTATCACATGAAAAGTTGTTGTGAAATCTAGCTACCTAAATAAATAGATAAACTAGACACAAATTAAAAAAACCTCGCAAGTGCACGAATCGTTTGAAGAAGCGTAGCGGCAAGTAAGGGTCGATCCCACAGAGATTGTAGATTCTAACTTACTAATCAATAAAATAGAAAACAGAATCTTAAAGAGTTGATCTAAAAGTCTAAGGAAATAAAAGGATAAAACTTTAAATTAAATAGCATCACAAGTTGAGTCACAAATCCCTATTAAAGTAGTTGGGTTTTGATCTCCACCAATAGTCAGTAATGCTAAGTCATATACTACATCCATTACTCATGTTTGTTCTCTTCAAGGGCATGGTATCTACTCCTTAAAGTAATGTTTCCCTAAGCCAAGAATTAGGCATGGTATCCACTCTAACTCGTTTCTTTCATTAAGTATTTAGCATGGTATCTACTAAGTTGCACTTAAAGAAAACATAAGGACAGTGGAAACGAACAAACACTCAAGGTTCTAGAAATTAGTATCAGATCTAGATCCCTTAAGTTGATTAAACCAAGAACCCCTAAGGATTCCCTTGTTACAAGATATGAACACGAGATATGGGTCGTCTCAATATGCTCATCTAACAGATTCAGATCTACACTGCACAAACTTATAATCCCAGATTCGGACTAGTCGACTGGCTGTCACTTCAGTCGACTGCCCTTAGGTTTCTGAACTAGTTTGATTATTATAAATCTATTCCAATTCACTCAGGTTTAATCAATAAGTAAGAGAGTAGCAAGCATTACATAACTATGGTCTCAATCTACCCAACTATGAAAGTTAGTTCCACATAATAAAACTTTTATTGATTAATATAATAGAGTTCATGACTACAATGAAAATAAAAGTAAAAAGAAGAATAGAAGAACACTGATTTTTATGATATTGAACTTGAGCCCAATCAGTAGTCGTCTTGTTCACCTTCTTTGATGCTTGCTGTCGATGGCCTATCTTGGTCGGTCCAGCCTCCTCCAGATCGAGAGTATCCCCTGAATAATACAACTTGGTTGGTATTTATAGAACACGGCTAGAGATTTAGGGCTTGCACTCTTTTGCATAAAAGCCCTCTTCTTTTATTTATTTCCCTCCGTTTTTTATGATGCGTTTTATTTCTTTCTCTTTTCTTCTTTCCTTCCTTTTCTGCTTTGATTTGTATTTGGATTTGGACGAATCTTTAAATATCTTATCTTTTAACTCTGCCGCCTACCAGTCGACTTATCTTCGAACCAGTCGACTGTGTCGAGACTTCTGCGTAAACTTGATTTCTCTGTCCAGTCGCCTGTGTGGAAGACTCAGTCGACTGATGCTCTGTAATATTCTGAGTATCATCCTTAAAATCCTGAATCTGGTTCGTTTCGCTATTTTAGGCTGTTCCCTATGGAAAAGATAAAATAAGAGTTAAATACCACATATAGAGCTTTTAAATGTCTAATTGCCTTAAGATTTTTGCTCCTAAAAGTGAATAATATTTGGTTCATCAAATACCCCCAAACTTAGCTTTTGCTTGTCCTCAAGCAAATTAAAATTATGAACAAGGGAAAAATAATAGTATTCACCTACCAAGAATTTTTATTATGCAAGCATCAAAATAAACAATTGCAAATAAAGAAAAAAACAAGTATACCCACTTTCTCCAGTGCAATTGTTTAGTCATAATCCCCAACTCAATCATACTTGTCATGCAATTAATTAAAGTTATAGTATGTAACTCTCCATCTGTGATTATCCCTTTTTCTCTACTACAATCCGAGTAGCAAACTAGAGTGTTTTTTTTTTTTTTTTTTTTTATATAGTCTCTTCTCTAAAGTTGTCACTTGCCTTTTTACGCGAATGCAAAACATTTGTGATGAATCCACCCGGTTACTCAACAAGTCACAAACTTCAAAGTGCTTTGCATACTCATATTCCAAGTTGCCGTTTGACGTAAAGGTAAACATTGGTGATGAATACCCCTAGTTACTAAGCACTCAAAACATTGGAGTAGATTGACTTTATTCAAATATATATATATATATATATATATATATATATATATATATATTATCACTCTATTTACTTAAACTCAATTTAGGACTAGATCTAAAGGGAATAATCAACAGAAAAAGCATCACATTTGTTTTTTTTATGTATAATCGCATGACTCCTACAATTTTGAAGGGAATTATGAAACTCAACAATCCTAAAGTAAATAAGTATCCTTACTCTTACTTTATAAGAAATTGTTTATCCTAAAAAATTTTCAAAAGACTCTAAATATAACTAACTAATACCCCCAAACTTAGATGGAACATTGTCCTCAATGTTCGTGCAAAGTTTAAAATATGGGCATGTGTTACCATCTAGTAAGAAGGAGAGACTAAAAATAAAAAGATGAATAACGAAAAGAAAATGAAAGGAAAGTGTAAATACTCCCCTGAAAAATTTGGGTTGCCTCCCAATAAGCGCTGTGTTTCTTGTCTTCAGCTAGACTTGATGAGTTTGTGCAATGTATTGAATGGGTTGCGGCTCACAACTCATCTTCTTATAAGGTTTCCCCCTCTGCCCATTCATCTTGAACGTTTGATTTTTTTCTCGAACGCTCTATGTGGGGAAACCTCTTGCAACAATTTATGGACCGTACCATCTTAACATCAGTTTATCAGCAATGGTCCATCTTAATGCACCATTGTGCTCTTGCAAGACTCCCTGCAGCCTTGCTTCTTCATTCATCCTGAATTTTGCAGCAACTGTCACAGGTGATGTCTGATTGTCCCCCAAATATTCATGTATTAGCTTCAGCTCCTCATCTGGTTGCCTGGTAGTAGTCGACTTATTCCATTCACCAGTCGACTCAGCCTGTTCACCAGTCGACTTGGCTTGATCAGCAATCGACTTATCCTGGAAAACACAAGTGTTATCAGGCACAAAATTTTCAAATGCAGGTGCAAGCTTACCTGAATGTACTGTCTCTGCAATTCTCCAGTCATAGTCTTCCTGTTCAACATGGGATAATATTGGAGGGTGTGTAATTGTTTCTTGTGCTGGATCAACACTATTTTCCTGAAATGTTTGGTCACAAATTTCCTGAACCACATCAACATTATAACATTCATGATCATCGTGTGAAAATTGTGGTGCATCAAACATTTTAAACTCAATTTCTTCCTCTAGTGTTGTCCTTGATTGGAGTTGTTCTTGTCCTCTAGGGTTGGGGATAGTTTGTGATGGGAATTCTCCTGCCTTTCTTTCACTTAACTCCGTAGTAATTTGACCAATTTGAAATTTCAATTTTTGAATGGCCTGTCCTTGTTGATTGCTTGTTTGCTGTTGCTGTTGGAGTAGTAGAAGAATGGTGGTTTCGAAATCCAACTTATTCTTTTCTTGTGCTGGCCTATCATACCCATTCCCACCCTGGAATTGCTGCGTATGCCCTGGTGTGAATTGATTGCCTTGATGGTTTTGCCACCCTGGGTTATACGTGTTTGAAAAAAATTTATTCTGGGGTGGGTACATTCCTTATTCTTCGTAGTTTGTGTGCTCCTGATCTGCGAAAGAAAACATGGGACATGAATTAGTTGTATGATTAGAATGAAAACAATTTGCACAAATTTCTTTTGGTTGGTTTTTTACGCCACCCAACGTTGAATTCACAAGCAAATCAATCTTTGTGTTCATGGTTTCCATTTCTAATTGCATGTTATTATTATGAGAAATTTCGTATACTCCCTGTTTTTTCGAAACCCCTCCTTGTTGAGAATTGTTGTGAGTTCTTGCTGAGTTCTTCAAATAACTCTATGGCCTTCTCAGCACTCTTCCTCATCAACATTCCATTGCAACCTGCATCTACAATTGCTTTGTTAGTGTCATTTAAACCCTAATAAAATGATTGTACCTGGTCATCCTTAGGTATGTTATGCGTAGGACACTTGAAAAGCTTGTTTTTAAAGTCCTTCCATGCCTCGAAAAACAAATCGCCATCTTTTTGTTGGAAAAGTAGAATCTTCCTTTTTAGTTATCTGGTTTTCTGGGCTGGAAAGAACTCTTTCAAGAATTTTGTTGCCAATTGCTCCCATGAATTAATTGATCCTGGTTCCAAGGAATTATACCACAACTTAGCATTAAGTTTTAAAGAAAAAGGAAACAAGATTAACCTGATTTGTTCAGAGGTAAGCCCTTGGATGCTTTGTGTCCTGCAAAGATCAAAGAAGTCTTGTAGATGTAGATGCGGATCTTCGTCTGTTCTGCCAAAGAAGTGGGGCACCATGCTGAGCAATTGAGGAGATAGATGCATATTCCCTGTGACTTTGGGTTGAAAAACTATGCAAGACGTGTAATACCCTGATTTTTCAATTAATGAGAAATTATTTATTTTTGCACGTGTTGTGCACGTGCAATATTTTTGTTGAATTATTTTATCATAATGTGTATAATTATTTAATATATTTTTCTCAAATTATTTTAGTACAAAAAGCCTTCTTTAAAAGCCTTATTTGATTTAACTAAAAAGCCTTTTCTTAAAAAGCCCAAAAGCATTTTTATTTTAATTAATTTTATAATATTATTTTGGCCCAAAAAGAAAGCCCATGAATTAATTTATTTTAATTAAACTTGTCATGTAGAAGACTTTTTTTAACAAAATTATTTTTATACAATTTTGGAATGTACAATTTTGGCCTAGTTGCATGCACGTGCACTACACGTACACGTGCAATGCACACTCATTATGCTTGGCCGGTAGCAATCTTTTGGAGGGAAAGTTGAATTTTTGGTGTGGAGAACATGGGGGTAGTTTTAAGGAGGTGGGTAGTTTTCCTAACTCCTACTTGAATCTAAGCCCTTCATTTTGCAACCACCAAGATGATCTTAGCCCTCCATTCCCCTCATTTTTTTGTATAAATACCCCCCCTTTCTCATGGCTAATTTTTCATATGCAAAGTGTAATTTCTAAAGCTATAGTAATATATTGTGAGAGTTATAAAAGATAAGAGAGTGTGTGGTTTTTTTGGTTGCTTGGAGCTTTCGGCCAAGGAGGGAAGCATTCGGCTAGGGGAGCAATCGGCTTGGAGAAGCATTCGGCTAGGCTTGGGAGCTTGGAAGTGTGCACTTTTGGCTAGGAGGAGGTGTTCTCATCTACTAGGACTTATTGCTTTTGTGTTCTCTCCATTAAGGTGGGTAAAACAATTCATGTTTCTAATATAGGGTTCATGCTAGTATATTGATAACATTATACATGGAAAATACTAATAAGAGCCCACTCTAATTAAAAAGTTAGTATGTGAATGACTTAGAATGATGTGATTAATTGTGTATGTGAATTGCTTGCATGAAATTAGGCCATATGAAGCACTTTCTATGATTACTTAGTTTAATTGAATAATGATGCAATGTGATTAGCATAATGTGTGAAAATCCTTATTAATTACTTGCAAATTGTGTGGTTGAAACATGACACATGATAAAGATAATAACACTATGGAATTGAATAGAAAAGTATATTAAATGCTTGAATTCATGTGTAGAAGTGGCATAGATGAACCAAAGAATTGCTTGTTGTCATCAAATTAGAAATGTACCAAACTTAGTAATTGTTGAGTTTCACCTATTCATGTGCTATATGAATTCTTTGGCTAGTATGAGTATGGGAAAATCCAAGGTTGTATTGTGTTGTGAATGTAGATTAATAACCAGTAAATTATCATGGAAAAATTTTGGGATAAAAGAGAGATTAGAAGATCAATCGATTCTTTTCAATGTCGAAAATAAAAGATTTGCTAGTTTTAATTAAAATAATTAATTTGGGTGGAGAAAATGTGTTTTTAGTACAAAAATTTATTTTACACTTACTGTTTTGAAGATGGAATAAAGAAGATTAAATCTGGAGTTTTTCAGTGGTTTATATGAAGGCAATATGAATCAAATTGTTTTGAACATCGAGTTGATTACTAAAAACAGTGTGAATATGAGTCTAATGGGTTTTAATCTACACTGTGACAACCTGAGCCAGTGGCTCAGGCGGTCGGTGACTGGGTTCGGTTTCCCTGAGCGGTGCGGTTCAAAACCCGGCCTCACCATTCTTTTTAATTGACTGTGTATAAATATATATGAACAGCGAACTGATAGCATATATACTTAATTCCCCTCTTCTAATCGCTAGCACCGATTGGCCTATCGGCGGGTGCTCTGGCCTTCTTCTCTACCGTGCTGGGTTCGAATCCTTCCCCTAGCACTTAGGGAAAAACAATTTTTTTAGGAGTTTTTGATGTCCAAAAAATGTGAGAGAAATATGGTAATTTTCATAAAAATACAAGGAATTTTATGGGATTGGTTTGGGAATTATTTGAAGAAAATATAATATAGTTTGTGAACAAATGGTATAGTAAAGCTATGGTTCTAAAATACATACTTATGGAAATTTTCTCTTTATAAAGATATATTGAAATGAATTTATTAGAAAGTATTTGACACAAAAGAGTTTGTGGTGTGACATGTTATTATAAATTTTTCCTTGAAGATATTGTGTAAAATATGAAGTATGAGTGTATGATTATAAGTGCATGAGTCCATTGTATGATGATGGAATTTAGAAACTTTGTTGATGAAATTGTTGGACTTGAATATGAATTTTGAGTTATAAGTATTCACTATGGACTTGTGAACAAAGAGTAATCATGAATAAGAAAGAATATGAAATTGTGACATGGAAGTGGTTATGACTTAAAGATTGTGAAATGAAATTTGAAATATAGTAGCTAAGTCTCCCCGGCATTGAGAAAGATGAATTGAATTGAAATTAGACCAAGGTTGGTCATGTTGAAATAAATGAATAAGTCCGGTTGATGGAGAGGCTAACTCTAGTGATTATTTTGTTCATGATTTTTTAAATAAAACTAAGGACTAGTACATAGTGGAGATGTGATGAAAGTAGAAGAAAAACACGAGTATGAGGGCCAACGGATAGTGGTGTGAGAGCGATTCACAGGTTGCCTGCTTGATGCGTCAAGACAGTGCGTGGGCGCTACTCCGGAATTATCGTCCCGGTGGCGACGCTCGTGGGATGTTCGAGTGGCTATGGGTGGTGCCATTGTTCCATGGCGGAGGCTGAATTGTCCATAGGTTGCCTGCTCGATGCGTCGTGTCAGTGCGTGGGATTCCCCTCCAGGCTGCCTGGACATGGGCTCATAGATCATAGGACATCTAAGATACTACCGTAGTTACAGTAGTAGTTAAGGCATAACGGGGGATTGAACCCTATCAAGGTGAAGAACGAATAAGGGCTTGCCCTCGGACCTATGTAGTATGGGATGCATAGAATCCGAACAAGTGCGCATTAGTGTCATGTAGCATAATAAACTGCATTAAGGACTAAGTGCACAATCACAACACGACATCAATAGGGTAGTCCCTTTTGTTTGGAATGTGACAAGTTTGTGTTTGTTAAATATGAATTGTTAAGTTATACTATTTTCGGCAAGCGAGGACGGCCGTGTATAATGATCGTCGGTTGAATAAACTGACGTACCCACAGTCTAACATGCAGGTAAATGTCATGCTAAAGATTAAAGAGGATTTGGATGCTTAAAGATTTTATCAAGCTGTTGTACTGTATTTAATTGTTGTATTTTACTTCCGCTGTGCAAAAGAAAGATGTAATTATGATGTAAACTCTGATGTATGATGCAAAGTTTTTATTTCCCTGTAAAAGTGTACTAAGAAAGTGAAAAGATCCTGTAGAACATCTCGAATTCAGTGTATTTGGGATTCGGGGCGTTACAGAGTGGTATCAGAGCCACGCTTTCTACACTTTCACACTTGTACAAATTTATAGGGAACGACACCCTAGAAGTGGACATTAGAGTGTGTGTTTGAATCTAGAGATTTAAATGTAAGTGACTTACATTTGTGTTGCTCTAAGATTTATGACTTCTCCTCTCTATTCCTAAGATGGCTGATCACTTCGACCCTGCTGGAGGCGACGACTGGCACATCATTGAGGAAGAGTACCATCCTGGACAGGCAGATTCCGAGGACGAGTACTACCCTGGACAAGCTGATTCTGATGATGAGGAGTACCCTGAATCCCGAGAGATCACCCCACCTCCGGATTCATCTGATGATTCTTCTTCCGACGAAGAGGAAGTACCAGTTCCCAGTGGTCTTGTGACTTCTCTTCAGAGGCAAGTGGAAACCCTGAAGGAGAGAGTTGGATTGTTGGAGGCTCAGCTGGAGAAGTGGAAGGCTGACTATTCTGTTCTTAGCCATCGGATTTGGGAACTTGAGAAGAAAAAGAACCTAACTGATGTGCTGAAGGTTGAGGTTGATGAACTGCGGGAAGAACTTCGAGCAGCGAAGAGAACCCGTAGGAGTTAGAGTGTTGTAGCTTCTGTTTCTTTTCGTTCTGATGTCAAAAAATGTTTTTAAATTCGAATGTATAAACTTTTGGAATTCAATGAAATGGAAGTTGGTTTAAATTCTTGTTTTATACTTCGAATTTGACGGATCCTTTGCATCAGAATATGTCGAGAAGAGGAGCAAGGAATGGGGAAGGTTTGGATCTGGAGACTGAGCTTGCTAGGGTCTACCAGACGTTGAATGCTGTGGCTCAGAACCAAGCTAGGGGGCCGGCAAATCCAGTGCCCGAGGCGATAAAGCTGGTGGAATCGTTCAAGAGAATGAAACCACCCGTGTTCGAGGGAAAGTCAGATCCAGATTCGGCTGACAACTGGATACGACAAGTGGAGACCATCTTCGAGGTGTTGGAGACACCGGAGGGTAGCAAGGTCAAGTTGGCAACCTTGCAGCTGGAGAAGGATGCAGCGGTTTGGTGGCAATCCGTGAAGAGGACCATGGGAGGTCTGTTGTTTGGCTGGGAGGAATTTTTGGAGTAGTTCCGCAGCCATTATTTCCCCTCCGACGTCCAGGAGAAGAAGGCGATGGAGTTCCTGTCGCTTCAGCAAGGCAGCATGTCAGTGAGAGCCTATGAGACCAAGTTCACTCAGCTCTCCAGGTATGCTCCAGAACTGGTGGCGGATGAGGCCAAGAAAGCTCGCAAGTTTGAGCATGGTCTGAGGCCTAGTTTGAGATCTCGTATGATACCCCTTGGTATCAGGCGATTCGATAAGCTGGTCAAGAGGGCGGCAGCGACGGAGGCGGATATGGAGCAGTTCCATGTTGTTCAGAACAGGAGGAACAACTGGCAGTCTGGTAAGAGGCCTGCACATTCGGGGAGTTTCAGGGGGCAACCATCTGCACAGAGGTTCAAACCGACAGGGGCGAACGCTGTTAGTGTAGCTGGAGGACCTGGAAACAATGTGGCGAGACCTTCTGCGGTGACTTGCTTTAACTGTGGGGAAGCGGGACACTACCGATCTCATTGTCCCAAACTTCAGCGCAGTAATAGCGGCACACCAACGCAGCAGGCTGGGAAGAGGCCGTACCAATCAGGGCGAGTATTTGCCTTGACAGAAGCTGATGCTGAGGAGGCGGATCAGGTCATCTCTGGTACGAGGGCTGGTGTTTAGAGTCTTTGTCATTTCCTTTCCCTTTGTTTAGTGAGGCTGTTATGTAATGATGTATATTATGTAACAGGCGAACTCTATCTTAATGGAATTAAAGCTGTCGTATTGTTTGATACTGGATCCTCTCATACTTTTGTGTCTCCAAAGTTTGCTAAAGTGTTGGGAGTCGAACCGAAGATTTTCCCAGGCAAGATCTTATCAGTAGCTACTCCATCAGGGAAAACTTTAACCACTGATCGGTATTATGCTGATTGCGAGATTGTGATTGGGGATAGAATCTTTGGCATTGATCTGATCGAGCTGACTATCTTGGGAGTCGATGTTATTATTGGCATTGATTGGATGTCGGTGTACAGTGCAAGCATCGAGTGTAAGGCCAAGACGGTGACAGTGAAGGCTCCAGGTGGACCTGAAGTCGTGTTCCAAGGGAAGCGGAAGTGTTCTAAGCTGGTGGCTACTATCCGCAAGGAAGAGACTCCTGTGGAAGTGCAAAGGATTCCTGTGGTTCGGGACTATCCGACTGTGTTCTTGGAAGATTTTCCTGGGTTACCTCCGCATCGTGATGTAGAGTTCAGCATCACTGTTCAACCGGGAAGTGCACCCATTTCTAAGGCACCTTATAGGATGGCTCCAGTGGAACAGGATGAGGTGAAACGGCAGATTGAAGAACTGTTGGGAAAAGGCTTTATTCAACCTAGTGCGTCACCTTGGGGAGCACCAGTGCTTTTGGTAAAGAAGAAGGATGGATCGATGAGAATGTGCATCGATTACCGGGAGCTGAATAAGGTCACTGTTCAGAATAAGTATCCGATTCCTCGAATTGATGACTTGTTCGATCGTCTACAAGGAGCGGCTGTATTCTCCAAAATTGATCTTCGATCAGGTTACCACCAAGTTCGAGTGAAAGCTGAAGATGTGCATAAAACTGCATTTAGAACTCGGCATGGGCATTACGAATTCTTAGTTATGCCATTCGGAGTGACGAATGCACCTGCAATCTTCATGGACTTGATGAACAGAGTTCTGAGGCCGTTTATTGATTCTTTCGTCGTGGTGTTTATCGACGATATTCTCGTGTACTCCAAGTCAGAGGAGGAGCACACTGAGCATCTGGCAGCAGTGTTGCAGAAGTTGGAAGAGCAGCAGTTGTATGCCAAGTTATCCAAGTGTGATTTCTGGAAATCTGAAGTGGCATTCCTGGGTCACATCCTTTCTAAGGAGGGAGTGGCAACTGATCCTCAGAAGATAGAGGCAGTGAGAGACTGGGCAAGGCCTACTACAGTGAAGGAAGTCAGAAGTTTCCTTAGGATGACTGGGTATTATCGGAGATTCATTCAAGGTTATGCTCAGATAGCTGTACCGCTTACAGGGCTGACCAAGAAGAATGTGAGCTTCAAGTGGACCGAGCAATGTGAGGCGAGTTTTCAGGAGTTGAAAGATAGACTGACTACTGCACCTATTTTGGCTTTGCCTAGAGCTAGTGTTGAGTACGATGTTTATAGCGATGCTTCACATCGGGGGCTTGGTTGTGTCTTAATGCAAGAAGGAAGAGTAATCGCTTATGGGTCTAGGCAACTACGACCACATGAGAAAAATTATCCGACTCATGATCTGGAGTTGGCTGCGATTATTTTTGCTTTGAAGCAATGGAGGCACTACGTGTACGGTGAGAAGTTGAATATGTACACGGATCACAAGAGCTTGAAGTATATATATCAGCAGAGGGATCTCAATCTGAGACAGCGGAGATGGTTGGAAGTGCTCGAGGATATGCGACCTGAGATCAAGTATCATCCCGGAAAGGCTAATGTTGTTGCTGATGCACTTAGTCGCAAGAGCAGCTTGGCCTGTTTGATTACAACTCAGAGGCATCTGATTGAGGAGCTGGACCGAGCTGGGATTGAGGTTGTCTTGCAAGGAGTGGGAGCATCTTTGGCTCAGTTGAGGCTTCAGCCTACTTTGAATGCAAGGATCATTGCAAGTCAGGAAGTGGATGCTGATATTCTGGAGATGAAGGAGCAGGTTGGTGCTGGCAGGTTGCCCGGTTTTCAAACCAGGAATGGAGTGCTGTGGTTCGGAGACAGGCTGTGCGTTCCAAATCAGGCGGACCTGAAAGAGAGTATTCTTCAGGAGGCGCATGCTACTTTTCTGTCTGTACATCCTGGGAGTACTAAGATGTACAAGGACATCAAGCAGCATTTCTGGTGGTTAGGTTTGAAGCGGGATGTGGCTGAATTTGTCGCGAAGTGTGAGGTTTGTCAGCAAGTCAAAGCCGAAAATCAGAGACCCGGAGGTCTATTACAGCCGTTACCTATTCCGGAATGGAAGTGGGATAACATCAGTATGGATTTCATCACGGGATTGCCTAAGAGTCCTAAAGGCAATGATGCTATTTGGGTTATAGTCGATCGACTTACCAAGTCCGCTCACTTTTTGGCGATGAAACTCACTGCTTCGATGGACAAGTTGGCTGAGATGTATGTTGGTGAGATTGTCCGACTTCATGGCGTTCCTTCGACCATTGTGTCTGATCGAGATGCGCGGTTTACTTCGCATTTCTGGAGGAGTCTTCAGGCAGCTTTGGGTACCAAGATGGATTTCAGCACTGCTTTTCATCCGCAAACCGATGGGCAGACCGAGAGAGTCAATCGTATTCTTGAGGATATGCTTCGGTGTTGTATACTAGACTTTGGAGGCAGTTGGGAAAGGCATTTACCTTTGGTGGAGTTTGCCTACAACAACAGTTTTCAGGCCAGTATTGGGATGGCGCCGTACGAAGCTCTGTATGGCAGGAAGTGCAGGACTCCTGTGTGTTGGTATGAAGTTGGGGAGCGTCAGTTGTTTGGTCCTGAGCTTGTACAACTGACTTCTGAGAAGATTAATCTGATCAGGAAAAGGTTGGTGGAAGCTCAGAGCAGGCAGAAAAGCTATGCAGACAACCGGAGAAGGGACCTTGAGTTTGAGGTTGGTGACTTCGTCTTTCTGAAGGTATCACCCAGCAAAGGTGTGGTTCGTTTTGGCAAGGGCGGGAAGTTAGCCCCGAGGTTTATAGGCCCGTATAAGATATTGAAAAGGATCGGGAAAACTGCTTACCGGCTTGAATTACCGGAAGAGTTGTCTCAGGTGCACAATGTCTTTCATGTGTCTATGCTGAGAGGTTATATTCCGGACCCGAGTCATCATTTGCCTGAAGTGCCGGAAGGTTTGCAGTTAGACCTGAATTACATCGAGTCTCCTGTTGAGATTGTTGACCGTAGGGAGAAAGTCTTGAGGAATAAGACGATACCGATGGTCAAGGTAGTCTGGAGAAACCACTTGGTTGAAGAGGCTACTTGGGAATCTGAGGAGAGGATGTTGAAGGACTATCCTGAGCTTTTTGCTTGATTGTATATTTTTGTATCTTTTGTTTTGTTGTGTGTGTTGTATTTTGTTTGTTTTCCTCGCTCTTGATTGTAGTTCCGGGGACGGAACTATTCTAAGGAGGGAGTGCTGTAATACCCTGATTTTTCAATTAATGAGAAATTATTTATTTTTGCACGTGTTGTGCACGTGCAATATTTTTGTTGAATTATTTTATCATAATGTGTATAATTATTTAATATATTTTTCTCAAATTATTTTAGTACAAAAAGCCTTCTTTAAAAGCCTTATTTGATTTAACTAAAAAGCCTTTTCTTAAAAAGCCCAAAAGCATTTTTATTTTAATTAATTTTATAATATTATTTTGGCCCAAAAAGAAAGCCCATGAATTAATTTATTTTAATTAAACTTGTCATGTAGAAGACTTTTTTTAACAAAATTATTTTTATACAATTTTGGAATGTACAATTTTGGCCTAGTTGCATGCACGTGCACTACACGTACACGTGCAATGCACACTCATTATGCTTGGCCGGTAGCAATCTTTTGGAGGGAAAGTTGAATTTTTGGTGTGGAGAACATGGGGGTAGTTTTAAGGAGGTGGGTAGTTTTCCTAACTCCTACTTGAATCTAAGCCCTTCATTTTGCAACCACCAAGATGATCTTAGCCCTCCATTCCCCTCATTTTTTTGTATAAATACCCCCCCTTTCTCATGGCTAATTTTTCATATGCAAAGTGTAATTTCTAAAGCTATAGTAATATATTGTGAGAGTTATAAAAGATAAGAGAGTGTGTGGTTTTTTTGGTTGCTTGGAGCTTTCGGCCAAGGAGGGAAGCATTCGGCTAGGGGAGCAATCGGCTTGGAGAAGCATTCGGCTAGGCTTGGGAGCTTGGAAGTGTGCACTTTTGGCTAGGAGGAGGTGTTCTCATCTACTAGGACTTATTGCTTTTGTGTTCTCTCCATTAAGGTGGGTAAAACAATTCATGTTTCTAATATAGGGTTCATGCTAGTATATTGATAACATTATACATGGAAAATACTAATAAGAGCCCACTCTAATTAAAAAGTTAGTATGTGAATGACTTAGAATGATGTGATTAATTGTGTATGTGAATTGCTTGCATGAAATTAGGCCATATGAAGCACTTTCTATGATTACTTAGTTTAATTGAATAATGATGCAATGTGATTAGCATGATGTGTGAAAATCCTTATTAATTACTTGCAAATTGTGTGGTTGAAACATGACACTTGATAAAGATAATAACACTATGGAATTGAATAGAAAAGTATATTAAATGCTTGAATTCATGTGTAGAAGTGGCATAGATGAACCAAAGAATTGCTTGTTGTCATCAAATTAGAAATGTACCAAACTTAGTAATTGTTGAGTTTCACCTATTCATGTGCTATATGAATTCTTTGGCTAGTATGAGTATGGGAAAATCCAAGGTTGTATTGTGTTGTGAATGTAGATTAATAACCAGTAAATTATCATGGAAAAATTTTGGGATAAAAGAGAGATTAGAAGATCAATCGATTCTTTTCAATGTCGAAAATAAAAGATTTGCTAGTTTTAATTAAAATAATTAATTTGGGTGGAGAAAATGTGTTTTTAGTACAAAAATTTATTTTACATAATAACCAGTAAATTATCATGGAAAAATTTTGGGATAAAAGAGAGATTAGAAGATCAATCGATTCTTTTCAATGTCGAAAATAAAAGATTTGCTAGTTTTAATTAAAATAATTAATTTGGGTGGAGAAAATGTGTTTTTAGTACAAAAATTTATTTTACACTTACTGTTTTGAAGATGGAATAAAGAAGATTAAATCTGGAGTTTTTCAGTGGTTTATATGAAGGCAATATGAATCAAATTGTTTTGAACATCGAGTTGATTTCTAAAAACAGTGTGAATATGAGTCTAATGGGTTTTAATCTACACTGTGACAACCTGAGCCAGTGGCTCAGGCGGTCGGTGACTGGGTTCGGTTTCCCTGAGCGGTGCGGTTCGAAACCCGGCCTCACCATTCTTTTTAATTGACTGTGTATAAATATATATGAACAGCGAACTGATAGCATATATACTTAATTCCCCTCTTCTAATCGCTAGCACCGATTGGCCTATCGGCGGGTGCTCTGGCCTTCTTCTCTACCGTGCTGGGTTCGAATCCTTCCCCTAGCACTTAGGGAAAAACAATTTTTTTAGGAGTTTTTGATGTCCAAAAAATGTGAGAAAAATATGGTAATTTTCATAAAAATACAAGGAATTTTATGGGATTGGTTTGGGAATTATTTGAAGAAAATATAATATAGTTTGTGAACAAATGGTATAGTAAAGCTATGGTTCTAAAATACATACTTATGGAAATTTTCTCTTTATAAAGATATATTGAAATGAATTTATTAGAAAGTATTTGACACAAAAGAGTTTGTGGTGTGACATGTTATTATAAATTTTTGCTTGAAGATATTGTGTAAAATATGAAGTATGAGTGTATGATTATAAGTGCATGAGTCCATTGTATGATGATGGAATTTAGAAACTTTGTTGATGAAATTGTTGGACTTGAATATGAATTTTGAGTTATAAGTATTCACTATGGACTTGTGAACAAAGAGTAATCATGAATAAGAAAGAATATGAAATTGTGACATGGAAGTGGTTATGACTTAA
This sequence comes from Hemerocallis citrina, assembly GCA_017893485.1. Classification (NCBI taxonomy): domain Eukaryota; kingdom Viridiplantae; phylum Streptophyta; class Magnoliopsida; order Asparagales; family Asphodelaceae; genus Hemerocallis; species Hemerocallis citrina. Next base: position 406,986,222 of record CM030358.1, on the reverse strand, counting down.
AGATTGTGAAATGAAATTTGAAATAGAGTAGCTAAGTCTCCCCGGCATTGAGAAAGATGAATTGAATTGAAATTAGACCAAGGTTGGTCATGTTGAAATAAATGAATAAGTCCGGTTGATGGAGAGGCTAACTCTAGTGATTATTTTGTTCATGATTTTTTAAATAAAACTAAGGACTAGTACATAGTGGAGATGTGATGAAAGTAGAAGAAAAACACGAGTATGAGGGCCAACGGATAGCGGTGTGAGAGCGATTCACAGGTTGCCTGCTTGATGCGTCAAGACAGTGCGTGGGCGCTACTCCGGAATTATCGTCCCGGTGGCGACGCTCGTGGGATGTTCGAGTGGCTATGGGTGGTGCCATTGTTCCATGGCGGAGGCTGAATTGTCCATAGGTTGCCTGCTCGATGCGTCGTGTCAGTGCGTGGGATTCCCCTCCAGGCTGCCTGGACATGGGCTCATAGATCATAGGACATCTAAGACACTACCGTAGTTACAGTAGTAGTTAAGGCATAACGGGGGATTGAACCCTATCAAGGTGAAGAACGAATAAGGGCTTGCCCTCGGACCTATGTAGTATGGGATGCATAGAATCCGAACAAGTGCGCATTAGTGTCATGTAGCATAATAAACTGCATTAAGGACTAAGTGCACAATCACAACACGACATCAATAGGGTAGTCCCTTTTGTTTGGAATGTGACAAGTTTGTGTTTGTTAAATATGAATTGTTAAGTTATACTATTTTCGGCAAGCGAGGACGGCCGTGTATAATGATCGTCGGTTGAATAAACTGACGTACCCACAGTCTAACATGCAGGTAAATGTCATGCTAAAGATTAAAGAGGATTTGGATGCTTAAAGATTTTATCAAGCTGTTGTACTGTATTTAATTGTTGTATTTTACTTCCGCTGTGCAAAAGAAAGATGTAATTATGATGTAAACTCTGATGTATGATGCAAAGTTTTTATTTCCCTGTAAAAGTGTACTAAGAAAGTGAAAAGATCCTGTAGAACATCTCGAATTCAGTGTATTTGGGATTCGGGGCGTTACAAGACGGTTGCTCAATATTCTTTGGAATGAATTTGTCTTGCATTGGTATCGATTCAATATTCTTTCACCCATTGTTGCTTTTGGAATTCTTCGCTGTGCAGTCGACTGGTCCTTGAAGACAGTCGACTGGTCTGAGTCTGTGTAAAGTTTAACCTGAAAGAAAATATAAGAAAAGAAAAAGAAGAAATAAAATAAAATAAAATGAAAAAGATTTTACTGATTTGTAAGTTAAAATGCTAACAATCCCCGGCAACGGCGCCAAAAACTTGTTGTGAAATCTAGCTACCTAAATAAATAGATAAACTAGACACAAATTAAGAAAACCTCGCAAGTGCACGAATCGTTTGAAGAAGCGTAGTGGCAAGCAAGGGTCGATCCCACAGAGATTGTACATTCTAACTTACTAATCAATAAAATAGAAAACAGAATCTTAAAGAGTTGATCTAAAAGTCTAAGGAAATAAAAGGATAAAACTTTAAATTAAATAGCATCACAAGTTGAGTCACAAATCTCTATTAAAGTAGTTGGGTTTTGATCTCCACCAATAGTCAGTAATGCTAAGTCATATACTACATCCATTACTCATGTTTGTTCTCTTCAAGGGCATGGTATCTACTCCTTAAAGTAATGTTTCCCTAAGCCAAGAATTAGGCATGGTATCCACTCTAACTCGTTTCTTTCATTAAGTATTTAGCATGGTATCTACTAAGTTGCACTTAAAGAAAACATAAGGACAGTGGAAACGAACAAACACTCAAGGTTCTAGAAATTGGTATCAGATCTAGATCCCTTAAGTTGATTAAACCAAGAACCCCTAAGGATTCCCTTGTTACAAGATATGAACACGAGATACGGGTCGTCTCAATATGCTCATCTAACAGATTCAGATCTATACTGCACAAACTTATAATCCCATATTCGGACCAGTCGACTGGCTGTCACTTCAGTCGACTGCCCTTAGGTTTCTGAACTAGTTTGATTATTATAAATCTATTCCAATTCACTCAGGTTTAATCAATAAGTAAGAGAGTAGCAAGCATTACATAACTATGGTCTCAATCTACCCAACTATGAAAGTTAGTTCCACATAATAAAACTTTTATTGATTAATATAATAGAGTTCATGACTACAATGAAAATAAAAGTAAAAAGAAGAATAGAAGAACACTGATTTTTATGATATTGAACTTGAGCCCAATCAGTAGTCGTCTTGTTCACCTTCTTTGATGCTTGCTGTCGATGGCCTATCTTGGTCGGTCCAGCCTCCTCCAGATCGAGAGTATCCCCTGAATAATACAACTTGGTTGGTATTTATAGAGCACGGCTAGAGATTTAGGGTTTGCACTCTTTTGCATAAAAGCCCTCTTCTTTTATTTATTTCCCTCCGTCTTTTATGCTGCGTTTTATTTCTTTCTCTTTTCTTCTTTCCTTCCTTTTCTGCTTTGATTTGTATTTGGATTTGGACGAATCTTTAAATATCTTATCTTTTAACTCTGCCGCCTACCAGTCGACTTATCTTCGAACCAGTCGACTGTGTCGAGACTTCTGCGTAAACTTGATTTCTCTATCCAGTCGCCTGTGTGGAAGACTCAGTCGACTGATGCTCTGTAATATTCTGAGTATCATCCTTAAAATCCTGATTCTGGTTCGTTTCGCTATTTTAGGCTGTTCCCTATGGAAAAGAGAAAATAAGAGTTAAATACCACATATAGAGCTTTTAAATGTCTAATTGCCTTAAGATTATTGCTCCTAAAAGTGAATAATATTTCGTTCATCACTATCATGTGGTTGTGAGGCTTGTTCCGGTTGTTCACCTGATCCTGGTTGTAGCCGAGAAACCCCGTCAATGATCTTCTGCAAATTCTCCAACGTGTATTTATAACTCTCATTGGAGGAACAGCCGAGATCGACAATTTGTTTTGCATGGTAGCTCAACTCACAATATCGAGAAGCAAAATTCTCGGTATTGGGTTCGGTTGGAACTGATGTGTAACTTCTTCTCATCACATCCCTAGTCCATCTTCTTTTAATATATATATCCGGGAGGGATGTGTGATGAGAGAAACGAAGTACAGCTAAAATATGCCTGCAAGGAATGGCAACAAATTCGAACAAGTGACATGCACATGTAATAATTCCATTGATTTTGGATAATTGAAGAAGGCGAGCCGGTTCTGATTCTCCACAGAGTATCACATGGAAGGTTGAACTATCCGGTGTCTCAAGATCAGCAACAAATGTCACATTGTACATGAAGCTTTTTGTGACTTCATCTTGAAATTTGTAAAATATTTTCAAAGTATATGTTTTTGCCATTTGTGCCTCCAAAGTCCATTCGCTCTTCAACTTCGGTCTCTTCTCACGGTTACGATGATTTTCTTTCAATTCATCGTGTCTTTGCCTTCCCAAAAAACGGTCGAAGATGACGACAAATTCGTGCAGGGAATACTTTTTTTCTGTATGATGCTTCAGAGCAGAATGTGCGGACTCAACCCGTTGGCAACTGAACATGCCGGCCCAAAATGATTCTTTAGCGTAGATGGGTGCCCAACTTTCACGGATATCGAATATATCGTTCAACCATTTGTTACTCTCTAATCTGTATTGCGATATCAAAATATTCCACTTTTCTACAAATTCATGTATATATTCGGAATTGTAGGTTACATTCTTTAAGGACTCCCTAAACTTGTCGACATCGAAACCAAGACGAACCTCCTGAGGTAACTTATCCAAAATGTGCCAAATACAAAAACGATGCTGAGTCTGGGGGAAAACTTTCTTAACTGCGGCGGCGATCCCACGGTCTTGATCGGTGACAATACCGGATGGAGCACGATTCATAACCCCTAACCACTTTTCAAAGAACCATTCAAACGAAGAGGCCGTCTCATTTAGAATGAACCCACCTCCTAAGAAATTCGATTGCCAATGATGATTCACTCCAACAAACGGAACAAATAACATTCCGTAACAGTTCGTATTGTACGTGGCATCAAAGCAAACTACATCGCCAAATTCTTCGTAATTCATCCTACAAATACCATCTACCCATATACAATGTGACAACCGCCCTTCGGGATCGACTTGAATGTCATAAAAAAATAAAGGATCCGTCTGTTTCTTAGATTCGAAAAAATCAATTAGCATTGTAGAATCGTGTCCTTTCAATGCTTCTTGCGAGTCTCTAACTAAATTTCTAACATATTTTTCTGTGAATCCTACTTGATCATGACCACCACTAGCACTTTCGAAGAAGAGCATTTGTCGACATGTTTGGATATTAGCTTGGTTCATTTGGTTTATAATCCTTTTGTCCGTATTTGACACGGACCTGTTCCGAGGCAAAAGGTGCCTTCCACCGGGTGAGGTGAATTCGTGATCGTGTTCTTCGTGAAATGAATACACCACCCACGTATTACTTGTTTTGTTCAATTTTACACGAACGCAAGCCTTGCAACCCGTTCTACTGGTTATTCCACGTCTACCATCACTATGTTGACCCGGCGATGACCCAGCTTTATTACAAAGATATGACTTATCTACTTCCATTCCCCCTTTTAATTGATTCCCACCCTTACGCATTGCATAACCCCCACAACGAGCATATGCAGAATAAAATTTCTCGGTCTCAACTAAAGTGGGGAATGTCATACCTAACTTTGGTTTCAGATGGTCTTTGACTATCGGCATGGAATCAGTGATTGGTTCTACCGGCACAAAATTATCGCCGGCAGCAGAACTCTCCGTATCGTTGTTCATCTGGGGTTAAAATATATTATTGGTCAATTAATATACACATTATATATAAAATAGCTTGTTAACAAACGATTGTGATATATATACCTACGAAACAAAAATAAGTGACAAAAAGTCGAAAACGACGTCATATAAATACAAAACTCTTCAATTGGGTTCGGCTTGCCGCACACATGGTAACGGAACTTCTACAAGTAAGTTCTGATCCACGGTTTGCAAGATAAGGCCGTGTCTCGTTCGCATTCCCCTCACTCTTGAACTGAGGTTGTTGTTTGATATACAGTACAAATCCGCACAAACGAGATCAAAAAATTCCTATACTTTGGGAGTGGGACGGCGGTAAAACACATGAGCCAACAAAATTTGTAGAGGTGAGTTTCGGCTCACGGTTTGCAAAATACGCCGATGTATCGCTTTCACTCACGGGAATGAATTGAAAGCGATAGACGGCCGTATATTTCAAACCGTGAATCCAAACACACTTCTACGAATAGCGTTGTCTTGTGTATGGTGAGCTCGACGTACTCGCAAAGTTTCAAAAATTTTTGTTCGCTTTGTGCGCTATTACTAACATCAAATAACAACCAACAACAACTAATACTACGTCTACTTCCCCAATTAAACTAGAATTACCTACTCTATAAATACCTACGCATAATATAGCAATTGTACACTCAAACATTGGAGAAAAATTTCCAATCAATTAGCCTAGTTAAATCTACTCAAGTAGGACAAATTAGTACCTTTAACAATGAGGGTGTTCGGGAGGCCGCTGCGCGCTGCTGTAGAGAAAGGAAGGGGAGTAGGGTATGGCTAATTTATTCAGGATTAGAGTTTTAGGGTTGGGTAGATTTCGTAAGGGTTAGGATTTTTTTGTAATTGGGATCTTCAAAGGAAGAGGAATAGAGACTGAGAATAGGGAGAGATTCGGTGAAAAGCAACGACCAAGAGAGAGTATGTTTTTTAGTTCGATAGAGAGAGAGCTACGGTTTGGGAAAATGGGTTTATCGAGCTCCACTAGCGAGAGAGAGAGTTGTGAGGGAGATGAAGATCTGAGTATGTACAAGTGTTTGGAAAAACACTTGTACATACTTAGGCCGTTGTTCCCAACAACGGCCTCGTTGAAAATTTTTATAAAAAAACAACCTAGGCCATTGTCTGATTTTTTGGACAAAAAAAATCCACGCCAAAAAAAGCTAAGTCCCAAACATTTTTTGGCGTGAATTGACGAAATTACCCCTCCGCTTTTCACTTCGTTAGTGGGAGACTTTAGTGGGTTTCGATCACAGCTGCTGATCATGATCAAGGGTGATCGGATGACTGAGATGGCCGTTTTCCAACCCGTCGAAAACGGATCCGTTTTCAACTGAGCAAAACCCTAATATTATTATAATATATATACTATTATTATAATATATATTATTATTTCATATATACTATTTTATATATACTAATATAATATTATATTATTATTATAATATATATTATTATTATATATTACTATTATATATTATTATATAATTTATTATTATTATATTAAATTATTTAATATATTATTATAATATATTTATATTACATATATATTATTATAATTATTATATGTTATTATATATATGTATATAATTAAATATGTTTATTATATTAAATTATTTCATATTATTATATAATATACAATTATTATAATATATTATTATTTTATATATACTATTTTATATATACTATTGTTATTATTATTATTATATTATATATATTATTATTTTATTTATACTATTTTATATATACTATTATTATATTATATTCTTATTATATATATTATTATTATGTATAGTATTATTATTATATATTACTATTATATATTATTATATATATTAATATATAATGTATTACTATTATATATTATTTATGCTATTTTATATTATATATTATTATATTATATTATTATTATATATATTATTATTTTATATATACTATTTTATATATACTATTATTATATTATATTATTATATATATATATTATTATTTTATATATACTATTTTATATAAACTTTTTTATACATACTATTATTATATTATATTATTATTATATATATTATATTATATTATTATTTTATATATACTATTTTATATATACTATTATTTCATATATACTATTTTATATATACTATTATAATAATCTATTATTATTATAATATATATTATTATTATTATATATTACCATTATATATTATTATTTATATTATTATATAATTTATTATTATTATAATAAATTTTTTAATATATAAATTGAATATATTATTATTACATATATATTATTATAATTATTATATATTATTATATATATGTATATTATTAAATCTGTTTATTATAATAAAATATTTTATATTATTATATATCAGTATGTCTGTTTATGTATATAACATGTATATATCAGAGTATATATACTATATATAGTATATACATACAACCAAATCTATACATACATAATACTCTCATTTTCAAAAAACTGTTTTAAAAAAAAATACTTACCAAACAGCCTTTACACTCTCATTTTAGAAAACAGTTTTCAGAAAACTGTTTTCAAAACAGATAACCAAACGCAATAAGTAACCATAAGAAAACTTCAACTCCAAAGATTTTGTTTCTCATCTCTTGAAAGCTAGGTTTATGCAGCTATTTATAAGCCTAACTATGCACTATACCATCCAATTCATTAATCCACCTCCCCTAACTCTATATTCTAATTAATTCCACCTCCCCTAAACCTCCCCTAAGTCACTATCCAGCAAGAATCTTGCATAAATAAAAATTGGATAATTTTATTAAGGCTTTTTTTCACAATAACCATTTCCTAGAAGTCCCTAACACAGTTGCTCTTAAGTTCTTATTCAAAAAATAAAATATTAAAATATGCCTATCGGTCATTCCCAAATATTTATATTCTACAAAATAACATCTAAAAATATTCAAGATATTACATAAGAGATTATACACAATTGTACAAAATACCCGTGCATCACACATGCAGGACCAAAATTATCATAACTCAATTTTGCGGGGTATTACAAATAGTTACCTAGTTTCTTTGACTTCCTTGATGAAATGTAGATGGAGCAGAAGGGGAACTATACTGCATAGGTGGTGGTGGAGGAAAAGTTAGTGTTATAGCCAGCACAGAAGGAATAGACTGTGGTATAGGGAGAAGAGAAGTAGTCCGAAGATTCATCTCCTCGACTAACACAACTGATTTGACATGTTCCAAAGTGGGAACTCTCTCGAAACATGAGCTGACTGCAAACCACAGTGAACTTTGGATGAACCCTCATAAAAATCTAGACGTGTTCACGCTTATGTGATGCTATTGACTTTTTTTTTCTTACAAGGCTCCCCAATTTCATCAATTTATTACCAAAGATTTTGTAGAGAAGTAAAGAATCCGAAACTGATTGATCGCCTTGAGTGGTTGCTGCAAGTTCTTGATTCAAGGCATACTCAGGAGCATGAATAAAGTGCTCATAAGTACATTGAAGATTATTCCAAACAACCTTTGCAGATGTGGGAATAGAAATTTGACGACATATGAAGCCCTTAGTGGAATAACAAATAATACCCTATATCGAGAATCTAGATATTCTCACTTCTTAAGAGTTTGAATGGGTGCATTGGAAGAGGTAATAGTAGCGTCCGTAGTAAAAGTAGAAGGCGTCGCCGTTGGCGGATCATCCATAAGATGATGAAATAAACCCATGTGCTCGATGAAGCACAAGCATGTGGATAGACCAAGTTTGATAGTTCTTAGGACCATATAACTTGCCGAGTGTGGTAGGAATGGAGTGGATGGGTGAGGGAGAGGTAGAGGTAGAGGAGGCCATTGGCGAAGGATTCCAATTGCTAAATGCGAGTGCAGGTTACTAGATTTCGACAAGATCAAATAGCAATCAGATTCTAGAGGTGGTAGAAGTTGGGTTAGAAATGAGTATGGGTACGGAAATTTCCACATTTCCACACTCTAGGAAGAGAATGGTGAAGCCCTCTTGGCACATGAGTATTCAAAGATCACGGCTAGAACGTTGGAATAACGCAAGTCACCTTGTTAGGGGAGTTTTTTTGGCTCATGTTGAATGGGATATACCCAAGAATGCGGTTATGGCAGGATTTTACTACAACCGATACAAGAAAAATATGAGAATGTGATTGCGTGGTATCAATTCCAATAGAAATATAGAAATATGGAATAAATAGAGGTAGAAAGTAACCGCCTTGTTTACTGGAGGGTAATCAAATGATTAGCGTCTACCCTTATGCTTTGGGTGTGGTTAATGATACTAGAATGTGTGTGTGCATGTATGAGTGATTATACTAAGTGATGCATGATACGCTCAAGAAAAGAAAAAGGAAAGATTAAAAAAAGAACTAAGTAAAAATAAATGGAAACTTGAGTGCTAACTTAGAGTTCAAACTAATATACATGAAACAAAAAAATAAATGTAGTACTCTTTAAAGGTGGGGCTTTAGGAGTTAATTATAGTAGTTTGAGTTAATGAATAAATATTAGTGGGCTCATAGGAAAATTATAGCGCATGAGCCTAAGTTGTGGGCTTGTAAAAATGCACTTAGTTTATATATGTCACTAGCATGAGTGTGAGGAGTGGAGACTTTAGTTTCACATTGAATATGAGAAGGGATGAAGATGTGTATATATAATATCCCAAATTGCCTTCCATTTAGCTTGTCTATGGCGGAATCATGGAAAATATCAAGTAGTGACTACGAAAATGACTCGAGGTTACTAGACTACTAGGTGAGTAGACCCAGGACACTGACGGTGGGACCACAGTGGGTGTACACATTGGTAGAGCCAATGGCAGTACACAGGTAATAAGACCAGGGAAACACTAGTGTGATCAGTACCTAGAAAGGAGGTCCGAGATAGGGGTCCCTTAGCGAGGATGCTAAATCTATAAAAAGGGGTAATTGTAATACTCTTTAAAAGTGTGGACTTTAGGAGTTAATTATAGTAGTTTGGGCTAAGGAATTATTATTTGTGGGCTCTTAGGAAAATTAGAGCTCATGTGTGGGCTTGTAGGAATGCACTTGGTAAATATGTAACTAGCATGAGTGTGAGAATAATGTGGAGACACTTTAGTCTCACATCGAATATGAGAAGGAATGAAGAAGTGTATAGATAATAAAGTCAAGAATTCCAAATTGCCTTTCATCTAGCTAGTATTTTGGGTGAGACTTTAGCCATGTTTCGGGTGTTGAGCTACGTCTCATTTGGAAGGACTTAAGTGAAAACAAAAGCCAAAGCATGGGGCTAAAAGCAATTGTTCATTCCATCCAGAGAAGAACTTGCGGATCCATGTGATACCGGGAATTATTTAATTCCCCAATTTGGAGTGGAAAATGTAGCAAGCATACCTATTTGATTTATGAATTATTATTTTGTTTGGTGTGATTCACATTTGCTTGGTTATCTAATAAAGTTAAGAATCCCAAATTGCCAAGAAAAGAATCAACACTTTTGTAACGTCTCGGACTGGGTTTGGGTGATCAACACTTGCTCCAACGGGGAGGTGGTCATTCATTGCCCTTCTCTGAAAATCCTGGAAGACCTCACCGCCCTCAATTCACTCTCTATCGGCTCCATCAAATTAACCATTCGTAAATGGTTGTATCAGGGACATCCCTCTCCCCCCTCAGTCTTTCTCCTGTTAAGGTCATGCTTTTGGTTCTTCTGCCGTTTTGTGATTCTCATCGTCTTGTCGCTGACATGACTAAATGTGTTGGAGAATTGCGAAGCATTTATTCTTCCTCGATGCTGGCATCAAGGTGTCTACAAGTTGATGTTGAGTTTGCTTGCCCTTCGGCGAATGATAGAATCGATGCCTTCTCGTTGAGAGATAACAAGACCACTTTTGCCATTTTGGTTATATACCTAGATCGTTCTATAGGAGCTCAGAAGCATGTCTCTTTGTCTCAGGGGATCTCCAATATCCCGGCGAAAGCTACTTCTCTGCCCAACACTTTCTCAGTTGGCACTTCTTCCCCGAGTTCCCTCCCAAGCTTCCCTTGCTGCCCCCCTATTAAGACCCCCTCTATGCTGGCCCTTTCTGCTCCAACGGCTACCTCCTCTTCCCCGTCTAAGCCTAGCCGGGTCGTCTGTGATGAGAAGTGGCCTGTTTGGGATTTGAACCCACATTACTCCTCCGATTGGGACAAATTCCAAAGTGCCATTAACATCACCTCCTCATCAGGGCACAGTGTTCTTCCGAAGGAGGGAAAACTCTCCTCTGATTCTCCGAACCCCGATGCTTGGGTAGATAAAGATAATCTTCTTGAAGAAGAATTAGCTGACCTTGCTCCTCCCCTGGCGCATAAACAGGTATTATTTGCGTTTCATTCAGTTATTATTAAATGCCATTTTTCTAATTGCTTGGCTTTCATTGTCATGCCCCGCTTACCAAAAAGAATACGGAATACGGATACGAAACAAAAGCCCAGTGAATGATTTTCATCATCCATAAGCTGTTCAGCAATCTTTACAATATTTCACAAGATAATCAGAGTCGGAAGCAAAAGATACAATCAACATGCACATATGAACCAAAATACCAACAAGAATACTTGAAATCAAATGTATTAATCTCATATAATCATGATTCTAAATAACAAAAATATCCTTGGTCACATCGCCCAAATACAAGATAAATATCCAAGTAATCAAGTACATCTTATTCAAGTTCAAGCAACAGTAATAATAAAAATCATAAAGCAGAAAATCCAGCCCTAATACATCATCTCGCCAATACCATCTGGCAGCCGACCATCCTGATCTGCAATTAGTAAATTTGCAGGAGAAGGAAGAAGAAAAACAAGTACTCATCAATTGCAAGTTACGGGCCACTTATAATGTAGGATACAAGTACATGGAATAGGTAAATCTATGTAACAAACCTAGTATGGTATGATCATGATTACAGGATATAAATCAGAGCATGGCAAGATGAGCAAGTATAATAGCATGTGCCGAGTGTCAAGTAAACAAGTGTTATGCATCAAGTAACCAGTATCCAGAATCATGTAATCATGTAGCATGTATCAAGTATCAAATCTCATGTATCATGTAGTCAAGTGTCAAGCAAGCATGTATCATGTTCAAGTACCATGTTCAAGTCTTGTAGTGATTACTATCAAGGTAGCACTTCATGCATCCCGATTTTTACTACATGGTTGCTACAACAAACAATTTCGCTTTAGATTTTGTAGGGGACCATACAGGGCAGTGTACTCAGGGACAAGCTCCAAGTATCATGTAATCATGTATCATGTAAACAAGCTTCAAAACCCAAATAAGCTCCACTGTCATGTGTGTACGTGTCATGTATATCGTGTCAAGCTCCACATGTAAACAAGCTTCAATAACCACTAGGTTCTTCTGAGTACACGTTTCTGCACTATCCACTACTAGATCTTTCCCTTAACCCCGGCTTGGTTGTTTTATTATTAATGTCAAACAAGCATGTAGGTGTGCAAAAATATATCAAGTATATCATTTCATAATCATGCAACAAGTTCAAGTTGCAAGATAAACATATACGTGTGCAAGATATCTCACAAAAGAACTAAATTAAACAAATCTCAAGTTCAGGATAGCAAGACCACACTGCAGTAAACAGTGATTCCCAGTGTTACAAGCATGCAAATCTAAATCCGTCAAAAATCCTAGAAAATAGACTCCCAACCGATCCAGTGAGTATAAATAAGTCATATATTAATTCACAAAAACATAGCTCAAAACTGGTTTGAATACAGAAAATAGGTTCAGGCAGAAATCAGGAAAACGAATTCAAGAATAGGAAAACAGCATGAAAACACATTAAATAAATCCACGAAAAATCTGGGGTATTCCCCTATATGTCCAGTATCTAAATATAAAATTTCATAATTTTCCAGTGAAATTAGATCAGTCATCAAAAATTAGAAAGCATCAAGAAACCATAGTTTGGCAAATCTGGGATTCCTAACATTGTTGTACGAAAACTATGATATATCGCAACTAGTGAAACGAAATTCAATTCTGCCAAAGGAATATGAAAATAGATAAAATATACTAACTTTCATATTTCACAAACATTTTTCATACAGTAAAAGGAAACATGGTGAAAATATGTTTCTTTACAGAACAACGAGTAAAATACAGCAAGTCTAGTGTTCATAAACTAGCATGAAACCACATCTAAAACTCATCAATAAAATTCACCAAAATTCTGAGTAATCCCTAACTAGATAAAGAAATACTGACCACAGTTTTGGATCAAATAATATGTGTAGCTCAGTTAATAAAATCATTTAGTCATCAAGAACATCGAAAAATAAAATCTGGAAAAGATCGACACCTCTGTAGTAAAATAGTCATAACTCACTCAAACGAAAACGATATCAAGCAAGGTCAGAGGGGTTTGAAAATATACAAAATTCTCTAAAACTCATGTTTTATACCGAAATTAAGATACTGACTTCAAGACAGTCCAAAACAGCAAACAAAACAGATTTGCGACAAAACACAGATTTTTCCCTTTAAGAACACCTCAACATATATCATACAAAACTTGTTCAAAACACAACCAAACATGAAATCGAGTCTACCAAGTATCTAAACATTATAAATTAGGGTATCTAGCATGTACACACCAAGTATTTCACATGGGTCTCAACCAAATCACGAATTCTCACAAAAGTCTCACATACATAATCAAAATCAAGAACGGGCAAATCCTATGTTAATTTATGTCCATATTGTGTCGTGAGTCATCTACGGTCAAATTTTTACAATAGAGACAAAACCCATCAAACATAACACAAACAAGAGTCGTCTCTAGACCAAACTACACTATAGGTGGTATTTTTTGACTTGTATCAAACAAATGAATTGGAGTACAAGTTACTTGCCTGGAGGATAATGAAACAATGAAGCCAAAAGCAAGAATAACGGGAACATATTCCCGGGCACGAACACGACACCACGAATGAACGACCACGAGAAAGATCACAAATCCAAAGAACAATCGATCACGGACACGATCGGACGGCTGAGATTCAAGGGATCACGATATCAAAGCGATCGGATCAGATCAGACGACTCTGATCGAAGATCAAGATGAAGATCGAGATGTGATCAGTATCTTGATAATGATGATGATGATCGGGTCAGATCGACGATCGGACGGCCACTAATCAAAGCAACCAAAGAACTCCAAGATGATGATAATGCGATCCAACGGTCCAAAATCAAAGGTGATGACCAAGATCGGGTAGTGATCAAGATCCAATGGATGGCCAAGATTAAACCATGATCAAGAAGATCAAGATGAGATTGTGAAGATCCGACGGTCCACAATCAAAGTGATCATCAAGATGGTGATCAACGGCCTACGATCCACTTGATCAAAACCCATACAAACACCAACCTTCAATGGTTGTTCACTGTTGCTGATCGACACCGGGACGGAGCCGCATAGGGAGGTCGGCGGAGCACCGGCGACAGCGCTCAGGGAGAGCAGCGCGGCGCTGGGGGGGGGGTCTGCCTGGTCGCAGGTGGCTACAGTGGTTGGCGCAGGAGGCACGAGGCGGCCAGGGGGACAGCGACCCAATCGTGCTTTCGCTCAGGCTGAGGGCGACGCTGCACGGTAGGAGACGGGGGTCGTCGTGAGGACTGGTCTGGCATCTGCAGTCACTGAGGCTATCTGCGACGACCACGGTGGAAGGAAGGCAGGAGGGAGAGCACCGATAGAGCATCGCGATGCTGCTCCTGGCATAGCGGAGGCGCATTACAGGAGAGGGAAAGGGAGAGATAGCGGAAGGGTGCGGCTGAGGATATGGGAAGATGAAGAGGCAGCACCTGGGGTTTTAAAAAGCAGGGTAGGCTTAGGGTTAGGGGAAAGATGATAACGGGTGTGGGTATAGGGAGCTACCGGGTTGGGCTGATGGTTAAGTGGGTTAGGGTAGTTGGTTAATAAGAAATAGGGTAATGGGTATTTTAATGGGTTTGGGGATTCATATAAAGGGTTTTTGGTATTAGGGTATTTAATTGGGTATTTAGAATTTAAATAAAAATAGGGTTTTAGAATCCAATGGGAAAATAAACTAATCAATAACATAAAAAAATAATATTTATAACAAAATGTAGTTTGCATTAAAACATAGAATTTGTTTAAAATAGATACAAATATAATTAGCACATATAAATGGCTTTTCAATAACCAGCCAAAATTAATAATAATAATAACAATAATAACAGTAATAATAATAAGAGAAATAATAACAAAATAAGAATTGTATTTCAATATAAAATCATAGAAAATAGTTACAATTAAAATTATTGATCGAAACAGATTTTAATAGGAGATCCAAGAATACATTTTGACAAAAGAATTTGAAAAAGGAAAAACTAATTTACAAAAATTTTAAATACAGAAATACACCCAAAATATGGAAAACGGAAAACGGAAAACAGGGGTTACATTCAATAGCGGTTTCAGCTTTCGAATTGGTCTCCTGTTTTCATTTGCTCCTAGTCACTCTCTTACTTACTGTCCTGCTACTTTTTACCATTTTAATTTCCCTATTCGGGCTCTTCCTCATCTCGCGGTGGAACCTCTTCCTCCCCGTGGAGGTAGGGAGAGGTCCTGCTCTTCTCCTCCACCCTCGTTCCACCCCACTCCCCCCTCTGTTCAGTTGCCAATTTTCTCCTCCGAGCCCGTTGGTCTTTCGGAGGAATTAAGGCGATCTATTTCTGTGTGCCCCTCACAGAGCCCGCTGCCTACTAATTGCCGTATGAAGAATCCTATTTCGATCATTCGCTCTAGTGCTCGTATTAGAGCCAACAGAGTTGCATTTCGATTGGTGGATCCTCTAGCTTCCCTTGCATCTCAGGTTGGCAATGTAGATATTCCCACCCCCTTAACCTCCTCATCTGATAAGGTTCCACTTGGGTCCATATACTAGGTTCATTTTGACTCCCTCTCTAATGCAGACATGCTTCGTTTGTCTAGAGAGATGGGGTTTCTTGTTAACTTAGAAAATTTTGTAGATTTTGATTTTATTCGTAGTCGTGAAATCTCTAAAGCTTTTGAGACCTCATTCTTTAATGATTAGCATCTCTTGGAATATTCGGGGACTGCATAGCGCGTCCAAGCAACAAGCTTTGTTTAACCTTATTTCTTCCTCTCATTGTGATATGATCTCCATTCAAGAAATGAAAATTGAGTCTCCTTCTCCTTCCCTCTTACGTTCTATTGGTGGAACTTTGATCACCAATTGGATTTCTCTGGACACCGTAGGGTCTAGAGGAGGAATCCTCTTTTGATTCAAAGACTCCTGCTTCTCTTTAATCTCATGTCACAGATTAACGTTTTTCCTTGTGGTTCGACTTCACTGGGCCGAATTCAATTGTGATCTTATAGTTGTGTAGGTTTACGGGCCGTCCACCGCAGACCGTAAACACAACTTTTGGAATGAACTAAGTTCCTTCAAGGATAACATTCAGGGCTATTGGATTTTTTGTGGGGACTTTAATGTCAACAGATTCTCGTCTGAAAGATCGAGTAGTTCCTCATTCTCCCTCGTTTCCTCCCATTTTAACGATTGCATTCGCACCCTCCAGTTGACTGATCTCCTTCTCAACGGCAGATCTTTCACTTGGTCCAATATGCAATTGTCGCCTTCCATGGCTAAATTAGACCGCTTTCTCGTTTCTAGTGATTGGATCAACTTTTTCCACAACTCCTTCATTTCGGCCTTGCCCAATCCTTCTTCGGATCATGTTCCCATTTCATTGGCTTCTAACTATAATTTCTCCAGACCGTTTAAATTCTGTTTCGAAAAGTTTTGGTTGCAAGACCAAGCCTTCGTCAACCTTATTACAGAATGTCTTTCTTCCATTACGGGCTCCTCTGGGCTGGGTCGCATTCTTATTAAGCTTCACGCTATCAAATTCGGTTGTAAAATCTGGTGTAAAGAGAATCTAGCTAATGCTAATTTTCTTTAAAATGTTGTTTTAGCCACCATTCAGTCTATTGACCTCCTTGAAGAGATTGGCCTTATTTTGGAATCCCTTCGTTCCGAAAGGGCATCGTGTAAACGAGAGTTTGCGTCCCTTCATCACAACGATCATATTAAATTGGCCCAGAGGGCTAAGTTTCGTTGGCTGAAGGAGGGAGATGGCAACACCTCTTTCTTCCACAATTTTGCCTCGCATCGTCGGCGATGCAACCGTATTTTTTCTATTCTAGACAATGGCACTGAATTTACTTCGGTTTTGGATATCCATTCTACTTTTCTTCGTATCTTTAAAAAGCTATTGGGCTCTCCTAAACACCGACCTATTCATCTAGACTGGTCCCAATTGTATGGGTCGCAGACGTATGATCTGTTCAGTTTGAAAGCCCCCTTTTCCATGGAAGAAATTAAGTCCGCAGTATTTGCTTTAAAAATTGATTCTGTCCCTAGTCCGGATGGGTTTCCAGCCTTTTTCTTCCAATGCTTCTGGGATTGTCTCAAAGATGATTTGTTCAAGATGTTCTCCGATTTACACCAAGGGAATTTTTCCTTTGATAGAATCAATTATGTGCATATTATCCTTACCCCAAATTCATGGGAGCCAACTCAGTTTCCAATTTTCGGCCTATTAGCCTTCTGAACACTACTTTCAAGATCATTATGAAAGTTCCCTCGACCCGCCTCAGTGCGCATATATCTCCTCTTATTGATCTTGCCCAATCGGGCTTTATAAAAGATCGCTTCATCTTGGATAGCGTTGCATCGGCCCAAGAAATTATTTCGGAATGCCATAGATCCAATTTGGAGGGGATTCTATTAAAATTAGATTTTCAGAAAGCTTACGACAGCGTTAGTTGGGATTTCCTGTTCGAAATCCTTTTAAACCGTGGCTTTGGTCCTAAATGGGTCGCTTGGATTAAATCCAACCTCTTTGCTGGTACCTCGTCCATTATTATTAACGGGTCAGAAGGTCACAAATTCAAATGTAAAAGAGGTCTTCGCCAAGGTGATCCTATCACCTCTCTATTATTCTCTCTTGTGGCTGATGTGTTCAGTAAGCTACTCCGTAATGCTTGGGAGGTTGGTGTTATTGAAGGCCTAGGGGGCTCTCAATGATTTCGAGGAGTGTTGAACCTGCAATACGCCGACAATACCAGTATCTTTGCCAAACCCAACGGGAGCTCCTTACGTAACCTTAAGTTACTCCTTTATGTCTTCGAAAGTGCTTCTGGCTTGGGCATTAGCTTTCAGAAGTCTTCGGTTCTTTGGCTTGGAGGGTCACAAAACCGCCTATCGGAAATCGCACAGTTCTTTAACTGCGCGTTGGCCGCGTTTCCGATCACTTACCTCGGTATCCCTTTGAGATGGGGGAAGCATCATTCCTCGGATTGGATACCTATGATTGAAAAAGTAGAATCGAGACTCAGCAATTGATCTGGCAAACATCTTTCGCGCGGTGGTAGACCCATCCTTGTTAACTCCGTTCTCTCTTCTATTCTTTTATATATGATGTCGTTTTTCTACCTCCCAACTTGAGTGATTAAGAGGATAGACCAAATCAGAAGAAATTTCTTCTGGTCAGGTGCGAATTATTATAAAGCGGGCTCTCATCTGTGCAATTGGAAGTTGGTTTGTATTTCGAAGGCTGCTGGAGGGCTAGGGGTTCTGAATCTTAGGCACCGAAACCTGGCCCTTCTGGGCAAATGGCTATGGAGATTTCTTAAAAACGATTAGCTACCCTGGGTTCGACTTATCTCTCTTAATTGTTTTTCCTGTCGTAAGATGTGGAAATTTCAATGTCCCTTTTCCCGCAAGGCCTCCTCTTTCTGGAAGGGGGTCTGGAAAGTGGTAGCCCCGTTTCGTTGTGGTTTGATCCACATGTGTGCTGATGGTTTTAAGGCCAAGTTATGGGAAGACTTATGGTTCGGTAATCTCAAACTTGCATAAGCTTTCCCCGCGCTTAATTAGTTGGCTTCCAACTCCTCCGCTTCGGTAGTTGAGTATGTCATCATCATTAATAACCAAAAGTTCTGTTCGATTCCCTTTGTAGACTCGCTTCCTTCTACTCTATTGATGCAGCTTCAAGATCTCTTCGATGGTCTCAATCGCTATTCCTGGAATTCCATTGATGATTTCAAATGGAGATGGACCAGTTCTGGTAACTTCACTGTTAAATCCTTCTATTCCTTCCTCAATTTCGGGGGAACCTATTCCCCACTTGCTAAGATCTTATGGAGCAGTAGCGCTTCTCTTAAAGCTAAGATTTTAACCTGGTTAGCGTTTAACAACAAGCTGCTTACGGTTGAAGTCCTTAACAATATGAACTTGGCCTTAGGCCAATCCTGCTCGTTATGCTCATCCGATCATGAGGACGCCGATCACCTCTTTCTCAAGTGTTCTTTTATTCAACCGTTATGGAGGATCACTGTTATAGCTTGGCAAGCGCCTTATATCCCCTCCGACTTCGTGTCCTACTGGAGGTGTCCATCTTCCAAAAAAAGAATTTAGAAAATCTTGGTTTTTGTCCATTATGGCGATCATTTGGGTTGTTTGGTTGGAGCGGAACAAACGCATTTTCTCTCAATCTGCCGCTTCGATCGATAATTTGATCGACGATTTTTCATTCTTCTATAATTTTTGGCCTTCCACTTTATCAAATGAAAAAATGGGAGAATTGCATCTTAGTTAGATCAGGCGATTGCTTTAATTCGGTCGAATTTTACTTAATATTTAGTCTTTACTCCTATTCTAAATTGTTCTCTCTCTTTCGTTTTGCAGCTCTGATGTGACTATGGGGATTGTTCGCCTTTCCTTGGTCTGTCTCTTTTGGTTCGTTTTGGCCGAGGCCATCAGCTTAGGCCGACTGGCTTGCCCCCAGTTGCCCTGCCAAATTTTTTGGTGTTGCTCTGATGTTCTATACTACTGTTTCACAGGCGTCTCTTCTCCCCATGCTTATTTGGTTTGGATGTTATATTGGAGTTCTCTTTGGCCCATATGTTGATGGCGTTTTGTTTACTTACTTCTCGTTGAGTTGTTTTATTTGTTGTAATTCCTGTCTCTGTGTTCTTAGTTAACTTTCCTATTCTATTTCATGGACTTTAGACGTTTTCTTTTTTTTGATGCTTGTTGCGGCTGTTTAGTCTCGAGGGCCTCTGTAGGGGTGTTATTCTTTTGGGGATGGTATTCTTTCTGTTTTGTTTGACCGTTGGGTGGAGCTGCTCTAGTCTTTGTTTGGGGATTTAGCTTCTGTCCCCGTATTTGTTTAGTGTTTTGCGGTGTTTGTTCTAGGAGGCTTTCTCCCCAGCAGTGCTGCAGGGGTATCCTATTGCCGTCTTTTGAGTGGTGGTCGGACTCCTTTCCGACCTGTTTTTCGGACTTGAGCCTCATTCGAGTCTCTTTTCGCCGTTGTGGGTACTCTTATCCGTTTTGATTCTCGCTTTGCTGCTCCTGCCGCAAGAGGATGCAGGGGCGATGGTTATCCCTTGTGCTTTTCTCCTTTCTCCCTGGCACCGTCATACTCATGTTCTTTTTGCTGATAGCATGTTTAGTCTAGCCCTGCTTCGCTTCTCTTGCTCGCCTTCTTATAGGAGGCGACGACGTGTTCGCTTCCTGGTTGGTTGTGTTGTGAGTTCGGCTGCTTTTTTCGATGTCAGAGCGGCCAGCTGTGTGATTTGGGTATTTTCAATTTTCCCCAATGCCGGTGTCCTCATGGTGGGGTGGTGTTTCCTCAGCCTCAGCCTGTCGGTAGGATCAGGCGATGCTGGTCCTGTTCCTCTAGTTCGATGTTTTTGCCTTCACCTCTTTGTATATTTTTTGTTGGTTGTCTGCAATTCTCTCAATTGCGTTTCCTTTGTATATTTCGGTCTTGTGGTCCGTTTTTAGTTTTACTTTCGGTAAAATTGTAATTGGGTTTACTGGATCCTTTTGATTAATAGATTGGGTTGGAATCGCTAGATTCTATCTGCGTTATAAAAAAAAAAGAATCCCAAATTGCCTTCTATTCCTAGACTACTAAGTGAACAGACACAAGGCTTTACAATAAACCT
Source organism: Hemerocallis citrina (assembly GCA_017893485.1). Lineage (NCBI taxonomy): Eukaryota > Viridiplantae > Streptophyta > Magnoliopsida > Asparagales > Asphodelaceae > Hemerocallis > Hemerocallis citrina. The sequence goes on along the minus strand of CM030358.1, from coordinate 406,965,307 downwards.
ACCTGAATGCAACATGCTGATGAAAAAGAAAAAAAATATTTGTTGGAGGTAGATTGAAAGAAAAACTTATGATTTTATTTTTATTGTACTCTAAGATCCCTCGAACACATTATATATTTTTGGATCTTGGCTCCCCTCTCTTGTGCTTCTTTTTCTTCATTTTTTTGCCCTCACTTGAAAGAGGAAAAATATCCAAGTTCCGTATATCAATTTGACAATTTGGCGAAGAGAAATAGAAGGATGAGGGAAGTGATGTATTCTGAAGGGTTGACTTACTGCACTGAATTGGGGGTGACAAGATATCAAGTGATGGCTTAAAAGTCAACTTTTAAATTCAAATGCGCTGCATTAGTCACTGAATGAGGTGATTTGAAACATCACATCAAACGGAAATGCTGTAAGATAATGCTCAAGTTGTTACTTTCTCTCAAGGGAGAAAGTTAGAATATTTTTGTTTAGGGGGCTATAGATAAAATATATCTATATAAAGGATTTTATATTAATTTTGGGGTGGCTAAAAGGATTAATTTAAAAAAATATAGGGGGTTTTAAAAAAATGGGGGTTGCATTATCCCCCAAGAAGGCTTAGCTCCGTCCTTGCTCCTCTCCATGTGACATGGGTCGAGTTGGAGAGGCACAAGAAAGGATGGCACAACCTTGTCCTAGTTGTAGCAGTCATATGCTGAGGTAGTCCAGCTGAAACTCATATGAACCCAGGGGATGGCGAATTATTTACCGAAATGACCCACTTTTTGAAAGTATTTACCAAAATGACATACTTTAGAAAGTATTTATCAAAACGATCCACTCACTAACTCAGTTAGCGACCCTAGTGAAAACAGGGTCGCTAACTGAGATAGCGAGTGTATACTTGGATTTTTTCTTCAGTTCTGAAGAAAAAATCCAAGTATACACTCGCTATCTCAGTTAACGACCATATTTTCACTAGGATTGCTAACTGAGATAGCGAGTATCGATTGTAAATTTACTTAATACCACACTCGCTATCTCAGTTTCTTCTTCCCCTATCTCTCTCCACACTCATTCTCCCACTCCGAAACCCTAGTGACCCAAATCTCATCCTCGTTTTACCCAGTATTCATGTGGTATTTGTTCATAACTCTTGCTATTTATTTTTGGTTAATTTTGATGTAGGGTTAGATTTAGAATTATGAGTTAATTTGATATATGTTCAACAATAAATTGAGTGTTTTGGTTATACGAATTATGCCTACATTGTTCTAAGTGTGGATGATTTGTACTAAATTTATTTGTGTAATTAACCTAAAGTAAACTATATTGTACTAAGTTAGTTAGTGTTATTTGTGTGTTTGTACAACACTTTGGAGAAAAAGTAAAGAAAATACTAAGTTTAGCCTCGCTATCTCAGTTAGCGAGTGTGTTTGTACCACACTCGCTAACTGAAATAGCGACTGTATTGCCTTGAATTAAAAAAAATCATTGGATTTAGACTCGCTATCTGTAACCCCCATTCCCAATAATAAGTATTTTCCATGTATTTTCTATAATTTGATTTTTTATAAAGTTATTTTGGGTTAAATTCATTTCAGATTTGTATTAAAGTGTTTTCTAAATCGAAAAATTTATTTCTTTCAAATAATGGTTTATTTTGATCTTACTTTCTATTTCTTATTTATCGGATATTTATATTTGAGCCTAAAACAAATATATTATTATTATTGGCTTATTTTGATAAAAATTGTTAAACCCAAATATTATTTTGTCGTACAATCTTATTATTATTAGGATTATAATAATTAACTGTTATTTCTTGATTATTCAACTAAAAGTTCATTTATCGAATTATTTTATTTTCGTGCGGATTTAAATTTCTTTGTGAATTCCAAATTATTTTCAAGACAACTAATATTCTTTCATTGCATTATTTATTTATCTGTTTGGATTTAATTTTTTGTTCATGAACCCATCTTGTTGGGTTATCTATCTTTTGGATTTAATTTTTTTGAATTGTAGGTATTTCTATTTGAACCCTGTTGATTTTGATATATCTCTTAATTGAACCCTAAAGCCCAATTTTATTTGTTCTTAACCCAAATCCGCTATTATTGAACCCTAAACCACTAACCTAGTACCCTAATTGTACCCTATTAATACAGCTCTACTGCAAATCCTTAAAATTGCACAATTCTGAAATCCTAGCTGCCTATTCTCTCTCCTCCCTCTCTCTCCTTACCGTTCTCTCTCTCCGCTGTGTTTTCTCGCCAAATTCCCTAACCCAATCTTCCGTCGTCTTCTCCAGTCGTCTTCTGGTGACGCCCCTCGTCGCCACTCCCTCCGGTGACCCCCACTTCTGTCGTCGCCCCCCGGAACTCCCCTGCACCTCCTTCTTTTCCATGCCTCGACATCGACGACGCCAGAATCCAAACCCCTGCTCTCCCTGTTCGATCATCGACGACAGCCAGTGCCACTTCGTCAATGCCGCCACCGTTGTGCTCCGCCGGCGACGTCGACCATTCCGCCAGCGCCGCCGCCCTTGCCCCTTTGCTGTGCTCTCTCTCTTGCTCTATTGCTGCTTGCCTCTTTGTATTGCTGTGTTGCTTTGGATCTCTTCTATTGTATGTATATTGCACGTGCTATTAGGGATTGTGCTAGTTCGTAGGTTCGTTGCTTCGGGATCCTTATCCCGTTATTCTTGGTATTCGTTATCACCATCTAACAGGTAAGTCACCGTCCTCTTGAATTGCTAATTGTATCAAATTCAAATTTTGTTGAAACTCTTGCAAGTAGATCTCTTGCAAGTAGATCTCTTTGATATCGTATTATCCATTGTTCATCTCTTCATTGAGTCTATAGAGGGTTTACATGAGCTAACCCCAATATTCTTGATATCGTTCCACTTTTGACTCTAAAGTTTGGGATCTTTCATGAGTGCATATAGAATTGATAATAGAGTGTTCATATAATCGTCACACAAATAAATTATTGTAGAGACAACTGATAGGTTGTATGTTGTTTGATCGATTGATGATTGATTGATGATAAATTGATGTATGGGCGTGTTCTACTTTTATTTATCATGTTTTGACACCCATCATGTAGTTTTATTTATCGGTCTATCAGTCATATCGGTTATCGATTAATTATAGATTAATGACTACATTATCTCGATTGATTCGGTCATCGGTCATTATTGAATATTGTTGCCGAGTACATGAACTATAGAGCCCACCACTAAGTCTAAACGAAATTGATTGTATGCATCGAACCTGTAGTATGGGATGTAGTAGTACATGCATTAGTTAGGATTAAAATGATTAATAAACATAAGGATTGACACATCTCCGACACTGCATATTGTTCATCATTATTTCTATTGATATCGAATATTGGCTAAGTGTTATTAATATAACCATTGATTATTGTTATTGATTATTGCATCATTGTTTATAGCCATTGCATCGATTATCATGATTATTGTCCCATGTTATTGATTCCTATTGATCCATTGATTCATTGCTATACCGTTATTCCATTGTTTTCTGCTTTCTCTACTTGCTGTCCATGACTTGCTCTAAGGACAATTTTTTTCTTCTTATTAGAAGAAGTGTTTACATGTGTTGATGGAGAATTGCCTGATGGATTGGGAGAACAACATTAGTGAAAAAATTGATTGCATTGCCGCTATAAATTATTTTTTTTGTTATGGAGATTTAATTATTGAACTATTGTTATTTCATTGTATTGTGGGCTTTCGACCCAAATATTGCTATTATTGTTCCAGATGTTGGATTATTATTGTATTTGGATATTTTATATTATTTCATTCCAAGTATTATTGTTCATGAGATTATTATTATTTCCTGCGCAATTATTCTGTGTTATTTATATTGTTGAGTTGATCGGATAAACAGCTTATGGATGACGTTAGTCATTCGCTAGGCCAATGTCATGTGCTCGTATTCCGTATTTTTGGGAAGCGGGGCGTGACACTATCTCAGTTAGCGAGTGTGGTACAAACACACTCGCTAACTGAGATAGCGAGTCTAAACTTGGTATTTTTATTTATTTTTTCTATACAACCATACACTCGCTATCTGAGATAGCGAGTGTTGTACAAACACAATCGCTATCTGAGTAGCGAGTCTATACTTGATCTTTTTTTTGACACTAATATTTTACGAATAACAATAATTAACTTAGTACAATATGTGTTATTTTAGATTAATTACACAAATAAATTTAGTACAAATATTCCACACTTAGTACAATGTAAGCATAATTCGTATAACCAAAACACTCAATTTATTGTTAAACACATCTCAAATTAACTCACAATTCTAAATCTAACCCTATATTAAAATTAACCAAAAATTTAATTGTAAGAGTTATGAATAAATACAACACAAATACTTGGTAGAACGAGGATGAGATTTGGACCACTAGGGTTTCGGAGTGGGAGGAGTGTGAAGAGAGAAAGGGGAAGAAGAAATTGAGATAGCGAGTGTGGTATTAAGTGAATTCCCATCGACACTCGCTATCTCAGTTAGCGACCTTGTTTTCACTAGGATCAATAACTGAGTTAGTGAGTGGATCATTTTGATAAATACTTTCAAAAGTGAGTCAGTTTGGAAAATACTTTCAAAAAATGGGTCATTTTTGTAAACAATTCGGGGATGGCAGCATGCCCTTTAGTGCCTCTCATGTGATGGGGGGTGGTAGAAGATAGGCCTACACGACTTATTTTTCATACTGACCCACTTTTTGAAAGTATTGACCAAACTGGCTCACTTTCAAAAATATTTATCCAGCTGATTTAATTTTAGACACGTCAGCATAAAGTGCTATTGGCAATAACGATATCTGTTATTTTGATGTCGTTTTCAATAACGGAACCTGTATTTTTTTTTTCCGTTGCCGCTATTGGACATAACGATATCAATATATGTCGCATTCACTTAAGAGTTCTATGATTTGAGGAAAAAAAATGTAAGTGAAAATCGTTTATAACTGATTTTTAATAGCGGCATAAGTTATAAGCAATTTTCACTTAAAATAACATATATTGTTATTGCCAATAGCGTTTTATGCTGACGCGTTTAAAACTGGATCAGTTAAGTAAATAATTTTGAAAGTGGATCAGTTTGGTCAATAAAGTAAATAATTTCGAAAGTGGGTCAGTTTGGTCAATATTTTAAAAAGTGGGTCGGTACGGGATAAAAATTCGGCTTAAACAGATCCAGTACACCTCAACCTGTGTGCACCAGTCACTAACTGAGGTTGTATGACTGAATCTGGAGGTTTTTAACAAGCTCCTATACTTCCTACACAACTGAATTCATATATTTACATGCATTTCATGTAATTGCATGCACAATCAAGGTGGACACAAACTATGCTAAAATAATTTTGAAAAATTTCCAGAAAAACTAAAAATTTAGGAGATGAAGGAAACCAAACTCGCCGTGCAGAGAAAAAATTGAAGAGCATATTCACCTTGTGATGCCGGGTTTTTTCGGTGTGGGAGTAACATATGATGAGTTCTTATATTTTTGTGAAAAACTTAGATTTCAACCATCAATCAGACCTAGATGTGAGGCTAGTATTTGTTGATATTTGTGGAGGTTATGGTGGTAGTGCTGCCTGGCGTCCAGTCGGAAAATTACAAAGGCAGTCTGAAACTTTGGGGGTGATCCCGACGATAGACTCTCCGACGATCAAGTCAATAACCCAAGGTAATAAACCGCATTTTGTGAGCAAAAGATTGATTACCTGGTATAAGAGTAGGCGGTGATGTATTTATAGGCATGAGCATGAGCAGTTAGAGAAAGATTTCCTCAACTGATTTGGATGAACCATTTAATTATGGGATTTAATCAGTTAATATCTCCCTAATATGTGGGATTTGATTACCATCCTTAATCGGGTGGTCAGTCTCCCCTGATTAGGCTGCTGGTAGTGATTAGGCTGATGGTAATTCCAACTCGTGGGGTAAGCTGGGGTGATGGGCCTGCGATCGACTCATGTTCGGATCGTAGGCCTGTAACTGCCGTGAAATGACCACCTTGTCCTTAGGGACTGTGAGAATCGTGCAAGAAGCATGCGGCCCCTAATTAGTCGTGGTTTTTACCACCATCATAAGCCCCCCACTCCTGGAGGTTAGCTTCAACTAGGGGTGGACAACTATTATCCGAACCGACCGGTTTTTAACCGAACCAATTGGGCATTTGAATTGGCTCGGTTCTTGATCTTCAATAACCAATTGGACCGGTTCGGTTGTTGGATGAGGCTTTCAAATAATCGATGAAACCGAACCGACCGTACCTCTATGTGTAAGTCCATAAAAAATATAGTTCTCCTTTAATTTCTTGAATATACAAATAGTCATTTCTCATTTTCTTGGAGATACAAACAGTCTTCTTTAATTTCTTTAATACAAACTGAGCAGTTGTTCTACCTATATTTTGATTTTCCATAATCTTATATGTTATGTTGTTGAAAAATGCTTGACTTATAGCGTGACCCAACTTAATAGAATCATAGAGTTGATGTAACATTTAGTAGTTACTTTAATCAAGTCAAGCAGAAATTATTTTCTAAATCTTTTTTTATTATACCTGAAATTCAATTAGCTATGGTTATTGATGTTTCTTTTATGATAATAAATTAAGATTACAGAAGTATGCAAGTGAAAAAGCAGTTTATCTCACTCATTTAAACGTCATCATCTCAAACAGTTAGTGCAAAATTCATTAACAACTTGTGGTTTTCTGAATCTTCATTTTAAATTTATTTCTGAATAACAAATAGCAGGTTGTTTCTTAAGTTTGATTAAAACTGATCTTTTAAATTTCAACAAAATTATGAATGATGTTGAAGGTGAAAAGTAGCACGCCAAACCGACCATCCAATCCAATCCAAACCAAGCTTGATGGAAACCAATCCAATTAAGGTTCGGATTGGTTGCGGATGAGAAAATTAAAAAACCGATCTTCTTTGGATCGGTGGTGGATGGTCCATATTAGGTCGGATATCGACCGATGCCCACCCTTAGCTTCAACAGCCTTCGAGGAGTAGGTATATCGTAGGGAAAAATCAGTGGCTGTCAACATGAGGGTTCATTTAAGCTGTACCAATATGGGACCCGTTCGTTGAGGGGCTTGATGTAACACCTCGCAAAATTGGAAATGACAATTTTGCTCCTCGTGTGTTACGCACGTATATTTTGTACCATTACTGGTGATATCCGGAACGTATTTCACTACGTATTTTGGATTCCGACTATTTATACATTTTTCGTATTCTCAAAATTTATTTTATCTTATTTGAGTCAACTCAAGTGTAAAATTTCAATCTCTGTATTTTTACGTATTATCGAAGCACGTATCGATTACGTATTTTTCCACTGCTACGTGTAATATTTTCTCTATGTTTCAATTATTTATTTTATGTATTCGAATTCATTTTATAAACATAAATTTATTTTCTCCTATTTTAATTAAAATATTATTATTTAATAGAATATTATTATACGTGCGGTGCACGTATTTTCAATGTACGTATTGAGTACATTATTAAATGTGTATATTAAATATATTTTTCTTATGTCTTATTTTGATTATCTTTAATATTTTTCCGTTGATAAAGTCGAATTTCGTATTGTGATATTTTACGTGCGAAGTACGTGTTTTTCGGCGCCCGTATTTAAGCGTATTCTTTTCAAAATAAAATTTTGAAGTGTGAGCGTGTTTATTTTATTTGTGCATGAAAAATTATAGTTTTTAATTAAACTAAATTTTATATGCTCAGGAATATTATATACATGTTTTTAAATAAAATATATATATGTGTATGAGTGAAGTGTGCAAGTGCGACGCACGTGCACGTGTTTTGGACATGAAGAGAGGGGCCGGTTGTTTATTTTGGAGTGGAGGGAAGTTCAATTTTTGAAATATGGATTGGAGTTAGTGGGTTTGATTAATGGGTAGTTATATAACTATCCCCTAATCTCTTATAAAATACCCCCTAAACCTTCACATTCTCTTCATCTCTTCCTCTTTCCTTCTCCATGTTGCTTTGCCGAAACCAATCCTCATCCAGCAATCCTATTTCGTCTCTCCATTCATTCACCAAGTATATATATATATATATATACCCCTTTAACACTTTCTCCTCATCTTTTCTCTTCTTTCCTCCTCTGTCAAATCCGAGGCCAAACCATCCAGCATATCCCCTTTTCACTTCTCCACCTACTCACCTTTATATTACTTATATACTTATATATATATAGATATGTATATACATATATATACATAAGTAGAATATGTATATGGAGATGAAATTGGTACTTCTCTGTGTGCTTGCCGAAGTGAAAAGAAGTGGAGATGTTGTTTGTCTTTGCCTGGCCGAAATGAAGTTGGGGTCTTTTCTTGTGCACAGGTTTCAAGGAGGCCAAATTGGAGTTTCTCCTGGAGTTTATTTCTAGGAATTTTGCTTCTACTACTCTTCAATGGGTGGGTGGTTCTAAAATTCTTTGCAATTTAGGAGTAAAATTGCATGCTAGTTAATGTAGAATTTAATTGCTAAATTTTGATTGGTATGGTAAAAGTAGATTGCATGATCTCATTTTAATTATGACATGATATGTTGAATTGATATTGTGATTTAATAAATGCCTAGACCCTTGTTAAAATAGAAGAGGGAAAAGAAAATATCATTTGATAAATTTTTGGAATGAGAATTGATGCATGGTTCTATATTTCTTATTATAGTCAAACTATTGTAACATATATGAAAATGGTTATATAATATGATTATAGTAGAGAAATAGTCTCATAAGTTTATTTTACGAGTATAAAGAATTTTATGGACAAGTTTTGATGAAAGACAATTTTCTCTTTGTAAATTTATAATATGAGTTCTTAATGCAAAATTAAGTTTTTGTTATATTGTCAGAAATAAATTTTGTGAATTTGAATATAATATAATATACTGTATTTTGATAGAACACATTCTGGAAAAAGATATATATTTTGAGTGAGTACAAGTCAATTGAAAAAATCGAGTTATAAATCAAATGCAGTGCGATTTACACAAAAAGAATTTAATTCATTTCATTTCGGTTAGTCACTCAAGACCAAATGGTCTTCGGGTGCGATTTGGGTCTATTACTGTTCATAAGCGAAGCATTTGGTCTTGGGTTCGGGTCTCTCCAGAGACTCTGTTTTTCAAAAAAATTGATTTTAACTCGAACCTAAAAGCCAGACATTAAGTATAAATTAAGTTCCATCTGTAACAATTAGCCGCCTTGGACTTATTGGTTCTCGTTGCGACTTGGGATGGTTACTGTTCATGGCGGAGGGGTTTGACCTGGGTTCGAACCCGACTATAGCCACTTTGTTTTTCCTTTTTTGTTTTTTTGTGAATATTTTGAGTTTTAAGTGAAATAAAAATTGGGAAAAATTACTAATATTCTTCTAAAATCGTTTAAACTTTATAAAAATTATTTCTACAATATTTGGATATATTTTGTGAGAATTAAAAGGAGATTTTACATTAAAGAACTCGAATTTTGTCTATTAAAAGAATTAGAAGTATTTTTTATATTGAAAATTGTGACTCTTGTTTAATTTAAGAGAAATGAAAGTTGGAATTCACTTAGAGTCTTCTTAATGAGATTTTCTGATTATTAATACTTGATTAAGATTATTTGAATTGCACACAATGTTAGAAGTGATTAAGTTGATAAAAGAAGTTGAAATGAATTATTTATTATTATGAGATTATAAATAAATGTTTTTATTTGAGAAAGAGATTGTGAATAAAGGAATTGAAATATTATTTTGATTGAATATGACTTATTCTTGATCTCTAGAAAGAAATAGTTGTTGGAATCTAGAGACTAGGCGAGACCCTAGTGACCGACAGTTTTTATTTATGAATTTGAGAGCACCAGTATGGGTTGAGCATCTCTGGAGAAGTAGCCAGTTAGGCTGACTGTCTCATTTGTTTGGTTTAAGTCCGATAGGGTAAGCTAGCTCTAGGTTGTGATGATTTTCTTCTAAAAACAAACTAAAAATATAAGAACTACACTATGGTGGAGATGTGATGAAAGTAAGAGAAAAATATAAGTATGAGGGCCATCGGATCTACGGTATGAGAGTGTTCACAGGATGTCCACATGATGCGTCATGTCAGGGCGTGGATACTTCTCCCAAAGATCGTACCGTTGGCGACGCTTGTGGGGTGCTCGATGACTACGTAGTGCCATCGTTCCATGGCGGAGGCGAATTGTCCATAGGATGCCTGCATGATGCATCATGTCAGTGCGTGAGATTCTCTCCAGGATCTCTGGACAAGGACTCGTAACTCATAGAACATCTAGGATACTTACCGTAGTTACCATAGTAGTTTAACTCATGGCGACGGAATCAACCCTACAAGATGAAGAACGATTAAGGGCTTGCCCTCAGACCTATGTAGTATGGGATGCATAGAATCCGAACAATTGTGCATTAGTGTCATTTAATATAATAACTGCATTAAGGATTAGGTACACGGCACCCACGACATCAATAGGATTGTCCCTCTTTAGCTTTGTTTTTTGATCAAGTTTGTGTTTGTTAAAGTATTTAAGAGTCGTTATACTTTCGGCATAGCGAGGATGGCTGTGTATAATATTTCGTCGGTTGTAAGCAACTGACGTGCCCACAGTTTCATATACAGGACTTGGAGCTTACAAGAAGATATAAAGATGAATTTGTTGCTGATGATTACTTAAATGTTAAAGTTGTTACAATTGTACATTTATCATTGTTGTATTTTATTTATTCCGCTACGTGTTGATGTAAAAGACTTTAATGTAAATCAAAGTTTGAAATTCCTTGTAAAATTGTACGAAATGAAGTGTAAAGATCCTGTGGAACTTCGAATTCAGGCTTATTTGGAATTTGGGGTGTTACACTTAAAGGTTCGGCTGCCAAGGGCCGATGGTCGAGGGCTGAAGCACGAGCCATACAAATTTGTGAAGAAATTAGCGAGTGACCCGGATTATCATACCGATGGGCGAGGCACAAGCCAAGAGGATTTGTGAAGAAATTTGTGGTTGAACCAGAGTGCCATGCCAAGGGGTGGGGCACGAGCCAAGAGGATTTGTGCAGAAATTCACAAGTGACCCAGATTACCATGCCGATGGGCGAGGCATGAGCCAAGCGTCTTTGTGGAGAAATTCACGAGTGACCAGGATTATCATGCCACGGGGCGAGGCAAGAGCCAAGCGAATTTGTGAAGAAATTTTCGAGTGACCTGGAGTACCATGGCGAAGGGCGATGCACAAGCCAAGCCAATTTATGAGACAAATTTGTAAGTGACTTGGAGTACCATGCCGGGAGGCGAGGTCCAAGCCAAAGAAATTTGGGAGGAAACTCGTGAGTGACCCAGATTACCATGCCGAGGGGCGAGGCACGAGCCAAACATATTTGTTAGAGAAATTCGCGAATGACCCGAAGTACCATGCTGAGGGACGAGGCACGAGGTGATCAAATTTGTGAGACAGATTTGCGAGTGACTCAGAGTACCATGCCGAAAGGCGAGGCTCAAGCAATGAAAATTTGTGAGAGAAATTCACGAGTGACTCCGATTACTACACAAAACGGCATGGCATGAGCCAAGATAATTTGTGTGATAAGCTTCCAAGTGTTCCAGGGTACCATGCCAAGGGGCGAGGCCCGAGCCAAAAGAATATGTGAGAGAAGTTCACGAGTGATCCGGAGTACCATGCCGAGGGGGAGGCCCGAGCTAAGTGAATTTATTTGCGAGCAAAATTCGCGAGTGATCCGGAGTATCATGCCCTTGAAGCTTAAGTATTTTTGCATATGCTTGGGCCTAAGCACAGCTTGGGGGGTACCAGGGGCAGTGTTTCCTTACCTCTCGTCACAAATATCACGTGGTGCATAACCACCTGGTCTCAATCAAGGATTGGAAGTTGAAGAACGTTATCTTTTACAACCCCAAGCTTCTGGACATCCCCACCCGATAGGTGTATGACATCTCGAAGATTAAGGCTCCAAAGGTGAAGGACTTCACTTCGGAGGAGGAGGTGGAGTTCATGAAGTTATTCGAGGGGGGCTACATAGACTGGGCGAGGGTGACTGAGACGAGCCTGGCAGAGTGTGGCTTGAGTCCATTCATGCTCTGTATGTTCTTAGTTTCTTTTTGTAGCAGACTCTTTTGCCTTGTCTTAACGTTACTATGTTTTTCGTTTGTAGCCCTGATTGATGACAATGCCATTATGGCTCATTGGGCTGAGCTGGCGAAGAAAAAGGCCGTCGAGGAGTCGAAGGGGAAGAAGTGGGTGCATGTCTCGACCTTCGACAGGTCACCGGAGGGACGTTCTAATAGGGCGAAGAGGTCGAAGGACCTCATCATCGCCGACCCATAGGAGTCACTGAAGGCCTTGCCAAATCAGGAAGCGCTCATGGTCATTGAGTTGGTCACGTCTTCGCTTCCCTCGATTCATCCAGTACTGAAAAATCGGCGAGAAGGCCGAGGAAACCTTCAGGTCTAATTGGGCCGTGAATTTGGCCGAATCCATAATGGAGAGCCCAGTGGTCCTCGAGGTGCTAAACCACCTAGCTCCGCCGAGAGGCAGGAAGACCCTTGCCCGCGAAACCTACAGCTCAGCTACCTAAAGTTTGCTCAAGCCTCTTTTATGGTATGGACCCGATCTTGATGAGTTTAATTTTTCAGTTTTGAATTTCTCAAAGTGTTTTACTCCTTTTGTAGGCCATTCTTAAAGAGTCAGTATGAGCATGAACTCAAGTGCGCCAATCGAAGGATGTCCCAGGTGGAGAAGGAGTTTAAGGATGTGAAGCTCCAGGTTGAGGGTCTCGAGAAGAGGGAGAAAGCTTTGGAGGCAGAGCTTTCGTCCATGGCCTCAGGTCGAAAGCGTCTTCTGAAGGAGAAGGCGACTTTGGAGGCAAAGCAGAGGGAGATGGTTATGGACCTAGAGAGTACTATGGACAAGGTCATCGCGGGGAAAGACCAGGGGTATGATCGGGGCCTTCAACACTCCAGGAAGAGGTATCTGACATGGACCTCAATGGCCTCTCCTTCGAGCCTGGGGTCGGTAGTGCTCCACCAACACCCGGAGAATTGTTGTCGGCAGACAAGGAGGTTCCCTAGTCACCAACTGAACATTAGATGGTCAAGACCAAGGCTCTCCAATTCTCTCATCAGGAGGTGCCCCTCTTTCCTAAGTCGTAAGCTATTGCAATTTATTATGTTTTTTATTGATGCCAAACACGGACTGGCCGTTGCCTCCCTGTATTTTTTTCGTTTTTGATTGAGAATGCTTCGGCGGTTACAACTTGTTTTGTTTGTCCACCTTTTAGCGTCTTTATCCAACCATTAAGACTTGAATTGTTTTGTTGACCAGATTATGAGATATGAGCCTCAAGTGAGTGAGTCTCAGGAGGAGATCCGTTCTCTCTGAGGCTAGTTGCGACAGATGGAGAATACCATCACTCGGCTCTGGAAAGAGGCAAGAAACTGAGAATGTGCATTCAACTACCATATTTGGAGATTCGCAAAACGTCGTGTAGGAGCTCTCTCGTCTGAAGGAGTCTGGGCCCGTTATTAGCTTAGCTCTAGTCCGGGCCAAGAGGGACACCCATCTGGTTCGGCAGAAGAGCGATCCTCGGAGGCCGTACCAAGCGGATGCTCGTGGAAAGGAACTTGAAAATATATCTCTTGATGGTCAAGCTCAGGGAATCATACCTAGCTTCTCCCTTTTGGAGCTCATTCTCCAGGCGAGACCATTACCCGGGGACCTGTTCTGGGCTGAGGTCGCCAGGTGATGCTCAGAGTTGGGTGGCTGGGTCATCTTGCGTCATTAGTGTTCGAAAGGGCCTTGGTTCTTCAGGGGTAGGCACATGCCTAATGAATACTGATGCCACGAACCTGAATTCGGGAGCTAACGAGGGAGCCTTCGAAGGTCGAGCCCTTGTGCCCTGAACCTGTAATTTCTTATGTAATTTCAAAAATGTAACTTCGAGATGTACTTTCCATGCCATGGTAATAAAAGCATTTTCGTCTGTCTGGTCACTTCGCTAAAGATTGTTATTACGGCAGTTTTATCCCCCCTTTGTTAAAATCTCGGATGGTCATCTGGGTGCAAATGTACCGGGGGATCCGGACGTTGAGACTTGAGGGCGAATTTGCGAGTGACCCAAAGTCCTATGCTGAGGGGCGAGGTATGAGCCAAGTGAGTTTGTGAGAGAAACTCATGAGTGACCTGGAGTACCCAGCCGAGGGGCAAGGAATGAGCCAAGCGAATTTGTGGGAACTTCGCATGTGCTTCTCACGTGTGACTTTACGTGCAACCTCACGTGTTGGTTATAGTAATCGAGGCGCCTCCTTCCCTTATATCTCGCCAACTTCATTTTCATTATCCGGACTTTGCCTTTTTCTCATCCTTAAGAATGGTGACTGACGAGATGCTAAAAGAGAGGCGGGAGGCATTAAAGACGAAGGCACAGAAGCGCCCCCCTCCTTTAGAGCTCGAAGAGCCCTCCTTGAAAAGGAAGAAGTCGTATGATGTTGTAAAGGCATTAGAGCCAATGGAGAAACAGGATGTGCCGAAGCCTTCCACTTTGTCGCTGAAGACTGCCTTCGTCCACACGAAGTTGCCTTCAGTGGCGAAGGCGTGAGTGCCTTCATGTTCCATCGCCGAGGCAGACTCACTGGCAAAGCATCTTAACGATGTTTTCGAATACCTCGCCCTTCCCCTCGATCGAGCGACTCTGAAGAAGGATTCAGAGGATTGATGTTTATGCCTGTTGGGTGCAGGGCGCTGTTCTGGTATAAACATTCTTTTATTTTTATTCTTATTCTTCTTCTTCTTCTTATTATTATTATTATTATTATTATTATTATTATTATTATTATTATTATTATTATTATTATTATTATTATTATTATTATTATTTTCCGACAGCTCATGGTCCTTTTTTTTGTTGAAGTTCGCTTTTGTTTCTTGCAGACAACCATCAATGGGGCCAGTTGAAGCGGAGGTGCTCCATCAGCGGGCACAGTTGGCCAAAGCATGTCAGAAGGAGATCATGGGGTGAAATGATGATCTCCGGCGGAGGCTGACGGAGCTGAAGGCGGGGCTGGCGATGGAGAAGCAGGCTCGGGAAGAGCTGTCAAAGGAGAAAGAGGAGCTAGCGGAGGAGAAGCTAGCATGGTAGGCGAGGGAGAAAGAGTTTTCGAATGATCGAGAAGTGGCCATCGATAGTGTCATTCTTGTTCAGGACGAGGGTTATAATCGTGCCCTCGAGCATGTTGGGGTTAAGTACCCGGATCTCGACCTCGGGGTTTTTTTTTACTTTCGACATGACAACAGGACGAACAGCGAGCATGTAATGTCCCCTGATCCTGCGAGCTGAACCCACCCACATCGACATCACAGGTAGAGAAGGGCCTTCTATTCCTAGGCAGTAGGTCTTGGGAATTTATCTTTGTCTTTGTTTTTAACTTATTACAGACTGGCCACCGCTCTAATGTAATTGCACATTTAGAATTAAAGAATTGTTTTTGCTTCAAACTTTCGTGTATGATTTTCTTATGTCAAGCGAGTTTGAGGAAGAGACCGCAGGTGGCTAGGATTACCACGCAGAGGGGCAAGGGACGAGCCAAGCGAGTTTGCGGAAGAGACCCGCGAGTGACCCGAATTACCATGCCGAAGGGAAAGGTCTAGCCAAGTGGATTTGCGGAAGAAACCAGTGAGTGACCCAGATTACCATGCCGAAGGGTGAGAGACGGCCAAGCGAGTTTGCTGAGGAGAATGGCAAATGACCAGGATTCGCAGTTGACTTGTTCTCTTCCTTTTGGAACTTTCTTGTTGGTCACATGGATCATCATGTGGGTTGGCTTACGTCCGGGTTTCTAGAATTGAAGTGTTTCTCCACCTTGGGATTCATAACATCTTTCTATCGTGACCAATGGATGGAGGCAGAGGGCTTAGATCTTTCCATGTCGACATCGCAGGGATCATGTAGTTTCCTCCAAAAAAATCTAAAAATCCCCCCATTCCTTCAAGTCTTCCTACATACTAGTTCCATGGTTACTCCTCTCTGAATGTTCATTCTCCAGACGAGTTTTTTGGTGAGTACCTCGAATGGAAATCTGAGGGGCGAGACTAGAGCGGATCGGCACCCTGGGATGGAACCTGGGGAGATTCACCCTGCGTTCTGAGGGCCGAGTCCAAAAGGAATTGGGGTCCCGTTGTAGAACTTGGGGAGATTTAGCCCACGATTCAAGAGCTGAGACGGGAAATAATGAGGATCCCGACGTGGAACTCGGGGAGATTTACCTTGTGTTACGAGAGCCGAGACTTGAAGGGATGGGGGCCCTTGGATGGAACTTGGGGATATTTAGCCTGGTCCGGGCCTCTCGTGCTTGCAAAGTTCCTCAAGTTTTCTTCTAGAATCAGTCAGTCTTCATCTTGCCGCCGGTGTTCATGTGCGGCCCTCCTACCATACGCTGACAGTTAGGGGTAACTAGTGCACCGTGACACGAAAGACTACCATGTTCCCGGGCATTATGCATAGCTTCTTTGAACTTGTGTTTGACTTGCCAAATACAGACTGACCACCGCACATCTTGTACCTATTTCTCTTTTAATAAAAGGCTTCTTTCTTAAATTTTAACTTGTTTGTCTTGTCATGTGAAACATTGAAGATTCAGGGGCCCTTGGATGGAACTTGGGGATATTTAGTGTAGCGCCCCGAATTCCCAATATCGGGATCTCGAGACTGAAGCCAGAATCTTTCCTTCAACCGAGTCCAAACAAAAAAAATCAGAGGGAATTTAAAACTTTTATTGCCACCAAGTTATTACAAGTACAAATTCGTTCATCATCGAATTACATCATGAATTCTCGTAAATTACATCAAATATATATACTGTACAAAATTTACAATCTTCACTAGACGCTCCATGCAGCTTGAGTCTCTTGCTTCCATGATCCAGTAGTTCTGCAACTAAACAGACTGTGGGCATGTCAGTTGAATGCAACTGACGCAATGCTGATAAAACCAGTGATTCCCCAAAACTCAACAACCAATATTTGATGCAAAGAAAAATGTGCAGTCAATCGCAAGTGTTAGTGTATGCCATGTCCTAGAGTCTAAGGCACAATTCTAAATGCACGCAATGCATTTACTCTAATGCAATCTATTAGGAAACGTATGCATCCCATACTACATACTTTTCCAAACACAACTTCAATGGAAACGTATACATCCCATACTGTGTACTTCCCAAACAGTACACTTTTTCCTGATCGTAGGGTTCGATCTATCGCAATGCATCCTACTTTTGTACTCTTTCCTGTTTCTGACATTTATGTAGTGACTGGTAGAGTGCTTTTTCCTGATTTTAGGGTTCAATCCCTCGCAATGCATCATACTTTTGTACTCTTTTCTGTTTCTGACATTTATCTAGTTACTGGTAGAGTATGCAATTAGTGCAGTCTTTTCCCTCTAGTGCAATCGGATCGTGGTCCTTCTCCACTCTGAACGGCAGTGATCATTTTATTCGTTCATATCATGCTCCTTCTCCACTCCGACAGGATTATGGTCCTCCTCCATTTCAGGTCAGGCCGATGATCGTTCAGCTTCCATCGCAGCTCTGCCAGAATCATGGTCCTTCTCCATTCCTACCTCTACCCAAAGTTATCATGAAGATAAGGCAAATCGTAGGGCCACCCCTACTCCGCCAAAGGCCACAAAGTTAAACTCTTGCTCTCCAATCGTGCTGATAGCTCAGTTAATAGATGGAAGCTTAAGGGTTCATTCCTTAAGTTCTGACAGAACTTGCGACTTATGTCTGCGTCTCATTCCCATCACTAAACTCCAGAGATATAGAATCGAGACTATGTCGCCCGTCCCCTTACCAGGCGAGACAGCGTCGCACATGTCCCATTGACAAGCGAGTAACACCACCCAACTTGTGCCTATCCTATCAATCATTGACATGCTCTGGTCTTAGGATACTACCACTAGTCCTGGTTAAGCAACTACTGATCTTATTTGTGAAGAGATTATTGAATACCAGCCGATTACTCGCTAGTAAAAAAAACTTAGTTCTTTATCCAATTCCACAAGCCCTAGGGGAAACCAACACGGCCCTCAGACCAGGCTCAAGATTTGACCCAACTTGGCTCAAACTTGATCTCGCGACATTGGCGATTGACCTCCGTCGATTGCCTAACACCATCTTGCTTGGATCTAGACCCCGTCTCCGGCTCGCGATCAATCCCTCCTTGGTTAGCGATCCGCCAGTGCCCGAAGACTGTCTTCATCCATAGCATCTTGAGGTAAAAAGGGCACTAATTATCAAGGGTCAAAATGATTGATAGTTCTCGAGTGATAACCATTATCCTAGGCAATCAACAAGCTAATGTATAGACAATCACGCTTCAATTTAATAGATACTAATAAGTCCAACTTAAAACATGATCAAACATGATTCAAAAGTTTAGATAAACACCATTCTAAGTCTATTCTAAAGTCATAGTATGATGAAAACACACATTCAACTGAAACAGTGAGCTTAGCTTTACAACCTGCAACTGGTGCAGCTTGGAAAAATCATCATAAATCACATACACAATGAAATTCAAGTTCTTAGATTCTTTATAAAGACCATTAAGTCTACTTTAACTTCTCAGTTAGAAATTTCCTCAAAATAGATCATTTAGATGAAGAAAATAGCCAAAACTGAGGAGCATGCAAAACTTCCAGAATTGATAGATGTATCAACCAGTCATGCAATAATAAATGATCTCAAAAGTCTATAAATTTTGGTAGGAATGTTCTAGACACATAGAATCACCATATATCCAAAATTTAGCCAAGCATCCCAAGTATACAAGAAGATGTGATATATTGAATTGGATGTAAAATTTCAGACAACAACACCGTTTCTTAACAACAGCTGCAAGTTCTATTTTGTAAAAATATCAAATAATACTTAAAAATCATGAAACTCGGTGGAGAGGTTCTATACTGACATCCGACACTACTGTAAAATTTTCATTTCTAAATTCCTTTTGACTATAGAGTTATGAATTCCAGAACTCAGGCATGTGTACTAAGATAGGAAAATATCTTGTGGGGAACTTTATTTTCATGTGGTAGGCTGAGGCCACGGCTTGGAGAGACGCAAGGACTAGGCATCCGAAGATGGTGTTGTAGGCAGTCTTGACGTTTACTACCATGAAGTCATTGGTTTCGTACAGGAAGTGGGGACTTCTCTGCAATTATGTCGAGGGTGATGATCCCTTCGAACTGGACCGGGGCTTCAGAGAACTCATGAAGTGTATAGCCTACTGGCTTGAGCCTGTCCAGGGAAAGTTTTAACCCCTCAAACACGGCTAGGAAGAGGATGTTGACAGAACTGCCGTTGTTAACAATAGTATGGCAAACTTCATGGTTCCTCAAACTGAGAATGATCTCCAAGGCATCGCAGTGAGGAGTAAGAATTTCCTTGAGGTCCTCGTCCGAGAAAGAGATGGGCAACCCCGGGCCTTGGGGGAGGACAATTGTGAGCCGAATTGACCTTTTGGACAAACGCATTCCCGGAGGAGGTAGAGTCCACCCTATCGGTCCTCTGGATGGAGTGGAGAATGGTCGTTCCCTCTGACTCATGAGGTTTGGATACCATTTCCAAGCGCTTATTGGGCCCTCATTGAGGGGGCAATACCCGATGGTCTTTTCAGGTGAACTTGGACAAGTAGCCCCTCCTGATTAGAGCTTCGATCTCGTCCTTCAGAGCCCAGCAATCGTCGGTCTCGTGACCATGATCCCAGTGGAAACAACACTAGAACCTTTTATCCTTCTTCTTGTTGGGGGAATTCATCTGAGGGGGATGTCGGAGCAGCCCCTCTTCCTCCACCTCCATTAGTATTGCAAAGAAACTGGCGTTGAGCAGGGTAAACTTTTCAAACCGAGGTGTAAGGGAGGTCTTCTCTGGCCTGAGGTGCCCTTCTAAGACTTTTTGGTGGCCTCGGCACTATCCATCTTCATTTTACCATTTGTCGGTGATTCGTTTTGCCCTGTAGGATGTCGAGACTTGATGAATGTAATTTTTATATAATTTTTATTACTCGTTTATGCATTAAAATTGTGAGTTCTCGTTGATTTGTTTAACATTTATCTTATTTCTACTTATTTTTATTTATTTGTTTGATTTTGTAGGAATGAGAGGGACAAGTACAAAATATGAGTGTTTTTGGTGAAATTAAGGAAGAGTACGAAGATAAAGATTTCAAATTTTCAAATTGATTTTATGTAAAGATTTCTAGAAGATTCAAGCACCCTAATGTGCGATTTTATAAATTAGCCCATTGAAGAACCAATAGAAAATATTATGGTCAATTAGGAGAGGAATGAAATTTTGTAATAAAAATCAAAGTTGAGTGGATTTAAATTAGGGTTAGTTAATTGATTATTTTAAAATTTTAATAGATTAATTTTAATCTATTGAATTTTAAATTAATTAATTAATTATCTGAAAATGATAACTAATCAAAATTAACTAATCCTACTTACCATAACCTATTCCTATATAATGAGAGGCGGCAGGGGAAACAGAGAACGGGGGTGGCGGCCGGGTGTGAACAAAGTGGGCACACAAAATGAGGAGGCCAAGAAGAAAAAAGAAAGAAAGAAAGAAAATGTTGGTAGTTGGGCGGCTCTATGAGGGGATGCAGAAAACGAGGAGAAGAAACAGAAAGAGAAAAGTAGAGGAAGAAGGCACGGATCGAGGCTTGGATTTTCGGCAAAAACGAGTTTTTCTTCTTTTCTAATTTTTATTATGCAATCCAAGAACATGTTTCTTAGTTGCAAATTTATTATGAACTAACTTTATTTTTGTAGCGCTTCAACGTAGCCTAATTTTCAAAACACAATTCTAATTTCATATTATTTTATTCTCATATCTTTTTATGGTTGTGCATTTAATTTTTGTTCTTAATGGTTATAGTTGTTTGACCAACTATTGTATAATTTATTGGATCATTGAGAGACCAAGAGGTAATTTGTGATTTAGAACTATAGATTTAAACACCATTGATTGAGGAAAATTAGAGATAATTTACCAAGATTAATGTGACTATAAAGAAATCCATAGAACTTAATGAGTCTTCAATTAATTAAATTTGTATAGAGTTATGACAAACTGTTAGTTGAAGATATATTTAGTATTGTTCGAGAGAAAACATTGAATAATTAGAGGATTTCGGTATACAACTTGGAAAAGTATAATTTCTTATTACATGAAATTATGAATTGTGTGGAATTAACTAGGTGAAATGAAAAGGCTTAGAATTAGTTTTGCTATTAACAAACAACAAAATTTCTGATTCCGTTCTTTTTAATTAGTTCAGTTCTTTCCTTTAGTTTAATTTGGTTAGTTTTTATTTTTATCATAATTTTTATTTTTCAAATAGTAGTTAATCTTGTAAATTTCGGTACTCAATAAAATAATTAGTCATTGTGGGTTCGACACTCTTTTCACTTAAACTATACTACTTGTTGCGATTTTGTACACTTGCAAATAATCCCACCAAGTTTTTGGCATTGTTTCCGGAGACTAATTATTATTTTATTGATATTGATAATTGCTAGATTTTTACTAATTTAGACTTTACTTCTTTTTATTATTATTATATATATATATTTTATCTTTTAGTTTTTTCTTCTGTTATTTAATAGCTATATTTCAGGACATACAAGTGTATTACCATGGCCAATGAGAGTAATGGAGAAGAAAATAAGCCTTTGAGAGATTATGCTATGCCCTTACTTAATGAAGCAACATCAAGGATAAAGTGACCGGTTATACAAGCTAACAATTTTGAGATTAAACCAGCAATCATTCAAATGATTCAACAGACTGTTCAACTTGAAGGATTATCGCACGGGGATCCTAATATTCACATTGCAAACTTTTTAGAAATTTGTGACACTTTCAAGCATAATGGAGTATCAGATGATGCAATTCGATTGAGACTCTTTTCTTTTTCACTAAGAGATAAGGCGAAGGTTTGGCTAAATTTTCTACTACCTGGATGTATTTCTACTAAGGAGGGACTTGCGCAAAAATTTCTGGCTAAGTATTTTTCGCTGACAAAGACTACAAAGCTAAGGAATGACATTACCATATTCACTCAATTTGAGACCGAGTCTTTGTTTGATGCATGGGAGATGTATAAAGAGTTATTGAGAAAATGTCCTCATCATGAACTACCGAAATAGCTGCAAATTTAAATATTCTATAATGGTTTTGGAGTTACTGTAACGCCTCGAATCCCAAATACAACTGAATTCGAGAGTTCTACAGGATCTTTTCGCTTCATTTAGTACAATTTTACAAGAAAATTTGAACTTTTCACTTTACATCAGTGTTCACATAAAAACATTACACTTTACATTGCACAGCGGAAGTAAATTTACAACATTGAAATAAATGTACAACAATATTGAATAATCTTTAAGCATCTGTTCCTCTTTAATCTTTTTCATGTCACTTACCTGCATATAAAACTGTGGGTACGTCAGTTTATTCAACCGACGAACATCATACACTGCCATCCTCTCTATGCCGGAAATAGTATAACTAATTTTCCATATTTAGCAAACACAAACTTGTCACATATCAAACTAAAAGGAATACCCTAATGATGTCGTGTTGTGATTGTGCACTTAGTCCTTATTGTAGTTATTTATATTATATGACACTAATGCACACTTGTTCGGATTCTATGCATCCCATACTACATAGGTCCGAGGGCAAGTTCTTAATCGTTCTTCATTTTGTAGGGTTCAATCCCTCGCCATGACTTAATCTACTACTGTAATTACGGTCGGTATCCTAGGTGATCTATGAGTACAAGCACGTGTACAGAAAACCTGGAGGGGAATCCCACGTCATGTCACGACGCATCGTGAAGACAGCCTGTGGCAATTCAGCCTCCTTCATGGCACACGATCCTCTTGCAGTTACCAAACATCCCACAAGCGTCACCACCGGGATGGTACTCTGGAGCAGTATCCACGTCATGTCACGACGCATCGTGAAGACAGCCTGTGAAATACTCTCACGCCGCCAATCCGATGGCCCTCAACTTTTTCTCGTACTTTCATCACGTCTCCACTATGTACTAATCCTTAGTTTTTATTAGAATCATGAACAAAAATCAAAGCTCTAGAGTTAGCCTCACCACTAAACCGGACTTATTCATTCATTCAGACGTGACCAACCTTGGTCTTTCATTTCAAATTTCATTTCATTTCTTTCCAAATGGCGGGGGAGACTTAGCTACTCTTTTGTTTCAATTTCAATTCAAATTTCCAAAATTGAGCATTTCCAACTCATAAGTTCACATGTCGAGTTATCATACTCAAAAGTGTTTCTCTTTTCCAATCATGATCTCTAAATCGTTCAATATTCCATAATTATACATTAAATTCAACTATTCATCATGTAACTCATGAAATATTATTTTCACATTAAAAACCCACATCACTAGTATTCAAATCAAGATGGATATTTACACATCATAATTTGTCGCACTATTCTCCAACGAGAATAATTCATATCACTTCACACAATTCCTTTTTATTCGTATTTCTTTTCTAAATTTCCATTCTAAATCTTTTGTAAAAAATCCCACTTTATACAAATGCAAGTGTAGAACTTATAGTTCTAAATTATACTTTTATTCTTTAAACATACACCACTTCATGCAAATAATTCTCAAACTATTTTTCATAGACTCTACATATTTTAAAAATAATAATCATATTTTTTGTAATTTTTTTTTGATCATTAAAAACCCCCAAAAAATGTTTTTCCTCACAATATAAACAACAGCCGAGGCCACAGATTGAACCAGCGACCACAGGGAAACCAACCGAAGACACAAGCCACTAGGCCGAGTGCTACTCGCGCTTAGAAGAGAGGGCGAGAGCATTAAGTGCTCTCGGCCGCTGCTCTACATATTTTTTGAAATGAAAAATAAAAGTCTGGCAGCCCGGGGATTCGAACTAGCGACCTCAGACCCGTGAGCCTATACTGTAGCGATTAGAGCCGTCCTGACCACTTGAGCTACGCTCTCAGGTTGTCAAAGTTACAACTCGAAATTTATTTAGATCAATTCTCTCTGCTATTAAAACATTTCGATGTTCAACTAGTCTTCATTTTACTTTGCCTTTATAAAATTACTGAAAAATTCCAGATTGATTCTTCCTCATATAATTTACATACCAGTATGTAGAAAATAAATTTTTTTCAACAATTAAAACATATTTTTCATACAATTAATTTCGAATTCTACATTATAACTACCACATTTCTTCTTTTCAACATTTCTTAACAATTAACATCTCAAGTCCCTTTACTAGCAATTCTTCACATTAATTCTCTATTTTTAATCTTTTACCAAACATACAAATCTATATTTTAATTCGTTTATTTCAATACAACACAAAGATTCATTTAAACACATAAAGTAGCATGGTTAATCTACTAACTTTTGTGTACATAATTTGTGATGTAGATAATGAAACTTTCTTCAATAATTTATGGCTACAATCAATTCACACCTAATTTTGCCTTTACTAATAGAACTACATACAATTGCACATCCATATATCAATCAATCAATAAGTCAATTTTTCAATTAAATGTGCACTCTTATTAATCATTTTCATGCATCATTCTCTTAATTAAATCTAGCATGCATTCCTATTTAGAAATAGGAAAAATTTACCCACCTTATTGAAGAAAAGTACAATTAGCAACCTCCTAGACGAATGTCCTTGCAAACGAATTCTCCTCCGCGCGCACAAGCCAACTCGAGCACTCCACAATGCCCAAACCGAGAGCACTCCTCCTAGATGAAACCGGCCTCTCCTCCTTCTTGATGCAAGCAAAAATCCCACACAATCTCTCAATCTTTTACTCTCTTACTAACTACTAGATACTTGTATTTTAACTATAGGTTTGGAAGAATTGATTTGCACAAGAATACTAGCCAAAGGGGGGGTATTTATACAAAAAAAAGGAGAATGGATGGCTAGGATTGAAGTAGGAGTTAGGAACAAATGGCTTAGATCTAAGGAGGAGTTACACTAACTACCCATGATCAAGTAACCACTCCACCATGATCCCACTTAAAATTTTCCCATTCCCTCCAAAATGCAATCCAGCCAAGCAAGTGTGCTTGTGCACGTGTACGTGCAATGCACGTGCATGCAACTTGGTCTTCATAAAAATTTGTACATTAAATTTTGTATAAAAATAATCTTTAAATTGTATTCTGCATTACAAGTTGTATTTAAAATAAAATAGCTCATGGGCTTTAGTTTTTGGGCCAAAATAATAATTATAAAAATAATAATTGAATTGAATTTTTGGGCTTTAAGAAAAGGCTTTTTGTCTAATTGAAAGAAGGCTTTGTATAAAATAATTAAAAGCACATATTTAAATATCTATACTCATCAAAATGAAAATAATTATAAGATTTAGTTCAACCAAAAAAATATTGCACGTGCACACTACGTGCAAAATAAAATAATTTTTCATTAAATGAAAAATCGGGGCATTACAGTTACAAAGCGGTCTACGGTAGATGCAGCAACTGGACGTGCACTATTGAGCAAAACTCACGAAGCAGCATATGAACTTTTAGAGGAGATGGCATCCAACAATTTCCAATGGTCTTCAGAGAGAACAATGTCTACAAAAGCAGTTGGAGTTTTTGAGCTTGATCCTATTGTCACATTGACTGCACAAATTGATATTTTATCTAAACAATTAGGTAATATGAATGTTAATTCTATTCAAACTAATATTATTTGTGATCATTGTACAGAAAATCACCCAAGTATTGATTGTCAAGTGGGAAGTCCTTTTGCTTAATCAAATTTCAATCAAGCAAATTACGTGTCCAATTTCCAACATCAAAATAATCCTTATTCGAACACGTATAATTTAGGATAGAGAAACCACCCAAAATTTTCATAGAACAACAGCCAAGGAGCAATTAGACCACCTCAGAATTTTCAGCATCAAGAAAAGAAGCCGACACTTGAAGAGATGTTTATGCAATACATGCTGAAGACAAATTTGGCGATACAAAATAATATGGCTTCAATTCACAATCATGAAGCTCAGATTGGTCAGATTTCATATATTATTACAGAGAGAACAATAGGAAACTTACCCAGTAACACAGTGACTAATCCTAAAGATCATGTCAAAGCAATAATACTAAGAAGTGGGAGAACAATTGAGCAGCCACAATCATAAAATGTAGAACATAATGTGGATGAAAAATAAGATGCTTTCGAGCCATTTTTGGAGGAACAAATGCAGCAGGTGACAAACCACCATATTGAGAATTCTAAGAAAAACAAAAGAGCTTCAAATACCACGGTTTCCAGGGAGTTTAATTCTGAAACTTATCCTAAATCTCCTTATGATCCACCGATTCTTTTTCCGCAAAGACTTAAAAAAAATAATCTCAAAAACCAGTTCTCTAAATTTTTAAGTATTTTTAAGAAATTGCATATTAATATTTCTCTTATTGAAATTGAAAGATATTTTATCAAACAAGCGGAAGTTGGAGGAGCATGAGATGGTGATGTTAACCAAAGAGAGTAGCGCAGTATTACAAAATAAGTTGCCTATTAAACTTGAAGACCCAAGAAGTTTTACGATACCTTGCACTATTAGAAAATTTTATTTTGATAAAGCTTTATGTGATTTAGGTACAAGTATTAATCTTATGCCTTTTTCGGTTTTCAGGAAACTTGATCTTGGAGAACCAAAACTACTACAATTTCTTTACAATTGGTAGATACATCTATCAAGTACCCAAGAGGAATAATTGAAGTTGTTTTGGTAAAGGTAGACAAGTTTATATTTCCAGCTGATTTCATATTACTTGACATAGAGGAAGATGAACAAATTTCGTTGATTTTAGAGCGACCTTTTCTACCTAAGAGGAGAGCTTTGATTGATGTCCAACAAGAAAAACATATTTTGAGGGTTGAGAATGAGCAAGTAACGTTTGATGTTTTTAAATTCATGAAGTTTCCTGCCGAAGTACAATCATGTTTTAAAGTAAGTGAAACAATTTAATTGTGGGCGAGAAACATAAGGCTGAAGTTGAAAAGTTACCAATCGAAATATGTCTAACAAATTCAGCAACTCTCGAATCTGAAAAGAAAATATTTTTGAATATGTTATGTATTTGGATACTGTACCATCTATTCATCCATTTTCTCAGCTGAAATTCAAAGAGGTGGGGATATCAAAGAAGCCATCGTCAAGAAATAAATGACTAAAACTTGAGCTTGAAGCGTTGTCATCTGAATTGCGGGATGCACAGAGAAAATCTAATCTATACTTGAAAAGAAGTATTAGAAAAGATGTTCTTATATTATTGGATCTTGGTATCACATAACCATCTCAGCTACCATGTATGGCTGAAGACTTAAAACTTAGCGCTCCTTGGGAGGCAACCTATGTTTTTTTTTACTGCATTTAGAATTGCTTCTTCTTTTAGTTTAGTTTAATTTTAATTTATTTAATTTTATTTTATAGGATTGCATAAGTTTGGAGGTTTCCGACAGAGTTGTTTTCTACACCTACTTTGATGGATATTTTTGGCATGATGGAGTCCGAATATGGAAAAGTGTTTCAAAGAGCAAACGAAGAAATTTTCTTAGCTTTCCAGAACAAAAAGAATCAGTGATTTGGATATCTACAACTCTAGATATCACTGAAACAATGAACGTTACTTAACAAGAATTTTAACATGAATCAGGGGAGCAATTCTGAACTTTTCTCATCGTTATTTTTTTTTCTTTACCCATTGAGGACAATGTGATATTTAAGTTTGGGGAAGGTGTATAATTTTTTTAATATTTGAAAAGAAAAAGAAATTCCATTAGGCTTACCATTATATTTTTGAGTTCTTTATTGTACTAAAGCATTGAAATAAGTTTTTTTCTTTTAGCATAGACAATATCTTATAAAGTAAGATCAGTCATACTTATTTTCTTTAGAATTATTGAAGTTCAAAATTCCTTACAATATTGTGAGTCATGTGATTATACATAAAAGAAAAATGTGATATTTTTTTGGGATTAACCTCTTTGATCTAGTCCTAAACAGAGTTTAAGTAAATAGAGTGATAATGATTATAAATTTTTTTTTGAATGAATAAAGTTATATCTACTCTAATATTTTGAGTTACTTAGTAACTAGGGGATTCATCACAAATTTTTACTTTTACGTTAAACGGCAACTTAAAATATGAATATGTAAAAGCACTCTAGGTGTTTGACTTGTTGAGTAATCGGGTGAATTCATCACAAATGTTTGCATTCGCGTCAAAAGACAAGTGACAACTTAGAGAGTATTTTTTCTATTAAAAAAAAATAAAAAAACTCCAGTTGCTTTCGGTTTGTAGTAGTGAGAATATGATTGGGTTGGGAATTATGTATGAATAATTGTACTGGGGAAAGTGAGAATGCTTAGTTTTACTTTATTTGCTATTGTTTATATTTTAAGTTGAAGATTTAATGCTTGCATGATAAGATCTCTTGGTAAGGTGAGTTGAGCCTAATTATGATTGCTATCCCTTTGTTCATGGTTTTACTTTTTGCTCGAGGACAAGCAAAATCTTAAGTTTGGGGTATTTTAAAGAATGTAATTTTTATCTAATTTTTATTTCTCTTTTATGCATTAAAATTGCGAGATTTCGTTGATTTGGCTAACATTTATCTTATTTCTACTTATTTTGATTTATTTGTTTGATTTTGTAGGAATGAGAGGAATAAGTACAAAATATGAGTGTGTTTGGTAAAATTAAGGAAGAGTACGAAGATAAAGATTTCAAAATTTCAATGATTTTATATGAAGATTTCTAGAAGATTCAAGCACCCGAATGGGCAGTTTTACAAATTGGCCCACTGAAGAACCAATAGAAAATATTATGGTCAACTAGGATGCGAATGCAATTATGTAATAAAAATCAACGAAATCAAACAGATTACTCAGTTTTTTGCTGACTCGAATTTTGTGTGTACATGAGATCTAAGTTCAGAGATGTATGATTGTTTTATTTTGGGTTTAAAAAAATTTTATTCAGTGATTTATTTGATGAGTTTTTTATTGGTTTTAATTTAAGTTGTACGCAAGTGAGAGATGGATTATTTGGTGGCCTCAATTTGTGCTTCCAAACCATAGCAGGACAGGTAAGCTGACCAGCAACCTAAAATAACTTGGCAAATATGCAACATTAATTTCTTTACTACAAGAGAAAATACTATCGTGAAGTGTTCCCTTCACTGGTTATTAGAAACCATGGATAATATAACATATAAGAACTTTTAGTGTATGTTTGGATATATAGGATTGGGATGACTGGAGTTTACTAGTGAATGGTTCAAACTCTCCACTCAAGAAAGACAACTAAAGTAAATTTATTATTTATCCATTTTGATTTTTTTTAAAAAGGTGCAATGGGGAGACAAAGTGGAGATAAAAGAAATGATTAGTTTGGTTTAGAGTTTTGAGAACTTCATATATTTCATTTTGGTTGAAATAATAATAAGAGGTATTTCAATTGCAAACTGAGACTCAGACAAACAAATATTTAGATTATTGGTATTGTAGATACCTTCACATCTGTACTTGCGTTACCATTGTATTTAGACATACTCATAGTAGTTATGAGATTAAAGTAAGCTCTATAAAACCTATATAATAATGTCCTTGCATAACTATCACAAATATCTAAAAGCGGTGCTGAAGTTTAAAAAAAAATTATGCAGTGTTTCTAACAAACTATATGCATTTCAGGTAAGTTCAAGCTAATGATCAAGAAAGCGATTGTTGAGCTTAAAGGTAGATATACTGTTTCCTCATATAATATGTTTGCTACTTCAATTAATTTGCTGGACCTCCAAAACTGTTTTATATAAGGGTAAAAGGGATATGAGCAACTTGCTCATTTAGTAAATGAGCAATTGATTATGTGGCATGCATGTGATACATTGAACAACTAACCCTTTTAAGGATTTTCCAATCACATGTATGCCACATCATCAATTGCTTATTTACTAAATGAGCAAGTTGCTCATAACCCTTTTTCCCTTTATATAATCAAACCAGGTGCATCGTTCTGAAAACGTGCCGTAGGCATGTGCCAACGGGCAAACCTAGTATATATGTATGGGGCGGGCTGCTTATCGTGAGCTGGCCATCATGTGAAGAGCTCCACCCAAAATGCCCCAAGCTGCAAATAGAGTGATGGGGCAGTTTAGGGATTTCAAATATCATCTCACCATTTTATTCTTCTTTCACTCTATTTCAAATCCAAATCCACCCCTGAATAGACTGATCCCTAGCTTCAACGGAACCCCAAATCTATCCATTCCCGATCTTGAACTGAACCCAAATCCACCCCCAAATTCGCACCTACCTCCACCTTCATCCATCCTCCTCTCAATCTGTCAAAGGGTTGTCTATTCATCTCCTTTTCGTAGGAATGAGAGACAAGGTGGAGGCTTCCTATTTAAATCCTGCATTATAAGATAATAGTAAAAACTCGGAGTTTCAAGAATAGGGTTCACTCAAGATGGGGATCTTTGTTTTGATTTGAACTGTGTAGTAGTATGCACATGATCGATGTTTCCCGTATCAGATTTGTGCAGTATGTTCTACTAGGTTCCTCTGTTTTGTTTAGATTTTTTCGCAACCCTTAATTTACACAGTTTTCTGCAAAATTCCGATATAGATGCTAATTTTACATAATTTGTTCGCTGAAGTTTCAGTTAAATTACTGTAAATTAGTGAATTTCCTATAAAGCTCCTTTAGTTTCTAATGTTTCCCACCTTGTAGCTTCAGTTTGTCCCAGTTAGGTAATGAATGCAATCTTTGGTTATTTGAACGCGACTCATACCTAATTTTCGTATGAACATTTTTACTGCAATGAGGAGAATTTCAATGCTAACTGACTAATTAAAATAAGAGTAGTGTTTTATCCACTACCAATTTCACTATATTTCTTTTCGTTACCTTAGGTGACACACTCCTATTGGAGAGTTTCCTTACTCTCTTTTCTCATCTATTGGAGTGTGCCACCTAAGATAGTTAAGAGAAATGTAGTGAAATTGATAGTAGATGTAGCATTATTCTTAAAATAATAGTGATCCTTTCTTTTCGTTTCTAGTTTTCTCAGCTAAAAATTGACAACTTGACATTTGTCGTATATGTATTTGTTAGTAGAAGATCTTAATGAATAAATATTAAGAGATGGAAAAAGATCAAGATCCCTCCAATATTCGAACTGGGTCTATTTATAAGCAAGTCATTCAAAACTCGCTAGCCGTCGACATCTGATGTGCTGCCACCTCCACTATAACAATGTGAATAGGCCGTTGCGCGGAAATGGCGGGTGAAGCTGTCATTATTACAACAGTACATACTAGTTGCACGCAAGAAGTGCACAAACCAGCATAGCAAAATAATAACAAATACAAAGATTCTACTTCATATCGATAATACTGTAACTCCATCAGGCCAAACTATGCTGAGTACGAGATCTGACTACACATCAGGCACATGATCAGCAATATCAATATCCCAATCTCAGAAATTCTCAGAGAAAACGAGAACAATGAAAAGCAGTCAAATGAACATAGCAACCAAGCCAGCCATATTACTACAAGCCACCCACCAAAATCATCTCACAGCCACCACATTCTCGAGTCTCAGCATACATCAATACAGCTTCTGGAGTTCAAAATGTGCAACTCCCATAACAATATTACAACCCTTTTAAAGCCCTATATTAATAAATCCGGCACAGAGAGACCATCATAGTGGTGTGGTTCTGTAACCTCGAACAAACCATCAGGACCTGAAAAGCACGATACCGAGAAATATAGTTAGACCAATCTTGAAAAGTATGGACATGATTTACAACATTGAGAATAGTCGGAAAAAAAAAAACATTTGCAAAGACTGCAACTTCCATTGTTGCAACTATTAATACATGCAACTGAACATGTGCAAAAATAGTTGAATTGCAATTTTTGTCATGTGCAGCTACACATCTATTCTAGTTGGAGATACATTAATATTGTAGTTCCAACTTCATTAAACCAAACAGCCTGGGGAAATAAAATGCTTTACATCAAAGGAGAACCCTTTTCCGGGTATATAAGTTATCCAATTTCGGCCAAATCAAACCCATAAAAGCTACTCACACTACAACAAATTCATGCTACCCGGCGTTTCTACGCCGGCGTTTGAGTAGAAACGCCGGGGTAGAACCTCGGTAAAAAGGGGGAGAAAACCATCTTCTCTATGCCGACGTTTCTTAAAAACGCTGGCGTATTTGAAATCTATATAATAAAACACAAAGAAAAGCTATCTAATGGCTCTCATTCAATAGTAAGGAAATCAATGGTCCAGATCTAAGCTTCCAAAAGACATCCCCTCCCCCGCGCCCCCC
This sequence comes from Hemerocallis citrina, assembly GCA_017893485.1. Classification (NCBI taxonomy): domain Eukaryota; kingdom Viridiplantae; phylum Streptophyta; class Magnoliopsida; order Asparagales; family Asphodelaceae; genus Hemerocallis; species Hemerocallis citrina. The sequence goes on along the minus strand of CM030358.1, from coordinate 406,932,725 downwards.
CCCCCCCCCTCCCCAAAAAAAAAATTAAAAAATAAAAAATAAAATTAAAATTTTTCCAAAACAACTCATTTATTTATTTAATTATTCTCTCTCTCTCTCTCTCTCTCCTATTCAAATCAGTTTGCTCCCTCTATTTCCCAAACCAGATAGCTCCAATTTATCTCTCTCTCCCTTAGGGTTTTTAAGCCGCTAACTCCAAATCCATAAAACCATTTTCTTAAACATTCGATTCCATTGCATTGGCGAATCCTCCATCGTCGCAAATCCAAATCTAATCCAGTGTCGAACCCCAATCAAGAGTTCGTCGTCGATATATGATCTGTTGCTGATTCCGTATCGGTGACTCCCCTCCACTAAATCGAGCCCGAATATCAAACGACTCCGTATCGGTGACTCCCCTCCACCGAATCGAAAGCCTCTACGTGTGATGCGGCGACTCTAATTTCATCTCATTTACCAAATTCTCATTTTTTAATTTTGTGTGCATCCCGTAATAAATTTTAAAATAAAAATATTTTTTTATTTTTGCACGTGAAACGCACGTGCAATTTTATATCATTTTGTCCTATATTTTTTTATTAAATTATGCATAAGTTTCTTTTATTCTCTTTTGTCTCATTTATTTTTCTTTTTCTCTAAATTAGAAGCCCGTAGGCCTAAAAGACTAATTTAGATCCATCAGAAATAAAATAAATAAAATAATAATAATAAGAGCCCAAAAGAGAAGCCCACTAATAAAACCTACATTTAATTTGTACACTTTTTACACTTGTTTTGTAACAAAATAGTAGCTACTAAGAAATTAGCAAAATATAAAAATGAATGAGAGTGTGCATGTGCACTACACGTGCACGTGTGTGCAATTGGAGGGAAATTGTAGGCGGGCCATGGAGGAAGTGGGAGAGTGGGGAGTGGGGAGAGTTCATGGGGTAGTGGGGTTAATCCTGGCCACAAAAATTCCCTATTTAACACCCCCCCCCTATTGTATGTCATTTGCACCTAAACTAAAGAAATTAAGAGAGAGGAAAAGAAAGAAAGCAAGAGGGTTTCGGATTTGTCATTCTTGAAGCTTGAAGTTGGTTTTGCTAGGAGGAGAAGTACTAGGCAATCGTGTTGGAGCTAGGAGTTTTTTCTAGGAGTTTTTCTTCTACATTAGAATCTTCATTGAGGTGGGTGTTTCTTTTGCTTTCTAATTTACTAATATTATGCATGCTAGTTTGACATATGTTTAGTTGTTAAATTTTGATTTATATGATGAAGGTAGATTGCACAATACTAGCAGAACTATGTCATGGCTTGTATAAATGTTGTTGTATTTCAATTTGATGGATAAAATACTTGTTAAATAAAAAAGAAAAAGAAAGTAACATCTAGTGGACTGTGGGAATGAAAATCTTCTAATTGGTGCATATTAGATTGTTCATGTAGAGGTCAAAATAAGGCATTGTGTATAAAAAGTTTTAAAGATTCTATTATAATGAAGAAATATAAAAAATACCACACTAGTACTTATCTTGGGCATTATAATGGTATAAAATTCTATAAAGATGTTTTGAAGAAGGACAATATGTCAAACAAAATTAAAGTTTGGTAGTAGGAGTACATTAATACAATTTGGAAAAAAATTCTATTATATTTTGACAATAAGAGTTTTATAAGTTTAAATATGTGCTAATATACAGTATTTTGGAAAGAACATATTATGGAAGAGATTAGATTTTTATCGATACAAAACAATTTAGAAAATTAAATTTTTGTAAAAGAAAGTTGTGAACAGAGAAGTATAACAAAACCATTTTAACTCCTATACATATTAGTGATCGACATTGGGTTTACTAATCTTCGGGCTCGACTTTGGGCGCTGCCTCTTGGTTGGCCCTTGGTCGTGGGTTCGAGTCTTGAAGAGCCTCTGTTTTTATTTCGAAAACTTGATTTTTATCAAAAACACAACACGCTTACATAAAAGCCACTTGAAGAGATTTCCCTTCAGTAGCCATTGTTGGGAAAACTGGTCTTCGGGTGCGACTTAGGACCCTGACTGTTGCACCGGGGTCATGGGTTCGAACACGACCAACCTCCTTTTTATATTTTTTTGATATTTTTGACATATTCGAGTTTTCAAGAGCATAAAAAATTGGGAAAAATTCTATTATTTCTCTAAAAGTTAACTAGACTTTATAAAAATATCCCCACAATATTTATGATATATCTATGAGATTTGAAGTGGTATTTAACATTAAAACAATTTGTTTAGAGAACTCGATTTTTAAATTAAAAAAGAGATTTTGAGATTAAAGTGGAATACAATTAGACTCATCTTGATTAAAATTTTCATGGTTAAATATATTTGATTAAGAGAATATTTGGGTTCCATACAAGGCTATAATTGATTAAGTTGATAATGAAAGTTGAAGTGAGTTACTTCATGTTACTAGATTACAAAGAAAACGAATATGAAAAGATTGTGAATAAATAAATGAAATATATTGATGAGGTTAGATGTAACCTTTGTAGTCTCAGTTGAGACAGTTGTCATTCTAGGGTGAGCAAGGCCCAGATTACCGGCAGTTGAAATTATGAAATTGTGAGAAGTAACCAGTATGGGTTGACTGTCTCAGTGTTGTGTTGAAGACCGGTGGGTAAGCTAAACTCTAGTTCTTAATAACTATAACTTAAACTTTAGGATAGGTACTAGTGGGTGATATGACGAAATAAGTGCAAACGTGAGTCATGGACTCCAGAATAATCCTTGGAGAGAGACAGTCCCCAGTATTCCGGGACGATGGATGTAAGAGCGACAGAATGATCCACGGAGTGGGAACAATCTCCAGTATTTCGGGACGAGAGCGACGCTCATGAGATACTTGTGCAATGACGAGAGCGACCGACCTCCTTTTTACATTTTTTTGGATATTTTTTGATATATTCGAGTTTTCAAGAGCATAAAAAATTGGGAAAAATCCTATTATTTTTCAAAAAATTATCTTGACTTTATAAAAATATCACCACAATATTTATGAGATTTGAAGTGGTATTTCACATTAAAAAATTTTGTTTGGAGAACTTGATTTTGGAAATTAAAGAAGAGATTTTGAGATTAAAGTGGAATACGATTAGACTCATCTTGATTAAAATTTTCATGGTTAAATATATTTGATTAAGAGAATATCTGGGTTGCATACAAGGCTATAATTGATTAAATTGATAATGAAAGTTGAAGTGAGTTACTTCATGTTATAAGATTACAAAGAAAACGAATATGAAAAGATTGTGAATAAAGAAATGAAATATCTTGATGAGGTTAGATGTAACCTTTGTAGTCACAGTTGAGATAGTTGTTATTCTAGGGTAAGCGAGGCCTAGATTACCGGCAGTTGAAATTATGAAATTGTGAGAAGTAACCAGTATGGGTTGACTGTCTTAGTGTCGTGTTTAAGACCGGTGGGTAAGCTAAACTGTAGTTCTTAGTAACTATAACTTAAACTTAAGGATAAACACTAGTGGGTAATATGACGAAATGAGTGCAAACGTGAGTCATGGACTCCAGAATGATCCTTGGAGAGAGACGGTCCCCAGCATACCGGGACGATGGATGTAAGGGCCACAGAATGATCCACGGAGTGGGAACGATCTGCAGTATTCTAGGATGAGAGTGACGCTCATGGGATACTTGTGCAATGAGGGCTCCAGAATGACTTGCGGAGTGAGACAATCCCCAGTATTCCAGGACGATGGACTAAGGGCCACAGAATGATCCATGGAGAGGGATTGGTCTCCAGTATTCCAAGGACGAGAGCCAATACTGGCAAAGTATCTAAATCTTGTAGTAGTCATCGTAGTAGGTTGCATAGCGAGGGATCTAACTCTATAATGTGGAGTACGTAGGTGCTTGCCCTCAGACCTATGTAGTATGAGATGCATAAAATCCGAACAAGCATGCATTAGTGTTATCATAGCGTAAGCATCTGCATTAGGCATTAAGTCATTGCATACACTGACTTGTTTAGGATAGTCACTCTTTTACACTTTTTGATGCATTCAAGTTTTTGTTTGCTAAAGTATAAAGAATCGTTATATTACGACATAGTGAGGATCGCCGTTTATAATATTGCGTCGGTTGTAATCAACTAACGTACCCACGGTTTCACATGCAGGACTGGGATTTGCAAAAAAACATAAAGATTGATTTGATGCTAAGGATTACTTGCAGATTTTGTTGTTGTCATTTAAGATTATATTCGCATGTTGTAATTATTTATTTTCCACTGCGTAAATGTAAAAGAACAATGTTGTAATAAAAGTTTCAATATTCCTTGTAAAATTGTACAAAATGAAGTACAGATCCTGTTGTGCTTTGAATTACCGTATTTTAAAATTCGGGGCATTAAAGAGTGGGCACCAAACTTCCTCCGAAGAGTCTGAGTGTTTCCGAAGCATGAATTTCTGGAATTTTGGAATTCGGAAGCATGATCAGCTTGGTTAGACAAGAAGGCAATGTCAGAAACTTGATCAGGGGTTCTCACTGTGTGATTGATGGCGTAGCATTGGCTCTTATCCTGACATGCCCAGGTCGGCTAGCCACCAATGCGGTTGCAACAGTCGAGAGGCTGTGGGCATAAAACAAGGTTTGAGGTTACCTTTGTGGCCATTACCATCCTGAGTGGCAGGCAGCAGTTTACACAGAACGGTATCAAAGCCGACTTTCGACACCGATGTGGGTAAAAATGGGGTGTGTCTTGTATGCCTGAGAGAGAATCATGGTCAGTATGCTGGCGGTGTAGCCAGGGGCAGTACGCAAAGATTTGATTGAATCAGGTGTACGCCACTTCACATCGGCTAGAAAGGAGGATCCTGCGCTACATTGCAAGTCCAGGCTTCAGCGAAGGTGCTGAATTCTTAAGGCGGGTGTCTGTAACACCATGTGTTAAGAATAGATATATATATATATATATAATTAATTAATTGGAGCTCGCCCCATAGGTTTCCTATAGGGGGTTGGCGTATAGAATTAATTGATTGTGGTGTGGGGGGAGGGACACGGTTAAAGCAGCACAGATGGTGCTTTCTATGTTTCGTCTGTTGCATCACATGGGGTGACGTGGCAACTGGTGGGGGACCACGTGCAAGAGGGACAACACTTATCCGTGCTTGCGCTGACGTAGGAGGTGGGCCCACCCAAGGAGAGAGGGGGGTTTCTAATGCCAAGTGGAAGTGGGGCCCTTCCTGTCTGCTGTGCTGTGTGTTTCTCTCAGGAGAGAGACGGAGATGTGAGGAATTTGTCCCACATTGGGAGTTTGCAAAAAATTAATTAAATATATATATGATTGCCTAGGATTGAAGGTCACCAACAAGATATAGCACATTTTATGAGGTAGCCTGTGGTGGGCAGTTTGCTAAAATTGCTTATAGGGGACGGGGTGTTACACGGTACCAAGCAAAATTACTTACAGCTCATAGCGACCGGTCTTCTGCTCCGAGCATCTGGTACCAAGTTGATCTTACCAGGATGGTACTGCAAATTAATATCGAAGTCTACCATCAGTTCATACCAAAATGACAGTAGCAAGCTCCAAGTCATGTGTAGGATAATTCTTCTCATGCGGCCTCAATTTCCTAGAAGCATATGCGATAACCTTGCCTTGTTGCATCAGAACAACACCCAAACCTCTGCCTGAGGCATCACCGTGAATTACGAAACCTTCTGATCCATCTGGTATTGTTAATACATGCTGATCTCAACCAATTTTTCAGCTTAGCGAAGGCTTCATTACATGACTCATCCCACACGAATTTCTGCTCTTTCCCAGTCAACTTGGTCAATGGCCCGACAATTTTCGAAAAATCTCGAACAAACTTCCTGTAGTAACCTGCTAGCCCAAGGAAACTACGAACTTCAGGTACAGACTTCGGTGTCGGCCAATCCTTAACTACAGAGATCTTAGACGGATCGACAGAAACTCCATCACCAGAAATAATATGCCCCAGGAAGGCAACCCGGTCCAACCATAACTCGCACTTGCTAAGCTTCCCATACAGCTGATGTTCCCTCAACGTCTGCAAGACAACCCGCAAGTGCTCAGCATGCTCATCATGACTCCGAGAGTAGACGAGGATATCGTCGATGAACACCACACCGAACTTGTCTAGGAAGGGAGAGAAAACCCGATTCATCAAGCCCATGAACACGGCTGGAGAATTAGTAACTCCGAAAGGCATCACCAAGAACTTATAGTGCCCATATCTTGTGCGGAAGGCGATATTCTTTACATCCTCAGCTTTCACCTTGACCTGATGGTACCCAGAACGAAGATCCAACTTTGAGAATACAGAAACACCTCCCAATTGGTCGAACAAGTCATCAATCCTCGACAAAGGATACCGGTTTTTCACTGCGACAATGTTCAGCTCACGGTAGTCGATGCAGAACCTGCGACTACCATCCTTCTTGTTGCCAAACAGTACTGGAGCTCCCCAAGGCGAGACACTCTGCTTGATGAAACCCTTATTCAGCAACTCCCGAATCTGCTCTTTCAACTCTGCCAACTTAACTGGCACCATCCGGTATGGGCTCTTAGAAATAGGAGCTGTACCCGGCTGGACGTCAATCCCGAACACAACTTTTCGGTTTGGTGATAGCCCTGGAAAATCATCCAGGAAAACATCAAGAAACTCTTGCACAATCAAAGGTGCAAAAAACACCATCAGCATCCACTTCCTGCATTACTCTAGTTTCAAGACTTGCCGACATCTCAACACGGCCAAGTGGCGTTTCACCAGCGTGGAATTCAAATTCCTAACGGTCTGGTATTTGGAACACCACCTTCTTCTTACTGCAGTCAATCACAGCATGAGTAATCTTGAGCCATTCCATACCCAAGATCACATCAAAGACAGAATTGCTGATGACAATCACATCGGCCAGAAAATCAACACCTCCAATAACCAAAGGACTCTGCTCCTAGATCTGAGAGCACACAATAGTACCCCCACCTGTAGTGATGTTCCAAGCTGCTGACATCTCACTACAGACCCAACAGTGCAAGTCGACGAAGCGGGAGGAAACAAAAGAATGAGTTGCCCCGGAATCAAATAGGACATGGGCAGAAAAGGAGTGAACAAGAATAATGCCTAGCAAGAATTCAAGGATGAGAACACAATATGCAGAAAGCAAAATGCAAGAAACAGAGATGGATGAGAGAATGACATGATAGAGAAACAGAATAAAATAACAAGATAGCAAGAAAATCAAAATAAAACACAACTAAGGACATACCTGCAACAATGCTGAAAGCAATCTCAGCGTCCTTAGCAGTCAGGTTGTAGTCCTGACCACGACCTCCAGAAGGACCTCCCTGAGGAGCGACTTTCCTCTGACCGAAAACCTGCCTCTGAGGTGGGAGTGGTGGTCCGCCCTAACCACGAGCAAGCGCTCCCTGCAGGGCGAAACTTCCAACCGGTGCAAGGGGCCTTGACCATGGGAAATCACGAACCATATGGTCGTTACTACCACACAGGAGGCACTGGCGATTGGCTATCCTGTAGTTCTTGTACAAGTGCCCAGTCCTGTGATAGTGCTTACAGACTAGGTTCATACTCTGAGCGGCAGGTAGATATGGCAGTGCCCTGGCAGGAAGGGTCAGAACTGGCCTCCTGATAGGCCCTTAAGACAGTCTAGCAGCGAAAAGATGTGGAATGGACCACTGAATGGCGCGCTTCTGCCTACTAGTCTGCTCTTGGCTTCTGGCAGCCTCTAGGATGTCAGCATAGGATCGGAGTCGCAAGGCAGCCAGGCGATCCTGGATCTCAATTTTCAAGCCCAACAAGAAACGACGGCCTCTATCTTCATATTCACCACCATGGAAGTGGCAAAGCGACTCAGTCGGGTGAATTCCGTAGCATACTCATCTACGGTCCGACTCCCCTGGGTCAAGACAGTGTTTTAGTTAAATGTTGATATATTATGAAATAATAACGAAAAATGCATAATAAACACTATCTGACGAACCTGAGTTAGCACGACAAAATGCCGCTCCATTTCATTCCTGGTGACATCGTTAAAGAACTTCGTGTGAAAGCTCTCTCTGAAGATGGCCCAAGCGATGGGGCGTCTTAGCCGTTCCATCTCAGCTCGCCACCATATGTGGGCAAGGTCAAAAAGCTGGATACTCACGACATCTATGCTCACGACATCCACGCGATCAACATCTGCTATCTGTGCTGCGGTTTACAACTACCCAGTCCTGATAAGCCATTGCTCGGCTTCAAGCAGACCTTCTGTGCTCGAGAATTTTTCTGGGTGTAGCCTCATGAAGTTTGCCACATTACCTAGGTCTCGATGGCAGCACCCCAGACGCAGGTACAATGGGCTCCCTGTTGGCAGCTTCCAGAGCCACCCTTATCAATTCATTATGCTCCCGCTGCATCCGCATCATCAGTTCATTATGCTTACATTGTATTTGCATTATTAGTGCAACAGTGGGCTTTCCCAACTGATCATCCCCAGTTCGGGAGGATAAAGCTCCCTTTCTAGCCATGGTCAGCAATAGGAATCAAACGGTCAATATCCAGATCATAAATTGGTTATCAGTTATCCATGTGATTCACGTGTTGTACATACTGTTGAGTCAAACTGGTTAAACCCAAACTCATTAGCTTCCAACCTCAATCCAACCTGGCTCTGATACCACTAAAAATCTTGTCATGCCCCGCTTCCCAAAAATACGGAATACGAGCACGTGACATTGGCTCAGCGAATGACTTGCGTCATCCATAAGCTGTTATCGATTCAACTCAACAATATAAACAAGAAAGCAAAACGACCACGCATACAAATAAGGAATAATCACATGAATAACAATACTTGTAATTTAAGCATAAAATAACCAAATATAATAACAATACAACATCTGGAATCAATAATAACAATATTCGGGTCAAAAGCCCATAATACAAAGAAATAACAATATTCAATTATTAAGTCTCCATAATCAAGCAATGATTTATTAAGCAGCGATGCTATCAATCCTTTCACCATTTTTGTTCTCCTAATCCATCTGACAATTCTTCTTGATTACCTGTAAGCTGCTTATCTAAAAAAGAGAATAATATGTCATTAGAGTAAGTCGTGGGCAAAAAGTAGAGAAATAAAGAAACAATGGCAATAACGATATTACAATGAATTCAATGAACGATGAAATCAATCGCATTGAACAATGGAAAAATGATAACGGTGTAATGTGCAATAACGATGATTGATAACGATAACAATAAATGATAACAATAACAGTAAACAATAACGATAACATTGTTCAATAACGATCACAATATACAATGACGATGCGATGACAATCTTAAGTCTATTATTCATTTTAGACCTAACTAATGCACGTACTACTGCATCCCATAACTATAGGTTTGATACATACAATCAATTTCATTTAGACTAAGGTGGTAGATTCTATAGGTCATGTACTCGGAACGATATAACATTAAAATGATAATACTGACTATTGCATCAATTTCTTGCACAATAACGATAACACTGGCCATTGACACAATTTCTTGCACAATGATGATAACGATATTTTGGGAACAAGTCCTATACTTTCGAGTATAGTCACTATATCATCAACTACTCTAGTCGACCCTTAACCCCGGCTTGATTAACATTCTTTATTCAATCAACATGCAATACTGGTTGGCAATATTACGATGCTAATAGGGAACAACGGGGACAGTAATATTAATAGGGAAACGATGAGGTGATTAATAAGGGACACTAGAATGATGACAACACAACCCTAAGATCATGCAATGTACTCCATACAATTAAATGCACCAAATGCGACATTATAGATTCAATCATATATTATCAAACATGGAAACTCAATTCTGGACAGCAGTAGGTTGCTGTACCAAAATCAGAATTCCCGTTGCTACAAAATAGAAAATGTGGATCCGTTAGAAGTTCTAGAAACTAGACTCCTGATCGGTTCCAACGCATATTTAAAATTCAAATTCCGACAACAGTAGCTAGGTGAATTACAGTGTTCTTTACAGGTTACAGATTCTGGCTGGTTATCGATGTAACTAGTTTCAGTTATAAGAGCAGTAAATATTCATTTTAAAAATCAGCAAAAATAATTTTCATGGCCCTAAGCATGTTAACTATCAATCTGGAAATTATCATGGCAATTTTTAATCATTTGTTCGTCTAATTCATCAGTTTAACATGGTATATGCATAAATCTGGAAATAAAATGCAGGTAGCAGTAAAATGGTCATAACTCATGCAATATAAGTCGGAATTCAATAATTCTTAATGTTCTGGAAACTAGACACATGGGTCTACATTTCATATTCAGAAAGTTATTGATTTTGATGATAGTATCTAGGTAGAAACAACATGACAATATTCAGGTTGACAGTAAATTTTAGAGTCTCGATATATTTTTCATGATTAAAAGTAATTAAAATGTTATAGACGATGAGTTAGGGTTGACAACATAAATTACAGCAAGTCATGTCTATGTGAACATGGAATTAAGATGTGTAATGTCCACAATCTTACTAATCACAATCAACCAATATACGAACATCAATCATATAACAACCAACACTAGCATATAATCTACAATAGTTGTATAATGTCATGACATGAATTACAATAATAATCCCTATTCATGTGTTCGATAATTATCTACATGAATGCATGCACGATCTCCATAGATCGGAGGCAAAATACAGCATGAAGTCAAGACTACTACTTGGATTCGCTCGTGTAAATCCGTAGTATCCCAACGATAGATAACAATAGACGATATACAATAATCAATATAGATCTACTTGCGGGATTCAATAAATAATCTCGAATACGATACAATAACTATTCGAGGGAAAATGACTTGCCTTTTATATGGTTAATTCGAATATAGAGAATAACGGGATGATAATCCTGACGACAATGGTGATGATCGCGAACAAAGCAGAACTTGATGTGATGATCACGATTGGGTGCTAATCTTTATATGATGATCAAACAACGATCGGGCAGCTGATCTTCGACTAGATGGTGATCAACTTGATGATGATCAAGATTTGATCGGACGGATCGACGCGGATCTTGATGAGGATCGAGATCAAGATGATCAAGGAGATGATGATGATCACGATCGTCGATCGGACTGCTGAGATCGCTTGATCACCAAAAACAGAGCAAGGGGGAGTGCTCTGCGTGGTGAAGGTGGCTATTGAGTGCGGCTGCGGCGGTGGAGGATTGGACGGCGACAGTGGTGGTCAACGGCGCTTGTGGGAAGGCAGTCGACGGATGGAAACAGGGGCTCAGAGGGAAATAAGGGGGATCAGAGGGCGGCGAGTGGATGACGACAATGGGGGTGCTGCAGTGGTTCGGGTTGTGGCAGACGAGGTGGCGATGGGCAGTCATGACTGGGGATGGAGGCGGAGGACGACGAGTTCGCATGAGAAGGATGTAGGAGTTCGGGGGTGATGCGATGGAGGCAGGGCAGCTCGACGGGGTGGATGCGACGGCTGACGAGGGGCTGAAGTCGAGTGGAAGGTGCGGGGGTGCGGAGCGCCGACGAGGAGAGGGTGGCGGAGGTTGAGTCAAGGAGTAGGGGATGAGCAGGAGGAAGATGAAGTGGTGAGGGTTGAATAGTAGGGATTAGGTTTAGTTTAGATTAGGTTTTAATTAATGGGGGATTAAGGGGTGTTTGTTGTGTATTAAGAAGAGAGAGGGAGAAAATCAGGGAATAGTGGGCGGCTGGGATTAGTGGGAGACGAAAGCCTGAGAGAGAGATTGAGGGGAACATGAAGTTGATCTGGTCAATAACAGATTAGGGGGAATTGGGTTAATGGGTTTGGGTGAACAGGTTTGGGTTTAGGGTAGGCTAGGATCCAATAAAAGTAGGTTTATAGGGTTTTGGGTACAATATGGATCAAATAGAAGGACAATTACGAACCCAACAAGATAAAAGACAAATTCATGAAATCAAATTTGAATCAGGAACATAAGAAATAAGATTCAAATGATCAAATTAAGATCAAGGATAAATCATGAATAATATTAGAATTAATACTATTCGATACAATAAATGAAACAAAATGAAATGTTATTGAATTACAAAAGAGATTACAATGGAGATCAATAATAAAAGAAAAAAAAATATCAAAACGGGAGTTACAATCCTACCCACCTTACAATAAAATTTTGTCATCGAAATTTATTCAAGTGGCAATAGGATAACCCCAAAGAAAAAGAAAAAATGAATCACACAAAAAGATGGGAAAACTTCTTCTGGATCTCATCCTCAAGTTCCCAAGTTGACTCACCCGGCGAGTGAGGATTCCAAGCAACTCGAACCAATCTGATGACTTTATTCTTCAAAATCTTAACCTGTCTGTCCAAGATCGAAACCGGACGGATCTCACAGGAAAAATCTGGCTAAAAAGACAATTCTTAGTAGTCAATAACATGACTATCATTCTGGACATACTTCCTGAGTTGGGAGACATGGAAGACATCATGCACTCTAGATAAAGTCGGCGGCAATGTGAGTCTATAGACCACCTTGCCTACTCGCTCCATAACATCAAATGACCTAATGATACTAGGGCTTAGCTTGCCCCCGCCTCCAAACCAGATAACTCCTTTCCATGGTGATACTTTGAGGAACACATGATCACCCACTTCGAACTTTAATGGTCTCCTATTGTAATGCCCCGATTTCCATACACTGGGAAACCGTGACATAAACCAGAATCTTTTCCTTCAATTATCCACAATACAAAGAAAAACAGAAAAATTTAAAACTTTTTATTCAACACAAAGGTATTACAAGTCTGAATATTATAACACGACAATACATTACATCAGTGTCACAATAATACCTTTATAAGCCCAAGTGTTACAAACCTTCAATAAATTTACATCAGAGTACAATGAATAATAATTAACATTTGGTACTTTCACTTGGATGCTTCTCAACATAAAATAAATTACAATAGAAACAATGGTAACCAACATATAATACAATTGAAATAAAATCAACCCTTTGCTTCTCTTGCCTTGAGTCCTCCTAAATCCTGTACCTGTAGTTTTGCAATCCAGTACCTATTAAAGTGGGGATGTTAGTACATATACTGACGCTTTATGGCTGATGACTAGCAGTGATTCTCAACTTTAAACAAATAGATTGATGAAAAGGAAAAAGAGTATATATAATTGATGTGTCAGTGTATGCTATGACTTAGACTCTAATGCAAGATTAACTAATGCAAGGATGCACTTATTCTAATGCAAGAAAGACTCTGGAACAGTATGCAGCCCATACTACATACATCCATATGAAGCCGTTTTTTCATATATAGGGATTTGAACCCTGCACCATGAATGCTACTCTTGTACTCAACCTGTTTCTAAAGATACAGCGTGACTGATGAAGTTGCTCTAAAACGGTCTAATCCCGCCATTCGCAGTCATATAGTGGTGTCTCCGTTTGCCACTGTTGCCCGGCGTACCGGAATTCACTCAAAAATCTGACGAACCCTTGGAGTTCGCTACAACACAGGTTAGCTCGAAGCATCCCCTATGGCCCCCTAGCTTATAGGTACCGTAGTCTATGGCTTGTACGCCCTTCTTGATATAGAGCATGATGGAGTTCTGGGGGTCCATCCCCTAGCTCTGATAGGAAACTTTCAGCCCTTATCATGACACTTCAGAAATCAACAGACGAGATACAGATCCGTGCTCCCAACTTGTGAGAAGGCACAGACCGTATCCCTTTGACAGGAAGGGTACAACTAATAACACCACCTAGTGTTGGCTTATAGAACAGGTCGGATCATAAGGTATCACCCTTAATACCAACTCTTTCCCTTCGGCAAAATGATAATAAATAAAGGTTAAGTAGTAATAGTCATAAGTTACTACCCTAACGATGTCACTAACCCTAAACAATCCGAGGGATGACAACAGTACTAACACAATATGCTAGGTCTTAAGTTAGACTTCGCAAGATAACTCTACTAGGTGCTCAACCTAGACTTACCAGAATCCCTAAGGATCCTGTTCATAACCTATTGATCCAAGACCGTGGCAATACGAACGTATTTGCATGCTACAACCCTGAACTTGGATTCCGTCTACACTCCCTGCCCGCGATCAACCTACACCTGTTAAGATCTGACGGTGCACGCGGGGTGACTCATCCACAGCCCAAGAAGAGTAAAATAAATACACGTCTTGATGGTCGATGGCTCCTATGACAATGATGTCACCCTAGACGAGCACAATAACTGCGTACTTAGCTAATAAGCTACATACGAGCAAAACAACTTACATACGAGCCGACTGGCTATGTATGCGACAACAATTTGCTAACAATTAACGTGAACTATTTCCCAACATAAACATGCTACTTATGAACACAAGGAACACTTATTACTCATAATCAAGTGCATGGTTCAAACTACTAACAAAAATTGATCTTTTATTCGTGAAAGCAACATAAAAGTCTTCTAACATCCTAGAAGCAATCAAACATTCTACTCTTATCGGAATTCAAGAAAATTATATTTTTTAGAAATGTGAGAATATCTACTAAAACTCTCTAGTTTAAAACCTTCTCAGATTCAGATTCAGTCAATAAGAGGTAGAAAAACCTTGAAACAACCAAAACAGCGGGCTTTAGCCAAAAAGGCCAGCTGCTGTGACTATGTAAAAGTCATAACTCATACTCCGTTTATCGGAATCTAACAAAATAAGACACTTTGGAAAGATGAGAACCTCTGCTAAAACTCTCTAGTTGATAACCTTCTCAGATTCGGTTAATAAGAGGTACAAAAACTTCGAATAATCTAAACGGCGAAGCTTTTGCCAAAAAGGCCAGCTGCTGTGACTTGTAAAGATTATAACTCCTACTTCGCTTATCAAAATCTAACCAAATAGGACATTTTAGAAAGGTGAGGACCTCTAATAAAACTCTCTAGTTAACAACTTTCTCAGATTCCGTGTGGAACTCAAAATCCAGCTCTTTGAACACAATACAAAGAACACAAAGACAACAACAAGCTGAAACTTGTAAAGCTTACAACTTTTGCTATAGTTGTCAGAATCTAACAAAATTGGGCTTTTTGGAAAGCTAAGAACATCTACTACAACTTCCTAGTTAACAACTTTCTCAGATTCCTTATGGAAATCAAATCCTTGCTCTTTGAACACAATTCAAGAACAACAAAAGACAGCAGAAGGCTGAAACTTGTAAAGGTCATAGCCAGTGCTATACTTGTCAGAATCTAACAAAATTAGACTTTTTGGAAAGCTAAGAACATCGACTAAAACTTCCTAGTTAACAACTTTCTCATATTCCTTATGGAATTCAAATTCCTGCTCTTTGAACACTATTCAAAATAACAAAAGACAACAAAAGGCTGAAACTTGTAAAAATCATAGCCAGTGCTAACTTGTCAGAATCTAACAAAATTAGACTTTTTGGAAAGCTAAGAAACCCACTCTATTTCTTTTGATTTGATCTCTCTTTCTTTTCTTTCTTCTCAATTTTTTTCTAAAATTAAAACAACTAGAAGAAGGAGAATGGGAAGAGAGTGAGAAGGGATGGAGGAAACAAAAATTGAAAAGGGCTTTAGCCTTTTTGAGATTGACCGGCCAGAGAGAGAGGAGGGGGTGGGGGGTGGGGGGGGGGGGGGGGGGGTTTATAGGAGAGAGAGAGAGAGCTTGTGGTTAGAGAGAGAGCCACTTGTCTCTCTCTCTTGTGGCTCAAAACATTTGAGATCTATTTGCAAATTTAAATTGCAATCTACACCCAATCCAATCCTAGCCCTCCAATTTGATCATGATTGATAAAAAATAAAATGTATTTTTCCAAAATCACAGACTACATGATTTCGTACAAACGTACGAAATCGATACAGTACATATATGTACATACATCTATATATACAGATAATTTTCATTCATCAAAATCCATCAACCTGTACAAAAATAATTTGATTCGGAAAATAAAATAAAATAATAATAAAAATAATTTTATTATAGGCTCGGAAGATTTCAGTACCAATTTGATACAATACAGATATATATAGACCAGTATATATATATATATATATATATATATATATATATATATATATATATATATATATATATATATATGGGAAATGCTCCATTGAAAACGGGTTTGTTTTCACACGGATTGGAAAACACGAATTTGAGCCATTGGATCGCTCATGATCGCGATCAGCGGCTCAGATCGAGCCCCCCATCACCCAATATGACTTAAGTGGCAGAGGGTTATTTTGGGAATTTTGTCCCAAATAACTCTTTGCCTGATTCGTTCTGAAAAAATGATATAACCTAGGCCGTTGTTGGGAACAACGGCCTAGGTTATAAAAAATTGAATCATAGGCCGTTGTTCGGAACAACGACATTGTTCTCAAATTTTATAACCTAGGCCATTGTTCCCACAACGGAGAACAAGGCCGTTGTTCCGAACAACGACCTATGATTCAATTTTTTTATAACCTAGGCCGTTGTTCCCAATAACGGCCTAGGTTATATCAATTTTTCTTTCGCGAATCAGGCGAAGAGTTATTTGGGACGAAATTCCCAAAATAACCCTCCGCTGATCATTTTAATCGGGTGATGGGGGGCTAGATCTGAGCCGCTGATCACGATCATGAGTGATCCAACCGCTCAGATTGGTATTTTCCAACCAGTGAAAACTGGACCCGTTTTCAATGGAACATTTCCCTATATATAATGCTTATTAGTAAAACCGGGTAATATCCAAATATTTAAATTCCAAAAATAAAAATAAAATAATATTAAAATAATAATTTTCAATGTCAACCCGAATATTACAGATATTTTTTTAAAAACGCATTTTACAGGATTTTGTACAAGTGCAGAAACCGATACAATATATATTTATATATATTTTTACTTGTATATATATATATATATAAAAGTTTTTATTAGTAAAACCAAGTAATTTCCATAAAAATATTTTAATTTTTTAAAAATAATAATAATACAAATATAATATCCAATCGGGATATTACACTTGTGAACATCAGCCCATTTCCTCTGCCTGTCCTGAGCTGCCTGTAGGTGTTTCCTGATCTAGGCCACTGCATCAATAGTCCTCGTGATCAGCTCAGGCCCCAAAAGCTTACTCTCACCAATGTCTTCCCAGCACACTGGCGATCTACACTTCCGACCATACAAAGTCTCGTACGGAGCTACCTTAAGACTTGCTTGGTAGCTGTTGTTGTACGAAAACTCAACCAAGTGTAGATGATCTTCCCAAGATCCTCCAAACTGCAGAACACAGGACCTCAACATATCTTCTAATGTCTGAATTGTCCTCTCCGATTGCCCATCTGTCTGCGGATAGAATGCGGTACTGTAATTCAGCTTGCTCCCAAGACTGCCTTGAAGACTCTCCCAGAACTGCGATCAGAATCTAGTGTCTCTGTCTAATACAAGGCTGACAGGGACCCCATGCAATCTGACAATCTCCTGCATGTACTTATCTGCAAGGCTCTCTGTAGACTGGCCTACCCTGAAGGGAATAAAATGAGCACTCTTTGTCAACCAATCCACAATCACCCAGATGGCATTGTGACCTTTGGGACTCCTCGGCAGGGCAGTCATAAAATCCATCGTGATGTTCTCCCATTTCCACTCCGGAATAGGAAGAGGTTGAAGAAGTCCAGCAGTCGTCTGATGTTCTGCCTTCACCTGCTGGCAGGTCAAACACTGTGAAACATAACTCGCCATGACTCTCTTCATACCATGCCACCAAAAGTGCAACTTCAGATCCCGATACATATTTGTACCACCGGGATGAATAGAATATGGCAAACGGTAAGCTTCTTCGAGTAACTTCTGCCCGACTTCTCCTTTCGGAACACATAGACGGGTCCTAAAGCGGAGAGATCCATCCTCATGAATAACCATGTCAGTCCTTGAACCTGCTTCGACTTCAGCTCGAAACTCCTGTAACTGCTCTTCACTTGACTGTGCTTCTTTAATATGCTCTACCAATGACGACTGTAATTGAAGTATCATACAACTCTACTCGGTATGTAACACCCTTGCCCCAAATTCAGACAATTCATACAATTTACCAGACAAATTATTTATTTATTAGTACAACTGCCCACCACAGGCTGCCTCTCAAAAGGTGGTTAACCGGATTGGTGACTCTTGATCATAGGCATTATTATTTATAGTTAATTAATCTATTTGTATTCCTGATGTTGGACAAATTTCATTCACTCCGCTGCTTTCTCTCCTTTGTGTGACGTCAGCGCACAGCAAAGACCCATCGACGTGGGCCCCCACTCGCCACGTTGACACTCCAGAGAAGCATAGCGCTTAGCTGAGAACCCTCCTGCGTGCCCCCCCTCTGCCCACATCCACGTGGCAGCACCAGCAGACAGCAGCTCTGCTGCTGTTCTGGGCCCCACCTCAGCCAACACAATTCAAACGACCTCTCCTATAGGAAATTCTATAGGACAACCACTCAAATTCCCTTTATTATTATATTATGTATATACTATTATATATCTTTGAAAATTATGGGGTGTTACACTCACCCCCTTCAGAAATCAGTGTCCTTGCTTAGTACGGGGCATGCACAATCTAGTACAGGATCTCCATTCTAGCCGATGTGGAATGACGTACCCTGATTCTGCGGATTGTCCAGCCCCCTAGCCTACACCGTGAATTTACCGGGCGTATCCTCAGTCGTGCACATTCCTAGGGACCGTAGTCCTTTACCGGCCATTTCATCGACCTTAACGGCCTACCCCTAACCCGACACATGTAGATTTACCGGGCGATCTGACTCAACCTCGCTCCATCTCAGGCATATCCAGCATTCTGTACCCACACCCAGTGCCGAAAGTCGGCTCTGATACCATTTGTAACACCCCTGCCCCAAACTCAGACAATTTATATAATTTATCAGATAAATTATTTATTTATTAGTACAACTGCCCACCACAGGCTGCCTCTCAAAAGGTGGTTAACCGGATTGGTGACTCTTGACCATAGGCACTATTATTTATAGTTAATTAATCTATTTGTATTCTCGACGTGGGAAAAATTTCGTTCACTCCAATGCTTTCTCTCCTTTGTGTGACGTCAGTGCATAGCAAAGACCCATCGAAGTGGGCCCCCACTCGCCACATCTACACTCCAAAGAAGCACAATGCCCAGCTGAGAACCCTCCTGCGTGGGCCTCCCTGCCAGCATCCACATGGCAGCACCACCAGACAGCAGCTCTGCTGCTGTTCTTGGCCCCACCGCAGCCAACACAATTCAAACGACCACCCCTATTGGAAATTCTTTAGGACAACCACTCAAATTCCCTTTAATATTATATTATATATATTATTATATCTCTTTGAAAATTACGGGGTGTTACCACTCTGTAACGCCCCGAATACCAAAATAAGGTAATTTGTAGCTCAACAGGATCTACACTTCACTTCGTACAATTTTACAAGGAATTCTGAAACTTTTATTACATCAAATTGTTTTACAACAACAATGCAGCGGAAAAATAAATGAATTACAACATGATTTAACTGTACAATTTAAACATCAACAACTTAAAACAGGAAATAATCATTAGCATTCAATCATCTTTATGACTCCTTGCAAAACAATGCTTGCATTTGAAACTGTGGGCACGTCAGTTTCTTACAACCAACGCAATATTATACACGGCTATCCTTGCTATGCCAAAAATATAATGACTCACTTATTTTAACAACCATAAGCTTGCATGTAAGCAAAGAGTGAAAAGTGACTATCCTAATCATGTCAGTGTATGCAAATGCCTTAATGCCTAATGTAGATGTTTACGCTAAAATGACACTAATGCATACATGTTCGGATTCTATGCATCCCATACTGCATAGGTCTGAGGGCAAACACCTACGTACTCCACATTAAAGGGTTGAATCCCTCACCATGAATTTCTACTACGGTGACTAAGGTAAGGTTTAGATTTTCTGGGAGTATTAAGCCCACACCCCGATAATTCCGGAGATGAATCCCACACCGCCGATGAGTTGGGGACACTCCCAGTCACACCTCGATAATTTCGGGGAAACCATCTCACACCTAAAACACCCCATATCGTCGCCTCGATCCCAATAATTCTGAAGATGAATCCCACACCGCCGATGTGCTG
Organism: Hemerocallis citrina; assembly: GCA_017893485.1. Lineage (NCBI taxonomy): Eukaryota > Viridiplantae > Streptophyta > Magnoliopsida > Asparagales > Asphodelaceae > Hemerocallis > Hemerocallis citrina. The sequence goes on along the minus strand of CM030358.1, from coordinate 406,912,479 downwards.
GGGACACTCCCAGTCACACCTCGATAATTCCAGGAAAACCATCTTACACCGTAGACCAACTGAGGCCCTCATACCCATGTCTGCCCATACTTCATCACGTCTCCCCTTAGTGTCTGTCCTTAAGTTTTTAGTTTTAGGAGAATCATCACAACCAATAGCTAGTTTATCCTACCAGACAAATCAACATAAGAAACAGTCAGCCCAACTTGGTTACTTCTCAAGAGATGCTCAACCCACACTGGTTAGCTCTCATATTCACATTAATCATAAATGCTGGTTTCTAAGGGTCTCGCCTAGCCTCTAGATTCCAACAACCATCTCTTGTTCCAAAATCATGGGTACTCATACCCTTCAATAATCATGAATTAAATTTCCTTTATTCACATCTTCAATTCTATTTTATTCACATCTTAAGTTTATAGTTTTAGGAGAATCATCACAACCTAGAGCTAGTTTATCCTACCGAACAAATCAACATAAGAGACAGTCGGCACAACTTGGCTACTTCTCAAGAGATGCTCAGCCCATACTGGTTAGCTCTCAAATTCACATTAATCATAAATGCCGGTTCCTAAGGGTCTCGCATAGCCTCTAGATTCCAACAACCATCTCTTGTTCCAAAATCATGGGTACTCATACCCTTCAATAATTATGAATTAAATTTCCTTTATTCACATCTTCAACTCTATTTATTTACATCTTAATCAATTTATCTTATTCTTGTATCATTCATGAAGAACAAACTCAAATTTATCCATTTCCATAAAACTATTTTTCTTTCATGTTCATCTAACTTCCAACACAAAATTATTAATGTATTAAATATCAACTCTTGAGATTCATCATTAGAAATTTATTATTCAAAACCCATCACTTTTCTTTTTACCAAAAATCAATTCTTATCCCCTTAATCATACACATTGTATATTGCAACATATCTATCACGAAAATATAACTTTTAATATCCAAAATATATTTTAATTAGTGAGAAATGTTTATATTATCCCCATAGTATTTTTATAATTTTTATATAAATTTTCTGGATTTTTAAACTCCAAAAATGATAAAAGAACAAAAAAAATTCAAAACAAAGCTCAACCCATACTGGTTAACTCTCAAATTCACATTAATCATAAATGCCAGTTTCTAAGGGTCTCCCCTAGCCTCTAGATTCCAACAACCATCTCGTGTTCCGAAATCATGGGTACTCATACCCTTCAATAATCATGAATTAAATTTCCTTTATTCACATCTTCAACTCTATTTATTCACATCTTAATCAATTCATCTTATTCTTGCTTGTATCATTCATGAAGAACAAACTCAATTTTATCCATTTCCACAAAGCTATTTTTCTTTCATGTTCATCTAACTTCCAACACAAAATTATTAATGAATTAAATATCAACTCTTAAGATTCATCATTAGAAATTTATTATTCAAAAATCCATTACTTTTCTTTTTACCAAAAATCAATTCTTATCCCCTTAATCATACACATTGTATATTGAAACATATCTATCACGAAAATATAACTCTTAATCTCCAAAATATATTTTAAACAGTGAGAAATGTTTATATTATCCCCATAGTATTTTTATAATTTTCATATAATTTTTCTGGATTTTAAAACTCCAAAAATGATAAAAGAACATAAAAAAAAATCAAAACAAAGCTAGAGGCTCGAACCCAAGACCTCACCCCCGCCCAAATGCACCACATGGCAGCCTTAGGTGCACCACACACGCATTAACCACTTTGGACAAGTGCCTAACTGATATATAGAGGGTTATATACTTTAAATACCCGCTCTCTGTTTATTTCCCTTTTTTTATTTTTCAACTATTTTGTTTCCCATTCCTCTTCCCCAAATTAATATTATAAAAATACATTCCTACGCTCTAGAATTCTTCACTTACTAGTTTAATTATTTTTTTGAGGAATTTATACCCATTATACACATATATATCTTCTAAAGTGTATATACATGAAACTGATTTAGAACCACTATTTCTTTTCTTCAAAAAAAAAATAATTTAAAATTTTGTATTCATATATCCCCTAAAAATAATAACTTACTGATTTTATCCCTTTTATGAGGATTTAACCCTCTTTTCCCAAACTAGACATTTTCCTTTATAAGAGAATTAAAAATGTCGATATAACTCTGCTAAATTTATCTAACTTTCAATTAATGTGAGTGTCTTCATTAATCAACAATACCTATTTTATTCCCCCTAATTGTTCCTCATTTCTCTTCACTAATTATCACATTTCTTATATATATATATTTTCTAATTTTGTACAAGACAACAATCATACAACAAAAGAACTCATTTTGCAGTTGTGCCTAGCACTTATAAACATGCATTTAATTTATCCCTTCCCTAATTCTAGTCTTATCATTCAAATCATATCCTTTAATTTAACACACAATGTAACTCATGATAGCAAATTTCATCATATCAACATGCATGAAAATTAACAAGAATCATTAAAACTAGACTAAAATTTACCATACAACACCTAATCATGATTTCTAAACTAATTAGAAAACAAGCAAGACAACCACCTCTTTTGATGCACAAATAAAAATCTCCTAAGGAAAGCTCCTAGCTCCACTCCACAAGCCTAGCTCTTCTCCTCCTAGCAAAGCAACCTCCAAGCTCCAAAGAAATGCCAACCAAAATCCCTCTTGCTCTCTTTCTTTTCCTCTCTTTTAATTTTTCTTTAGTTTAGGTGCAAATGACATACAATGGGGGGGGGGGGGGGGGTTATATAGGAAATTTGTGTGGCTAGGATTAGAGTATTCTTTATGTAACAGGAGAAATTCAGATAAATGGAATAAACGCAACAGGTTTATTTGATATGGGATTATCTCATATATTTGTGTCACCGTCATTTGCAAAACAATTGGGAGTCGAACCAAAAAAAATTTATGGCAAAGTTTTAGCTGTAGCTACCTCGTCGGCGGAAACGTTGACTACCGAACGATATTATGAAGGGTGTGACCTTGAAATCGGAGGCAGAATCTTTGGCATCGACCTCATTGAGGTTGCAGTTTTGGGGGTCGACAACATCATTGGCATAGACTGGATGTCATTCTACAGTGCCACTATCGAGTGCAAGTGTAAGGAGGTAGTGGTAAAGGCACCAGGAGGACCAGCAGTTACATTTCAAGGGAAGAGGAAGTGCAAACAGTTGGTATCAGCTCTGACTAAGCAGAAGGTTCCTGAAGAAGTGAAGCAAATTCCTGTTGTCTGAAACTTTCCAACAGTTTTCTTGGAGGATCTACCCGGGCTTCCACCTCAGTGGAATGTAGAGTTCAGCGTCTCCGTTCAGTCGGGGATTGCACCCATTTCTAAGGCACCGTACGGAAAGTTAAGTCCTTGTATTTCAGATACTGGGTATTGTATTATATTCCTATTTATGTGATGACTATTGTACTGTTGAGTTACCTGGTATTGTACAACTTATGGATGATATGTGTTGACATACTTATATCATTCGCTGGGCCTCAGTTACCTGCCTGTGTTCCCATGGAATGGGAAGCGGGGCATGATAGGGTTTTAAGTGTTGCATTGGAAGTTAGATGAAGATGAAAGAAAAATAGTTTTGTGTAAATGGATAAAATTGAGTTTGTTCTTCATGAATGATAAATGCAAGAATAAGATGAATTGATTAAGATGTGAATAAATAAAGTTGAAGATGTGAATACAGGAAATTTAATTCATGATTATTGAAGGGTATGAGTAAACATGATTTTGGAACACGAGATGGTTGTTAGAATCTGGAGGCTAGGCGAGACCCTTAGAAACTGGCATATATGACTACCACTAAAAACCTTGTCATGCCCCGCTTCCCAAAAATACAGAATACGAGCACGTGACATTGACCCAGCGAATGACTTGCGTCATCCATAAGCTGTTATCAATTCAACTCAACAATATAAACAGGAAAGTAATACAACCATGCATGCATATAAGGAATAATCACATGAATAACAATTGTATTTTTATGGAAAAATCCATGCTTAATCCCTACATTTTGGGTTTTAGTGGCTGCAAAATTGTATCTTGATCTGCTTTGCTGCAATTTCATTTCACACATACATCACAACAAATTTTATCTTTTAAATTCATACATGGTTAACTACATAAAAAACAAACAAGGCAGAACTAACTCATGCAGTTTGAGACGTTAATCGTATTAGAAAATGAATTGCTACTTATGTCAGACTCTAAATCGAAAAAGAAACTCTTATGCTCAAGTCACACATAGCAAGGAATTTTCGATCCACTACTTTTGTAGATTCACAGTACTATTTTTGAATCCTGAGCTGCTGACAAATGATCCTGCAATATACAAACTAATAAACATCAAGGTCACTCGTAATCCTAGTTCAGAGTACATCAATACATCAATGTCTACTAGCAAATAAACATATATATAAATCATCCCTTACTGTGTACATGATTTTTCTCTCAAGTCCACATAGCAAGGAATTTCCGATCCATTACTTTTGTAGATTCACAATATTATTTTTGAATCCCGAGCTGCTGACAAATGATCCTAGAATATACAAACCAATAAACATCAAGGTCACTCCATAATCCTACTTCAGAGTACATCAATACATCAAAGTCTGCTAGCAAATAAACATCTATATATATCATCCCTTACTCTTTACATGATTTTTCATATGTTGTATTGTTCTGAATACGTGCCGTAGGCATGTGCACACGAGCATACCTAGTTGTAAAACAAATTACATTTTGTTATATAATCCTATTTTTTATTTGGTTATTCGCTTTCTCCTATTGGATCTAGAAACCCATACCCATTAACCCTATAGCCTCTCTCTTATTGGATCCTACCCGAAACCCAATATTCCAATAATTCTCTATATATACTAATCATCATTAAAACCCTAACCTATACTACCCTAACCCTAGCCCCCTATTCCTACTGTGCCTCAGACGCCATAACCCCTCTCCATACTGTGTAACCTCCATCCATGTTAAACCCTACCTTCCTCCCACTCACCCGTCACCTTCCCTTCCCCTTCTCCTCATCATCACAGCTGAACCCATCACCACCACAACCCCACCCATCGCCTTGCTCCCATGTTCTCTTCGCCGTCAGACCCGCTCGACCCATCCCCACCCCGCCTTCATCCCTATGCACCACCGCAACCCGTCACCTCCCACCACCTCCATCGCCCATCATCATCATCCTCTCATCTCACCCTCGCCTCCGTAACGCTAGCCTCTCGTCGCCATCGCTTCCCGACCGTGACCACCTCCCGTCCTTGTGAACCCACAGTCTCCCTGTCCTCTTCCACCTGCGTCGAGAACCCACCACCTCGAGAACCCATTTGTAATACCCCGCAAAATAGCATATGGCTATTTTGCATTGTAATCCGTACACAGTTGAGAATTGCATACGATTATGTATTTTTCTAATAACAATTGATTTTAATTGAGAAATTTCAGATATATTACATATTCTGAACCCGATGAGGTATATTCGAGATATCTTCTTAATTAAATTGTGTGTATTGTTCCGATTGTTCTAACAAGAAAATCTCTGAAAAAATAATATTTTTATAACATATATTCTTATATTTTATTTTACAAATAAATATTTTATTTTACAAATAAATATTTTATTTGTATATGAAGGTACATATACATATATGAATATATGTATATCGTGATTGGATTGTATATGATATGATTACATGTATACTTGGTAGGATGTGTAAGAGTCACACACAACCAAGAGTTCTCATTTTTTATCTTGATGATCAAATAAAACCTAGGGTGGAGATTTATTCCTAGTGCAAACAAATCCAAGCAATATTTGAAACTTCTACGGATTTAAGTGTTAAAATTCCTACTCCTTATCTCATTTTCCTCTCTATCACTCATCCACCGACCTACCCTTCTCTCTTTCCTTCTCATTTTTGGCAGCAAAGAAACCCAATCCCCCATGGCCGAAATCCAAAAATCTCCCATCTCCATTTTACTTCATCCAAAACCCAACCCTCCATCTTCTTCTACTTCTCCTACTTCTCCTATTATCAAGAAAGAGAGAAAGAGAGTTTGATTTTTCTCTTGTAGGTTGAAGGGGAAAGCACTAAGAGAAGATGGAGAAGAAGAATTGCAAAGGAGAAGGAGCTAGACGCAAAAGGTTCTTCATTTCTTCAATCAATTTGTGGGTGTTTTCTAAACTACTTCCTATTTAATTTGTGTTTATTTAAATTGTGCAATTAAGGTGCTTGTTTGAATTCTTGTTAGTAGTAGGCATGGAGTAGAAATGGTTGTGCTTTAAATTTTTCGCTTGAATGGGAAGTTGTGGTAGAATTGCAATTTTTAGCTTAAGAACTTAGTTATGTTTGGAAATTTGAAACTTGGTGATGCATTAGAATTTTGATTCCAAATCTTTAGAGGTTGATCTTGAATATGTATAGAGCAAGCTTGAATTATTTCGGATTTTTCGGATTTTTTTTGGGGGGTTTACGAAATTCATTTCCAAAACAGCTAGTTAAGGGAATTGGCAGTTTTGGGTAATCGGCGAATCGAGTTCAAAAAAATCGTAACTCAATATCTATAAGGAATTTTGAGTCGGAACCTGAAAGGAAAAGTTAGATGTATATGTTAAATAAATGTGTTCTAAATTTTAGAATATTTGGAATTTATTTTCTATTTTTAACATATTTGTTTTCTCGACTGGTTGAGGGGGAAAACTGCAGCTAAGTAGATGGAAGTGTGAACTTTGAAAAATTGTATCTCTCAATTGGTATGGAATTTTGTGATGAAATTTGGAATGTGGCATCTTGTATATGTCTACTATTAGTTTACCAAATTTGAGAATTTTTGAAGAAGATTTAATATCCTATTTGATCGTTACAAAATAGCGCGGAATGAAGGAGAGCTTCTGTCTATGTGTTGTGATTGCTGATATTGATCCATGTTCAAAATTGCATAACTCCTAGGATACTATGAGTTAGGAGATAAAATTTTGGGTTATTGATCTTGTATATGTCTAGTTATTGAATCTAAAATTTCATAAGCATTGAATTTGTGGTTGAATCAATATTGATTTTTGAGTACAGTATGTTCAGTTCAGTCCAATTTTTGAGTAATCCGTGAATTTGTGTAATTCTGGAATTGTATGATGAGAATTTGAAAGAATGATCAACTAGAGAATCGTAGTAGAGAGTCGTATATTTAAAAAACATCTGGAATCATGCAATTCCAGTTTGTGTAGCAAAAGTTACGATTTTTTTTTATAGATGGGGGCAGAACCAGTCTTACTTGAAGAATTTGGTTTTCGTAGAGAAAACTCGTTTCCTGTATGTATGCTGATAGAGATTGAAGTTTTTGTGGACTTTAGTGGATGAATATGTGAATGTGTCCAGCTAGGAAGTTGTAGTAGACACTCCCACCTTTCCATAGAATCCGAAATCAAGTAATTCCGATGAGTGAACAAATTTTTATTCCCTTGGAAAAGTGCAGCAAGTGTAGGAAGGAACGTACAGCTGAGAGTGTATTGGGTTTTTATATTATCATGATGATTGAATTTGAGGAAATGGTTACATAGAAAGTTATAGTCTAGGGTCTTAGCTTTCCAGAATGGGTGGTATCAAGAAATTCCAAATTATATCTTGGAAGATATGAGTGTTACAAGTTCGGCAACCTGTTGCCTTGATCGACTTTAAGCATGTGTTAACGCAGGGGACTTGAGTTCTGTAGGGAATTTGAGGGATTTGTCAACTAGGGGATTGCAGTAGAGTCTCGTACCCTTCTGGAAAACCAAATTTTGTTGGATTTCGATGAGTGTAGCTTGAGTCGCCACTACAGCTTATGATTGGAAGATTGATGAGAAATTTCTCTGCATGACACAATATGGTGACCATGAGCTATTGAATTTAAGATGTTTTTGGCACTTCATTTGGGACTTAGATAAGTTTCCTATGCTTAGCCCTTATGGTGGACATGAGTAAGTTGAGAGTATGGGTATATGGTCGACCTTGTGATCTGGTGTCTTGATGCCGGAGTCTGTCAATGGTCAGAGGATTGGTGTTTGTGTATGTTGCATTCATTCACAATTTTTATGTATCTTTTTGGCACCGTTGGACTACTCGCTGAAAGTTACGGGTCGGGGTTATGGTCGATAACCGGTGAAGGTATTGGGAATCGGTGAATGTGATTACCGTGATTATTGTTATTTTGACAGACCAGTCAGGCTCGATATTGTTGATCAACGCCGTGTATGATTTTGAAGTGCTGGACAGATCCAACCACTTTTAAAAGTGGTCCCTTTGCATGTGTATGACTTGTCCTTAACTTTCAAGTGTTGAATTGAGAGTTAGGGGGTATTTCTATACCTTAATACTTGTTATTTTGGTGTCTTAGGTTGTTAAGACACGGGTAGTGACTTGAACGATATTTTAGTCGTCAACCTTGTCTAAGTTAGTTACTTACATCTATCAACCATTAGGCCAACTTGGGGACTTCTGCCTTAAACAATTGAAAGTGACTAACTCGGGTACCGACGAAATCATGGGAGATGATCACGGGCCGAGTTGAGGATGAGACTCAATAGGGGAAGTGGCGAGCAAGTGATCACGTTGCCGGAGCCGCAGGTTGATAGACGGGAATGAGGGTTTCTAGTAGGGAAAACGCTTGATACTAGGCATAACTTAGACTAGGAATCAGTTGGTGACCATGCCTTTGTAACATGTCTAGCTAGAGTTAATGTTCGTTAGTTTTGCCGTCACCTATAACTACCTTAGTTTCTATCGAACTAGTAATCGGGTGATGTACTCTCCTATCATTAGGGATACGTGCTGCGGTGTGTATTGCACTGTTTATTCCTGAAGTACCGTGGTAAGAATGAGATGGAATTTTCTAGAGGATAGAGGGAATTAGACCTTCGAGGCCGTCATGTTCTATGCTGGTAGATACGAACTGGTCATATGGGCTGCGGTCCTGTGAATCTTTGGCGCCATAGGTATGCTGCGGTGTATCTTTAAGTTCGTCACGGCTTTTGAGTGGGGTCCGAGAGTCGGGCACTAGTGGTAAACCAAGACACCACTAAGTGACTGGAGAAACGGATGTGACCGATTAATCTGCAACCTCATCAACCACGATCTATCTATCAGGAACAGGACGAATAGAAGAGTAGGATGCATGGCGAGGGTTCAAAACCCTGAACTTGGAGACAACGGCTTGATATGGAAAGTATGCAGTAAGACAACGACTTGATATGGAAAGTATGCAGTAAAGGATGCATACATTTTCAAAGTCTCGCTTGCATTTAGTTCAAGTACATCCGGACCTGTGCATTAGATTACTAGGGCTTATCGTACACGGACACCCTTGACCTGACTCCACCTTCCTTCCATTTAGTCACTTTTCTATTTGCATTAAATCTTGATCTGTCTAGTTGGAGATCGCTGTTTTCCTATCAGCATTGCGTCAGTAGAATTACTGACGTGCCTACTCAATTAGGTACTGGATACCGGGTCGTGTGTGCAGGAGAACCCAAGACTAGCAGGGCATCCAAGTGGAGGGGCAGTGTACATGCTTACCATTCGAGAAAATGCCGGAATATCAGAGTAGTGCAGCGGGAGGTCCAAGGTACAAGGCGCATCTCAGGGAAGCAGCATGAACACTCGATGGAGCTTCCAGTAGAGAGTTGTTGGTTACCGTTCTAGGTGGCAAACGGTAATCGTTACTGTAGCGCCCTGAATTTCCAATATGATATCTTAGAAATACGTGGCACAATTCCCAGCATCAACTTCAATTGCAATAGTACACATAGCCAAAAACACAGATAATTTTTATTTCAACTTTTATTACAACAATCATTTACAAAACACAGCGGAAATACAAAACACCTTGAATTACAAACTTTCTATTTACAACACTTCTTTTACAAAATTTGCACAAAAGCTCTATTACATCAATTTATCTCAAGCATCCAAACCCCAAGCTCTATGCAACAACAACCTGTAAAACATGAGGCTAGCATAACGGTGTGAGTGACATAAAAACAAAACAACATAAATAAAACATTAAGCATGGAGTCATCAACAACATGTATTAATCGCAAGAATAAACGAAATGAGAAATACCATTAACTAACGCATGGAAGCATCAAGGAATATAAGATAGAAAATAGTAATACATGAAAACATCAAGTGAATCTAGACTAAGTGTCAGGTGTAGGAAAACAGATTAACACAAGTATAAAACCTGTTGATTCTTGATTTTGATGATCACAACACAGTGCAACATGTGTCTATATTATACAGCTTACATTGCAGTACAGAGACTAAAGACAATTCTAGCTGAACAAACAAACAAGCTCAAACAGATACAGATGAAGAAGACAAGGATCAAGTTTTAATTCAAGACTCAAGACTCAAGACTTCAAGCTCAAATGTGTTATATTATTTTGTCTTGTAAACATTTTATTTTTTGTTGAGTCTTAGTCTGATGTAAAGCCTTGTCAACACACACACACACACTCAAAATTTCATAATGTGTGTCTCTCAAAAACCCCCAAAAATAAGTCAAAACAGTTTGAAGAATTTTAACTTTTAAGTACCAGTCGACTTAAGCTTTTGCCAGTCGACTGATAAGTACAAAACTGTTTAAAATTATTCAAACTCTAATCAGTCGACTCATATGGCAACCCAGTCGACTGTTCGAGAGCTTTTGACCGTTTTCTGATTTTCAAAATCGAATTTTTTCAAACTCAAACGTTCTGATCCGTTGGTTGACAGTTGTGTAACTGTTTTCCAACGTTCAGAAGATCAAAACTCCTTATATAGAGTTTCATATCTCTCTGAAAAGAACAACTTGATTTCATATACATCCGAGTATTCTAGTGAAAACCTTTTAAGAGATTTTTCTGTGAGAAACAAAGCTTTCAAAGTTCATACACTTTGGTTCTCTACATTCAGTCCAGTATAGCATTGAATTCGCTCTGGACTGAGTATAGAAGTCAACCTTGTGATTTAGCCTCGTGCATCAACACATACACTAACAAGGCTATAGGTTGATTGTAAAAATTCTTCTTGTACTTTTGCTCTCGGTTGGAGAGTGGTTGTTGACTCTTGGTTGTAGAGTCGGTGTCTTTTCACTCTTGGTTGTAGAGTGGGTCTGCTTTCTCTGGTTGAGAGAAAGGACTACGGGTTAGACAAGGTTGTTGTCGTAACGCCGTAGGGTATTCTTGTAATTTTTTTCAAGAATAGTGGAAATCTCAAGTGGGTTGCTTGGGGACTGGATGTAGGTCGTGAGGACCGAACCAGGATATATCTTGTGTACTCTGTGATTGATTATCTTGTGTTTGCATTTACTTTTGTTTAATTAAGTTCAGCAAAACTTGTCTGGCCAGTCGACTCAGATTCGTATCAGTCGACTGCTCAGTCTTGTATTAGTTGTTCTCTTTGCTTCATCAGTCGCCTGCCTTATCTATAAGTCGACTGCATCGAGAGTTTAAATTTCTTTTATTTTTGCTATATCAGTCGACTGGTTCACCACTAAGTCGACTGTGCTGAGAGAAATTATTTATTCCGCAATTTATTTTTGATAAACACTATTCACCCCCCCCCCCCTCTAGTGTTTGTTGCTTAGCCTACAGGATCCAACACTTGGTATCAGAGCAAGGTTACAGGCTATGGCAACCACTTCAAATACAAATCAGTACCATGAAGGCCAATCTACACAACGGCCACCACTATTTGATGGAACGAACTACAATTATTGGAAGTGCCGAATGCGAATCTATCTCCAGTCAATTAACTACGAGATATGGCAAATGACAGAGACAGAATACACTGCCCCTACCATTCCATATGCACAATGGAATGATGATCAAAAGAGTCAGACTATGAATAATGCCAAAGCAATGAATGCTTTATTCTGTGCACTGACGAAGGAAGAATTCAACCGTGTATCCAATGCTACAACCGCACATCAAATTTGGCATACACTCGAGGTAACACATGAAGGAACAAATAAAGTAAAAGAGTCTAAAATTTATGTTCTTGTCCACAGGTTTGAGATGTTCAGAATGAAGGACAATGAGACTGTGTCCGAGATGATTACAAGATTCACAGACATCACAAACTCTCTTGTGGCGCTTGGAAAGATCTATACCCAAGCAGAGATGGTCAGAAAAGTCCTACGTGCACTCACTCCAGAATGGGAGAAGAAAACCACAGCAATAGAGGAGGCGAATGATTTGTCAACACTTACTCTCGAGAATCTTGTTGGAAATCTCATGGCATATGAGGTCCAACTTGAAGATCGAAAGAAAGATACTGAATCACACCAAGCAAAGAAGAAATCATTGGCTTTTCAAGCCATGACTGACTCAGAAGATGAGGAAGAAGATGAAGAAGAAATAGCAATGTTCACTCGGAGATTCAAGAAGTTCTTAAAGAAGGGTAAGTTTCATTCTAAAAGTAAAGATTCTAATGACCCTCCTACATGTTTCAGGTGCAATAAAATAGGTCACATGAAGAAGGATTGTCCCTTAGAAAATGCAAAGAACAAGGAAAAATCATCCAACTTCAAGAAGGACAAATATCCAAAGAACAAATTTGCCAAGAATAAAAAAGCCTATCAAGCTACATGGGATGATAGTGATTCATCTTCCGAAGAAGAAACGGATGAAAATAACGAAGTGGCAAATGTGTGTTTTATGGCTGCACAAGAACATGTAAGTAATGATTATGATTCCGAAGATCTTCTTGATGCTTTTAATGAAATATTCCAAGAGTTAAAGAAAGAAAAGATTAGAGTTAAGAATCTTGAGAAAGTGAATCAAACACTTAATCAAGAAAATCTTAACCTTGATAAGGAAGTAAAATCCTTAAATTCTCGCATTGCAAGTTTAGATACTGATCTTGAAACTCTCAAAAAGAATTATGAAGAGATTTCAAAGAACGTGTCTAAGTTTAACAAAGGCAAAGAGAATTTAAATGATATGCTTCATCATCAAGTTACATCTAGTCAAAAATTTGGACTTGGTTTTAAGAAACCTTCTGTAAAAGAATCTCCTGTTTTAAACACTAGTAAGAATAAATCAGCATCTATTTCTAGTGTTACACACAAGTTGTATGATTTCTTTGCAAAACCAAAGGTTGTTAATTTCAGTGATAAAAGCAAAACTAACATTCGGGTAAGTCGACTGAACCACACCACCAGTCGTCTGTCCAGAGAAAGTGGATCTTATTCCATAAGATCAAAACCTCCTATAAGTCGACCTAGTATATCTACCAGTCGACTGATGTACACCAACAGTCGACTAAGCAACACTGGTAAGTCGACTGGACAGAACAAACTAGTATTGGTTCCAGTCAGTCTTAATCAGAATGATAGAATTGCTTATATCAATTCTTATATGCTGAATGTGTGTAATTATACCTATTATATTCCTGCTTATGGAGGAAGATCAAACTCTTCATGGGTTTGGTTTTCCCCAAACTAATGTGTTTTGGACCCAATAAAAAGGGTACCATATTTACCTTAAATTTTTTATAGGTACCCAAGAAAGAACGCTGGATATTAGACAGCGGATGTTCAAAACACATGACAGGGCATGCCAACCTACTATCCACCATTCAAAGTATAGATGGAGGAACCGTCACCTTTGGAGATAACAACAAAGGCAAAGTCATCGGTATTGGCATGGTCGGTAAAATATCTAACCCTATTATAGAAAATGTGCTTTTGGTTAATGGCTTAAAGCATAATCTCTTAAGCATTAGTCAATTGTGTGATAAATGTTATAAAATAGTTTTTTGAAAAAGATGCATGTTTAATTTATGATTCTACTATGCAAAATGGTGTTTTTCAAGGCTTTCGTAAAAATAATATTTATGAATTGTGTTTGAAAACAATTGATTTTTCAAATGATTTTTGCTTAATAGCCTTTAACAATGAATCTTGGTTATGGCATAGAAGATTTGGATATGTGAACATGAAAAATCTCTCAAAATTATCTAAATATAACCTAGTTAAAGGACTGCCAAAACTATCCTTTAAAAAGGATAAGTTATGTGATGCATGTCAACTAGGAAAACAAATCAAATCCACTTTTAAAACAAAAGACGTAATCTCTACTAGTAGGCCACTTGAATTAATTCATATGGATTTATTTGGCCCTACTAGAGTTGCTTCTTTAAATAAAAGTAGATATGTGTTTGTTTTAGTAGATGATTTTTCAAGATTCACTTGGACATTCTTTTTAAAACATAAAAATGATGCTTTTGAAGAATTTGCACATTTTTGTAAACGTGTTCAAAATCAAAGATCTCTAACCATAGTCACTATTAGAAGTGATCATGGTGGAGAATTTGAAAATGAAACATTTACAGAATATTGCAACAAGAATGGTATAACACATTCATTTGCATTTCGTAGAGCTTCACCACAGAATGGTGTGGTTGAAAGGAAAAATAGGACTTTGCAAGAATGCGCACGTACTATGCTTGTTGAAAGCAATCTACCAAAACATTTTTGGGCTGAAGCTGTTGCTACAGCTTGTTATGTTTTGAATAGAATTCTTCTAAGACCTAAACTAAAGAAGACTTGTTACGAGTTATTTTTTAATAAAATTCCTAAAGTCTCTTACTTTAAGACATTTGGTTGCAAGTGTTTTATTCTAAACACAAAAGATAATTTAGACAAATTTGATCCTAGATCTAATGAGGGTATCTTTTTGGGATACTCAAACAGGAGTAAAGCATATAGAATTTTCAATAAGTCTACAATGACTATTGAAGAATCAATGCATGTTACATTCGATGAATCCTTACCTTCATCAACATTAAATAAAGATGATGAAACTGATTTATCACCGTTAGATAATGTGATTAAATCCTTAGAGCAAACTAATCTATCTGATAAGTCGACTGACAAGGTCTCCCAGTCGACTGTCGTAAAGCAGTCGACTGAAGAACCAGTCAAGTCGACTGATCCGATTGAGATATCTTCAACTAACCTAAAAGTCTTTTGTTGAAGTTAAAGATCATCCTCATAACTTAATAATTGGTGACATCTCCCATGGTATTCAACACGTTCACATGTTAATATGATCTCTCATACAGCATTCTTGTCGGATTTTGAACCGAAAAATATACAAGAAGCTTGTGAGAATGAATATTGGATGAATGCCATGCAAGATGAACTAAACCAATTTATAAGAAATGATGTATGGGATTTAGTTCCTAGACCTCCTGATCAGACTATCATTGGTACCAAATGGGTATTCAAGAATAAGTTAGATGAATCAGGACAAGTTGTAAGGAACAAGGCTAGATTAGTTGCCCAAGGATATAATCAAGAAGAAGGTATAGATTTTGATGAAACATATGCTCCTGTTGCTAGACTAGAATCTATTCGTATTTTATTATCTTTTGCTTGTTTCATGAATTTTATACTTTATCAAATGGATGTGAAAAGTGCCTTTCTTAATGGGTTTATTAAGGAAAATGTTTATGTTAAACAACCACCAGGTTTTGAACATGAACAATTTCCAGATCATGTTTATAAATTGAAAAAGGCTTTATACGGTCTTAAACAAGCACCTCGTGCTTGGTATGATCGTCTGAAAACTTTTCTTTTAGAAACAGGATTTGAAATAGGTAAAGTCGACACTACTTTGTTTATCAAAAGAGTTGAGAATGATATTTTAATCATACAAATATATGTTGATGATATAATTTTTGGTTCTACTAATAATAATCTATGTCAAGAATTTGCTAATACCATGAAAAATGAATTTGAGATGAGTCACATGGGTGAACTCAATTATTTCCTTGGATTGCAAATTAAACAGTCCTCGAGTAGCATATTTATCAATCAAGGCAAATATGCAAAGGAATTACTCAAACGTTTTAACATGGATGGTACTAGTAGTAAATCCACTCCAATGGCTACTACTACTACTCTTGACAAAGACTTATTAGGTAAGAGTGTTGATCAAAAACTCTATCGAGGTATGATTGGTTCACTCTTATATATTACTGCAAGTAGACCAGATATTATGTTCAGCGTATGTTTATGTGCTAGATATCAATCTAGTCCTAAAGAGTCTCATTTAAAAGCAGTGAAACGAATTTTAAGATATATTAAAGGCACATCTGAATATGGTTTATTTTATCCACGCACCGATAATTTTCAACTTTTGTCTTATAGCGATGCTGATTTTGCTGGAAGCAAAACTGATCGCAAGAGTACTAGTGGTACATGTCACTTTTTGGGACATTCCCTAGTCTCTTGGTGCAGTAAAAAGCAAAACTCCGTATCCCTATCTACCACGGAAGCTGAATATATCGCTGCAAGTTTGGCATGTGCACAAATTTTATGGATGAAACAAACCTTGTTCGATTATGGTATTTCATTTGAGAAACCCTCAATTATGTGTGATAATACCAGTGCAATTAATCTATCTAAAAATCCGATTCAACATTCACGTACGAAACATATTGATATTCGACATCATTTTCTACGTGATCATGTTTTAAAAGGAGATATATCTTTAGACTTTATCTCTACTGATAAACAAGTAGCAGATATATTTACCAAGTCCCTTAAAGAAGATACTTTCATTAAATTAAGGAGAGAACTTGGAATTTGTGATTTTATTGATACTTTTTGAACATGGTTTCTGCTAAGTCGACTGTCTTTGTGTATAAGTCGACTAAACTGTTTTTTAAACATATACATTTTTTATCTTACCAGTCGCCTGGTTCATATACCAGTCGACTGATTAGTAGATATAACATTTTTATTTTCTTCTCGACTCAGTCGACTGATAACCCCTACCAGTCGACTGTCGCGAGATCAATTGTTTTCAGCGAGTCTTCATCACAGTTTTGAGATAAAACTGCTCAATTTCTCACCCGTGACTTCTTATCTCAGCCGTTGATATCTCTTCTTTGCATCTGAGCCGTCTATTCTCTGTTAAAAACCCTTTACCAGCCCCTCTTTCTCACTTTTACCGATCTCCAATTTCACCCCCAATTTCAAAACCCTAAGGCAAGAGAAGAAGAAGCTCAATTCGACCAGATTTCAAGTCAACTGCTGGCTGCTGTCTCTCTCTTCCATCTTGGTAAATCTCGATTTCTTGTCTCCTTCCAAAACTCTAATGGCACCCAAAAGATCTAAGAGAACTCACGACGGTACTTCTTCTTCACAAGAATATTCCCAATATCTCTTGAGTCCCGATCTACTTGATCGTTGGTATCTCTTTTGCACCATTCAAATCTTCCCGGGAAGATTTGTAAATTTTGGTGACTTAGATCGTTTTAACCTCATTCCCCTTTTTCAAAATTGTAGTCTTTATGACTTTCTATCATTATCTAACCAACCAAATTACTATCCCCAACTAATTTATTTGTTTTATACAAACATGACCGTTGTTCAAAAAAACAAATGGGGAAGTATTAATCCGTTCGTCGGTGAAAAATATTAAAATGACTATAACACCGACTAGGATTAATGCAATGTTGGGTATAGATGATGGTGGAATTCCTCTTGATGAAGTTATTTTAGATGATGCCTCTATCTTGTCTAGAATTCTTTTACCTAATTCTCGACTTCCAATGACAAGCAGAAATCTAAAACCAATTGCTAAGCTTGTCGGTAGAATATTAGCTTATAACATCCTTCCTAAAAAGGGGAGTTATGACCAATATTCTATTGAGTTACAAAAGGCTATATATGCAATTTTTGGTAGGATAGCTGTCGATTGGGGTCAAGTTATCTTTTCCAAACTTAATCAAGACCACACTCATTTTCTACCCTTTGGAGGTTTCCTTACTAGAGTCTTTACAGCTTTTAAAGTTGATCTTGAGTCGGAGACAAATGTTGTTTCTAGATATGAGTGTTTCGATCGTGTTAGTTTGGCACGAATGAAACTCCTTGATGCTCCTACTCAATCACCCCCTAGGTCTCCTCCAAGTCCCAAGCTCCCTTAGGTTCATCTTCTAGACCTAGAGCCTCTCAACCTTCTACTTCTGATGATCCACCTCTCCCTCAAGCCAATTATGATGACCTTCGAACCATGTACGACTGTGTGTCTTACCTAATGAATCATTCAGTCACAGTCGATAGACATCTCTCTTCCCTTGGTTCCAAACTAGACCATATTGGTTCTGAGGTATCCCATCTCTCTCATCTCTTCACTTCTCCGTTTCATCCCCCTTCTCAAGATGATGACGAAGACTCCAAAGAAGATGATTGAAGATTTCTTCTTTTTATGTAAATTTTCTTTAAATGCAGTTTGTTTCTATGTATTAAACCTTCCTTTTAAATGCAAAATCTTGTTATTTTATGCTTTTTGATGATTCCAAAGGGGGATAGAAAGAGAGAAAGAAAGCTGCATCTCAGTTATATTTTATCTATGTGTTATAGAAAGCTGCATCTCAGTTATATTTTATCTATGTGTTACATTTCTTTGTGTGTTATGTTCTATCTGTGCTGCACTTGTTACATTCAAAATATCTCTCTGGTCAGTCGACTCCCCCAAAGATACAGTCGACTGCTCCTGCAGCTGTGATACTTGATACTTACTGCATCTGTGATATTTGTTACAATACTTTCATGTTCTGGTCAGTCGCCTGATCTATTTTTCAGTCGACTGATACATTCTATATATCAAGTTTTTTTCTTTATGTATGCATATTGTGTTTTTAATAGGGGGAGCTTTCAAAATCTATGCTTGTATGTCTGTTTATAAACTGTTATCAGCTATTGTGTTGTCATCATCAAAAAGGAGGAGAATGTTGATTCTTGATTTTGATGATCACAACACAGTGCAACATGTGTCTATGTTATACAGCTTACATTGCAGTACAGAGACTAAAGACAATTCTAGCTGAACAAACAAACAAGCTCAAACAGATACAGATGAAGAAGACAAGGATCAAGTTTTAATTCAAGACTCAAGACTCAAGACTTCAAGCTCAAATGTGTTATATTATTTTGTCTTGTAAACATTTTATTTTTTGTTGAGTCTTAGTCTGATGTAAAGCCTTGTCAACACACACACACACACTCAAAATTTCATAATGTGTGTCTCTCAAAAACCCCCAAAAATAAGTCAAAACAGTTTGAAGAATTTTAACTTTTAAGTACCAGTCGACTTAAGCTTTTGCCAGTCGACTGATAAGTACAAAACTGTTTAAAATTATTCAAACTCTAATCAGTCGACTCATATGGCAACCCAGTCGACTGTTCGAGAGCTTTTGACCGTTTTCTGATTTTCAAAATCGAATTTTTTCAAACTCAAACGTTCTGATCCGTTGGTTGACAGTTGTGTAACTGTTTTCCAACGTTCAGAAGATCAAAACTCCTTATATAGAGTTTCATATCTCTCTGAAAAGAACAACTTGATTTCATATACATCCGAGTATTCTAGTGAAAACCTTTTAAGAGATTTTTCTGTGAGAAACAAAGCTTTCAAAGTTCATACACTTTGGTTCTCTACATTCAGTCCAGTATAGCATTGAATTCGCTCTGGACTGAGTATAGAAGTCAACCTTGTGATTTAGCCTCGTGCATCAACACATACACTAACAAGGCTATAGGTTGATTGTAAAAATTCTTCTTGTACTATTGCTCTCGGTTGGAGAGTGGTTGTTGACTCTTGGTTGTAGAGTCGGTGTCTTTTCACTCTTGGTTGTAGAGTGGGTCTGCTTTCTCTGGTTGAGAGAAAGGACTACGGGTTAGACAAGGTTGTTGTCGTAACGCCGTAGGGTATTCTTGTAATTTTTTTCAAGAATAGTGGAAATCTCAAGTGGGTTGCTTGGGGACTGGATGTAGGTCGTGAGGACCGAACCAGGATATATCTTGTGTACTCTGTGATTGATTATCTTGTGTTTGCATTTACTTTTGTTTAATTAAGTTCAGCAAAACTTGTCTGGCCAGTCGACTCAGATTCGTATCAGTCGACTGCTCAGTCTTGTATTAGTTGTTCTCTTTGCTTCATCAGTCGCCTGCCTTATCTATAAGTCGACTGCATCGAGAGTTTAAATTTCTTTTATTTTTGCTATATCAGTCGACTGGTTCACCACTAAGTCGACTGTGCTGAGAGAAATTATTTATTCCGCAATTTATTTTTGATAAACACTATTCACCCCCCCCCCTCTAGTGTTTGTTGCTTAGCCTACAGGATCCAACAAAACCAAGTCAAGAAAACACAATCTCTATATGCTGACTCTCTGATGCATACTTGTCGGATTCTATGCATTCCATAGTACATAGGTCCGGTGCAAGCCCTTAACGATCTCCATTTTATAGGGATAACCCCTCGTTATGCAACTAACCCTACTACGGTGATGGGAAACAAGATCCAGAATACTCTGCGAATAGGCACCATAGCCCTCGACGCGCAAGCATCATGTAAGATAGCTCAAAAGCAACCGGAGAATCATCTCCCAAACCCGTGTACCCCACGAATAGGCTTGCAAGGCCCTCGACGTGCAGATACACCAGGTACATTCCGTGAATATGCCTACTGACCCTCGACACGCGAATGCACCCTGCATGCTCCGTGAATAGGCCTTGTAGACCCTAGACACGCGAACACACAAATGTCCTCTCGAGACATAACAACAAACAGTCCTAGAACGCATCCGTTGGACTAACAAAACCATGAGCCTATACTTACGTTTCCCAAGTTCCATCACCTCCCTACTAGTGCCTGTCCTTAAGTTGGTTATTATTAAAATACAAAATTCCCATATTTAGAGTCAGTGTATCCTGCTGGACTTAAATACTCAACAACAACTAAACCAAGACTCCCCAGGTCTAACTCAACAAATCTCAACTGTCGGTTCCAGGACTCCCACTCAACTCCTAGAGATATCAACAAGACCAAAACTGACTAATCCATCGTCAAAACGATCAAGGGGAGAAACCTCTCCAATCAACAAAATTCAAATCCTTATAAAATTTTAGAATCCAAATCCAATAATAAAATATCTCAAAAACATATGTTCTGTAGAAAGAATAATATTTAGAATAGTAAGTTATAAATCCAAAAACTTTTAAAGAATCAATCATTTAAAGAACATCTGGAAAACTCAAGAAACATCAGTAACAGTCGACTACAAACCAGAGTCGGTCGACTGTTCAGAGGGAAAATCCAACATTTTTAAGAAAATAATTCTAAGTGTTGACGGTCGACTGTAAAAGTCACAAATCGACTGTGTAGAGCAAAAATCCAACACCTCGAGAAAATACCAAAAATAGAGCAGAGACAGTCGACTAGAGAAATGGTTCAGTCGACTGTTCCACACGAGATTTCAAGAAACAAGAAAAACACAGCAGCCAGGTAGCGACGATCGACTGTCGAAACATACTAGTCGACTGTCACACCTACAGACTGCAGTTGATTGTACATATTTCAACCGGTACGAAGATTTACTTTACAAAAATGAAATCTATAAAAAGTATATTTCTGATATGTTCAAATACAACTTATAGGAAATACAAAGATCCATAAAAACCAATCAAAAACCACTTGAATTGATAAAATAGCTTTTTGATGAACTTCTTCAAAATAAAAACATGAATGTGTGCATATATCAAAATTAGAGTTTTTAAGAATGAATTATACATCAAAATAGCTCTGTTTTATATTCCAAAACATATCAATACCAAAATAAGTTGAGATATAGTCAAATCCTTCGAAAACGCATAAAACTCAATTTCTTCTTAAACAACAAAAATACAATATTTATGAAAAACGTTTGTGCATACTTGTGCACCAAAAGAACTTCACAAACCCATAAACTAAAATAAAAAAATATTCAGATTTAAAAACTTAGTATTTGAGTAAATCCAAATTCAAATAAAATCTTTCACAAAATCACAAATCCCCAAATTTAATCAAAAATGTATCAAACTCAAATCTAGTCATCACAACTCAAATCCTCACGACATGGTCTTTTAATCCATTACTCATTCTCAAAATTCCTCAAACTCAATCTCAACTATTCTCAATAGTTGACTCATAAACAAATTAATCATTAACATGGCCAAGTTGCTTTCATCCAACTCACCAATAGTCCAAAAAATCTCATCTTAAATCAATTAATGCATAACTTTCACCACACTCAATCGAATCAGTAAATACCCAAAAGAAATAGTCTACTCACAATTTATATTAGGTTCTCCAACAATCTAGAATAATCCACATGCAACTCTACTCACAAATAACTAGGGTTCTTCTCAAAAGATCCAATTTTAACTTATCCATCCATTAATTCCACCATAACTATTCATATCAAAACCCTAGCATGCTTTCTAATAGATGAAACACCACATATAACATTCACAAAACAAAATAAAACAAAACATGTCACTCACCTTAATGACGAAATCCAATCGAATTAATGAAGAATAAGAAAAGCCCTTCTTTTGCGAAATCCAAGATCACCTCCTTAAATCTCCAAGAAAATAATAAAAACAACAAAACCTTTGTGTTTTGTAGCAAAAGACAGCTGCACACCACCTTTTAAATTGGCCGGAATTAGAAGAATTAGGGTTTTGGACACATTTGCAAAATAATCCTTTTAAAATATATCTTTACATAAATAGATCCCTATACTTGGAAACTTGATAAAACCAATTTAATTGGTATTTAAAAACAAAATGAACAATTTATTTCCAGCCGTCACTGTTTGAAAAGTACAGAAAAATAATTTTGCACTTTCATCCCTCAAAATGATAATTTTGCAAAAAGATCCTTCTTTTCGTAATATTTACAAATAGGTCCAATAAATATCAGAAAAATCTAAAAAAATTATAAATAAATCCCAAATAATAAATAATGACTTTCCACAAAATAATTTTGAATTTTGAACTTTTCAAAAAAATATTTGCAAGTATTTTGCACGTGTAAAAAGATCAATCTTCCGAAAAATATTTATTAATTCACCAAAAATCATTTTAATTCATTTATAAATCTTTAAAATGATATTTTAAAATATGGGGTACTACAATTACATTGTAGTATTTATAACAAGTTAATGTAATTTGTATTCCTTGTTTAAGAGCAGTACAACGGTTATAACTAATGGTGCAATAACTCTGATGGCAATAAAATTTTTTATATTCCGTATTATTTACTGCGTTGAGATGCATTTGAAGGAAAAGATTCTGGTTGTGTCACGGATGCCCGGTAACGGGGATCTGGGGCGTTACACCATCCTTGCCCCATCGACTTCTCCCTGTCATCGAACCCAACATCTCCATCGCCCACCGACTGCCCTAGCCACCCTGCCATGGCCTCGACCTTGGCCCCTCCCCCTTCCTCTATTTCAAAACGAAATAGAGCTTCACTACCTTCATCGCAGTGCACCCCTGCTCCCCCTGTGTTGCCATTGTCACTACCGGCGAGCCCCCGACCGTCCCTCGTTGCTCCGTCAACCCCTGAGCACCCCTCAAGTGCACTACCGCCCGCCGTCAGTCATAGTGCCGCCATGGCGCTATTGCTGTTGTCTGCTGTTCTGAGAGGGGAAGGTTGTGTTTGCTGTTTTGTGAAGTGGAAAGGGATTTTATTTTTTTGCTGTTTGGTCTTATGAAAAGGTGGATTTTCTGTGGATTTGCTATTTGGAGTTTGTCTTGTTGTGTGTTGGTGTTGCACGTAGAGCGCGCATCTTTTTCATGTTTTCGTGTTTCGTCGCATGAGATTCTCATCCTGTTATTCTTTATATTCGAATTTACCGTCTAAAAGGCAAGTCACAAGTCACTTTCCTCTTGAATTAAATCTTGTATCAAATTCAAGTTTTATTGAAATTCCGCAAGTAGATCCTAATTGTTTATCGTATAGTTGTATTGATTATCTTTCGTTGGGTCTATTGAGGGTTTACACGAGCTAACTCCAATATTCTTGACATCGTGTCCCTGTTGACTCTAAAGAATGAATCTTTCATGCTTCCATACAGTATTCATAATATGAGTACTTATATAATTGTCACACAATTAATCTATTGTAGAAATAATTGCTAGGTTGTATGTTTGATTGATCGATTGATGTTTGATTGATGATAAATTAATATATGTATGCGTTCTAAATTTTCTTTATCATTTTTTTTACTCATCATGCTGATTATAAAGTTTATTGACTAATAGAATTGATACCCATCATGTTTAATTAATTTAGTTCATGAAAAATACCCAAAAACATGTATGTTGTTTGCTGTCTGTATTTTGTCTATTATTTTCGACCAGTAAATGATCTTAAAATAAATAACTTTCTGAATAATAATTGTAGCCCTATGTTTCTAGTTTTTAGAATATCATGAATTTCTGAATTCCGAGTTGTGTAGCAAAAGTTATGCTCATTTTACTATAGCAGTGTTTTTATTTCCAAATTTTCATATTCTTGTATGTTAGATATTTAAACTGTTAAAAGGCTGATCAAATGTTAAAATTTTGCTCTGATAATTTTCAGAACATTACTTAACATGTTTAGGAGTCTAATAAATATTTTTAATGAATTTTATTTTGAGTTTTTGTTGATTCTAAAAATATAACAACATGATGTCGAATTTCTATCGGAACACGAAATCTGTAAAGAATGCTTTGTTTGACCTAGCTACTGATGTCGGAATTTGAACTTTAAATATGCGTTGGAACCGTGTGGAAATCTAGTTTTTAGAATTTCTAATGGTTTCAGTTTTCAATTTTTGAAACAGCAGAAAATTATACTTTGGTACAGACTACTCTTGTTGTCCAGAATTTTATAATCTAGTTTTAGTAAATTAATTGTTCATATATCATTGTATTGCATGAATTGAAGTATATATGTTGCATTGCATGATCCTAGTATGCTATTGTCATCATCCTAATTGTCCTATCTAAGTTATCATCTTATTATTTTCCCATTGTTACTATCGTTCATCTAATATCTCTAGATTGCATACTGTATTGTTTCATCGATAAAATAAATTAACAAGCCGGGGTTTAAAGGTTGACTTTAGTTTTGGACAATATATGGACTATAATCGGAGGAGGGGCCCGTGTTTCCCTAAATATTGTATCGACCATTGTCTTATCGATAGATTGTGGCTTACAATGGTAACCCAATCTATCGTGTATTGTATCACGGCCAAATTATCGTATCGTGCATCAAATATTGAATCGTAATTATTGAATATTGATTATCGTTGCAGAGTACATGATCTATAAAATCCACCATTAAGTCTAAACATAATTTGTTTGTATGTAGTAACCATGTGGTAAATAAATGGGACGCATGAAGTGCTACATTAGTTAGGATTAAAATGATTAATAGACTTAAAAAATTGCATCACATCGACATTGCATATTGTACATCATTGTTCCTATTGATATCGAATATTATCTAAATGTTATTGACATCGACCATTGAATATTGTTATCGAATATTGAATCATTGTTTATAACCATTGCATCGATTAACATTGATATTGATTATTGCTATTGTCCTATGTTAATGATTCCTATTGATCCATTGAATTCATTGCTATATCGTTATTCCATTGTCCTTTGCTTTCTCTACTTGCTGTCCATGACTTGCTCTAAGGATAATTTTTTTTCTCTTTTTAGATGAAGTGTTCACAGGTTATGAAGGATAATTGTCTGCTGGAATTGGAGAACAAAGTTTCTGAAGATGTAATGCTTTCTAGTTGCTTATAATTTTATTGAACTTATTGTATCGAGACTTATTATTATTGTGATTGGATTTATTATTGTATTGGGCTTATGAACCAGATATTACTATTTATTTCCAGTTGTTAGATTATCATATTTAGTTATTTCATATTGTTCATTCCAAGTATTATTGTTCATGTGGTTGATATTATTTCCTACACAATTATTTTGTATTATTTATATTGTTGAGTTGATCGGATAAACAGCTTATGAGTGACGTTAGTCATTCGCTGGGCCAATGTCATGTGCTCGTATTCCGTATTTTTGGGAAGCGGGCCGTGACACTCCTTCACTTTACACTCTCACTCACCCTCTCCCTCTTCTCCCCCTCCCCCTCTTTTCCGAAGACTCCTTCGAAACCCAGAAATCCTAACCCAAACCATCCTCTTTCTCCATTTATAGTTGGGCTTCCACCTCCTTTCTCTCTTTTCCAAAAACCCACATTGTGCAAGATAATCACTTTATTCTAGCTTCGTAGATGTAGCTATGTTTATTGATTGAATTATTTTAAAAAAATTTTATTCATATTTTTGTGATGCATATTTATGTATAGGTTAGTTGTTTGATGTATATTGTATACAGTTGTTTGAAGTGTATTGTATACTCAAGTTCAAGTTAGAGAGAAATTCTTTTTGCTTCATTTTTTGGTTGAGCTTAGGCCATTGTGTGCAATAAAGACATAAGTTAATGAATTAAAAAAATATCTCAGACATCAATAGCAGCAACAACTGCTACATTTTCAGCAACAACAACTACATTTCATCAACTTAACAATCATGATCATTCAATCATCATATTTTTGTCTCAACTCCACATAAAAACTATTAACAATAACAATATAATCAACAACAATAAGAGCAACAATTTCAATACTCAACTATCAACAATAACAATAACAATAACAATAACAATAACATTAACAACAACAACAACACAAATTTCACTTCTACAAATGAAGTTCTCAATAACACAAATAAACAATCACTCAACCTAACTAGGAGTGTAGTGTTGTGGCTTTCTCCTCTTCCGAATCGGTTGTCGGCGAGTATGCCCAACTTGGCTAACTTAAGACGGGCTAGTCTCTTCGTCTTGCTCATCTTCTTCTTCGTCTTTGTCTTCTTCTTGGTGCTTTTCTTGTGGTGAAGGATGGTGTTGCCGTTGTTGCCCCGGGTGCGATGGCCTAGTACACATGCTCTTACGCCGAATCAAACGTACTGTTGTATTGAGTTAATTGTCCGCCATCTCCTACCTCTTCAAGTAAGCTTTAGCACGGACTAAGTTTCTCGCGAGTAAATGCTTTCATGCTCTTGGCGGCATTACTCTTAAGTACACTAGCACATTTTTTTGCAATATCCCATATATTATCAATTCAAAACACAATGAAAAGAGGCACAATCCCATGATGAAATAATCAATTTTAAAATATTAAATCGAAATAAAAAAATGTGAAACAACTTTGACTCATTAGTAAACGATATGATGATGCCTTCGGTTGGTACATGGGTTGTGACGAATAATACACCGGTGGTGGTTCAATCTCTCTCTCCAGAATTGGTACTTGAATCCCATCTAGTACGGTGGTCTTCAGAGATATGTACAAACGTGTTATCATTTGGTACCAAGTCATGTACATTTCTTGTGCCTTGCCATCGTATATCTCAACATCATCAAGTACCAAGTCAAATCGTTTCTCATTCCAAATTCCCACAAAAGCACGGTAGAAATATGCCCAGTCATGATTGGGCATATGACTGTCCCTCTAACTACATGTAACTCAAAGTCGTACTAGTAGTTTACGGGAACTTCTTGATTTTACTCGAATTTGCGAAGGACTTTATCCAAGAAGTAATGCACCACCATACCAAAAAGTACAGCTCTCTTCAACCATAGCTGTGAACTAGCCGTACACGCTGGAGGTAGTCTTTGCACTCGCTCGGGGGTATATACCTCCCAAATTACCAACTCATCTTGCAGTTGGTCGAGCTTGTCTCTGTAGTATGCCTCCTTCTGGGATAGCTTTGTAGCTGCGTCTACCGGCCCAATACACTCTTAAATGTGCTAACATCTCAACATTCGGTGCATCGGCCACCCAAGCCTCTGTTGGTCTCGTAATACGAGAACGACACACGTGTAGACGTTTTCATGACCAAATCTGTAACAAGACCATTGGTTTGGTCATCTCAACTCTATCTAATGCAACTGCACACAATGTCTTGTAAAGGGTAGCTAATGTGTAACTTTCCCAACTATACTAGCCAGCTAAGATTAGGTCGATGGGCAACCATAGATACATAAGTGAGACGGTATCTCTGGTGGAGTTTGGTATGAGAACACCTCCATGCATTGTTAGAATATCTGCCCCAGTGTAGCACTGCACGTCATAGTCACTCGATTCATTGGTCATTGTATTTTCAAAATGATTGGTCAACCATGAGAGTTAGATTGACTGCCCATAAAAAATATCTCCATTTTCCTTATCCTCATTGTCCAACTCCGCACCGAGGAGATCATTAACTAACTCTAGTTTCTCAAAATTCATACTTTCCGTCATGACCATCCCATCTATTGGAAGACCGAAAATCATGGCGATATCTTACAATGTCACCGTCATCTCTCCCGCCGGTAGGTGGAAGGTGTGTGTCATTGGCCTCCATCACTCAACGATGGCTGCAAGCAGTGCTCGATCAAGTTTCACATTACCCATCAAGCCAACTCCATAGAAATCGGCTTGGACTAGGTACTCGTGGGTACGCAGGTGCATCGGCAATGTTTGGTGTGTACGGAAATTACACCTCCTCGTCGTCCCTCTCCACACTTCTTTGGATCTGAGGCGGTCTAGAAAAGTGATTAGGCTTGAGTCTGAAGGTCCTGGACAGCGACATCCACCCGAAGATGACGCACCAACCTCAACAGAAGAGGATGGTTGGCCACCAACCTACACCAACGTTTACATGTTATTATTGTATACACAATATTACGTATATCAGAGATCACAATTAAAACTAATAATTCTCTTACTTGTGTGGAAGGTAGCCTCGTGTTGATGCTTCACCCTTACCACTACTAGATGACCTTCCGGGTCCCCTCGTTCTGGTCATTTCTCTATCAAAAAAAAAAAGAGAAGAAATTCTCAATACACTATTCATATATGTATACGAAACAAAATACGTGGAAAAACCACACAAACGTGATCAAAAAATTCTAAAACTTTGTGAGTAGTTTGGATTCACCACACACAGGTTAACGTAACTTGTAGTAGTGAGTTTCGACTCACGGTTTGCAAGATACGGCAATGTCTCACTTTCCATTCTTTTCCTGTGAGTGAAAGCGATACATTGCCATATCTTGCATACCGTGATTCAAAAACTCATTTCTACAAGTTGTGTTTACTTGTGTGAGGTTAGTACGACCTGCTTACAAATTTTCATAATTTTTGGATGTCATTTGTGTGATCTTATAGTGTAACTGTACTCAAAATATTTCTAAGTGTAGTTGTTATTGTTTGAGATACGTGGAAAAACCGTACAAACACCAACTAAAAATTCCGAAACTTTGCGAGTAGGTCAAAATCACCACACACAAGTCAACACAATTTTTAGAGGTGAGTTTTGACTCATGATTTGCATGATATGGCAATGTATCGCTTTCTCTCATGAAAAAGAATGGAAAGCGATAGATACATTGTCTTATCTTACAAACCGTGAGTCAAGACTCACTTCTAGAAGTTGTATTAGCTTGTTAGTGGTGAATCTGAGCTACTCACAAAGTTTCAGAATTTTTGGATCCCGTTTGTGTGATTTTCTACATTTTCACACTCAAAATATCCAAAATTAGTAGTTTTAATTGTCGTTACGAAAACATAGAAAACCGCACAAACGACAATTAAAAATTCTGAAACATTGTAAGTAGGTCGGATTCACCACACACAAGCTAACATATTTTCTAATGTGAGTTTCGACTCACGGTTTGCAAGATACGGCCGTGTATCGCTTTATTTCAATAAAGCGATACATGGCCGTATCTTGCAAACCGTGAGTCGAAACTCACTTCTACAAGTTGCGTTGACTTGTGTGTAGTGAGTCTGACCTACTCATAAAGTTTTAGAATTTTTCATTGTTGTTTTTATGTTTATACTAATATCGAACAACAACAATTAATATTACATCTATAATATTAATGAACAACAACAAATACTTATACAATTCTACCCTCTACAACCATCGAACAATTATATACTATACTCATCAAACTACTACTGTCATGTCCCGCTTCCCAAAAATACGAAATACGATCACATGATATTGGCCCAGCGAATGACTAACGTCACCCATAAGCTGTTTATCCGATCAACTCAACAATATAGTCAATACAGAATAAATGCGCAGGCAATAATAATCTCATGAACAATTATACTTGGAATGAAACAATATAAAATATCCAAATACAATAATAATTCAACATCTGGGACGATAATAAAATTCGGGACATAAGTCCAATACAATAATAAATCCCAATACAATAGTAACATGTCTCAATACAATAAGTTCATTAAAGCGATAAGCAATTAGAAAGCACTAAGTCTTTAGAATGTCTATTCTCCAATCCTAGCAGGCAATTCTCCTTCATTACCTATAAACATTTCATCTAAAAAAAGAAAAAAAATTGTCCTTAGAGCAAGTCATGGACAACAAGTAGAGAAAGAAAGGAACGGTGGAATAACAGTATAATAATGAATCAATGGATCAATAGAAATCAATAATACGAGACAATAATAATAATCAATATCATGATAGTCGATATAATGGCTATAAACAATGATTCAATATTCGGTAACAATATTCAATGATCAATATCAATAACACTTAGCCAATATTCGATATCAATAGAAACAATAATGAACAATATGCAGTGTCGATGTTGTGTCAATTGTTAAGTCTATTAATCATTTTAATCCTAACTAATGCATGTACTACTGTATCCCATTCTACAGGTTCGATGCATACAATCAATTTCGTTTAGACTTAAATGGTGCACTCGATAGATCATATACTTGACAACGGTAAATACTATTCACCTTTCGGTGTACAATACGATCTTCGGCAACGATACGGTACACGAAGATTGGGTTACCATCGTAAACCACAATCACACAATAAAACAATAGCCGGAACATTAATTAGGGAAACACGTGCCCCTCCTCCAAGTACAGCCACTACTTTGTTCACTAATCAAATCACCCTTTAAACCCCGGCTTGTTGATTATTTTATCAATGCAACATTACAATATGTAATTATTGGACATTTCGATGAATGATAGTATCAATAGGAAAACAGTAGGATGATAACATGGATTAGGACAATTAGAATGGTGACAATAACTCATTTGGATCATGCAATACAACATACATAAATTAATTTATGCAATATTACGAAATAGGAATAATTAATCTATTAAAACCTAAAAAGTAAAATTCTGAACAGCAAGAGTAGTCCGTACAAAAATACAGTTTCCCGCTGTTTTAGAAATCGAAAACTGAATCCGTCAGAAGTTCTAGAAACTAGACTTCTACATGGTTCCAACGCATATTTAAAGTTCAAAATACGACAACAGTAGATAGGTCAATCACATTGTTCTTTATAGATTTCATGTTCAGGAAGAATTTCGACATCATGTTATTTTATTTTTAGAGTTAGTAAAAACTCAATAATAAATTCATTAAAAATATTTTCTAGACTCTTAAACATGTTATGCAACAATCTAAAAATTTTCAGAGCAAAAGTTTATCATTTGATCAGCCTTTTAATAGTTTAAGTATGCAGGATACAAGAATCTGAAAATCTGAAAGTAAAAATATAGCTGTAGTAAAACGGGCATAACTTTTGCTACACAACTCAGAATTCAAAAATTTAAGATGTTCTGGAAACTAGAAAGATAAAGCTACAATCCATATTTAGAAAGTAATTCATTTTAAGATAATTTACTGGTTCAAAAATAGCAGTAAACATACAGGCCAGCAAGCAATATACAGGGTTTTGAGTAGTTTTCATAAAATAAATTAATTAAACATGATGGGTATCAATTCTATTAGTTGATAAATTATATAATCAGCATGATGGGTACAAAAACAAGATGAATAAAATTTGAACACACTCATACATCAATTTATCATCAATCAACCATCAATCGATTAAATAATATACAACCTAGCAATTCCCTCTATAATAATTTATTTTGGTGACAATTATATGATAAACCCTATTCTCAATTCTACATGAATGCATGAAAGATTCAATCTTTGGAGTCAAAAGTGGCATGATGTCAAGAATATCGGGGTTAGCTCCTGTAAACCCTTAATAGACCCAACGAAGATAATCAATACTGTGATATGATAACGAATATGATTTACTTACAAGAATTTCAATGAAACTTGAATTTGATTCAATGTACAATTCAACGGGAAGTGACTTGCCTTTTTGACGGTGAAATCGAATACCAAGAATAACTGGATAAGGATCCCAAAGCAACGAACCCATGAACACACAACTAACACGTGCAAACGAAACTCCTAGTAATTAACAACACAAAGAGACAGCCACTGCAACAAAAAGAGACGACAGCAATAGTGGTAAGTGGAGAGAGAGCATCGGCCAGGGGTAAAAGCAATGGCCTGGTGGTGTTGACGGCGGTCGACGGGCGGCACGACGGTGGTCGACAGGCGGCGCAACGGCGGTGCTACCGCTGATCGATGGAAAGGAGCCGCAAGGAAGGATCGGGGGTTTTGGCTGGCGCTGCTGACGAGGACAGAGGAGGAGGTCAATGGGGATTGAGGGTGTGGTGGCGCGCATCAGGGGGGCTCGACGGAGGACGGCAACGACATGCGGGGGGTCGCCGGAGGTCAGGGGCTCACCGGAGAAGAGAACTCAGTGATGGGTTCTCTTAGATTTGGGCGGGAAACTAACGGGAGAGAGAACGGGAAGGAGAGAGAGAGAGAGGAGAGAGAGAATAAGCAGCTAGGGTTTCGATTGTGTGTAATTTTTAGGGTTTGCAGTAGAGTTGTATTTATAAGGGACAATTAGGATATTGGGTTAAGGGTTTAGGATCCAATAATACCGATTTTGGGTCAAAAGAAAATGAAATTGGGTTGTAGGGTTCAATAAGAGATAGATCTAAATCAATAGGGTTCAAATAAAAATACCCACAATTAAATAGAAGAAAATAGGATCAACAAAATAGCTCAATCACGAAGAATGGAGAATTTCATAAACAAGATTTAATTAAAATAATCAAGAATAAAAATAGAGTATTTTATTCAATTTCAAATAAAATATTACAAAAAGAGGAAAAATGAAAATAGCAGAAACGGTAGTTACAACTACCCTATACATAACTACACATCACAAAAATAATCTAAAAAAATTAAACAAACAATTCAATCTACATAGCTACATTTACGAATCTAGAATAAAGTGATTACCTTGCACAATGCGGATTTGTACGACAGAGATTGATTGGTCGATGATATCTACATACTAAACGGAGAATTAGGGTTTCAAGTTTCCGATTTGGTTTTGAAGATTATAGGAGGAGGAGGTGATAAGTTAAGGGGGTTTTGGGAAAATAGAGAGAGGAGGAGGTGGCGCGGTGGCAAACGACGAAGGAGGATGAGGGTTTGAGAGTAGGTAGGGTTTAGGGTTCTTGGGTTTCGCGAGAGTCTTCGGAAGAGAAAGGGAGAGTTCGAGAAGAAGGAGAGTGTGAGTGAATGCGTGAAGTGAAGGAGGAGGAGGCGCCAGAGTGAGAGAGGTGGTTGGGGTTTGGTTTGAGTTTGGATTCGGGAACGAGAGCGAGATAAAGTAGGGAGACATAGTGAGAGAGAAAAAATAGAAGGAGATCAAAGGGAGAAAAGTTCTTAAAAGAATAGTATAACCTAAGCCGTTATTTCAAATAACGAC
This sequence comes from Hemerocallis citrina, assembly GCA_017893485.1. Lineage (NCBI taxonomy): Eukaryota > Viridiplantae > Streptophyta > Magnoliopsida > Asparagales > Asphodelaceae > Hemerocallis > Hemerocallis citrina. The sequence goes on along the minus strand of CM030358.1, from coordinate 406,878,793 downwards.
CTAGGTTATACTAAAGTCGTTGTTGGAAACAACGGCTAAAATTCAAGTCAAATTTTAAAATGCTTCGGCCGTTGTTTCCAACAACGGCCTAAGTTATAATTTGGCCCCAAAAAAATACGAGTTTGTCAACTGCTAGAGAAAGAGAGTGCGAGAGAGTGAATGTGGTGAAGGGTTATTTGGGATGAAATACCCAAAATAACCCTCCGAGCTTTAGTGAGAGATGGGGAAGATGGGCGGGAGTTATCCAACGGCCAGTAATTCAGTTTGCAATGGGTGTGTGCAAACAAACTCATTTGCAACTGAGCATTACCTATATATACAGACACGCACACACACACACACACACACACACACACACACTATGTTGTTTGGGAAATGAAATAACTCTTCTCAGAAAGCAGGTTTTTTCTGTTTTCAAAAAACACATTTTAAACATAGATATTGAGCGTGAAATATTAAAATGAGTTTTGCAAAAATTTGTATTCAAACACAATTACTCTATATTTTGATTTTAAAAACCGAATATTTTTTATAAAGCCGAACCAAACGGACCGTAACCTCCTCAAAATTCACTTTTTGCGGTCACTTTGTTCTCTGATTAAAATTCACATTTTGTATTTATTACAGCCTTTTTATGTTCCTCTGTTAGTGGAGCAAGGAGGAATATGGTAAATTTTAACAAGTTTTGGATCAAGATTAGGGGTGTCAAAAAATACCATATTACCGTACCATGCCGTACCAAAAAATACCGAAACTTAGTAATACCGTACCAAATTTTCGGTATTGTACCATACCGATTTTTGATGGTGTGGTACTGGTACAAAATTTTTATACCGTTGGTATACCGTACCGTACCAAATATATTTAATATATATTTAATCTAATTTTTATATTTTAAAACCCAGGCCCAGAATAAATTCCAGGCCCAGGCCCAGTCTTTTTTTTTCATTTTTTTGATTTTTCTACCCTAGTCGTAGCCGTCTCTTGACTCTCTTCTACTCTTCTTCCCGTCCTCTTCCCTCACCTCCTACCGCAACCTCTACAGCTCTACTCCCTCGAAAGTCGAAGCCCTCCTCTTCTACTCCAATCCGCCCGCCTCCATCGCCCTCCATCACCCTCCCCGACAGCAACCTCTACAGCTCTACTCCCTCGAAAGTCGAAACCCTCCTCTTCTACTCCAATCCGCCCGCCTCCATCGCCCTCCGTCACCCTCCCCGATCGCAAACCCCTCCTCGACTACCTCTAGGTCCTCCACGGCCTCACCTCTTCCTCCCTCTCCATCGACCAGTTTCCCCCTCAAACCCAACCCAGTTCCATTCCCACCAATATCTCTATTCTCTACATCTTCACTGATAATCAAAGTCAAATTACCCAATCACCTCTTCTACTCTTCTTCATCTTTACTGATAATCAAATTACCCAATCAACTCTTCACCAAATCAGATCTTCCTCTTCACCGAATCACCGAATCACCAAATCCGGAAGGGTAATTTATTGTGCTTAGTTCTTTGAATTTGAGCTTTCAATTTGATTATTTCAATTACTATACATAAACTTACATTTCGGTCTCAATTATTTGATTGTGCTTAGTTATTTGATTGTTTCAATTACTGATAATCAAATTTGTGCTTTCAATTTGAGCTTTCAATTATTGATAATCCAATTTGAGCTTTCAATTTGTGCTTAGTTATTTGATTGTTTCAATTACTAATAATCAAATTTGATTGTTTCAATTTGAACAACAACATTATACTTAAACTTGAATCACTTGAACATGGACATAGCTGAAGAGAGTGAAGACGAAAGTGAATAAGGTAGACTTAATCGTCCATTCAATTATGTAACCTTAATTCTACCAAAGTTAAAATGTTCTTTCGGCTGTGTATACTTCTGGAGGCTCCTAAATGACCTTGTGTATCTCATTGTGCTTCATAAAGGCAAGCATGTTCACTGCAATTATAGACCAATTTTGAAATTTGCAACTTTACTAGCAAACCATTCATAGTTTGACAGATAATAGAGTTACACTAGTTTTCTTAAAGTTAAGTATAATGGCCATTATGTGTTTTTTGTGTAATGGCTAATACATGCAATAGTAATTGTAACATGTCAGTTGGCAGTTGTAGTTTCTTGTCTCAGGAATGAGGAATTGAAGGTTGTGGAACATTTTGGCTGGAAATTTGTCATTCTGTACTTGTTATGAACTGACCTATCTTCTTTACCTATTATTCTTACAATTGCTTTGCTCGTCCAGTCCTGCTCGTCTTTTTCTATATATTTGTTGAAGTCGGGTACTTATTTGCACAATGTATGACCCTACTGATACATAATATGGAATCTTGCTGATTTATCAATCAGCAAGATAATGCAAGATCAAAGTGAGCTTCTGGCTTGCTGGTTTATCAATCAACATGCATTCAGTTATTATCTTTTTTCCTATATGGCAACCGCATTGCATTAATCTAACTTACTCTGTTTATTTGTTGCTCATTATTTAAGGTGGTTATCAATCGAGATCGCTTGAGACAAGAACATCTATTGTTAAAGAGAGTTGTGATGTGCAATCTTATGAGATGTCTCCATACAGAGACTCTGACAATGAAGATGGAGATGATGAGATTAGGCGTAGAAGGAAATACATTCCTCTGTGGGCAAGGTGAATGATTAACTTTATCTTTAAGGAAACGTGTTTTTTATTGATATCTGAGTATATTGTTGGACATATATAAAGCATATATCTGTTCATTGTGCCAGTCGGTCATGAGAAACAAAGTTTGAAATTGGTACATCCATATTTTTTGATGTCCGGTACTACCATGGTACTACCACTATCATACCAATATTTCGGTATTACCGAACTCGGTAGTACCAAAATTTTGGCACGGTAATGGTAGAGAAATTTGTGTACCAAGTATTCCAGTACGGTAGACGGAAGAGTAATTTTTGTACGGTACGGTATGGTATACCACCCCTAATCAAGATCAAGGCTTTGTTATTGTGGTTGTTTTTTTGTTTTATTTCATATGGATGTCAATAATTGACTAAAGGCCCAAGAAAATCGAACTACTTGCTTTAATGTCAAACATAATGTCTGATTATTGCTCATACATTATTTTACTCCAAACTTTATTTTTCTTGCTGAATATTAAGTAATGTACGCATACATTTTGGATACAACGGCACATACACATGCATATTGCATAATATCTGGATAGCATTTTATTCGACCATCTTACTATTACTAACTCATTTGATATCTCTAGAATATACTGTAATTCGAGGATCACTACAAAAGATATGGGAAACCCCGGCAAAACTACCTCAGCGTTTGAGTAGTTTCGTTGGGAACTTTCCGCCTTTTTATTAAAAAGCGCCAGCGGATTGAATGGCTATCCCGGCGTTTGTTAAAAACGTCGGGTTAGTGAGATACCCCTGCGTTTTAAAATGTCTGGAATTTAATTCTCATTAACCCTATTTTATCCCAAAATTCCCCACTTCCCTTTTTTTTTCCTCTTCGTGCCGAAACCCTATTTCCCTCTCTCTTTCCCTCGTCGCCCTCAATTCCCTCTTGGCGCTCAATCCGAGTGAAATTCTATTTTACTCTCTTTCCCTCGTCGCCCCCAGTCTCTCTTGAACCCTACTTTCCCTCGTTCGGTCTTTTTTTAATTTTTTTTATTTTTTACGAGCTCAACCCGCCACTGTCATTCGCTCGCGCACCGGCCGCCACCGTTTCCTTCATTTCCCCATCGTCGCACATGTGCCGTCCTCCTCCATCTCTCTCTTTCATAAATCATATTTATTGTGATAATAATTATTTGTGATATTGTGATAATTTTTTATTTGTAGCTGTAACATGATTTGCTAATTTAGTTGTACACTTTTTTTTTTAGTTAGTTCACTAATCTAATGGAAATAATATGGATTAGGGTTTACTTAGATTCGCACAATATTAATTGCCATAGCCCCTCATCTTAATTGAGAGAGCGATAATTAAGTTCAATTTGTTATACATATAAACCAATGTTATAAGATGCCAATTTGTTCACTAATTCGATTTTGTAAACTGAAGTATACTAATGGTTCTTAATATCTACAAGCACCCGAAATAATGTCAAATGTCTACACTTAAGTTTTCCAAATTCTTTGAGTAGCATTAAGAGGATACAGAGACTTATTGTAGGTACTAGGCTCACAGTCTGCCCTTTGTCTTTCTTCCTCGTCAGCGCTGATGTCGCTCTTGATTTTTGCGCCGCCTTGGAACCCGAGCTGAAACCCACGCTCTGTTCTCTCTTTCTCGTCCTTGTTTCGCAACTGTCTCTTACCTTTATATATATATATATATATATATATATATATATATATATATATTGAAAGTAGACGTCGCTCTCTTTCGTATGGCGTTCGGTTTGCAATTTTTCTTTTACAAAAACAGTTCTTTGGTATCTCTTTTCTTTGTCTAATTTTATTATGAAATCAAAAACAGTATTTGTTAGTTGCAATTTTATTATGAACTAAATTTAATTTTCTAGGGCTTTGATGTAGCCTAATTTTGAGAACACAATTTTAATTCCATAATAATTTTCTATTTTTTTTCTTGGTTGTGTGTTTGATTTTTATTCTTAATGCTTACAATTGGTTGACCAACTTTTTATGATCTATTAAATCATGGAGAGACCGAACTAACAATTTGTGATTTTGAATTTATAAAATTAAGCACCGCTACAAGAGTGAACCGCTGTTAATATGACCTTTAAGAAATCCATAGATCTTAATGAATTTTCAACTAGTAATTTTTGCATGAACTATGACAAATAAATAGTTGAAATTATTTTTGATATTGCTTGAGAGAGAATATTCAATAATTTTGGGATTTTGGTCTACAACTTGGAAAAATAATATTTTTATTCGCATGGAATTATGAATTGTCTGGGATTAACTAGGTGAAATCGAAATCCCTAGAATTAATTTTGCCATTAACTAATGACAAAAATTTCAGATTTCGCACCTTTTTAATTAATTTAGTTAGTTCTTTAGATTAATTTAATTTAGTTGCTTTATTTATTAAAATTCGGTTTTCCAAATAGTAGTTAATCTAGTTATTTCGGTACTCAATAAAATAATTAGTCCTTGTGGGTTCGACACTCTTTTCACTTATCTATATTACTTGTTGCGATTTTGTACACTTGCACATGATTCACATCAAGTTTTTGGCGAACAAAATGTGTTTGAAAAGCAAAGTGAGAATGAGCAAAGTGTGGAGGAACAAAGCAATACAAAGCAGTTTCAAGCCAAATAATTTCAGGGGAATTTAATTCTAACACTTATCCTAATTCTCCTTATGATCCACCTATTTCTTTTCCACAAAAAACTTAAAAAGAATAACCTCTATAATCAGTTTTCAAAATTTTTAAATATTTTCAAACAATTGCATATTAATATTCCTCTTATTGAAGCTTTAGAATAAATGCCTAAATATGCTAAATTTTTGAAGGATATTTTATCAAACAAGAGGAAGCTGGAAGAGCATGAGATGGTGATGTTAAAAGAGGAAAGTAGTGCAATTTTACAAAAGAAGCTGCCACCTAAACTTAAAGATGCAGGGAGTTACAATTCCTTGCACTATTAAAAATTTTTCTTTTCATAAAGCACTATGTAATTTAGGAGCAAGTATTAATCTTATGCCATATTCTGTTTTCAGTAAATTAGGTATTGGAGAAGCAAAGCCTATCACAATTTTCTTGCAATTGGCGGACAGATCTACTAAATACTCGAGAGGGATAATTGAAGACGTTTTGGTGAAAGTAGACAAGTTCATATTTTCCGCAGATTTTATTGTGCTTGACATGGAGAAAGATGAATAAATCCCTTTAATTTTGGGGAGACATTTTCTTGCCATAGGGAGAACATTAATTGTTGTGCAACAATAAAAAACTTATTCAAAAGGTTGACAACGAGTGATTCTTGATGTATTTAAATCCATGGAACTTCCCTCAGAAGTTCATTCATGCTTTCAAGTAAGCGAAGCCATGGGAGAGACACATTAGGATGAATTATTGTTAGGAGAATGATTAGCAACTTCAGAAACACTTGAATCAGAAAATGAAGAGATCTTGGAAGATACACCACTCATTTCCCCTTCACCACAACAACTCGAGCTTAAACAACTCCCATCTAGTTTGAGGTACACATATTTAGGCCAAAACTCCACTTTTCTGTTATTATTAATGGTTTTTTGAATAATTTTGAAGAGGAGAAGTTGTTGATAGTTTTGAGAGAACATAAAACATCCTTGGGATAGAACATTTCTGATATAAAGGGGATTATTCCTTCAATAAGCATGCATAAAATTTAATGGATGATGATTTTAAGCCTATAGTGCAGCAACAGCGAAGACTAAATCCATCAACCAAAAACTTGATGTTAATTATTTGCAAGTGTACAAAATCGCAAGTAATATAGATAAGTGAAAAGAGTGTCGAACCTATGTTGTGCAATCTAGATACCTAAATATATAGATAAACTAGACACAAATTAAAAACCTCGCAAGTGCACGAATCGTTTGAAGAAGCGTAGCAATAGCAAGGGTCGATCCCACAGAGATTGTAGACTTTAACTTACTAATCAATAAAAAGACTAAGAATCATAAAGGGTTGGTTTAAAAGTCTAAAAGAAATAAAAAGATTTAAACTAAATTAAAGAATGTCGAATCACAGATATTTATAAAGTAGTTGGGTTTAGATCTCCACCAATAGTCAGTAATGCTAAGTCACCTTCTGAACTTCTTCTTATTACTCATGTTTGTTCACTTCAAGGGCATGGTATCTACTCCTTAAAGTATTGTTTCCCTAGGCCAAGAATTAGGCATGGTATCTACTCTAATTCGTTTCTTTCATTAAGTGTGTAGCATGGTATCTACTAAGTTGTGCTTAAAGAAAACATAAGATCAGTGGAAACGAACAAACACTCAAGGTTCTAGAAATTGGTATCAGATCTAGATCCCTTAAGTTGATTAAACCAAGAACCCCTAGAGATTCCCTTGTTACAAATTATGAACACGAGATACGGGTTGTCTCAATATGCTCATATAACAGATTCAGATTTATAATACACAAACTTATAATCCTAGGTTCGGATCAGTCGACTGGCTGTCACTTCAGTCGACTACAGTCTACTGGCTGTCACTTCAGTCGACTGCCCTAGGTTTCTGAACTAGTTTGATTACTATAGATCTATTCCAATACTCTCAGATTTAATCAATAAGCGATAAAGTAGCACTTAGAAAAATATAAGCATCACATGACTACGGTTTCAATCTACCCAACTATTAAATTAGTTGCACATAATACAACCTTTATTGATTAATATAATAGAGTTCATGACTACAATGAAAATAAAGAGAAGAATAGAAGAACACTGATTTGTATGATATTGATCTTGAGCCCAATCAGCAATCGTCTTCCTTCTTTGATGCTAGCTGTTGATGGCCTTTCTTGGTCGGTCCAGCCATCTTTAGATATTCCGAGCATCCCCCTATCCCCTGTATCTTGGTTGGTATTTATAGAACACGGCTAGAGATTTAGGGTTTTTACTCTTTTGCATAAACACCCTCTTCTTTTATTTATTTCTTTCCTTATCTGATTGGCGATATATATATCTTTCTCTTTTCTTCTTTCTTTCCGTATCTGCTTTGATTTGTATTTGGATTTGGATGAATCTTTAATTATCTTATCTGTTGACTCTGCCGCCGATCAGTCGACTGGTGTTGGATATAAGTCGACTGTGTCGAGACTTCAGTGGGTTCATGATTCATCAGCCCAGTCGACTGTTGTTGGAAGAGTCGACTGTGCCGAGCAGCTTCAGCTTCTCTGTTCAGTCGCCTGTTAGTATAATCAGTCGACTGATCTCTTCAGTTCCTTATGTGTCATCCTTGAAATCCCGAATTTGCTTTGTTTCGCACTTTTATGCTGTTTCCTGTGGAAAAGAGAAAATGAGAGTAAAATACCATATATAGAGCATTTAAATGTCTAATTGCACTAAAGTTATTGCTCTAAAATGTGAATAATATTGTGTTCATCAAATACCCCCAAACTTAGATTTTGCTTGTCCTCAAGCAATGAGTGAATTTATGAACAAGGGAATAGTAATAATAGACTCAACTATTAGATCAAGAATTCTCATGAGCATCAAAGTAAAAAGTATAAACAATTTCAGATGAAGTAAAACTAAGCATACCCACTTTCTCCAGTGCAATTGTTTAGTCATAATCCCCAGACTCAATCATATTTGTCATGCAATTAATGTAAGAATAGTATGCGATTACTCAATCTGTGATTATCCCTTTCCTCTACTACAAACCGAGTAGCAAACTAGAGGTTTCTTTTTTTTTTTTTTTTTTTTTTTTTTTTTTTTTTTTTTTTTGTGGTCTCTTCTCTAAAGTGGTCACTTGCCTTTTGACGCGAATGCAAAACATTTGTGATGAATCCACCCGGTTACTCAACAAGTCACAAACTTTAAAGTGCTTTGCATACTCATATTTCAAGTTGCCGTTTGACGTAAAGGTAAACATTGGTGATGAATACCCCTAGTTACTAAGCACTCAAAACATTGGAGTATATTGACTTTATTCAAATATATATATATATATATATATATATATATATATATATATATATATATATTTTTTTTTTTTTTTTTTTTTTTTCTTTTTATCACTCTATTTACTTAAACTCAATTTAGGACTAGATCTGAAGGAATAATCACCAGAAAAAGGTATCACATTTGTTTATTATGTATAATCGCATGACTTATATAACTTTGTAGGGAACTATGAAACTCAACAATCCTAAAGTAAATAAGTATTCTTCTTCTTTCTTTATAAGAAATTGTTTATCCTAAAAAAATTAGAAATTGTTTATCCTAAAAAAATTCAAAAGACTCTATATAACTAAATACCCCTAATACCCCCAAACTTAGATGGAACATTGTCCTCAATGTTCGCACAAAAATTATGAAATAAATAAATAGGCATGTGTTACCATCTAGTAAAGAGAGTAAAAATAACTAAAGGAAAATAATAATGATTAACTGAAAGAAAATAAAGGGAAAGTGTAAATACTCCCCTGAAAAATTGGGTTGCCTCCCAATAAGCGCTGTGTTTCTTGTCTTCAGCTAGACTTGATGAGTTGTGCCATGTATTGAATGACTCGCGGCTCACAACTCATCTTATTATAAGGTTCCCCCCTCTGCCCATTCACCATGAACGTTTGATTTTTTCGTCAATGCTCCATGTGGGGGAAACCTTTGTAACATGTTATGGACCGTACCATCTTGACATCAGTTTATCAGCAATTGTCCATCTTAATGCACCATTGTGGTTTTGCAAGACTCCCTGCAGCCTTGCTTCTTCGTTCATCTTGAACTTTGCAGCAACTGTCACAGGTAATGTCTGGTTTTCCCCCAAATAATCAAGTAGTGGCCTCAGGTGTTCCTGTAGTGGCTTCAGATGTTCATATAGTGGCTTCAGCACCCCTTCTAGTGTACTGGTAGCAGTCGACTTGTCCTGGTCATCAGTCGACTTGTATGTTTCCTCAGTCGACTGTTCCTCTTCATAAGTCGACTCGTCCTGCAACACACAAGTGTTATCAGATACCAACTCTTCAAATACAGATGCAAGCTTACCTGGATATGACTCTGGAGTTTCATGATGATGTTCTGTCTCTGCAATCCTCCAGTCATCGTATTCCATTTCATCTTGAGATAGTAGTGGAGGGTGCGCAATTGTTGCTTGTAATGGATCAACACTATGTTCCTGAAATGTTTGGTCACAACTTTCCTGAACCACATCAATATTATAACATTCATGATCATCGTGTGGAAATTGTGGTGCATCAAACATTGTAAACTCAATCTCTTCCTCTAGTGTTGTCCTTGATTGGAGCTGTTCTTGTCCTCTAGGGTTGGGTATGGTTTGTGATGGGAATTCTCCTGCCTTTCTTTCACTTATCTCCTGAGCAATTTGACCAATTTGAAATTCTAATTTTTGAATGGCTTGTCCTTGTTGATTGTTTGTTCGCTGTTGCTGTTGGAGTAATTGAAGAATTGTGGATTCGAAATCTAACTTCGTCTGTTCTTGTGCTGGCTTATCATACCCATTCCCACCTTGGAACTGCTGTGTATGCCCTGGTGCGAATTGATTGTCTTGATGGTTTTGCCACCCTGGGTCATACGTGTTTGAAAAAAAATTGTTCTGGGGCGGGTACATTCCCTGTTCTTCGTAGTTTGTGTGCTCCTGATCTGCGAAAGAAAACATGGGACATGAATTAGTTGTATGGTTAGATTGAAAACAATTTGCACAAATTTCTTTTGGTTGGTTTTTTATGCCACCCAACGTTGAATTCACAAGCATATCAATCTTTTTGTTCATGGTTTCCATTTCTAATTGCATGTTATTATGATGAGAAATTTCGTATACTCCCTGTTTTTTCGAAAGACCCCTCCTTGTGGAGAATTGTTGTGAGTTCTCGCTGAGTTCTTCAAATAACTCTATGGCCTCCTCAGCACTCTTCCTCATCAACATTCCATTGCATGCTGAATCAACAATTGCTTTGTTAGTGTAATTTAAACCCTCATAAAATGATTGTACCTGATCATCCTTAGGTATGTTGTGCAAAGGACACTTGAAAAGCTTGTTTGTGAAATCCTTCCACGCCTCGAAAAACAAATCGCCATCTTTTTGTTGGAAAAGTAGAATCTCCCTTTTTAGTTGTCTGGTTTTCTGGGCTGGGAAGAACTCTTTCAAGAATTTTGTTGCCAATTGCTCCCATGAATTAATTGATCCTGGTTCCAAAGAATTATACCATAACTTAGCATTGAGTTTTAGAGAAAAAGGAAACAAGATTAACCTGATTTGTTCAGAGGTAAGCCCTTGGATGCTTTGTGTCCTGCAAAGATCAAATAAGTCTTGTAAATGTAGATGCGGATCTTCGTCTGTTCTACCAAAGAAGTGGGGCACCATGCTGAGTAATTGAGGTGATAGATGCATATTCCCTGTGACTTTGGGTTGAAAAGCTATGCAAGAAGGGTTCTCAATATTCTCAGGAATGAATTTGTCTTGCCTTGGTACTCGGTTTAAAAAATTTTCACCCATTGTTGCTCTTTGGAAAAATCCTCTGGACAGTCGACTGATCCTTGGGACAGTCGACTAGTCTGCCTGTGCAGAATGTAACCTGAAAGAAAAATGTTATAAAAGAAGAAGAAGAAATAAAATAAAATAAAAAGAAAAAGATTTTACTGATTTGTAAGTTAAAATACTAAACAATCCCCGGCAACGGCGCCAAAAACTTGTTGTGCAATCTAGATACCTAAATATATAGATAAACTAGACACAAATTAAAAACCTCGCAAGTGCACGAATCGTTTGAAGAAGCGTAGCAATAGCAAGGGTCGATCCCACAGAGATTGTAGACTTTAACTTACTAATCAATAAAAAGACTAAGAATCATAAAGGGTTGGTTTAAAAGTCTAAAAGAAATAAAAAGATTTAAACTAAATTAAAGAATGTCGAATCACAGATATTTATAAAGTAGTTGGGTTTAGATCTCCACCAATAGTCAGTAATGCTAAGTCACCCTCTGAACTTCTTCTTATTACTCATGTTTGTTCACTTCAAGGGCATGGTATCTACTCCTTAAAGTATTGTTTCCCTAGGCCAAGAATTAGGCATGGTATCTACTCTAATTCGTTTCTTTCATTAAGTGTGTAGCATGGTATCTACTAAGTTGTGCTTAAAGAAAACATAAGATCAGTGGAAACGAACAAACACTCAAGGTTCTAGAAATTGGTATCAGATCTAGATCCCTTAAGTTGATTAAACCAAGAACCCCTAGAGATTCTCTTGTTACAAATTATGAACACGAGATACGGGTTGTCTCAATATGCTCATATAACAGATTCAGATTTATAATACACAAACTTATAATCCTAGGTTCGGATCAGTCGACTGGCTGTCACTTCAGTCGACTGCAGTCTACTGGCTGTCACTTCAGTCGACTGCCCTAGGTTTCTGAACTAGTTTGATTACTATAGATCTATTCCAATACTCTCAGATTTAATCAATAAGCGATAAAGTAGCACTTAGAAAAATATAAGCATCACATGACTACGGTTTCAATCTACCCAACTATTAAATTAGTTGCACATAATACAACCTTTATTGATTAATATAATAGAGTTCATGACTACAATGAAAATAAAGAGAAGAATAGAAGAACACTGATTTGTATGATATTGATCTTGAGCCCAATCAGCAATCGTCTTCCTTCTTTGATGCTAGCTGTTGATGGCCTTTCTTGGTCGGTCCAGCCGTCTTTAGATATTCCGAGCATCCCCCTATCCCCTGTATTTTGGTTGGTATTTATAGAACACGGCTAGAGATTTAGGGTTTTTACTCTTTTGCATAAACGCCCTCTTCTTTTATTTATTTCTTTCCTTATCTGATTGGCGATATATATATCTTTCTCTTTTCTTCTTTCTTTCCGTATCTGCTTTGATTTGTATTTGGATTTGGATGAATCTTTAATTATCTTATCTGTTGACTCTGCCGCCGATCAGTCGACTGGTGTTGGATATAAGTCGACTGTGTCGAGACTTCAGTGGGTTCATGATTCATCAGCCCAGTCGACTGTTGTTGGAAGAGTCGACTGTGCCGAGCAGCTTCAGCTTCTCGGTTCAGTCGCCTGTTAGTATAATCAGTCGACTGATCTCTTCAGTTCCTTATGTGTCATCCTTGAAATCCCGAATTTGCTTTGTTTCGCACTTTTATGCTGTTTCCTGTGGAAAAGAGAAAATGAGAGTAAAATACCATATATAGAGCATTTAAATGTCTAATTGCACTAAAGTTATTGCTCTAAAATGTGAATAATATTGTGTTCATCAACCTACAAGGACTAATTATTTTATTGAGTACCGAAATAAATAGATTAACTACTATTTGGAAAACCAAATTTTAATAAATAAAGCAACTAAATTAAATTAATCTAAAGTACTAACTAAATTAATTAAAAGGTGCGGAATCTGAAATTTTTGTCATTAGTTAATGACAAAATTAATTCCAAGGCTTTCGATTTCACCTAGTTAATCCCACACAATTCATAATTCCATGTGAATAAAAATATTATTTTTCCAAGTTGTAGACTAAAATTCCCAAATTATTCAATATTCTCTCTCAAGCAATATCAAAAATATTCTCAACTAATTATTTGTCATAGTTCATGCACAAATTACTAATTGAAAATTCATTAAAATCTATGGATTTCTTAACGGTCACATTAACAGCGGTTCGCTCTTGTAACGGTGTTTAATTTTATTAATCCAAAATAAAAAATTACCAGTTCGGTTTCTCCATGATTTAATAGAACATTCAAAGTTGGTCAACCAATTGTAAACATTAAGAATAAAAATCAAACACACAACCATGGAAAAAAATAGAAAAATAGTATGGAATTAAAATTGTGTTCTCAAAACTAGGCTACATCAAAGTCCTAGAAAATTAAATTTAGTTCATAATAAAATTGCAACTAACAAATACTATTTTTGATATCATAATAAAATCAGACAAAGAAAAGTGATACACAAAGAAACTGTTTTTGTAAAAGAAAAAATTGCAAACCGAACGCCTCGAAAAGCGAGCCGCAAATCAGAGCTTCTCTCTCTTTCTTTCTGTTGTTCTGTCTCGTCTCGAAGTCCACACCAGCGCTACAGTCAGTGCCACGTCACTTGAATCTCTCTATTTCTATTGCTGTCCTTGAAAAGCGAACCGAGCTGCCACGTCACCTGCTGACCGACGTGACGCCTCACAGTTTTCCCCCTGTCTTTTTCTTCCTCGTCGGCGCTGATGTCGCTCTTGATTTTCGCGCCGCCTTGGAACCTGAGCTGAAACCCACGCTCTGTTCTCCCTTTCTCGTCCTTATTTCGCTAATGTCTCTTACCTTTTTTTTATTTTTTATATTGAATGTAGTCGTCGCTCTCTTTCGTATGACATGCCTTCCTCTTCTTCTTTTGATATTATTTATAGGTATAGGAACGTGGAGATTAGGGTTTATTTTTGCACAAAAACCCCACATCTTTATTTATTTCTTTCCTTATTTGATTTCATCTTTATTTCTTGCTTCTTTTTCTTCTTTTTCTTTTTCTTGAAGCAAGTGGTGCACACACACAAAATAAAATCAGAATTTAGGATTTAAAAAAATAAACAAAATTAATTAGTTTAAATTAAACTAACTAATAATCACATTAGCTAAATTAAACCCTCTTAAATTTGTTTATTTCATTTTCACGTCTATTTCTAATTAAAATTTATATTTTGCTTTTCACATGGCCAAATTGTAGAATTTAAAATTCAACAAATCAACAAAAATTAATCAATCAATTCTCCTTGTTTTGTTTGTTGATTTTTACCAAAAAATATTCACCTTTTGCATCAAAAAATATTATTCCTTCAAAAATAATTAATTAATTGAATACAAGATAGAAGAATACAAGCATTTTTTATGGGTAAATGAATACAAATATTTATATAAAAATTAGGCACATCACTAGGCATTAATATATTTTTCTCTTTGAATTTAGATGTATGCAAGGACTTTTATACAAAAAATTCTCCTGAATTATAGATGGAATTAAATATTGAAAATTGAAATCTGTTATGAATTTTTCTGTGAGAGTAAATTAAGCATCATAGGTATGATGACTTCATATGATCTACTAAGTCCCAACTTTCTCGTTCCAAACAATGATTATACTCCGAGGGGTAGGACTACATTTATAAAATGTGTGGGAACAAACATCTGATTTGATGAACTTGTGTGATGATATTTAGTTATCATAATTTCTACGATTATCCTCTTTACAAACCTTTTTATCTCAATCATCTTTGCAAGCACTAGGACAAGGTTTTGTTCTTAAAGCACTAGGGCTTGACCCTAGGCCCCGGCTTAGGGCCGGACCGGGCCAATGCGGTTCACAATTTTTTGATTTTTTGTTTTTTTGTTTTTTTTGTTTTTTTGTTTTTGAATAGAGTAGAATAAATGCAAACATTTTGGGTGATTGAATTTAGAAAAAAATTGTAAGAATATATAGATTAAAGGGAAAGATTCATTTATTAAATTATTTCAATGAGTTCCTACTTCGGGCATAGGAAAAAAGTAATTCATCCTTTATTACTAATCTAGCCATTTCCCTATGAACGGTATTGTGATCATAACTATGGCTATCTACATGACTGGTCCTAGGGTTTATCTTTTGTTGTGTAAGCGTGTCTTATGATAATTTGGTTCGGCATTTATCTAAGTGACGCTTAAGTGTACCTGTTCCCGCACCTAATTTAAACTTATATGACGTTTTACACTTATAACAAAATTTAAGTCCTACACTTGAATCATTTTGAAAAGTGACAAATGAGAAATATTTGTGTACTTCGGAAGTGGGTCCTCCTGTTTTACGAGATTGAGAATGGGCTTGTTCCGTGTCTTGTGAATCTATGTCTTATTCTATTACATCTTACACGTGTGTATGGGGAATATCATGAAAATCAGGAATACTATTAAAATTTCTAAATGTTTCTCCACTATCTATTTGTGGAATGGAAGTAATACGACGAGCTGAAGTTGACTCTTGGCTACTATGTCTACAACGTGATCGGTTAGATGTTATCTAATTAAGAACTAGTGTATGTATGTTTAGAGAAAAGAATCTAGAAATAAGAAGAGAGAGTTTAAAAAAAAACACACAAACTACAAATTATGAATTAGTGCATGTTATAAACATAGTTCTACAAATCAAGTAAAGAGAGCTAGAAAAACACAAAGAACAAGTTGTGAACTAGTGTATGTTAATAAACAAAATCTAAAAAAGAAGAAGAGAGAGTTCAATAAAACGCAAACAATCTAGTGATGAACTAGTGCATGTTAAAAAAAAAAATCTAAAAAGAAGAAGAAGGAATTCAACAAAACACAAACAATAAATTATGAACTAGCAATATATTAACTACTAAAATATAAAAAAAAGAGAAAAGAGAACAATGTTAATTCTAAAAATTAAACAAATACAAAAATACCGTATGAATGTAGATTGAAGAATGAGAGTAGTGAGAGTTGAGAGCTTGTTCTTGTAAGATGAAGAGAGTTGAGAGAGTTGAGAGAGTTGTTGATTGTTGTTGATGTTGATTCCACAATTTGTTGAGAGAGTTGAATGAATTTGTGATAAGAAATGAATGAAATGAGATTGTATATATAGATTATGTATATTATCGGATTTCCCAAAATACCTCTAAAAACTAGCTAGTAAAAACCCTGGGGGGGTGTAGTTTGGTAATTATATAAATCCATTTTTAATTAAAATTTTAAGAAAAAAATTCAAAAAAATCAACCAACGGTCGGCCCGCCAGTTTGGCCCGGACCGGATCGGGCCGCTTCGAACTGGTTTCGGTTCAAGGCGAGGCGGGCCGTAATCGCGCTGAGCCGTAGCGATTTTTTGAAGGGGAATGTGGAGCTTGGCCTAGACCGGGTGGGGGAGGGGTTAGGGGCCGGGCCGGGCCGGTCCAGGGCTGAACCAGCCCGGATGCCACCCCTACCGAAAAGTAAAAGTCATCACCAAACTCAGTGCATATCCAACTATTATAGAAGTATTAAATCTAAGTTTAGAATTGAATAGAAAGTGTGTAGTCCAACTCTATATATAAACTTCATTATAATTATTCGTTGCAATACTATGTAGTCCCCATGCAAATACGTGGTGACCGTTATGTTTAGCATTGGTATAAATACCCGATACCTGGATCGATCCGGACCCAACATAAGACTAGAACCGACCTGATCTATACAGGTCTGGGTCCGGGTCCGGGTCCGGGTCCTAAAATAAGACCCGATGCACTTCCGGGTCTGGGACCGGGTCTGGGTCCGCTCAAAATAGAGCCGAATCGAAGCTGGACCCGGACCCGTTAAAAAATACCCCCCCCCCCCCCCAAATATAGAATTTGAATAATAGGGTTATACAAATATACATGTAAATAGTAATTGTTGAAGATAGATGTGTGAATATAATATTTATTCATTACTTAAGTGCAAAAATTGTTGGAACCGTACGGTATCGGGTACAAAAATACTTAAGTGCAAATATTTATTCCCAGCTATCGGACTCAACATGTAGGTTTTTTAAAATAGGAATCAGACCTAGACAAGGACCCAGACCAGGTCTCGGTTCTCACGAGGTGAGTTCGGGTCCAATTTTTGGAACTGTAGGGTATCGGGTCCGGTTCCGGTTAGTGTAGGTACCAAACCGATAGGACCCGATACTAGCTCTGGTTGTGTTCTACCAATAATGAATACACTTGAACACATTTAAATTTTTGGATTTTTTTTCCATATTTAGATGAAAAATACTATGCATTGTAATATGTTCAGTTAAATTTCTTCGGTATCTTATACAATAATTTCATCAAAAAACTAAAATTAAGATCTTCGGTTGCAAACGCACTGTAGCGTGCAAACACAAATAAATCAATGAAGCCGTTGATTTAAACAACAATACTTCTTTATCTTTTGAGTTATTCTACTGGATCGATCGCTCAAGATCTTTGGTCTTCCCTCGGATCCAGTGAAAAAAATCAGATCACTTCTTTTTCTTATAGATTAATTGAGAATGATTCTAGTATATTTCATGGCCTATTAAAAGTAGAAGGCGATCTGGCGGGATCCTTTGCAAACGAATGTTGCATACAAACATGTTCAAACACCCTATGAAGCACTGAAGCCATTGTTTTAAACAACAGCTTAAACAACAGCTTCAGTGCTTTACAGGGTGTTTGCACGCATTTGTACGCTACAGTCGTTTGCAACCGAAGATCCCCCTTATACACACACACACATACACATATACATGTTTGTATGTGTGTATACAATATTTACAAATATTAAAAGAATATTATGAAAAATTCAAAAAAATAGCACCACCAACTTCTCTCTTCTAGTCCTAAGAGCAAGTCTAGTAGTGGAGTGACTTTCTACTCCTTCTCATCGTGGAAAGCCATTTCCACCGTGAAAACATGAAAGTGTTTCTAATAGGAGAATGACTTTCCACATGGAAAGTCATTTTCCTATTAGAAACACGTGAGTATTTCCACTGTGAAAGTGGTTTTCCATGATGGGAAGAAGATATCCTATTAGACTTGCTCTGTGTTTTTCCTCTTGACTCGTCATTTTGTTTTAAAATTTATTTTAATGAATTTGATAAAATTGCTACCGTACACATATTTTTAACATTTTATAAACATGTTTGACCATATTTTGCTTTTATGAAGTGTTTTCATATATTAGAAAATTATTAATAAGACATAAGACATTTAAATTAGAATTTCATTAAATAAGATCAAGTTACACAAATAACATGCACTATTTTCACTAAGGGTTTAGGATACCGCATTTTTCAGTGTAGGAGCAACATATAATGAGTTCTTGTATTGAAGTGGAAAGCTTAGATCACAGCCGTCGATCTGGTATTTATGTGAGGCTAATATTTGATTGGATCTGTGGATCTGGTGGTGGTTGCGCTGGTTGCTGGCTGCTAGAAACCTGCAAGGATAGCCTGAAACATCGAGATGGATCTAGACGACATACCAGCTAATGATCTAGTTAGTAACCAGAAGTAAAAACTGGGTTTAGTGGGCAAAATATTAATTACCAGGTAACTAAGGAGAGTTAAAGGCAGATTTTTTAATTGATTTGTTAAATCCCTTTGATTAAGGATCTGATTGTTTAATTATCTCCCTGATTTTAGGGGATTTGATTGTCAACCATAAATGGTGGGTCAACCTCTCCTAATTGGGCTGCAGTTTGTCTTTGCTCATGGGCTGAGTTGGTGTGGCGAGCCGGTGGATGGTCTATATTCTTGTTGTGGGCCTGTGGTTGTCATGAAAGGAATGTTTCTCCCTTTAGAAACTCTGAGATTTGTGTGGGGATCACATGGTCCTGATTAGCTGTGAATTTTACCAACATCATAAGCCACCATCCTGGAGTATAGTTTTAGTGGTCTTCGAGGAGTAAATAGTCAACCTGGAAAAATCAGTGGTCATCAACGTAGGGATTGGGCGTACGAAGCTATAGTGGGTTCGGCTGCCAAGGGTGTTGGGGTTTGGCAAGCCGACCCTCTTCGCGAGTGGCGTTTTGTGCCCCATTTTGAAAGATAACCGAGGGATGATGGTGTAGGTGGTTCGACATGCCGACCCTCTTCACGAGAGGCATTTTGCACCACTTTTGAGAGTGCCTTGAATGACAATTCAAGGCTTGAGGGGGTATGGAATTCGACATGCTGACCCTCTTAGCAAGTGGCATCTTGCACACTTTTGAGAGTGCCTCGAACGCGAATCCGAGGGTCGAGGGTGTAGGTAGTTCGGAACGTTGCCCCTCTTCGTGAGTGGTATTTTGTGCCACTTTTGAGAGTGCCTCGAATGAAAATTCAAGGGTCGAGGGTGTATGGGATTCGACACGCCGACCCTCTCCTCGAGTGGCATTTTGCGTCGTTTTTTAGAGTGCCTCAAATGACAATATGAGGGCCAAGATTGTGGTAGAATCTGAGCTTCTTGTCCGTTGGTGCTTTGCGCCACTTTTGTGAGTGCTTCGAATGACAATCCAATAGCCGAGGCTGTGGGTGGATCCAAACCTCTTTTCAAGTGACATTTTGTGTCACTTTGTGTGATCCTCGAATGACTATCCGAGGGCCGAGGTCAGGAGGAGAATCAGAACCTCTAGTCAAGTAGCATTTTTTACCACTTTTGTTAGTGCCTCAAATAACACTCCGAGGGCCGAGGCTGTGGGAGAATCCAAACTTCTTGTCAAGTGGCATTTTGTACCACTTTTGTCGGTGCCTCGAGTGACAATTTGAGGGCCAAGCCATGGAAGAATCTGAACTTCTTGTCAACTAGTGTTTTGCGCCACTTTTGTGAGTGCCTCGAATAGCAATCCGAGGGCCGAGGTTGCAAACTTGATCTTTGTTTGGTGCTTCATGCCTAGCTTTGTTGACACTTGCAAACCATGTGGAAGGTCACATGACAGAAAATGTGCGTGTATTGTGCGTTGGTTGGCCAACGTAAACATTGCAGAAGTCGAAGTCTTTCCCAATCCTAGCCGTTGGATGGAGGTGGAGGGCAAGGATTCATCGATGTCATTTTTGTGGAGATTGAGGAGTCGCTTCCCAGTCTATATGTCTCCCACCCCCTTCGTGGTTCTCATTTTCACTCTTTCTCTCAAAAGTTTGGAGCTTCTCTCTCTAGCTTTTCTTCTCCCATTTCCAGCGATTTTCTAGCCAGTTCTCGACAACTTTTACTTCAGGTAAACTAGTTATTTAATTATGTATAGGGTTCGGTCAGGTAGCTCATCTGCGGGGTCTAGTCATGACGAGTAGGCTTCGATGGACTCACCTTCGTGGGAAGGGCCTGAATTAGAGGAGCGAATCAATTAAGGCGATGCTGCAATGGCTGAGGATGAATAAGATGAATCTGTGAATGATTCGGATAAAGGGGAACCCCTACTGGTGGAGCAAAGGGCAAGGCTACGGTAATTCCATCGAGTGTGGTGCCGAGGAGGCGAGGACATTAGCTGGGGAGGACAGCGAGACATCCTCTTCAGTGGTGGTTGTTAGTGAAAATCCACCTCGGGCGCGGAGGCCGAAGAAGAAGAAGATGATTGAGATCCCAGGAGCGAACAAGCCCTTCAAGGGTGATTATGATAATCTTGGATCGCACCGCCCGATTCTCTAGGTATTGACACTTATCAGGATGTATCCTGACGACATCAGAGACATGATCATAATCAGGCTTCAGCCACCATAACCTTCGCGTAGTTGGAGGCCAATCTTGGTCGACCAAATTCAGAACAAACTGACCAAAGAAAAGATTACTTTGGTCCGGTGTGCGTATTTTATCCCAAACATGTTTGATCTCCTGATCCTAAATCCTGGGCTCCATCCTACTGTTGAACTTGACAAACATTACCACATGTTTCCAGTCGTCGCATTCATCTTAGGGCTTCAGCTTCCGATTCACACATTCGTGAAGGAGGTACTTCGTTGGTTAGGAGTCAGCCCCGTGCACTATGGTCCTAACTTGTGGATGCAGATTATATCCTTCATCATGCTTTGCAAGGAAATGGATGTCCCCATAAATTTGAAGTACTTCAAAATGTGCCTCGGCCTCAACACCCTAGAGCCTTTGAGGGATGATGCTACTTGATGCCCCAGCTCGGTAACAACGTCGTGCATAATCATCCTGTCTCCATCAAAGATTGGAAGTTGAAGTATATGATCATCCGAAGCTTGATGCCTTGGGACATCCCGACCAAGTGGAGGTTCAACGTCCCTAAGCCAGAGTGTTCGAAGGATATGGATTTATCCAAGGAGGAGAAGGCCGAGTTCTGCCACCTATTTAGTACATGGAGTGTAGATTTGCTGAAGGTGGAGGAGAAGCACTTGATCAAATGCGAGCTAAGCCCGGCCGACCCTAGTATATCTTGTTCTTATTTTTTTCGACTATCTTCACTTGAGGTTTAACCCTTAACCTTTTTCTTCGATATGTATATATGATGCATGAAGCGATCGCAGCCTATCAAAGAGAGCTGGCCCAGAAGAAACCAACCGAATCCTCAAGGGGGAAAAGGAATGTGTCGACCTCGTCCTCCCAGGGTCCCTTGGACAAGGATTCTGGGAAGTCCAAGAGGCATAGAGCGTTCACTATCATTGATGACGCGTCTCTGCCTGAGGTGCAGCCGAGCGCCACTGCTACTATTCGCACCAACTTGGTGAAGTCCCCAGGTCCCCAGCCCCTCTTCCCGACATTGATCCCAAGGTGGTGAAGATCGTCAGGGAGGAGATTAAGGAGCCTTGGTACCAAGATTGGCCTGTAAGGAAGGGGGACTCTCTGGTTGCTCCCCTAGCCTTAGACTCCCTCACCCCTCCTCACGACAAGAAAGTGCTGGCCACAGAGACCTATGAGTCGAGCTACACTAAGTCGTCGAAGGTGACATTCGAGGTAAGTGTAACCCCCATTCCCGAGTATACGGATTCTCTTTCCTTTTTCCGTATTCTTGTATTTCAATTTCTTCTGTAAATTATTCTATTATTTTGAAACCAACAAAGCCATTGTATCATATTATTACTATTGATTTTTTTTATTATATGAAGCTCAATCTTATATTTTTATTTATTAATATGGAAGCCCAAACCAATTTGATTTTATTATCATTGTTATCATTTTTCTAAAAGCCAAAATTTAGCCCACATTTAATTTACTTTGATTATTTTATTTGAAGCCCAATTCTTAAGCCCAGCTCCAAGCACACACCCTATTGTCTACCCAAACCCGCATTGGTGTACCCAAACCCATTAACCCAATACCCTAATCTCCACTAACAGCCAGCCCTAGAATTACTCCTCACGATTCCCCATATCTCCTAACTATCCCCACATTTTCACTCCATTATTTTAATATCATTATTTAAGAAACCCAGTCATTCTTTCTCTCTATCCCCATAATCTCTCTCCCTCCCCTGTTCCAAAACGAAATAGAACACCCCCTCATCTTCCTTTTTCCATTACAGTCGAACCAGCCCCCCGAACCCACTACCGCAAGCCTCTACGTCGAACCCATTGAAACTCTGCCAGTCGCGCTCCACCTCGTGCTCACCACCTCCTACCCCCATTCCTCATCACCATCGACGCCTCACAGCACACGCTCTTCCACCTCGTCGCTGCTCCTCCATCGACAGACCTCCAACCTCCCGCCGTCTTCTTCCTCTTCTCCATCGCATACCCCGATGCTCAACCACCTCGTCGTCCTCCATCTTGTGCATTATCGCCTCTCGACTTCCGCTCTGCTGCAGCCAGTCGCAACCACCCCGTCGCCGCCCCTACCATGATCTCCTTCTTCCTCTGTTCCGAACAGAGCACCCCTGTGACCTCTTCCTCATTAGCAACCCTCGACTGCATCACCGCAGTCCACCATCACCTGCTAGAGACCAGCCCGCTGTGCCCCCTATGCTTACCAGTGCAATCGCCTCATCATCAATGCACTCACTACCACCCTCGACTTCGCCACCCTGCAACAACATCCCCTACCTCCGTTGGCCACTGCCTTTCCTCCAACAGCCCCACCTCGCCACTCCAGAACCCATTGTCATCCCCACCGAGCTCTCCACTCCTCCTCGACACCCCATCATCCCCGCAACCAGCAACCCCGATCACCAACATCGGAGCTTCATCTTGATCTTTGATCTTTGATCATCTTGATCTTCGAACTCGGCCGTTGATTGCTTGATCTTGCAATTGATCATCGATCGTCGATCGTCATCAAAATCCGTTTCCGATCGTGATCATTACATCAAGATTCACTTTGTTCGTGATCGTTACCGTGGCTGCCAGGATTCTCATCCCGTTATTCTCTTGTTCATATTCGAAATCATCTAATCAGGCACGCTTTCCCTTGTACCAAATTTATAGTTCTCATTAAAGCCCGTTATTGAAAATATGCAAGTACAATTCATTGTTAAGTCATATTCCTGTTTTGTATATCGATAGTCCGATTCATTGACATGTCTATTCCACTTGAACCTCTGTTTATCCGGTATTCGTAATCACGAATATTTGTATTAATTTGTGCATCACACGAACACCAAAATAATTAGATGATTATCCATATATAAATATACATGAATCATGTGTGATTGATTTCGCGGTAACAATAATGATCTCGCTCCATAATTTAGAGAATATACTAAATATGATTTTATAAATGTTCTTCTGATTCTGGTATAGATTATAACACTTGTTCGAATTAAAATGTATTTGTTTCAAGTTACTAAAAACCTAAAAATACTGTTGTCCTGAGATTGTAGTGCTAATTCAACCTAGATACTGTTAATAAAACTTAGAAATGTGTAAACAGAAAAGATAGTCCCTTGAATCTAGTTTCCAGAACTTTCGACGGATCAAAAATCCGATATTTTATGTACGAGTTATGATATATCTACTACGAACTGGTTTACATTCAAGATTCCTAATTTTAAGTGTATTGATTTAATACTTAATTTAAAAAGCCATGTATTAATAGAATTTTTTCATGAATATAAATTTTAGAATATAAATTTTATAAATATAAATTTCTATAATAAAAATGTGGTTTAGAATATAAATTTATATAAATTTCTATAATAAATATAAATTTCTATTATAAATTTCTATAATATAAATTTTATAGAATATAAATTTTTTCATGCCACTTGTCCCTGTTACGGTTTAGAATATAAATTTTATAGATTTTTAGAATGAAATTCTAGTATTTTAATAAAAATGTAGACTTTATAAACAAATTTCTGCTAGAACAGTAAGTTAGTAAATGACTGTATTTTTGACCAAGTTACTATTAGTGTAATATATCATGTGTATATGCATTGGAATTGGCTAGGAGTCTAGTTTCTATAATTCCTGACGGATTCTGATTTGATTTCCTATAGCAACAGAAAATTCAGTTTTGGTGCAACAACGTCTTGTTGTCCAGAACTGATGTCTTGTGGTTTTTTAAAGATTTACATGTTCGTTCTTGCATTTCATGAATTAGAATATGTTCCTTGCATTGTTTAAGTTCCTGATTCATCCTTGACTCTGTCCTGATATCGTTCTTGCATTCATGATCATTGAAATAAAAAGTAACAAGCCGGAGTATAAGGGAAAAGATTTAGTAGTGGGCAATATATAAGAACGTACTCGATGGGAACTCGTGGTTTCCCAATACAAGTTGCAAGTTTGCAAGTTACAGGTTACATGTTCCACGTTACAAGTTTACACTCTACATGTTTCACGTTACAAGTTTGCACGTATCTCGATACAAGTTACAAGTTTACATGTTTTTCTGAGTTCGTGACCTATAGAATCTACCACTAAGTCTAAACGTTCACTTGATTATATGCATCAAACATGTGGAATGGGACGTATGATTGCTGCATTAGGTAGGCCTGATAAAACCTGACAGACCTAAGTTTAACACGGTACACGTGCAAGTTCTTGTTACTTGATCCTTGTTTATAAGCTACATGATTCTCATTTACCTGTTTACATGTTTATATGACGTCTCGGTTTCCTGTTTATATATATCAAGATCCTGTTTATATGTTGCAATTCTCCTGTTACGTAATATATTCTTGTACACTCGATTCCTTGCTCATTTCTCTGTTGTCTTGTTTTGTTTTGTACTTGTAACCCTAGCTTGTACTACTTGCGGTCCGTGACTTGCACTAACGGTCATCTTCTTGTTTCTCCTATTGTGATATTGTACTTGCAGGCCTGGAAAGAGAGTTACCCGAAGGTGTTGTTGATCAAGTATTTTAGTCTTGTTTAATTATCATGTTTCCTTAGTTCATGTTTTATTCATGCTACTCCTTATTGTATTTCGGGCGTGTTTGACCTGTAACTATATTTCTTTCCAGTTGTTGGTTATGAACTGTTTCTTAATGTATTATTATACTGTCTGTGATTACACATGCTTGCGTGGTTGTTATTGTTTGGTTATTGAGTTATGTATACAACTTATGGATGATGTGTTTGCATCATTCGCTGGGCCTCGGTTATGTGCCTTATTCTCTTATAACGAGAAGCGGGGCGTGATAGTAAGTGTCTGGCCTTATAGTGTTCCACCCTTCTTAGTTGCGTCGAATTATTCTTTTGAAATATTTCTAAGTGTTGGACCCTCAGCATGTGACTCTTCAAATGGCGGAGCAGAGGTGCCGACATGAGGTTGAGCTTAACAAGAAGGACAATAGTCTCTCAAGGGTGGAGAAGCAGTACTATGACATCAAGAAGCAGTATGATGTGGCTTTGGCGAGAGAGAAGGCGGAAAACATTGAGCTCAATAGGTTCTATGCTGATAAGATCGTGCAAATGCTCGAGAAAGAGCGATGGGTGGCTCGTGAGAAAGATCTGGAGGAGAAATGAATCAAGGTCATCGATATGCCCATCCTAGGTGAGGAGAATGCCTATCAGTAGGCTCTTGCATGTCCACCATTTCCACCCCAACTCCAACCTCGGGGCTTTCTCGTTCGACATGGAGATCGAAGGCCTCCCCCTATGCCCAAGGGAATCCCTTAAAAAATGAGGGGGACTAGGAGGCCGATGCTGATTCCTTGATCCCTCCCACCAATGACGATGTTGTCTCCGATGCACGGGGCAAGACCGTCGACGATGCTGCCATTGAGGTGCACTCCCCCTAAGTAGTAGGTTGTTTTCTTGATCCTTTCTTCATTGTATTTGCCTACTGCAGACTAGCCACCACCCCTTGTACTGCTTTTTGATTTTGAATGAAAAAAAGTTTTGAAATTTTACTACGATCTATAGTCGGCTCTTATTTTGTATGACTTTGTTCGACCCTTAAGACTTGAATTGTTTTGTTGCTCTAGATTGTGAGATTCAAGCCTCGGGCGGTAAAGCCTTGGGAGGCTGAAATCCATTCGTTTCGCAGCAAGTTGCAATAGGAAGAAAGTACAATCGTTTGGCTTCAAACATAGGCTAGCGATCGGGATGGGGCATTCTCCTAGCATATTCAGCAATCAGAAAGTGTGGCATGGGAGCTCTCAAGTCTAAAGGAGGCAACTTCTGTTGCGAGTTTGGCTCTAATCAAGACCGAGGGGGATGCTCATGATGGGTCAAAAGAGGGATGATCCCTTGAAGCTAACCAGTCTTCTGAATCTATTATGAGGCAGATGCTCATGAAGAATGACCTGGAGATATACCGTTTGAAGGTGAAGTTTGGAGAATCGAATTTGTCGAGTCCCTTCAGGAGCATTTTTTCGAGGTAGGCTCCTTACTCGGGGACTCGGTCCAGACTAATAGCCCCTGCTGATGCCCAAAGTGGGGTAACCGGATTGTCCAGTGTGGCTAATGTTCGTGAGGGTCCCGTGATGAGTGTAATTTTTACATGAATTTAATGACACTTTTTACGTATTACATTTGAAAGTTCTCGTTTATTTCTTTGAATTTTATCTCCTTTCAACTTTTTTTTATTTATTTGTTTGTTTTTGAAGGAATGAGATTGATAAGTGCAAAGGGTGAGCGTTTTAGTAAAATCAAGGAAGAAAACAAGGATAAAGATTTTAGAATTCAAATTGACTCTATGTGAAGATTTCAAGAAATTTTGAACAGTCCAATGCATGTTTTTATAAATTGGCCCTTTAAAGAACCAATAAAAAGTGTTTCAGTCAACTAGGTGGTGTAATGAAATTTGTGAAAGAAGAAATTTAAAAATAAAGAAAGTGCCAGATTGAATTGTGATTGGATAAGGATTAGTGGATAATTAGTTGTAAAATCTATAAGTTAATCTTAATTTTTGAGTTTTAACTAATTAACTATTTAAACTTATCCTAATCCTATTTAAATAATAATCTCCTTCTCCTTGTATAAAAAAAACCCAAACCAGGAGACTTGGTTGCTACCGAGACTTGATTTTGCTGCTGAGATTTGATTTTTTGGAGGAGATCATGACTTTAATTGTGGCTCCAAGCAACAACATCAAAATAAGTTCTCCCTTCTATTTTTATTAGTATGCAATCCAATAATATGTTTGTTAATTGCAAATTTGTCATGAACTAATTTTATTTTTCTAGGGCTTCGATGTAGTTAGTTTTGAAAATACAATTTGAATTTCATATTATTATATTTTCCTACTTTTCCATGGTTGTATGTTTAATTTTTGTTATTAATGCTTACAATTGTCTGGCCAACTATTGTTTGATTTATTGAATCATAGGGGATGCCGAGCGGTAACTTATGATTTAGAATTATAGAATTAAAACATCATTGCTTGAGCGAAATTAGAGATAATTTACCATGATTAATGTGACCGTAGAGAAATCCACAGAACTTAATGAATCTTCAAATAATTAAAATTCACATAGAGATGTGACAAATTATTAGTTGGGGATATGTTTGGTGTTATTCGAGAGAAGACATTGAATAATTAGGGATTTTGGTCTACAACATGGAAGAGTAGAGTTTTCAGTTTCATGGAATTATAAGTAGTGTGGGATTAGCTAGGTGAAACCAAAATCCATAGAGTTAGTTTTGCTATTAATAAACCCTAAAAATTTCAGATTTCGTTATTTTTAATTAGTTTAGTTTTGCCTTTAGTTTAATTTAATTTAGTTGTTTTTATCAGATTTTCGATTCTCCAAATAGTAAATAATATAGTGAATTTCGGTACTCAATAAAATAATTAATCCTTGTGGGCTTGACACATTTTTCTTTTAAACTATACTACTTGTTGCGAATTTGTTCACTTTTAAATGATTCAATCAAGTTTTTTGGCACCACTAACGGGGATTAATTATTCTTTTATTGATATTGATAATAGTTAGATTATTAATAATTTAGATTTTATTTTGTTTAGGAAGATTGTTTTGTCTAGTTTTCCTTTTATTTATATTTCAGGACTTAGAAGTATATGCCCCGATCTAGACCATTAGAGTCTACAATTTTTTATTCCAAGATTGAGAGAAATCTACTTCTAATCAGAAAGAAGAAGCAGGAAGTCTCTACATCCTCCTTATCCATGGCAAATAAGGAGAAAAATAAGGCTTTGAGGGACTATGTTATGCCCTCGGTTAATGGAGCAACATCAAGTATAAAGAGGCTGACTATAGAAGCTAGCAATTTTGGTATTACACTGTAACACCCTATATTTTTAAATAATGTTTTTGAGATTAATAAATGAATTAAAGTGATTTTTGGTGATTTGATAAATATTTTTCTGAAATTTATCTTTTTGCACGTGCAAAACACGTGCATATATTTTCTTGGAAAGTTCAAAGTTAGAAATTATTTTGGGAAAACCTAATATTTTTTAGTAGGTATTAGTTATGAATTTTATGGATTTTTTTTAATATTTATTTGGTATATTTGCAAATATTACAAAGACGGGCTTTTGTGCAAAATTACCACTTGGAGTAAAAACTCCAGAATTTCGGTTTTCTGGGGGCTGAGCATGATGGCTAGCCAACTCAATGGTAAAGAGTTTACTTTATGTTCTAACAGATTTCGTTTATTTCACAAATTTATTAAAGAAGTGACTTTTTGCAAAATTGCCACTTAGAGGCCAAAATTACAAAATTTATTTTTCTGAGTTTGAAACCAGTGCCAGCCAGATCTGGGGAAGTTATTTTGATTTTTAAACTCAATTGAATTGGTAAATCTAATTACATATTATAAAGAATCTATATATGTAAAGATATATTCTAAAGGGATATTTTGCAAAAATCTTCCCAAAACCCTAATACCCAGATTTCGGCCTATTAAAGGGAAGTAGCAGCCGTCTCTTTGCTACACAAAAACAAAAGGGTTTCCTTTATTATTAATTTCTTGGAGTTTCGAAGCGAGGATCTTGGATTTTTGTGAAAGGAATGACTTTTCTTATTCTTTATTATCTTGGTTGATTCTTCAATAAGGTGAAAGACATATGTTTATTTTCGTATTGTTCTATGCATGTTGTATGTGATGATTTGTCCAGTACAATACATGTTAGTTGATTGTATGATGATATAATGAAATTATTGATGGATAGATGATTAAAATTGGACTTTTTATGAATGTTATGAATAGAATCTCTACATAGATGACTTAAGAATGCTAAGAACCTAATAGAAATCGTACGTATACTGTTTCTTTCTTATTCTTGCTGTTTTGATTGCATATATTGAGATTATATGATTTAGATGCACAAAATTGAATAAAGAAGGGATTTTTGCTGATTGTGTATATGTGTGTGTATATATAGGATCTGTTGAGAATTTTGATGAAGGAAAATTTGACAAATACATGTTATAATTGTATATAATCATTGGAAAATTAATCTAACTAGTTGTATATGTGTATAACAAGTTGCAAGAGGGGATCTCAAGTCAAAAAGATCAAGTTTTGAAGGGTTTCAATGAACTTTGGTTTCGGGTCTGATGGTTTACAACCGAAATTAGGATTTTGTGCTTTTATGAAGTTTTCGATTTGGATCTTGAGTTGTTTTGATACTGAGATTTGAATTGAACATAGTACTACTTTACACCATGATTCTTGATGATTTTACTGATATATATTCACATATATACATATATATTCAAAGTGTTCTGTTTTGAAGAAACTTGATGAAAATTTGCTCTTTTGTGAATTCGATGAGGATTTGATTTGATTTATAAACTCCAGTATGTTAGAAAAGATCATCTCAGGAATTTTATTTTACAAATTTAATATTTTACAAAGATTAAACCACGTATCAGATTGAAAGTACACGAAAATTAAAGTGGGATGTTTTGAACATGCTAGTCGACCGCCCAAGAACAACACTGGGATAGACGGTCGACTGTCAATTGTGAGGTTTTGGAATTTTAGCATGTCGGTCGACCGCTGTCTTTTTGAACTGTTTTGACAGTCGACTGACAGCGGCTGTGTAGAGCATTTTGCGGAGTTTTTCCTTGATTTCTTGAACAATTATTTCTTTGCATTTATGGATTATTGATATACTGTTTTAGATGGAATTTTTGCTACAGATTACTGTATTTTACAGAGAGTTATATTTTCATTATAATAGAATATAAATTGTATTTCTACGACTTTAAAAAGTGATATATATATATATATATATATATATATATATATATATATATATATATATATATATATATATTTGAAGGAATTGATGTTTTGTGAATTTTTCTAACTTCAAGATGCAAAACTCAGTGGTTTAAGGAATTTTAATATCAGATTTTATTCTGGAAGTTAGTGGGTATTTGCATAAATTTGGATTTGTTTGATTAAAGGAGTTTTCTTAATGTAAACATTTTGATGATGGAATTAAGAGTTTCAATGAAAGGTTTTGTGTTGAATTTTTATTTGTGAGTCTCTAGAAGTTGAGTGGGATTCCTATAAACCGGTAGATGAGATTTTGTGGATTTTGACCAGTTTGGGTCTTAGGATTGTTTTGTTGGAATTAAGCCCGCCAGGGACCAACTCTAGAAAGGGGGAAGTTGCATTTTAATTAATTAATAATAACCAATCTGAGGATAGGCACTAGTGGAGATGTGATAGAACCTGGGAAACATAAGTATATACTCAGTTTTTAGTCCAACGGATGCATTCTAGGACTGTGTGTTGTTGTGTCTCGAGAGGACAGTTGGTATGTTCGCGTGTCGAGGGTCGACATCCCTATCACGGAACATACGATGCATTCGCGTGTCGAGGATCGGCGTGCCTATTCATGGGATGTACTGTGTATCTGCACGTCGAGGGTAGGCAGGCCTATTCGTGGGGTACACGGTAGGGAGTTGATTCTCCGGTTTTGAGCTATGCTTACATGATGCTTGCATGTTGAGGGTTGTCAGGCCTATTCGCGGAGTAATCTAGATCTTGTTTCTATCACTGTAGTTGGATTAGTTGCATAAAGAGAGATTAAACCCTATAAAGTGGAGAACGATAAGGGCTTGCACCGGACCTATATAGTATGAAATGCATAGAATCCGAAAAGTATGCATTAGAGAGTCATCATACTGTATTTGTATTTTCTTGACTTGTTTTATGCATGATGGTTTCCTGTTTTCCTACACTTGACACTTAGTCTAGTTTCACTTGATGTTTTCATACTTTATTTATTGTTATCCATGTGTTATTAGTGTGGGAATGTGTTGATTATAAACTTATTCTTTCTGTTTCATTTATGTTGTATTTCTTCTGATGTCACTCACACCGTTATGGTGACCCTTGTAGTTTTGGGGGTTAAGGTTATCTCTAGCCTCATATTTTGCAAGTAGGTACCATTAGCTTGGGATTTAGATGCAAGTGGTAGAATGTTATTATGGCTTATGCAAATTATAAAGAATGTGTTGTAAAAGAAAGAACTGTAATTCAAGGTGTGTAATTTTCCGTTGTGCTATGTAAAGAATTGGTGTAATAAAAGCTGAAAAATTATCTGTGTTTGGCTATGTTTACTATTACATTGAGGTAGATGCTGAGAATTGTGCCACGTATTTCTGAGTTTATTATATTGGAAATTCGGGGCGCTACATAAAACGACGATCATTCAAATGATTCAATGGACTGTTCAATTTGGGGGACTATCGCATGAGGATCCTAATGTTCACATTATAAATTTTTTAAAAATTTGTGACTCTATCAAGTACAATGGAGTGTCCGACGATGCTACTCGTTTAAGACTCATTAATTTTCACTCAGAGATAAGACAAAGGTTTGGCCAAATTCTCTACCACCATGTGTCATCACTACTTGAGAGAGATTAGCAAAAAATTTTATATCTAAGTATTTTCCTCCAGCAAAGATAGCGAAGCTAAGGAATGATATACCACATTCACTCAATTTGAGACTGGGTCTTTGTATGATGCGTGGGAGAGCTATAAAGATTTATTGAGAAAGTGTCCTCACGAACTTCTGAATTGGCTTCAAGTCTCAACATTCTGTAACGGTTTGGGAGCTACAAATTGGTCTATAGTAGATGCAGTAATTGGAGGAGCTCTTATGAAAAAATCTTATGAAGCTACTTATGAGCTTTAGGAGGAGATGGCGTCTAACAATTATCATGGTCTTCGAAGAGAGCAATGCCAAGAAAGGCAGCTAAAATTTTTGAGTTTGATCCTATTACAACATTGGTGGCAAAAATAGCTACTTTATCTAAACAACTAGGTAATATGAATGTTAATGCTATTTAAACTAATATTGTTTGTGATCATTATGCAGGAAATCACTCAAGTATGGATTGTCAAGTGGGAAATCTATTTGCTCAACCAAATTCCAAACAAGCAAACTATGTGTCAAACTTCCAACGACAAATCAATCGTTATTTGAACAAGTATAGTCCAGAAAGGAGAAATCACCGTAATTTTTCATGGAACAACAATTAAGGGGGAACTAGACCTCCTTAAAATTTTCCATTACAAGAAAAGAAGCCGGCACTTGAGGAGATGTTCATGCAATACATGCAAAAGACAGATTTAGCGATGGCTGAAAAATAAGATGAGTTCGAGCTAGCTTTGGAGGAACATACGTAGCAGGTGGCCAACCACCATGTTGGGAATTCTAAGGAGATGAAAGGAGCTACAAACCCCACGATTTCCAGGGAGTTTAATTATGAAAGTAATTCTAAATCTCCTTATGAACCATCGAATTCTTTTTTGCAAAGACTTAAAAAGAATAAGCTTGATAATCAATTCTCTAAATTTTTAAATATTTTTAAGAAATTGCATATTAATATTTCTCTTATTCGAGGTTTAGAAAAAATGCCTAAATATGCTAAATTTTTAAGGATATTTTATCAAACAAGCGGAAGTTGGAGGAGCATAAGATGGTGATGCTAACCGAAGAGAGCATTGCAGTTTTACAAATGAAGTTACCTCCTAAACTTAAAGATTCAAGGAGTTTTATGATTCCTTGCACTATTGAAAATTCTTATTTTGATAAATTTTTGTATGATTTAGGGGCAAGTATTAATCTTATGCCTTTTTCGGTTTTCAGAAAACTTTGTCTTGGAGAAGTACAACTCACTACAATTTCTTTACAATTGGTAGACAGATCTATTAAGTACCCAAGAGAAAAAGTTGAAGATGTTTTGGTGAAGGTAGACAAGTTCATATTCCCAGTTGATTTCATTGTGCTTGTCATGGAGGAAGATGAAGAAATTCCGTTAATTTTGGGGGCGACCTTTTCTAGCTACGGGAAGAACTTTGATTGATGTCCAACAAGAAAAACTTATTTTGAGGGTTGATGATAAGTAAGTAATGTTTTATGTTTTTAAATCCATGGAATTTTCTTCCGAAGTCCACTCGTACTTTCAAGTTAGTGAAATTGATCTAGTTGTGGCCGAGACACATAGGAATTGAGTTAGCAAGAAGAGTGTCTAAAAAATTCAGCAACTATTGAACCTGAGAATGAAGAGGTTTTGGAGTATGCTCAGTATTTGGAAGCTACACCATCTATTCATCCTTCTTCTCAGCTGAAATTTAAAGATGTGTGTCATCTCATATTTCATCTTCAAGTAAGAAGACTACTTTCACTTGCCTGTATGAAACTTTTACATATTGAAGGATGCATTTTGGTCTTCGCAATGCTCCAGCCACATTCCAGAGATGCATGAAGCCAATTTCTTCGGATATGGTGGAGAAATTTATTGAAGTCTTCATGGATGACTTCTTGGTTTTTTTGTATTCTTTGGATAATTGTTTATCTAACTTGGCTTTGGTTTTGCAGTGATGCGAGGAGACTAATTTAGTCTTAAATTGGGAAGAATGTCACTTTATGGTGGAAGAAGGGATTTTTCTTGACCACCGAATTTTCCTTCAATGGGATTAAAGTGGATCCCCCTAAAATTGATGTCATTGAAATGCTACTACCACTAGCCAATGTGAAGGGAGTAAGAAGCTTTTTGGGTCATGTCAGGTTTAATCGATAGTTTATAAATGATTTTTCCTTGATTACTAAACCTCGTTGCAATCTTTTAATTAAAGATATGCCGTTTAATTTTTTCCAATGATTGTTTACAGGATTTTGAAACATTGAAAAAGAAATTGATTTCAGCACCTATAATTGTTGCACCTGACTGGAATTTACCTTTTGAACTGAATCATGATGCTAGTTCTTTTGCTGTTGGGGCTGTTTTAGGGCAGAGAAAGAATAAAAATTTTCATGTTATTTATTATGCAAGTAGAACTTTGACAGAAGCTCAACTTAATTATGCTACTACCAAAAAAGAATTATTAGTGGTTGCTTTTGCTTTTGATAAATATCGATCTTATTTGATGGGGGGAAATGTAACTTTTTATATGGATCATGCCGCTCTCAAGTACTTGCTTGCAAAGAAGGATGTTAAACCAACATTGCTTCGCAGAATTTTGCTTGTACAAGATTTTGATTTGGAAATAAAGGGCAACAAGGGTATTGAAAAAATGGTGGTAGATCACTTGTCCCGGATTGAGCCTAAAGGTATGAATGAGGAGAAAGTTATACCAATCAATGAAGCATTTCCAGATGTGCACTTGCTGGCTGTACAAACTGCTCCATGCTATGCCAACATACTTAACTACTTGGTGTCGATAGTTCTACATCCTGGGATGACATATCAACAAAAGAAGAAGTTATTCTATGACTTGAAGTATTATTTTTTGGAGGAAACTTTTATATTCCGGCATTTTGCAGACCAAATGATTAGGAGATGCATACCCGAAGAAGAGATGGAAAGCATACTTCGACATTGCCATGCAATGGAAGCAAGCGGCCACTTTGGCGGACAAAAAACATCAGCAAAAATTTTACAATCCGAAATTTATTGGCCTTCAATTTTTAAGGATTCTTTTAATTCTGTTAATTTATGTGATCATTGTCAACGAGTTGGGAATATTTCTAGGAAACATGAGATGCCTTTGAATAATATTTTAGTGATAGAATTGTTTGATGTTTGGGGGATAGATTTCATGGGTCCTTTTTCATCTTCGTTTTCTAACAAATTTATTTTGGTGGCTGTAGATTATGTCTCGAAATGGGTGGAAGCTGCTGCATTGCTGACCAATGATGCTAGGGTTTTGGTGAACTTTCTTCTGAAAAACATATTTTTCTGATTTGACGCTCCAAGGATGATAATTAGTGATGGTGAGAAGCATTTTTTGCAACCGACAATTTGAAGCTTTGCTTACTAAGTATGGATTTAATGAACATGTGGCAAAACCATATCATCCTCAAACAAGTGGTCAAGTTGAGGTGTCCAATAGGGAGTTGAAGCGCATACCTGAAGACTGTAAGTATCTCAAGAAAGGATTGGGCATGAAGGTTAGATGATGCATTATGGGCTTATAGGATAACATTTAAACACCAATTGGAATGTCACCTTATAGATTAGTTTATTGGAAAGCATGTCATTTACCCATGGAAATAGAGCATGGAGCTTATTGGGCGATAAAGACACTTAATTTTGAATTGAAGGTTGTGGGTGAGAAGAGGATGTTGCAAACCCCATCCCGAATGGACGAACAGGAACATGCTTATAAGAATGCTATGATTTATAAGGATCAAAATTAAAAGATGACATGATAAGCATATTTAAAGGAGGGAGTTCGAAGTAGGGCAGAAAGTATTGCTTTTCAATTCAAGACTTCGACTTTTTCTGGGAAAGTTGCAGCCTTAATAGTCATGACCATTTGTTGTGACTCGGGTTTCTCCGTATGGAGCTGTTGAAGTTCATCATGAGACAAAATGGACATTCAAGGTCAATGGACCTAGGTTAAAGACATTCAAGGTCAAGGGACATTCTTGCCAATCCTAAGTGATAGTTTGGAGAATGTCCAGCTGAAGACTTAAACTTAGCGCTTCTTGGGAGGTGACCCACGTTCTCTTTCTTCTTTCTTTCGACTTGTTTTTCTTCATTTTTAAACATTTATTTTTTTGTTTGATCTCATTTTATATGATTGCATAAGTTTGGGGTTTTCTGGGAGGAGTTGTTTTCTAGATTTATGTTAATGGCTGATTTTGGGCATGTCCGAATTTGGAAAAATGTGTTAAATACCGATTGAATGAAATTTTCGTAGATTTCAAATGCAAAAAGAATAAGGAAATTTGGACATCTACAACTCCAAATTTCACTGAAACAATGAACGGCACACATCCGAAATTTCGACATGAATTGGGGAAGCAATTCTGAACTTTTCTCATTCTTTTTCTGTTTATTTTTCTTCTTTTCCCATTGAGGACAATGTGATATTTAAGTTTGGGGGATGGGGTATAAAAGAAATTTTTAAAATTGAATTTTTAATTTATGTTTTTTGTTCTTAAAAGAGAGAGAGAGAGAGACTTAATTAGGATTACCATTACAATTTTGGGTTCGTTATTGTGATAAGCACTTAATTTAGGATAGGCAAATATGTTATAAAGCAAGATTAAGCATACTTATTTTTATTTGGGATCATTGAAGTTCAAAATTCCTTACAAAGTTGTGTGAGTTATATGATTATGCATAAAAGAGGAGTGTGACGCTTTACTTGTGATTATCTACTTTGGTCTAGCCCTAAACAAGGTTTAAGTAAATAAAGTGATAATGATTAAATAATTGAATGAATAAAGTTTTATCTATCCCAATGTTTTGAGTTGCTTAGTAATTAGGGGTATTCATCACCAATGTTTACTTTTATGTCAAACGGCAACTTGAAATATGAGTATGCAAAATCACTCTAAGTGTGTGACTTGTTGAGTAACCGGGGGAATCCCTCACAAAAGTTTGCATTCGCGTCAAAAGAAAAATGACAACTTAGAGAGAGAGAGAGAGAAAGAGAGAGATAAAACCTACTTTGCTACCCAATTTGTAGTAATGAGAAAGGGAGATCACAGGTTGAGCTGTTACATAATTCAGTTGCATTAATTGCATGATAAATATGATTGACTTTGGAATTATGTATGGACTAGTAACCTGCACGTGCGATGCACGTTCTAATAAAAAAACATATTTTATAAAGTAAGTAATAAGACGTAATATGGCCTCGAACCTGAGACCACCCTTTACGCATACATCCTCCATACAAATTACCCATAGTGGCATAAACTTTATTTTATGTGAGTGACACCTTTGTAAATAATTATGTTGTACATAAATTTGAACTTTGATGGTATTATGGTAACTAACAACAATTGAGTAAATGAATGGTTAATATAACTCTCACTTAAAAGTGAATGGTTGAGATTAGATGGTTAAATGTTACAAATTATAGGGTGTCTACAAATGACAACCCCAACTCTACCATTATAATATTACTAGTCATCTGAACGTGCGATGCACGTTCTAATTAAATTTTTTTTATATAGTGAATAATAAGACGTAATCTGGCCTCGAACCTGAAACCTCCCTTTTACTCATCACATACTCTTTACAAATTAGCATTAGTGGCACAAACTTTTATTTTATATGAGTGTTACTTTTATAAATAATTAGGTCGGAAATAAATTTGAACTTTGAGGGTATTATGGTAACTAACAACAGTTGAGTAAATGTATGGTTAATATAACTCACTTAAAAATGAATAGTTGAAATTAGATGGTTGAATGAATATCTACAAATTACAGGTTGTCTACAAATGACAACCCTAACTCTCCCATTATAATATTAGAGATAATTACACTCGAGAAAGTGAGTATACTTAGTTTTTCTTTAATTGCTATTTTTGATGGATTAAGTTGAAGATTTGATGCTTGAATGATAAGTCCCTTGGGTGCGATGAGTTAATCCTAATAATGATTACTATCCTTTGATTTATGGTTTTCCTTTTTCTTGAAGACAAGCAAAATATTAAGTTTGGGGGTATTTGATAACTGTAATTTTACATGACTTTTATTACTCTTTTTATGTATTACAGTTGCAAGTACTCATTTATTTCTTTGAATTTTATCTTCTTTCAATTTATTTTTATTTATTTGATTGTTTTTTTTACAGAATGAGATGGATAAGTGCAAAATGTGGGCATTTTAGTAAAATCAAGGAAGAAAACAAGATAAAGATTGTAGAATTCAAATTGATTTTATATGAAGATTTCAAGAAAATTTGAGCACTCCAATGCATGTTTTTATAAATTGGCCATTTGAAGAACTAATAAAAATTATTTCGGTCAAGTAGGGGGTGGAATAAAATTTGTGAAAAAAGTTAAAAAAGAAAGAAAGTGTTGGATTGAATTGTGAGTAGATAAGGATTAGTGGCTAATTAATTGTAAAATCTGTAAGATTAATCGTAATCATTAAGTTTTAACTAATTAACTATTTAAACTTATTATAGTCCTATTTAAATAACAATCTCATTCTCCCTATATAAAATAAATAACCGGGACCATGAGACTTGGTATAACCCTCGTTTCCAATTTTTTGGATTTCTTTTTGTAATCCTTTTCTTTTCTTAATTCCTGTAATTTGAGTTATCTAATAATTATTTTTGTTGTGTTCCTCAACCCAATTGTATTCTTTCAGTCGATTAATTTTATGTTTCCTTTTAGTTGAGCCCTACAAATTCTTGTACATCTTATTTAATTTTGGTTTGTGGACTATTCTAATTAAACCACTATA
Source organism: Hemerocallis citrina (assembly GCA_017893485.1). Classification (NCBI taxonomy): domain Eukaryota; kingdom Viridiplantae; phylum Streptophyta; class Magnoliopsida; order Asparagales; family Asphodelaceae; genus Hemerocallis; species Hemerocallis citrina. The sequence continues at coordinate 406,839,634 of CM030358.1, read as the reverse complement.
ATTTTGATTGTTTCTTTTTGAATTCTAAACCCAATTCTTTAGCCCAGTTCAACCCAAAATCCATACTATTAAAAGCACATTGATTATTTATTTTATTTAATGTTGAGCCAACTATTGAAGCCTAGCCCAATTACACCATAACAAATTCCCTATGTATCTCCTCACAATCTCATGATCAGGTCAAACCCCCTGATCTCCACTAGCAGCACAATCTCCCTTATTTCCTTTTAATCACCCATCTTCACGTATCCAATGATTTTCTCTTATTCCTAACTAATGCCCTCCTTAATCATCCTATAATTTATTAATTAATTTTAATTAATTAATCCCCAATCACTGCCGACTAATCCCATCATCTTCTCCTCCTTCTTCTTCCTCTGTTTGATCCCGAACCCAACCCCCAACCACCTTTCTCCACCTTCTCTCGACCTCCACCTTCGACCTACACCCACATCCTGCCTCCCCAACCACCTACAACCCATCCCGGCCTCGACAGCACCCTCGTTGCGCTGCATCATCACCTCCTCATCGCTCCACCGGTCGTCGCCTTCCTCTACTCCACCGATTGCTGCTCCCACCATTACCATCGACCACCTCTTTGCTGCTCGAGCCACTGCCTGCCGATGTCCCTGCCACCATCGCCTCGCCTTGCTGCACTCAACCAAGGCCCCAGCCTCCTTCTCCAGCTGTCGCTACCACTTTCAACCATCACCCACCCCTGTAACCACCGACCACAGCTGATCCCCTTGCTGTGTGCTACCTTACTCCCTTGTGCCACTGCCATACTTATAGTCACTGTGTTTTTGCTGCCGTGCGCCGCAGTGTTTCTCTTCATTTCGTCGTCCGATCACGTTCACAATTGTCTTCTAAAAGGCAAGTTTCCCTTGAACTAGTTTATTATTCATGTTCAAGAATCATTTGATCTTCGCAAGTAGTGCCTATTTCATTATCGTATATTATTTGCTTCATACATTTCAAAGAAACTATTACGGATTCATCAGCGAAACAAGTAGTAGCTTTTTTTTCCGTGCTATACCCTTGAATATAATCCAAGCCATTTTATCGTTGTCATATACATACACCACACCGTACAATGTAGAGATATAAGTTAATCAAGTATATTTTGATTGTATGCATTAGATTGGTATGACTATTGTTGATAAATCCTATACCGTAGAAATGATGAGTTTCTATCTTGATAACCGTAGAAATGCACCCGAAATACTGGACATGAATGCTTGTAAACTCTCATGATAAAATATGACTTTTGTATATCTCGATCGTTGATAAATAAAATTTATCATGTCGCTGTCTTGCTATCCAGTATGTGTTGTAGTGAATTTGACCCCCATTACTATTAGAGTTGGATTAAACTTTATAAACTAATGTCATAGCCCTCTAAATCGATCTTCCATAACTTTTTACGGATCTAAATTCTGATTTATAATCTACAAGTTATCATATTTTTAGTACTACTAGGATTTAATTTCCAGATTGTCTTTTACTAGCAAATCGACATGAATTGTTAATTAAAATAATATGTTAACAGTAGAATTAGAATTTGACATTAACTAGGTTGATACTAGACATGATTAGGAGTCACTTTGATATTTTTATAGATTAATTGATGACTTTCTAGACTCGTTATGCATACAAGAACATGACCCTAGATCGCTGCCAGATCACTACTTCAGTACAAAACCAAACCTTTGATCTTGTTACAGATAATATCAATTAAAGTTTATTAAAGAAGAGTTGTATCCCTATGTGTTTGGAATCTAGAAAATCTGCAGTTTTGTAATCTGACTTACGAATTGCGAGATATTCAGATTCTCGTGGAGTAACGTCTGAATTCCAGAATACAGCCTGAAAATACATTACCATGTTCAAATAACAGTAGATTAAATTATGATTTTTAAAAGATTTTTAAATGAATTTACACCCAGCTTTAATATATAAGAATTTAACTCCAACATTTTGCCTGAACATGAAACCAGTAAAGAATAGAACTTTTCACTTAGCTAATGTGATTACAGTACATCGTGTGAATATGCATTGGAACCGGCAGGTAGTATAGTTTCTAGAATTCCTGACAGAACCTGATTTGCTTCCCCTTAGCAGGAGAAAAGTCGACTTCTTTACAACAACATCTCGCTGTCCAGAACTTGCATTCTTCATGATGAATTGTAAATCTGTTTAAACCTTGCATTGCACTACATATCATTCATTGTAAATTCATTGATACCTCATTGACATTGTTTCTTGATACCCGTTTCATCGATTGCACATTCATGATAATGTTAATAAATTAATAACAAGCAGGGGTAATAAGGGTCGACTTGGTAGTGAACAATCGGAGACTGTACTCAGATTAGGGGCCTATGTTTTCCCATGTTGTTATTGTTATCGTGTATCGTATTGTAGACAAATTCTCATTATTGATCGTTGATTGTGGATTTATCTTTCCGCAGCGGAAGCAAGCAGTCCGTATCAGATGTTCTTCCAAATCGCGCCCCTTGCCCTTCTAATTATTGATTATCGTGCCAAGTACATGATCTGTAAAGTTCACCACTATAGTCTAAATGTTCACTTGCTTGTATGCACCGAACCTATGGTATGAGACATAGAAATACATGCATTAAATCAGATAATAAAACATGATAGACCTAGGAATGACACTTGCATTGATCTTGGTTATTGTTATTGACTTGATTCTTGTTTTATTATTATTGTTAATCGTTGAATTGTTGATTATAGACATTGCCTTGTTATCGACATTTTCATTGACAATTGATAAAGATTTAGTCCTTCTTCCTCGATATTTATATATCCTGTTTTACTGTTCCTTACTTTTACTTCTTGTTGTCCGTGACTTGCTCTAACATACATTTCCCCCAACTCTAGACCATGAGCTTGCACATACACATGGTGAATTTTCCAAAAGACTTGGTGAGCAAATATTCTAGGGATTGGATTCGAATTATTGGCCTACAATATTTGTCTCATCCATGTTATTCTAAATTCCAGCATTGTTGTTATTATCGTACTTTGTATTTCTGGCTTTGATGACCCGAAGCTTGTTTCTTTCCAGACGTTGGTTATGTTGAGACATTTCATGGATTGTTTATGTTATGTGATTTCATTATAGCATGCATGGTTGTAATTGTATTGCATATTATTGAGTTGAATATTACATCTTATGAATGATGCAAATCATTCGCTGGGCCTTTGTTACGTACTCCTATTCCCATATTTTGGGAAGCAGTGCGTGACACTTGGTTGCTGCCGATACTTGATTTTTTGGTGGAGATCCGACTTTAATTACAACTTCAAGCAACAGCAACAAAACGAATTATTTCTTCTCTCTTATATAATAATAATAGTAATAATAATAATAATAATAATAATAATAATAATAATAATAATAATAATAATTATTATTATTATTATTATTATTATTATTATTATTATTATTATTATTATTATTATTATTATTATTATTATTATTATTATTATTATGCAATCCAATAAGATGTTTATTAGTTGCATTTATCATGAACTAATTTTATTTTTCTAAGGCTTCGACGTAGCCTAGTTTTGAAAACACAATTTGAATTTCATGTTCTTTTATTCTTCTACTTTTCCATGGGTGTGTATTTAATTTTTGTTATTAATGCTTGCAACTGTTGGACCAACTTTTGTTTGATTTATTGAATCATAGGGGATGCCGAGATGTAACTTCTGATTTAGAATTAAAGAATTAAAACACCATTGATTGAGTGAAATTAGAGATGATTTACCGTGATTAATGTGACTGTAGAGAAATCCATAAAACTTAATGAATATTTAAATAATTAAATTTGCATAGAGATATGTGACAAATTATTAGTTGGGGTATGTTTAGTGTTATTTAAGTGAAGGCATTGAATAATTACGGATTTTGGTCTGCAACTTGGAAGAGTAGAGTTCTCAATTTCATAGAATTATGAATTATGTGGGATTAGCTAGGTGAAATGAAAAGCCTTGGAGTTAGTTTTGCTATTAATAAACCCAAAAAATTTTGATTTTGTTATTTTTAATTGATTTAGTTTTGCATGTAGTTTAATTTAATTTATTTGATGTTTTTATCATATTTTCGATTCTCCAAATAGTAAATAATATAGTGAATTTTGGTACTCAATAAAATAATTATCCTTGTGGGTTCGACACATTTTTCTTTCAAACTGTACTATTTGTTGCGATTTTGTGCCCTTGCAAATTATTCAATCATCCCGATCCGTCGTGGGTTTGGACTCACTCCGTCGGTGTGGACATCGTGAGAGTGAATCTAGATGTCAATGAGGGAAAATCCTGGGACTGGCCCTTTGGGCATTGTACATGTATTAGTTATGTACTTTGGGCTTGTAATTTTGATTTGTAACTCCTATCTTATTGCAATAAAAGTCTTTTCGTTCGATTTGTAACTTTGAACCTATTGTGAGCTTTCTTTAGTTGGGGCTCGAATGCCAATCGTTGGGCCGAATTGCACTCTTTTGTGGGTGTCACGGATGAAAACACGAGGGCCGAGGTCGAGGATAATCTAAACTTTGCTGTGAGTGGGCAATTTGCACCATTTTGAGAGTTTCTCGAATGACAATCTGAGGGCCGAAGTCAAGGAGAATCTGAACCACTTCTCAAGTGGAGTTTTGTGTCATTTTTATGAGCACCTCAAATGACAATCTGAGGGACATGGCCGTGGACAATTTGAATCACTTTAGAAAGTTGGCATTTTGTGCTACTTTTGTGCGTAGGAGTCAAGTGCGGTCGCTTTGGTTGCCTGCACATGGAGGGTTGTGATTTGACCACGTGTCGGTTGCGGTTAACGAGGAGTCTCATCCCGCTGTATATATCTCTTATCTCACCATAATTCCCCCACTTTTCTTTCTTTCTCTAAAACTGTGAACATCTCTCTCCAGCATGTTCTCCCCCTTTACAACAATTTTTTTTAAATTTTTTTACGAGATCTTGACAACTTTTATAGTAAGTAAACGAAACTCTTTTAAACATGACTAGGGTCCAGTCGGGTGAGTCCGCCACCGCCTCTGCTCGGGATACCATCTTAGACCTTCCTTGAATAATTAATACAGTAGCGTTTGGGGAGTTTGGACAACACTGGGGAAAGGAGCCCTTGGCAGTGGATTGGAAGAGCTAAAAGGATCTGTCATCTGGCCATCGTCATTTGTAGGGTCTAATCGTTAGGTTCTACCCCAAAAATTTGGAAGATCAAGCCAAGCTTTGTATTAAACCTTCGGTGCCAGGGACCATGGATAGAACCCAACGAAACATCTAGCAGAGCAGTGGGTGCCAACCTTCCCTGAATCCAAAGCACATATTCCATCCCTCGGAGATAAGAACTTATGCTTCCTAGTCCGGGCCTCGGAACGACATACAGTCTTGCGGGTTGGTACTGCATGTTCCCCGTGGATGCTTTCATTTTGGTGCTTTGATTTCCAATGCATTCGTTCATTAAGAGAGTGCTTAATTGGTCTAGCATTATTCTGATGCAACTCAGCCTGAATTCTTGGAAGCAGATGGTCGATTTCATTCTGCTGGGTAAGAGGGCGGGAGTCTCTTTGAAGCTTAAGCATTTCACCTTCTGCCAAGATTGGTGCAAATTTCACAAAAGCGGTAGTCGATGTTTCCTTTCCCCGAGGACTGAGCGGAAGGTGATTATCTGTCACCCAGATTCCATTATGGTCTGGAAGTCAAAGTTCTTGGTCATTCGTAGACCGGAGCCATGGAATATGCTAACCAATTGGGTGTACAAGGGCCGAGCATCAGGCCCCGAGGGAGGGTGATTGCTTGTCTGAGGAAGTGGAGGAACTTGACCTGCTGTTTGCCGAGGGTAGTATCAAATGGTCATCAGTGTCGAAAAGGTGCATGGCAGAGTGCAGGTAAGCCCAGTTAACCTTGGTATGTCCCTTTCTCTTTGCCGTTTATTTTTTATTATCGTCCAACCTTTGTCTTTTTTCCCAGAAATGTTGACCAACGAGATGCTCAAAGAGCGCCGGGCGGCCTTGAAGGCAAAGAAATAGTCCTCCAATACCTCAACGTCTGAGGAGTTGGATGTGACGAAGGCGCCCGGGTCATCGGGGGAGTATGCGGTGGCAAAGCCTTTGACTTCCTCTTTGAAAACCAGTGCTGCCCTCACAAAGTCACCCTCGTCTGGGAAGGTGTGGGTGCCCTCATAGTCCATCAAACATGCAGATTCACTGGTGGAGCGGCCCAATCTACTATAGGGCACTGAGCACCTCGCCACTCCCCCCAACAGGGTGGCCCAGATGAAGGAGTCGGACGAGGAGGTTTATGAAAAGTGGTCGCAGGACATTGTTCTGGTAAGTGCACTTTAGCTTGTTGAAATCCTTCAGTATTTTTTTTTTGCTGAAGTTCATTTTCCCTATAGGCAAACCTCAAAAAGTTGAAAAGGAAGGCTTGTGGTAGGCACAACTGGCTGTGGCGAGCCAAAAGAAGATCATGGGGGGAACGATGATCTTTGGCAATGGTTGAGGGAACTGAAAGAGGAGCTATAGACAAAAAAGCAAACTCGGGAGGAGCTGTCGAAAGAGGAGGTTGAGCTAGCGAAGGAGAAGCTGGTATGGAGGTGAAGGAGTAGGAACTGGTGGCCGATCGAGAGTTCGCCATCAATCACGTCATCCTCGTTTAGGATGAGGGTTACAATATTGCCCTCGAGCATGTCCAGGGAAGTACCAAGGTCTTGACCTTGAATGTTTTCCATTCAAGATGCAACTGGATGACCAACCTCGGACACCTAGGGAGGAGTCTTCGGGGAAGGAGCGTGTTCTGTCTTCTGGGGCAAAGGGCCCTGCAACTGGCGTTGGGACCGTCTCAACCGATGCCATAAATGGAGAAGTGTCTCGCTCTCCTAGGAAGCAGACTTAGAAAATTTTCTTTCTTATTTGTTTTTTTTTTTTCTGCCAAATCACTGACTGGCCACTGCCTCCATGAATGAATTTTTTAGCAGAGCATCTTAAGTATAAAACCACTTTTCAGCATACAGTAGTTTTTGTATTTGTTGGTTTTGAGCAAAGTCTTCGACCTTTTGGTTTGTTACTATCACAAATTTTGTGAGAACTTTCCCTTGTTCGGATTTAGTTGACAATCCAATGGCCGAACCTCTTTCGGAGCTAGCAATTTGCACCCATTTATACTACCTCTAATGGAAATCTGAGAGCCGAACGGGTAAGAGAATCTGAACCCCATTGCGAGTGGCATGTTGCCCTAATTTGGACTACCTCGAATGAAAATCTGAGAGCCGAACGACTAAGAGGAGCCGAACCTCTTTAGAAGTTTTGCTGATAAACGAAAAATATTTTTTTTGAAAATAGTCTGAAATTACATAAAGCTTCATTAATTATCAGGAAAAAAGGCATTTCGGCGAGCCTTTATTACATAAACTAGCTTTGACAGATTTATTACAAATTTCCTGAAGCTTTTTAGGGAGGCGTTAGGCACCCTCCTTAAACTTCTTCAGATGTTCCGCATTCTAGGTCCTCTTAATCTTCCTGTCTCCCAAGTCTTCAAGTTAGTAAAACCCGGGGTGGACCACTTTGAAGACCTTGTAAGGGACCTCCCAATTTGGAGCGGCTTCCCATTTTTACTAGGTTCAGAAATATGGAGTTTCCTGAGGACTAAGTCTCCCTCCTTAATGTTTGCAAGTCGGACCTTCTTATTGTAGAACCACTCTACCCTCTGCTAGTAGATACTCCTTCTGACATTCGAATTCTCTTGAACTTCTTCATGGAGATCCAGGTTACCCCGGAGCCCCTCCGAGTTAAGATCCTTGTTGAAGATCATCACTGAAGGCAATGGTATGCCGACCTCCAGTGGGATTACCCCCTCAGATACGGTTGTAATATTGAATGGGGATTCTCCCATCGGTATTAACATGGTTGTTCTATTTGACCGGGGCACACTTTGATGTTCCTCAACCCACAATCCTTTAAGATACACGTCTTGAAATTTCTTGAGGTCGTCTAGTATCTGACGGTTAGCATTCTTAGCCTGACCATTGGATTGAGGGTGTGCGATAGAGGAGAATCTCTGCTGGATCCCCAAGTTCGTGCAAAATTGGCGGAATCCATTGCCAGCGAACTGAGTTCCGTTGGTGTATGCCCTATAGGAAGGTTTTGTATTGACATTACTAGTTTACATTGCATCATGACATTTATTTCATATATGAGGTATTTTATTTATTGTGATTAAATGAACATAATAAAGTCCTTAGAATAGTAGGTTCAATACCATGGGATATCAAGTGCATGAATTGATTGTGAGATCCTATTGGTTGTAATCAGAACATTATTCTTAAATGTTCTTAGTCAAGTATTATTGTGAATTAGGACAACAATAATACATAGACTAGTAACCATATCTCACAGGTCATCGATTTGAGATATCAAGTCTTCACAAGGGTACACATTAGAGTAATAATGTACTGGACTGACCCACCATGAGAACGTTGCATGGATCGTTACGTAAGTATCAAAAGCGGTTCTCACAGTGACCGTGGTGTACGTAGTCCTTTGACTTGAAGTCACCACAGTTCCCTACATGAGAAGTTATATGTTTTAATGTCGTCATACGTTGCCTATAATAAGGTGTTATAAAGTCGACTATTGGATATACTACAAATCATATAGAGAGATATGAGTGACTTAGAAAGGATTTTTCCCTCCTACATAACATGAGCGATATCTACGGCCCCCTTGATTGAGTGAGACTGCAAAATACATGAACATGCTCAAATGAGTCAATATGAGATAATGATCTCATTTATTTTAGTAGGTCTACTCGGTCATCAAGAAACCAAAGATTGAATTATACAAGGGTGGCACGCTCAATGCCTTATAGTCAATTAAGATATATGGACAAAAGGATTAGACTACATGGTAACATTAGTCATGGGTAGGTTATGTCAAATCACTGACATTCCCGTTACTTAAGTAGCAGTAATGTATTGCTAGATACCTGCTCACTGTTTGTAATACTAGAATATGATTTTAGTATTATCGTCAACGTAATAGGAACCTACAAGGTCACACACTTAGTATGGATCGAAATTTAAATTTAAATTCATGAGATGAATTTAATTGGGAATCCTAATAAGACTTAGATTCCTGGCAGGATTGGGTAATTAATTAGATTCAATGGGCAAACCAATTTTGGAAGGCCCACACATGAACCTGACCCAGGTCAGATTGTGAGTCCAACTGCTTCGCTACTCTCTTAGGGTTGTTTTTCTTCACCTGTATATATGATATATTTCTGTGGAAAAGACGCATGAAAAATCCTAGCCGTCACAGAAACTGTGATAGAGAGAGAGATCGTGAAGGACATCCTCTTCCTGCAACTAGCACCGCGGCATGAGGGAGAGCTTGATTTGATCTGTTTGTGTGGATACAATAGAGGCACCGCAACCTTTGCATTTCTGTGATTGACATATTTTAGAGACGCCAGATCCAACTTTAAGGTATAATTCCTAAACACGATTTATTGTTTTTTGTTTGGATCCATGGCTAGGTTTCGATATTTTGTGATTTTTCCGCGGTGTTTTTAATCTGTGATTGCTGATGTGAATTATTTGCAAGTGTACAAAATTGTAAAAAGTAGTATGGTTAAGTAAAAAGAGTGTCGAACCAACAAGGACTAATTATTCTATCGAGTATCTAAATTACTAGATTAACTACTATTTGGAAAATTGAAATTCAATAAAGAAAGCAACTAAATTAAATTAATCTAAAGAACTAACTAAATTAATTAAAAGGAGCGAAATCTGAATTTTGTTGTTTATTAATTGCAAAACTAATTCTAGGGCTTTCGACTTCACTTAGTTAATCCCACACAATCTATAACTCCATGCGAATAAAAATATTATTTTTCCTAGTTGTAAACCTAAATTCCCAAATTATTCAATATTCTCTCTCAAGCAATATCAAAAATATTCTCAACTAATTATTTTTCATAGTTCATGCACAAATTACCAATTGAAAATTCATTAATATTTATGGATTTCTTAACGGTCACATTAATAGCAGTTCGCTCTTGTAACGGTGTTTAATTTTATTAATTCTAAATCACAAATTACTTGTTCGGTCTCTCCATGATTTAATAAATCATACAAAAGTTGGCCAAACAATTGTAAGCATTAAAAACAACAATCAAACACACAACCATAGAAAAATAGAAAAATAATATGGAATTAAAACTGTATTATGAAAATTAGGCTACATCAAAGCCCTAGAAAAATAAAATTAGTTCATAATAAATTTGCAACTAACAAACATGTTCATGAATTGCATAATAAGATTTAGAGAAGAAGAAGAACTCGTTTATTATTAGAGACCAAAATTGCATAGCCTCGTGATCCGCGCTATTCTCATTGTCTTTCTCTCTCTCCTTCTCTCTGTTCTTGTCGCACACCAACACCCCAGAACCTTTGGTTTTCTTCTCCCTCGAAGTTCGCGCCCTCTTTTCTACAATTAATTTTTTTTTCTTTCTCTGATTCCAGACGCTTCTACCTACCTCCCTCTTCTGCTGCTTTGAATCCCATCCTCTCTCCCTTGGTTTTCGAGCCACTAACTCAGCCTAGGTCAGCACATGTTCTCCTTCGTTCTGTCTTGATTCCCACGCCCACCACCGACAGAGCTCCTCTGTCTCTCTCTCTTCGTCTTTTACTTCTTCTTCTTTTAAATTTAATTGTTAGAGATTAGTCGTTACTCTCTCTCTTCGTTAAGCATCTCCTTGAATTACTTGAGGTTGTTATATTTATAGGAACCCGAACGTGGGGTATTCGGGTTTATTTTTGCAGAAAACCCCTCATATTCATTTATTTCTTTCCCTATTTTGATTTTCTTTTAATTTCTTGCTTTTTTTCTTCTCTTTCTCTTCTTGAAGCATGTGCTGCATACACACAAAAAATAAAATCAGAATTTAGGATTTAAAAATAAAAATAAAAACAATTAGTTTAATTAATTAAACTAGCTAATAATCACATTATCTCAATTAAACCCTTTTAAATTTGTTTATTTCATTTTTACCTCTATTCCCAATTAAAATTTCTAGTTTGCTTTTCACATGGCCAAATTGTAAAATTAAATTTTCAACAAATAAATAAAAATTAATCAATCACTCTCCTTGTTTTGTTTGTTGATTTTTACTGAAAATCTTCACCTTTTGCATAAAAAAATCTTATTCCTTCAAAAATAATTGATTAACTGAAATATATGGAAATAAGATAAATTATTAACAGGATAGATGAATACAGGCAATTTTTATGGGTAAATGAGTACAAATATTTATATAAAAATTAGACACATCAAATAACCCCAAAATTATGATTTTGCTTGTCCTTGAGCAAAAAGTAAAACCATGAATAAAGTAATAATAATCAATAATAGGCTCAATTCATCACACCAAAAGATCTTATCATGCAAGCATCAAAATTTCAATTTAAAATATAAAGAATAGAAAATAAAGTTAAACCAAGCATACTCACTTTCTCCAGTGCAATTATTCATTCATAATTCCAAACCCAATCATATTTTTCATGCAATTAATGTTATTAGAGCATCCACAATCGTGAATGTCAAAAAATGAATAAATGCATATATACATATAGCTTTTTTAGCTTTTGCTGCAGTGCGTACAATGCTATTTTATAACAATTTAAGTTATAAAAAAAACAAGACGGACTTTGTAGTTACGTCTGAGGGCGAAATGAGTTATTTAAATAATTTTTTATTGTTAGACGGAAGTTGAAGTTGCGTCGGAAGGAAAAATAATCAAAAAGTGACAGGTGGAAGTTGAAGTTGCGCCTCACAGTTTTTGGGGAAATTTTTTTTGTTTTTTTAATAATTAAAACCATTTTTTAGTTTGTTAAAAAAAAATTTAAAGCCCAGAACCCACTGGACGGAACTTCAAGTTCCGTCCGAGGGTTTTTTTTTGGGGGGGGTTTTAATTACGAAAAATTAATTTTTTGGGGACGGACAGAAAGTGAAGTTGCGTCGGAGGAATAAAAAATATTTTTTTTCGTCGGACGGAAAGTAAAGTTGCGTCATGTATAATATGTGTTTCTCTCAAATCAACTCTCATTTATAGCACGTGCCGTGGAGCCAGTGTACGAAGCTAAACTGACGTACATACAATTTAGCAGGTCCGAGTTGTCGGCCCACCCTCCAGGGTTGTTTGAGGGATCTGTTGTTTGTACGAGTCATGTTGCTTCATGTATGTTTTATTTTCTGTCTGGCCCAGTTCTCTAGGTTTGTATCGTTAATTTCTTATTAATGAAATAGGGTGACCAGATTTCACCTTTTCCTTCAAAAAAAACTCTCATTTATAGCAATCTACTGTCGCAAAAAATGCAAAAAATGCATAAATAGCAAACGACTGCAGCGCTTTTTGAGCGGAAATATGCATATTATGCATATTTAGCAAACGACCGTGGATGCTCTTATAGCATGTAACAACTCTATCTGTGATTACCCCTTCTCACTACTACAAACCGAGTAGCAAACTAGTGGTTTTTTATTTTTTTCTCCTCTAAGTTGTCACTTGCCTTTTGACGCGAATGCAAACATTTGTGATAAATTCACCTGGTTACTCAACAAGTCACAAACTTAGAGTGCTTTTGCATACTCATATTTCAAGTTGCCATTTGACGTAAAAATAAACATTGGTGATGAATACCCCTAGTTACTAAGCAACTCAAAATATTGGAGTAGATAGAACTTTATTTATTCATTTATTTTCATTATTATTCTATTTACTTAAACTCTGTTTAGGACTAGATCGAAGAGGATAATCACAAGAAAAAGCATCACATTTTTCTTTTATGTATAATCACATGACTGTCACAATTGTGTAAGGAATTTTGAAATTCAATAATCCTAAAGTAAATAAGTATGCTTAATCTTGATTTATAAGCAATTGTCTATCCTAAAAAAAAAATTCAATCCTTTAGCACAATAAAGAACTCAAAAGTGTAATGGTGAGCCTAATTGAAATCCCTTGTTTTGTTTTTCTTTTCAAATATATATATATATATATATATATATATATATATATATATATATATATATATATATACCCTCACCCCCAAACTTGAATATCACAGTGTCCTCAATGGGAAGAGAAAAACAAAAACAAAAAATATTGAGAAAAGTTCAGAATTTCTCCCCTGATTCATGTTAAAATTCTGCACGCACGACGTTCATTGTTTCAGCGATATCTGGAGCTATAGATGTCCAAATTGACTGATTCTTTTTGTTCTGGAAAGCTAAGAAAATTTAATTTCATCGCTTTTTGAAACACTTTTCCATATTCTGACTCCATCCTGCCTAAAAATAGTCACCAAAGTAGGTCTAGAAAAAACGACTCCATCGCAAACAAAAAAAATTTATGCAATCCTATAAAATAAAATTAAAAATTAAAAATAAACTAAACAAAAGAAAAATAAAATCTAATGCAGTAAAAAGAAAACATGGGTTGCCTCCCAAGTAGCGCCAAGTTTTATGTCTTCAGCCAGACATTATAGCTGAGATGGTTATGTAACACCAAGATCCAATAACATAAGAACATCTTTTCTAACACTTCTCTTCAAGTGGGGATTGGGTTCAAGCTCGAGTTTAAGTCGTTTCTTTCTTGAAGAAGGTGTCTTTGATATCCCTACCTCTTTGAATTTCTGCTGAGAAAATGAGTGAATAGATGGTGCAGCATCCAAATACATAACATATTTCAAAATATTTTCCTTCTCAGATTCAAAAGTTGCTGAAATTGTTAGACATACTTCGATTGGTAACTTTTCACATTCAGCTTTATGTTCCTCGCCGACAATTAAATCAGTTTTACTTACTTGAAAAGATGATTGTTCTTCGGTAGAAAACTTCATGGATTTAAAGACATAAAACGTTACTTACTCATTCTCTATCCTCAAAATAAGTTTTCCTTGATGGACATCAATCAAAGCTCTCCCCGTAGATAGAAAAGGTCCCCCTAAAATTAACAAAATTTGTTCATCTTCCTCCATGTCAAGCACTACAAAATTAGTTGGAAATATGAACTTGTCTACCTTTACCAAAACAACTTCAATTATTCCTTTTGGGTACTTGATAGATCTATTCGCCAATTGCAATGAGATTGTAGTGGGTTTTGTTTCTCCAATACCTAATTCCCTTAAAATAGAATAAGACATAAGATTAATACTTGCTCCTAAATCACATATTGCTTTATCAAAAGAAGAATTTCCAATAGTGCAAGGAATCGTAAAACTCCCTGGATCTCTAAGTTTAGGAGACAACCTTTTTTATAAAATTGCACTACTCCCTTCTGTTAGCATCACCGTCTCATGTTTCTCCAATTTTTTCTTGTTTGATAAAATATCCTTCAAAAATTTATTATATTTAGGCATTTTTTCCAAAACTTCAAAAGGAATATTAATATGCAATTTCTTAAACATATTCAAAAATTTAGAAGATTGATTTTCGAAATTTTTCATTTTAAGACTTTGTGGAAAAGGAATAGGTGGATCATAAGGTGAATTAGGATAAGTGTCAGAATTAAACTCCCCTGAACTTATTTGGTTTGAGACTCCTTTGTCCTTCTTAGAATGGTGATTAGCCACCTGCTGCGTTTGTTCCTTCACACTTTGCTCGTTCTCACTTTGCTTTTCAACAACATTTTGTTTGGCATATTGGGTTTGTGGCTGCTCAATTATTGTCCCACTTCTAAGTGTTATTTCTTTGACATGCTCCCTGGAATTGACCACTGTGTTACTAGGTAATGTTCCTGCCGTTATTTCTTTAAGAATATTTAAAAATTGACCAATTTGAGCCTCAAGATTGTGAATTGAAGCCGTATTATTTTGTATTTGCTAAATCTGTCTTCTCCATATATTGCTCTGTTTTCTGCATGTATTGTATAAACATCTCTTCAAGTGTCGACTTCTTTTCTTGTTGATGAAAATTTTGTTGTGGTCTAGCTCCTCCTTGATTATTGTTCCAAGAAAAGTTGGGGTGATTTCTCCATCCTGGATTGTATGTATTTGCATAAGGATTGTTTTGCCTTTGAAAGTTCGACACAAAATTTGCTTGTTCGGCATTTGATGGAGCAAAAGGATTCCCCACTTGGCAATGTACACTTGAATGATTTCCTGTACAAAGACCACAAATCATATTAGTTTGAATAACATTGAAATTCATATTGCCTAACTGTTTAGATAAAGTAACAATTTGTGCAGTTAAAATAGTAATAGGATCAAGCTAAAAAACTCAAGCCACTTTTCTTGGTATTGTTTTCTCTGAAGACCATTGGTAATTGTTGGATGCCATCTCCTCTAAAAGTTTATATGCTGCTTCGTGAGTTTTGCTCATTAGTGCACCTCCAGCTGCTGCATCTACCATAGACCGATTTGTAACTCCCAAACCATTATAGAATATTTGAATTTATAGCCACTTCGGAAGTTCGTGATGAGGATACTTTCTCAATAGTTCTTTGTACCTCCCCCATGCATCATATAATGGCTCTGTCTCAAATTGAGTGAATGCGGTGATGTCATTCCTTAGCTTTGTTGTTTTTACTAAGAGAAAATACTTTGCCAGAAATTGTTGTGCCAAACCCTCCCAAGTTGTCATCACTCCTGGAGGTAAAGAATTCAACCAAGCTTTTGCCTTATCTCTGAGTGAGAAAGAAAATAGTCCCAATCGAATTGCATCATCTGATACTCCATTGTGCTTGAAAGTGTCACAAATTTCAAGAAAATTTGCAATGTGAACATTAGGATCTTCGTGCGATAGTCCTCCAAATTGAACTATTTGTTGAATCATCGGAATAATTGCTAGTTTAATTTCAAAGTTGTTTGCTTCAATTGAGGGTCTTTTGATGCTTGATATTGCTCCATTAAGTGAGGGCATTGCATAGTCTCTCAAAGCCTTGTTCTCATCGTTCACCATGATAATGTCACTACAAGGAATTTGACATATACCAACGGATACCTGTAGTGACGGATTGTATGTATTTGCATAAGGATTGTTTTGCAAATACATAAGAATATTTAAAATTTGACCAATTTGAGCCTCAAGATAGTGAATTGAAGCCGTATTATTTTGTATTTGCCAAATCTGTCTTCTCCATATATTGCTCTGTTTTCTGCATGTATTGTATAAACATCTCTTCAAGTGTCGACTTATTTTCTTGTTGATGAAAATTTTGTTGTGGTCTAGCTCCTCCTTGATTATTGTTCCAAGAAAAGTTGGGGTGATTTCTCCATCCTGGATTGTATGTATTTGCATAAGGATTGTTTTGCCTTTGAAAGTTCGACACAAAATTTGCTTGTTCGGCATTTGATGGAGCAAAAAGATTCCCCACTTGGCAATGTACACTTGAATGATTTCCTGTACAAAGACCACAAATCATATTAGTTTGAATAACATTGAAATTCATATTGCCTTACTGTTTAGATAAAGTAACAATTTGTGCAGTTAAAATAGTAATAGGATCAAGCTAAAAAACTCAAGCCACTTTTCTTGGTAT
The DNA here is from genome assembly GCA_017893485.1 of Hemerocallis citrina. Taxonomy (NCBI): domain Eukaryota; kingdom Viridiplantae; phylum Streptophyta; class Magnoliopsida; order Asparagales; family Asphodelaceae; genus Hemerocallis; species Hemerocallis citrina. Next base: position 406,823,050 of record CM030358.1, on the reverse strand, counting down.
TGTTTTCTCTGAAGACCATTGGTAATTGTTGGATGCCATCTCCTCTAAAAGTTCATATGCTTCTTCGTGAGTTTTGCTCATTAGTGCACCTCCAGCTGCTGCATCTACCATAGACCGATTTGTACTCCCAAACCATTATAGAATATTTGAATTTATAGCCACTTCGGAAGTTCGTGATGAGGACACTTTCTCAATAGTTCTTTGTACCTCCCCCATGCATCATATAATGGCTCTGTCTCAAATTGAGTGAATGCGGTGATGTCATTCCTTAGCTTTGTTGTTTTTACTAGGAGAAAATACTTTGCCAGAAATTGTTGTGCCAAACCCTCCCAAGTTGAGATCACTCCTGGAGGTAAAGAATTCAACCAAGCTTTTGCCTTATCTCTGAGTGAGAAAGGAAATAGTCCCAATCGAATTGCATCATGTGATACTCCATTGTGCTTGAAAGTGTCACAAATTTCAAGAAAATTTGCAATGTGAACATTAGGATCTTCGTGCGATAGTCCTCCAAATTGAACTATTTGTTGAATCATCGGAATAATTGCTAGTTTAATTTCAAAGTTGTTTGCTTCAATTGAGGGTCTTTTGATGCTTGATATTGCTCCATTAAGTGAGGGCATCGCATAGTCTCTCAAAGCCTTGTTCTCATCGTTCACCATGATAATGTCACTACAAGGAATTTAACATATACCAACGGATACCTGTAGTGACGGATTGTATGTATTTGCATAAGGATTGTTTTGCAAATACATAAGAATATTTAAAATTTGACCAATTTGAGCCTCAAGATAGTGAATTGAAGCCGTATTATTTTGTATTTGCCAAATCTGTCTTCTCCATATATTGCTCTGTTTTCTGCATGTATTGTATAAACATCTCTTCAAGTGTCGACTTATTTTCTTGTTGATGAAAATTTTGTTGTGGTCTAGCTCCTCCTTGATTATTGTTCCAAGAAAAGTTGGGGTGATTTCTCCATCCTGGATTGTATGTATTTGCATAAGGATTGTTTTGCCTTTGAAAGTTCGACACAAAATTTGCTTGTTCGGCATTTGATGGAGCAAAAAGATTCCCCACTTGGCAATGTACACTTGAATGATTTCCTGTACAAAGACCACAAATCATATTAGTTTGAATAACATTGAAATTCATATTGCCTTACTGTTTAGATAAAGTAACAATTTGTGCAGTTAAAATAGTAATAGGATCAAGCTAAAAAACTCAAGCCACTTTTCTTGGTATTGTTTTCTCTGAAGACCATTGGTAATTGTTGGATGCCATCTCCTCTAAAAGTTCATATGCTTCTTCGTGAGTTTTGCTCATTAGTGCACCTCCAGCTGCTGCATCTACCATAGACCGATTTGTACTCCCAAACCATTATAGAATATTTGAATTTATAGCCACTTCGGAAGTTCGTGATGAGGACACTTTCTCAATAGTTCTTTGTACCTCCCCCATGCATCATATAATGGCTCTGTCTCAAATTGAGTGAATGCGGTGATGTCATTCCTTAGCTTTGTTGTTTTTACTAAGAGAAAATACTTTGCCAGAAATTGTTGTGCCAAACCCTCCCAAGTTGAGATCACTCCTGGAGGTAAAGAATTCAACCAAGCTTTTGCCTTATCTCTGAGTGAGAAAGGAAATAGTCCCAATCGAATTGCATCATGTGATACTCCATTGTGCTTGAAAGTGTCACAAATTTCAAGAAAATTTGCAATGTGAACATTAGGATCTTCGTGCGATAGTCCTCCAAATTGAACTATTTGTTGAATCATCGGAATAATTGCTAGTTTAATTTCAAAGTTGTTTGCTTCAATTGCGGGTCTTTTGATGCTTGATATTGCTCCATTAAGTGAGGGCATCGCATAGTCTCTCAAAGCCTTGTTCTCATCATTCACCATGATAATGTCACTACAAGGAATTTGACATATACCAACAGATACCTGTAGTGACGGGTCACTAAAACCATGGGTATAGTTATCATATACCTACAGACGTGTAGTAAACTGTGGGTATAGTATCCTATAGCTTTAAAGTTTTTAATCCGTAACTATAAGTTTTACTGACGAGGTTAAACACTGTGGGTATAGTCCGCCCCACTAAAAAAATTAAGTTATTTATCTGATCGCCAATTAAACCCCCCTAATTATTTCATTTGCCCCCCAACTTTTTTATTTTCCCCCCAAATCCCAAATCATAAATCCCCTAATTTATACACTCTCTCATTCACACCCATCTCTCTATCTCTTTCACCGGAATCCCCGACTCACCACGCCGCCGTCGTCGTTCCGCCACGTCGTCCCTTTCCCACCATCGCCATTGCTCCTCCATCGCCGCCGCCATCGCCGTATTCCTTTCCTCTGCCGCCACCCACTGCCGTCGCCCACCTCTCCCTCCACTGTCGCCCACCTCTCTCTCTCTCTCTCTCTATTATTCGATCTAATCTCCCTTCGATTTAATCTCCCTCCATCTCATTTATTTCATTGTCAGAAGCGAAGGAGTCGAAATTATGAAGAAGTTGGGGCTCTTCCGAGGCGACACGGTTGATGAAGGTAGGGTTCAAATGTTTGCTTGATTTGGTTTGACTTAGTTAGGTTAGTTTGGTTTTGATGGTGGATCAGACGGATCTAGGGGTTTGGGGGAGGGAATTTGGGTTTTCCGAGAAGGAATTAGGTTTCGGTTGTTGGGTATTTTTAACTAACAATTTTTTTATGGTTGATTTTCTTTTGATTTAGATATTCTGTTATTGATCAATAGTTGATGTATCAGTTAATTTTTTGAAACTTTGATTCATGTGCATTGAGCTATAATTTCACTATGATTAGTTTCCCCAATTTGCATTGTTGACAGAAATTTGTGTTTATCTGGAACTATTTGTTGAATACACCTCAAACAGAGTGAAAAACTGAGGATTGGCATGCCCAAAACTAATTGCTTTTTTCCCAACTAGAATATGCATGACCGAAAGGATGCGTATTTGCTGATATTTAGGCAAATTTCAACACCCTAATAAGATCCAGTTTACACCCTAGAACCACTATGAAGAGATATATGTGGATTATTCTATATGTGGAAGAGATTTGGTGGAGTTCTTGGAGATCTAATAGAGTTTGTAAGAGGAAGAGACTTGGTTCAGATATATGTATTATTTGGATAGTTTGGAAAGAAAGGAATAGTAGAATTTTCACAAAGGAATTTGCTACCGTTTCTGATATTGTTGATAGTTTTCTATAGTTCATCCATTTTTGGGCCAAATTGTTCCCTGGGAATAAAAGAAGCATGCTTTAACTTGGCTGCAATTGAGAACTGGGCAGCTTTATACAGTACAATTTTTCACCCTTACAGTTTATTGTTTTTCTGTGTCTTTGCAATTGTTATTGACTTTGATCCTTAATATCTATTGTGGCTTCCAGTTCCATATTTTGATCTATCTACTGCTTTACATTTTGAAGGAAGATGGTTGATGTTCCTGTTTCTTTATATGTCAATACAGAGTTCTATTCTATTCTAAAGCTGATGATGAAAACCGCTGCAAATCTTTTGAGGAACTTTTTCTGATGGCAAGACTTTCTCTTGTTTTTCTGAACAATTGTGCTGCTATATGAAGTATGTAGGAATATTACTAGTTGCAACACCTAATCTCTGCTACTTTGTTTTTTGTATGGTTATTTAGAGGCTTTTATTTGAATGTATTATTTAGTTTTATAAAATCTATATATTTTTTTGATAAGCAAATATACAAACTATATGTTATTCACATATCATATAGACACCCCGGACATCATCTTCTAATAAGAGTGCCAGCTGAACATCATTATTCAACATAATGATAAAATCTTGACTAGCTTATCGACCTCGACAAAAATTGCACTTGCAGAAAATATGGCGGATATCCTTGAATGTAATGGTGTTTTATCTTTAATTTCAAGCAGTAAATTATATACATATTTATCGAGTTAAATTGGTTTCATGTTGCAGGTTGCAGATGAAATCATAGTAGATTGGCATCTGGGGTAAGAGATGTTGCAAATTATTTGGTTTTATAAACAACGATTTAGAAAATTCTGATTTTATTATCATTATTCAAGGGTGAGTTGCAATAATATATTTGAACTGGTTTTTTGTACGTGAACAGTTTGATGAGAAGAATATTACGATGTGTTGAATGTTCACATTGCAATTGATGTTATTCAAAAGAGAAAAAAGAGATAAGATGGATAGGATTTCCTACCGGGAATGAAGCGTCAAGGCACCTACAGGCATGTGTTAAGTGATAAAGTTGACATCTTTATTTTACTAGTTTCAAATACTTCCAAGTTCCAATAGTTCACTGCTCTTGTATTTTATAACTGTAGTTAATGCCGTTTGACTATTCTAATTCAATTATTTTGGTTCACAGTTCACGATTATTCTGCTTTAATCTCAATTCATATGTTCTTTTTATAGGAAGTACACCTGAATGTGAGCCCTCATTTCCTGATCTGTTGAGAGTTTCTAGTTAATCTCTTAATGGACTTTTTTTAAAATATTTTTGTGTTTTCATTGCTTATTTGTAGTTACCCTTGCATTGATATTCTGATGTTATGTAATTTTAGCTATGGGCCTACTTACAAGTAATTAATTTTTTCGCAAAGAGTATGAAAACAATTAGAAATCTTATTTTTTGTTTTCTGTTTTTATTGAAGTAGAAGAACATAAATTCACTTCCATCTGCTTATAATTTACCTTATTTATAGCAGTTAGTTTTTTTTTTCCGACATTGAAAATTCTTCTCTATTACACTAGCTGGAAATTTGATGAAACACACAATAAGCATGATAATTTTTCCAAGAACCTTTGCGATTGCCCATTTCATTACTTACAGTATAATCTTAATTTGGATGCTCCAGAGCTTGGGAAAGTATAGATGGTAATTGGGAATTATGCAAGTTTTAGGTGGGAATACAATGATGGTGCTAGCTCTTGATGATACTTTTTTTTTCTTCTGTTAGTTTTGGTGTAAGGTAGCTTACTATTCTCTTTGTATTAGAAATTAGTTTATTAATTGAATACTTCTTATTTGCAGACAATGAGACAAACATGACTAGATTATTGTATCGAAATGAATTTGGTGAAGAAATTTGATGGCATATAGTAAAAGGTAATGTTCTCATTTCTCATTTTTAATTGGCTAAAAATTTATGTGTTGGTTATGATACTCCAGATTTTTTAAAAATTAGAGATGTTTAACTTTATGGATTTTATTTTAAATTTCAATAAGAATAATATACCATATATTACTAAAAGCAGTTAGCAGTTACTAAAAGCATTTCATTAAATTCTGATGTACATTTCCTATAGCAAATAAAGTTTTAATTGGTTATTTAAAACGGATGTGTTAATTAACAAATGGAAATATAGTGCTTGCAGGAGGCTTGAGGTTTGGTGCTTGTTCACCACTGTCTTCATCTCTATTATATTCAGACTTTTCTGTTATGTTTGTAGTGTTTGACCTGATGAATTTTTGCATACTGAACAACTTCTGATCTGTGATCAGTTAAGCTCAGTATTTGACTTAAATTGCAAAAACAGACAAGTGCATAAATTTTTTTGTTTATAAGTATGATGCGATATATAGTTCAAAATTTAAAATTAGCAACACTTAAAAATTCAAACTAGTTTATAAATGAATGCTTTACATAATAGTAGAATTATATATGCAGTTATTGGAACCATGCAGTTACAGTGAAGTAGATGCTTCACATGCCCCACTTTTTCGATTGACCTGAACACAAAATTTTTCTTGTTGGCAGGATTGAAGTTATAAATTTTATTTCACGTGAATGTTGGTTGTGTTCTTTTGTTTTGTATTTGTTGGAACACTGCTCTTCACTCTGTTGTTAAAGTTCTTTCCAATTTCGGCCTAGCTTACTGAATGTAACTTTCTGGACATGATAGTTGTATCGTTCAATATTGGAGTTGCTAAATCTTTTCAACATTTGTATGCAGGTTTGCGCAGGAGCTATATATACTTGGTTGCCTCGTGTCCTATTTAATGAGGAGCTCTTTTATATAAAATGGAAATTACGCTAAAGTTCTAAAGTTGCCTGAAGCTTAATTCTGATGGGAACACGAGTTCCCAATCATTATTGTAACTAGCTTTTTGCTCTGGTGTTAAACAAAGTGAATTTTATTTTGTAATTTGACATGCTTGTAGTACATCAGTAATTTTTAATATGATTGAAGTTTAATTTTATTTAATTTTATTTCATAAACACATTTATTTATTTTATTGTGTATTTTGTTTATAATTGGATTAATATTATAAAATAAAATATTAAATTATCATAAGCGTAATTAATAAGAAAAAAATGTGTATAGAGCGATGGGTATATATTCAAATAATTGGATGCGAAAACCATCACTAAAACCTATAGCAATGGAGTTTCAACCGTGGGTATAGGAAAGCAAGAGGTGTCGTTCAAACCTATACCAACGGATACGAAACCATGGGTATAACACTGAGGTTTTGTCCAACAGGTGAAAAAACCGTCGCTATAGGCTATAGCGATGGCATTCTGCCGTGGGTATAGCGAATCATTGACTACGAAAAAATATGTCCGTCGGTATAGGTTTTATGAGCTATACCTATGGTTTTCCGTCTTTTACCCACGGGTTTTTGCTGTCACTAAATGTCAAATTCCTTGTAGTGTGTACTTGTATGTCCTGAAATATAAGTATTAAAAAAAATAGAAAAAACTAAATATAAAAAAATAAATAAAATAAATAAAAATAAAAGTAAGTCAAAACAAAATAAAGAGGTAAAATAATAATTTAAAAAAAAATCCAAACTAGTAATAATCTAGCAATTTTAACTATCAATAAAAGAATAACTAGTCTCCGGCAACGGAGCCAAAAACTTGATGTGAATTATTTGCAAGTGCACAAAATCGCAATAAGTAGTATAGTTAAGTGAAAATAATGTTGAACCCACAAGGACTAATTATTTTATTGAGTACCGAAATTACTATATTAACTACTAATTAGAAAATCGAAATTCAATAAAGAAAGCAACTAAATTGTTAATCTAAAGAACTAACTAAATTAATTAAAATGAGCAAAATCTGAATTTTATTTTTTATTAATTACAAAATTAATTCTAGAGCTTTTGACTTCACCTAGTTAATCCAACATAATTTATAACTCCTTATGAATAAAAATATTATTTTTCCTAGTTGTAGACCAAAATTCCCAAATTATTCAATATTCTCTCTCAAGGAATATTAAAAATATTCTCAACTAATTATTTGTCATAGTTCATGCACAAATTATCAATTGAAAATTCATTAAGATTTATGGATTTCTTAACGGTCACATTAACAACGGTTCACTCTTGTAACGGTGTTTAATTTTATTAATTTGAAATCACAAATTACCAGGTCGGTCATTCCATGATTTAATAAATCATACAAAAGTTGTCCAAACAATTGTAAGCATTAAGAACAAATATCAAACACACAACCATAGAAAAGTAGAAAAATAATATGGAATTAAAACTGTGTTATGAAAATTAGGCTACATCAAAGCCCTAGAAATTAAAATTAGTTCATAATAAATTTGCAACTAACAAACATGTTCATGAATTGCATAATAAAAATTAGAGAAGAAGAAGAAGAACTCGTTTATTATTGGAGACCAAAATTGCATAGCCTCGGGATCCGCACTATTCTCATTCTCTTTCTCTCTCTCCTTTTCTCTCTGTTCTTGTCGCACACCAACACCTTAGAACCTGTGGTTTTTTTCTCCCTCGAATTTCGCGCCCTCTTTTCTACATTTAATTTTTTTCTCTGATTCCAGCCGCTCCTACCTACCTCCCTCTTCTGCTAATTTGAATCCCGTCCTCTCTCCCTTGGTTTTCGATCCACCAACTCAGCCCACGTCAGTGCACGTCCTCATTCGTTCTGTTTTGATTCCCATGCCCACCACAGACATAGCTCCTGTCTCTCTCTTCGTTTTTTACTTTTTTTTATAAAAAAAATTTAATTGTTAGAGATCAGTTGTCGCTCTCTCTCTTCGTTAAGCATCTCCTCGAATTACTTGAGGTTGCTGTATTTATAGAAATCCGAACCTGGGGTTTATTTTTGCAGAAAACCCCACATCTTCATTTATTTCTTTCCCTATTTTGATTTTCTTTTTATTTCTTGCTTTTTTTCTTCTCTTTCTCTTCTTGAAGCACGTGATGCACACACACAAAAATAAAATTAGAATTTAGGATTAAAAAAAATTTAGTTTAAATTAATTAAACTAACTAATAATCACATTAGCTCAATTAAACCCTTTTAAATATTTTTATTTCATTTTTACCTCTATTGGCAATTAAAATTTATATTTTTCTTTTCACATGGACAAATTGTAAAATTAAAATTTCAACAAATGAATATAAATTAATCAATTACTCTCCTTATTTTGTTTGTTGATTTTTACCGAAAATCTTCACCTTTTGCATAAAAAAATCTTATTCCTTCAAAAATAATTAATTAACTGAAATATACGGAAATAAGATAAATTATTAACAGGATAGATGAATACAAGCAATTTTTGTAAGTAAATGAGTACAAATATTTATATAAAAAATAGATACATCAATTACCATCGAAACCTAACAATTGGATTGAGGGTGTGAGATAGAGGAGAATCTCGGGTGGATGCCCAAGTCCATGCAAAATGGGCGGAATCCATTGCCAGTGAACTGAGTCCCGTTGTCTATAAGAAGGAATCGAGGGATCCCAAATTTGCAAATAATGTTCCCCCAGAAGAAATGTTGAACTTGGTGTTATGTGATTGTGGCTAGTGGTTTGACCTCGTTCCACTTGGTGAAGTAGTCGATGCCCACAATAAAAAAGCTCCCTTGTTCTGTTGCCTTGGGAAATTGGCCGACTTGATCCATCCCCCACATTATAAAGGTGGCCGGACTCGACATTGATTTGAGCTCAGCTTGGGAAGCGTGCTTGACCGAGGAGAACCTTTGGCAGGGGACACACTAACGGACGAGATCTTGCGCATCTTGTAGCAACGTTAGCCAGTAGTATTTGTTGTTGAGGGTTTTGTGGCGAGGGACCTACCCCCCATGTGGCAGCTGCCGGCTCCCTCGTGATTTCCTTGAAGGCATACTGAGCTTCTTCTGAAGATAGACATCGGAGATAGGGTCATTCATCAATCATAGTGTATGACCGCTTGAACAATATTCCTTCCACGATGGTGTTCCTTTTCTCTGTCACTCGGACCTTCTTTGACTCGATGGGTTCAACCGGAAGGACCCTTTATGAAGAAAGTCGACTATGGGATATTCTTCCAACTCCCCGACTATTTTTGAAAGCATATGCAGAGTGCTTTCATCCCCCCTGTCAATGCTTGGACTGACCAGGACTTCCACAAGAACCATGTGTTTAAGCCCCTCGAAGGAGGACGACACTAGTTTTGGAAATGGTGTCTGCTTGACTGTTCTCTTCTTGAGAAAACAAGTGACCGAGACTTCTTTGAAGTCTGCTAAGAGCCCCATAGCGTATGTCAGGTACTTGATCATACGGGCATCTTGGGCTTCATATTCCTCAGAAATCTGGTTTACTACCAACTGTAAATCGCTGAAAACTCTCATTCGTTCCATCCTAGTTTTCTAGCCAAGAGTAGTCCGATGATCGGTGCCTCGTACTCAGCCTCGTTAGTAGAGGCTTAGAAGTTCAGGCATAGAGAGTATTGGAGGATGAATTCGTCTGGACCTTGCAATATCACTCATGCCCCGTTCCCTTCTTCACAAGAGGACCCGTCAACATAAAGGCTCCAGACTAGCATGCCTTCCCGTGCATTAGGTGGATCCGGAATGGTGCATTCTATGATGAATTTGGCCAACACGTAGCCCGTAATGGCAAATCTTAGCTTGTAGTTGATGTCATGTCAATCACTTTATTATTCATCCAGAATTCTTCGGCCTGTGAAGGACCTATTTCAGGGATTGGTCGGTGTGGGCTTGGATGGATTGAGCCTGGAAATAAGAGCGGAGCTTCTGTGCCATTGTAATTAGTGTGTATGCCACTTTTTGCATCCTTGTGTATCGGACCTCAGCAACGTAGATGACTTTTCTTACATATTAAATGGGTTTCTAAACCCTATCTTCATCCAGGAAAAGAACGGTGCTGAGAGCTTGCTCGAATGCTGCCATGTAGAGGTAGAGGGTCTCGCCTGGCTTCGGTTTGCTGAGCAATGGGGGTTTGACCAGGTAATCCTTCAGCTTAGTGAATCTGTGTTACCGAGGTTCCCCACACTCGTAGTTCTTAGCCCTCCCAAGGGCTTTGAAAAGGGGGAGACACTTCTCCCCCATATTTGGGGAGGAACCGCCCGATTACCACTAGGCATCCAATTAGACTCTGAACCTCTTTCATGTTTGTTGGGGGTGCTATGTCTAGAATGGTAGAATCTTCTCGGGATTAGCTTCTATTCCTCTTTGGCTGACCATGACTTGTAGGAATTTGCCTGAGGACACGCCGAAGGCACACTTTGACGGATTCAGCATCATGTTGTTCCTTCTTAGGACGCTGAAGCCATCTTCGAGATCTTTGATGTGGTCTTTTTTCCCAAGGCTTTTGAAGAGCATGTCTTCAACATAGACCTCCATATTGCGGCTTATGTGGTCCTAGAAGACTCTGTTTACCAGTGATAAGTGGCCCCTGCATTCCTTAGGCCGAACGGCATGACCCTGTAGTAGTAGAGCCCTTGGTGGTTGACGAACGAAGTCTTTAGGATGTCTGGGAGAACATCCGGATCTGGTTATACCTTGATAAGGAGTCCATGAAGCTGATAAGTTCATTTCCAGACATTGTGTCAACGAGTGCGTCAATGCTCGGAAGCAGAAAAGGGTCCTTTGGACATGCCTTGTTGAGGTCTGTGAAGTTTATATAGATCCTCCACTTGTTGCTTGCTTTCTTCACCATTAAAAAATTTGCCTACCACTCTGGATAGCGGACTTCTTGGATGAAATGGGCAGCGAGAAGTTTAATGACCTCCTCCTTCACTGCCTACTGCTTGTCAGGGGAAAACTTTTCGTTCTTCTGCTGCACTGGTCTCGCATCTGGATCGATGCTCTCGCATCCGGATCGATGCTTAGCTTGTGCATTACCAATTCTTCCTATATGCCAGGCATGTCTGAGCCCTTCCAGGCAAACAGATCCAAGTTTTCTCGGATGCAATCGATGATCTTGTCTGTGAGCTCGGGAGGCAGAACCTTGCTTATTTGGAATCTCTTGGTCTCTTTTACCTCAGAGATGGGGATCTCTTCTAGTTCATGAACTGGCTTGGAGCCAATCGATCGAGCTTCCATTGGAGGGGAGCTCCACCGTGTATAAGGGGAGGATGGAGCCCTCCACTATAGCGGTATAGCATGCTTGGGCTGCCTCCTGGCAGACCTTGATGAATCCATCCCCAAAATTTGTGGGGAACTTCATTTTCATGTGATATGATGAGGCCACAGTCTTGAGGGATGCAAGGTCGTAGCAGCCGAAAATGGCATTATAGGCGGCTTTGACATTAACCACCATGAAGTCCATTGGTTCGGTATGGGTTGTGGGAGACTTTCCTGTGGTCATGTCGAGGGTGATGATTCCATCGATCTGAACCGGGACTCCAGAGAAACCATGGAGAGTGTAGCTAGTTGGCTTCAACCTATCCCGGGAAAGTTTTAGTCCCTCAAAAGCGGCCAGACATAGGATGTTGACAAAACTGTCATTTTCGATAAGGATGCGATGAATCTCATGGTTTGCCAAACTGAGACTAATGACCAATGCATCGCAGTGGGGTTTGCAGATACCTTCAAGTTCTTCATTCGAGAAAGGGATGGGCAATCTAGGACTATTGGGAGGAGGGTAGTTATGGACCGAGTTCACCTCTCTGAAGAACGCCCTCCGGGAAGAGTTAGAGTCTCCCCCATAAGTCCTCCGTATATGGAATGTAGGATGGCCCTCCGGGACTTAATGGGCCCTTAGGGGGGAGGCCCTCTGGTATTTCCGAGTAAATTTGGACAAGTATCCCCTCATGATTAGAGCTTCGATCTCATCCTTTAAGGCCAGACAGTCATTGGTCTCATGACCGTGGTCTCTATGTAAACGAAAACAAAAGCTTGTATCCCTCTTCTTGCTAGGAGTATTCATCCAAGGGGTGTGTCGGATCTGCCCCTCTTCATCCACTTCCATGAGTATTGTGGATACACTTGCATTGAGCGGGGTGAATTTATCGAACCAAGGAATGGAAGGATGACGCCTCTGACCAGAGGCATCATTCTGAGACTTCTTAGGGGCCTCGACACCATCAATCTTCATTTTCCCCTTCAGAGAGGATTGCTTACGCCCCTGGGATGAAGGGCCTTCTTGGTCCAGATATACTTCTTGCTTCGGAGAAGGTAGGAAAAAAACCGAGGGGGGATTCTTTGTGAGCGAGGTCTTCAGGAGGCCATGTCGGACGTTGTGCCTGAAGCAAGTTGTCGTGACCCAGCGTCAAGGGAGGAGATAGAACTAGCATCCGCTATAAAGCTCTGGACAATGTCCAGGAGTGATTCTCCCTCTTTCTACTTCAATTCTAGCAGGGAGGCACTCGTTTTCTCATCCTTGCATCTAGTTATGAAGTACGTCAGGAAGCCCTCCCTAAGCTGATCGAAGGGGTGGATTGAGAACAGGGCGTGCCAGGAAACCACTCTCTTGCGGAACCTCACAGCGTGGCCAAAAATGTTCTGCAAAGGAGTGCATTGGAGGTGTTGTGAATCATCATGAGAGTTTTGAAACTCTCGATATAAACAGCTGGGATAGACTCACATTTGTAGGTCTCGAATGATAAAGGCCTGAAGCCTCTTGGGACAAGATCTTATGATAATGCAAAAGGGGTCGGACCGGGCGGTACCCCTTGTTTGATTGCTTCTTGTCCTCCCTTATTCAAGCAAGTTGATCCTCCATTTTTTGAAGATGCTTTAGGACCGCGTCTTCACGTTCCTCGGATCGGGTTGACCTGTAGGACTCTTTATTGTCATTTGGACCAGTGTGTAAGTTGTCAGAATGGTGGTTCTTCCTAGGTACCCCTTGGGGAGCTTGGAGGACCTCATTCTTGAAGTTCTAGAACTCAGCTCCAATTACTAGGCCCCCCTCTTCCCAATCGACCCTTGGGGTTTTTCGATTCAAGAGAGAGAGGCTCCACTCGTCCTCCCACCCGCTCGGGGTGTGACTGTCGTGGCTCCTCTGGCAATCCGAACGGGTGCTCCTGCTCTGAGAGCGGTTGAACGAAATGCGGTGACGAAGGTTCTACTACTGCTGCTGATTATTAATGAACCCTGCTGGGCGCTCGACCCTCCGGCCAGCTAAGCGCGAGGAGCTAAGGGCAAGGTCCTGCTGATGTTCAAAGCGTAGCCATTGCGACCCTTGAGTGATCACCCTACTACGGAACGGATACATCGGTTGGGGGGGGGGGGGGGGGGTTCTACAACTTACAGCCGTCAGCTTCCTTCACTTTTAGGGCCATGTCCGAAGGAAGCTTCAAACCATGGTGCTTGATTGGACCGCTGGATTTGTGTTTTCCAATAAATGGCACCAATATGTTGTTGCTTTTTTCGGTGTGGGAGCAACATATAATGAGTCTTTATATTGAAGTGGAAAGCTTAGATCATAGCCATTGATTTTGTATTGACATGAGGCTAGTATTTGATTGAAACACTGGGATGGCTCCCGGCGACAGACACTCCTACGATCCAGTCAGTAACCAAAAGTGAAAAACTGGGTTTAGTGAGCAGAACATTGATTACCAGGGAACTGGTGAGAGATATCTGCATTTATAGACCTATGGAGGAGCAGTTAGAGGAGGAATTCTTAACTAATTTGTTAAATCAATTTGATTAAGTATCTGATCAGTTAATTAACTCCCTGATTTTAGAGAATATGATTACCAACCATAAATGGCTGGTCAATCTCCCCTAATTGGGCTGCAGTTTTTCTTTGCTCATGGGTTGAGTTAATGTGGTGGATGTGGATGGCCCATATTCTTGTTTTGAGACTGTGGTCATTGCAAAAGGATTATTTCCCCCTTGAGGATCCCCAAGATTCGTGCGGAAATCAGCATCATGTTACATAACCGTCATGGAATTGCGGAAAATAAGCATCATCTCCATCATTTTGGTTATAGCCATAGCCACTTCCATTACTGCTGCTGCCATCAGGTTGTGCATGACTACGTATTAATTCTCGTTGTTCTTCCTTCCAGAATGAAGCTTTATCGGGAGTCAATTTGGTGGTTTCATACAGTATTATTGTATTCTCCTTTGCTCGAACCTCTCTTTGCCATTTTCTCCTTATCTTTGCCTTCTCCCATTGTATCATCGCATAAACCAAGTCATTGGTTCTCTTTCTCTCATCATCCGCTCGTCCAGCTATTATTTCGATGGCATCTGCAATTCGGCTACTCTCACTCGTTGAAGCTTTCCATTTCTTTCGAGTAGCCTCTTTCTTAGCCTTTCTTCCTTGAGGTCTTGTAGAACCAGATGTCGGCATGATGTGGGATCTTCATCACAAGTCAAATCAACATGATTTGCTTCAATCGGAGTTGCTCCAATCGAAAATTATTGGCTTCCTCCAAATTCAATTTTAGTGAAATCTTTGACCTTTGCCTATGTCCCAGTAAGCATCTAAGTTCTAATATTCACCTATTTGATTTTGTACCATGATTTGACATCTACAATCTAACCAAGCATACAAAAATTAATTAAAAATTGTTAATAACATTAATAACTTTGAATAAATTTGTAAAAAAGTTTACCTCATCTAGGTAAGATTGACTGCTCTTAATTATTCTCTTAACACGCATCAAAAGTTCATGTCACTTGGTTAACTAGATGCCTTCTCCACCTACCCTCAAATCCGAGTGCCGGTCGAAGTTTTTTGGGAGGACCCTCCCAAATATTTGCATATCTTACTCGAATGTTATCGTAAAATTTCCACTTAAATTGTCCGGCACCAGTCTCCCCATCGAGAGTGACTCTAAACCAAGCTTTGAAAAATGTTAATTCTTCATCGACACTCCATTTTGTATCTCATATTATTTTAATGAGAATTTTTTATATTTATTTTTTGAATGAAGATTTGTAGAAGAAGTGGAAAAAATAGAATTGATAGTGATTTGTGTCAAACATCCTTGTATTTATAGAAAAGTTACCATTGGACACTTTTAAAAATTATTACCGTTGATTTTTTTTAATAGCCTTTGGATTTTTTATTTTTTAAAAAATAAATTAAAATTGTTAATGTCAATGCTGAATCAGCAATTTAAGAGCCGTTCGAAAATTTTCAACTGCTCTTGCATGTGGGTGATGTCAGTGCTGATGTCACCCACATGCAAGGGCAGCTGAAAATTTTCAAACAACTCTTAAATTGCTATCAGCGCTGATGTCACCCATATGCCCACATCTTATTGTCGGCTTCTTTCCCCTCACCCAAATTGACCACACTTGCCTCTTCCTACCATGGCTTGCCACTCCTATTAGAAGCGCTGATGTCACCCACATGCGAAAGCAGTTGAAAATTTTCAAACGGCTCTTAAATTGCTATCAGCGTTGACATCACCCACATGCCCACTTCTTATTGTCGAGCTTCTTTCCTCCCATCCAAATTGGTCACACATGCCTCTTCCCACCATGGCTTGCCTCTTCTATTATCTCTATTTTTCTTGCTTTTTTACTCTTGCCTCTTTTCACCCCATCTTGCCTCTACTATTAAACTTGTTCTAAAGGTGAATGATGGAAGGAAGAAACTAGCAACAATAAATGGGGGAGCTAACCCTGAAAGCGAAAGGGTTACGTCGCTAATCCCCATTTCTTGGCCTTCTCTCTTAATATTGACCAGGACAAGTGTTGTTTACAAAATGTGTAGAGTATGGTCCTTTCACTTGTCAACCAACCATGCATGTTTTTCTTGTTGACTTGCTTCCCTCCATTGAAAGTCCTCTTTTGTGAAGGTTAATTCTTTAAGGATTGGGGGTTGGTAGAGACAAAAGGGAGAGAGTGCCTAACCCATATACCAAAACCAGGGTCGAAGCTTGTGCTGTGATTTGCAAAAATGCTGACATTGATTGTTAGGAATTCTATATGCCGAATCTTATTGAGTTATACAACATGATCAATACAAACTACCAAGCAAATAGTATATCACACCAAACACACAAAGCACATAATTTTGTTCCGGTTTGGGTAAACCCCTAATACAGGTTAAAACAACTGAGATATTATTCAACTAGCGAAGATACAAGAGTTACAACTCCCACCACGACCCTCTCTCTAGCCTCAGTAGTGTCAAACTCTCTTCAATGAAATATTCTTTCTCTTGGCTCTCATGGAGACCAATTCCATTAATATATAGAGATCTAAAGAACCCATAGTTTGATATCATGATACAATAGTCATCTACTAATTATGAAGAAATAATCATACGATGGGAGCCGTAGGATCTAACCTTGTGTAGAAGTCAGGCTTCAAACGAAGAACCCAGACCTGCACCCAAAACTACCTTCAGCCACAAACAGTCGACTGCACACAAGTGCAGTTGACTGATTTCCCCGACCCCAAGTCAGAGGACTAGTTAGTCGAATGCAACGTGCACCAAGCACATTCTTGTTGTTGCTGTTGTTATTGTTATTGTTGCTTCTTCTCCCTTGATGTGCCGCTTCCTTTGCTTCACCGTCTTTGTATCAAACTTAGCATGCAAGACATTAACCCAACAGCTTAGTTAGGGCTCGGAAGGCTTGGACCTTTCCAAAATTTTGAAGATTCACCGTAAGATTATTGAAAATTTTAAAGCCCCCTTAAGTCTATTATGTTTTATGGTTTGACCTCCTTAAAAATTATGAAAAAGTTGCTATACATTTATATATAGCTACATAGTTTTTCCTTGGTCCCCCGACAAAATTGTTCTGTCTTTGTTCCTGACCAAAACACCAAAGAATTAGGATACATATATATGGTCATCCATATTCAGTCCTTTGGGTAGTCTCTTTTTATGTGTGTGGTAGTTGTCTTATTGTATCATTTTCACCAACTAGCTTCTTTGTCTACTATATATCACCACATATGACTTCAACGACTTACCCACACAAGATTTCAACAACTTAATTGCTTGAATTTATGATGCAAATGTATTTAATATATACATTACTGATACAACTGGTTTAGTGGTGGGAGCAACAAATGTGAGTTCTTGTTATTTGTAGAGGAAAAGACAGTTTTGAGACAGATCTCAGCTACAGATCTGGATCTAAGATAAAGATTTCGTAAGGAGCAAGAGAAGTTGTGCCGCTGGTAGCTGGCTGCCCTAAATACGTGCAAGATGCCTAGAAACACCGGGAGAGATCCCGGTAACAGGCCCTCCGACGAACTAGTCAGTCACTAGAAAATGGTGGAGTTAGGGTTTGAATGGAGAAATTTTCATTACCTGCAGAAAGGAGAGGGGGGGTCTGGTATTTATAGGGAGAGAGAGGGAACCCTAACCCTAATAGTCCAGGTTGACACTCTTCTGTGGGCCTAGAATAGCAGAATTCCCATAGGGACTATAGGCCTGATTCTATAGAAGTTTGCGGATCCTGAGGGGATCTGAAAACCTAGATTGAGAGAGATTATTAACCCACATCATAGGCCCCATACTCCTATAGGGTTGTATGTACCAACCGTCGAAGAGTATCCCAATCTTGTGATAAGATCAGTCGACAGTGTGCATAGGGGTAGAATGGAAGATTCCCGAAGAGTGAAATGAGGTCAGGACCGAGCATCGTGACGACCGAGATCTGACCTACGAGCGTCGGTGGAAGATAGGAGCTAGTTGATTGGTCAAAGTAAGTGCCGAGCGCCAAGCCTAGTGGGCTTGTGTGAAAGCTAGCAGTTGGCTCGAAGTTGCTATCGAGCATCGAGCTTTGTGAGAAAGCAAGTACCTGGCTCGCTGAGATTGCTGCCAAGAACCGAGCCCTGTGGGCTTGTGTGAAAGCTAATAGCTGGTTCGAAGTTACTACCGAGCGTCAAGCTTTGTTAGAAAGCAAGTTGCTTGCTCGCTGAGATGGCTGCTAAGCACCGAGCCCACTGAGCTTGTGTAAAAGCTAGCGGCTAGCTTGAAGTTGCTACCGAGCATTAAGCGAAGTGAAAAAGAAAAGTTTCTTGCGCACTGAGATTACTGCCGAGCATCGAGCCCTGTGATCTTGTGTAAAACTTACAGCTGGCTCGAAGTTACTGCCGAGGGTCAAGCAAAGTGAAAAACAAATAGCTTGCTCGCTGAGATTGCTGTCGAGCCCTGAGCCCTGTGAGCTTGTGTGAAAGCTAGTAGCTGGCTCAAAGTTACTGTCGAGCGTCGAGCGAAGTGAAAAAACAAGTTTCTTGCTTGCTAAGATTGTTGCTGAGCGTCGAGCCCTGTGAGCTTATGTGAAAGTTAGCAGCTAGCTCGAAGTTGCTACCAAGCGTCGAGCGAAGCATAGTTTGTGAAAAAGCTTGCAGCTGGCTCGAGGAGCATTCCGGGCATCGAGCGAAATGTACTTAGGAAAAAGTTAGCATTTGGCTTGAAGTTACTGCCGAGCGTCGAGCTTTATGAGAAAGCAAGTAGTTGGCTTGCTAAGATTGCTGCCGAGCACCAAGTCCTGTGAGTTAGTGTGAAAGCTAGAAGTTGGCTCGAAGTTGTTGCCGAGCATCGAGCGAAGCGTAATTTATAAAAAAGCTCGCAGCTAGCTCGAGGAGCATTCCGAGCGTCGAGCGAAGCATACTTGGTGAAAAAGCTAGCAACCGGCTCGAAATTACTGTCGAGCGTTAAGCGTAGTACAATTTACAAAACAAGGAGAATCAGCTGATGCTTACTATGATTGTAGTGGACACGTGTATTGCACATGTGATGTTGATGTCACGGTTGTGGAAATCGAGGCGTTGCAATCTTATCCACCGTTAGATTTAGATAGTCTAGATTGGGTGGCTGCAATTATTTATGGATATCGAGGCGCCCTTTTTTGCATATATATCTCTCATTCCCCCTCACATTTTTCACTTTGCTTTCTCTCTCTAATTCTCAGAGCTTCTCTATCTAGGAAGTGTTTAGTAACCGACGATCAGCTTTACGGAGAACTTTCCGCCAACAATCACAGGTTAGTATATTTAATATTATGTAAAGGGCTCGGTCTGGTTCTTCTGACTCTACATCCATTTAGGGCGATGGGGATTGCCTTTCAGAATCTTCGTCCTAGGAAAGGAGTGAAAAGGTCTACAATGTCAATCCACTTTGCAGTCGTAAGCCGTTTGTGGTGGAATCAAGCAACTCGGGCAGAGAGGTAGAGGTGACAAAGGTGGATGATGAGGGTAAATTGGTCGATGCGGGCACGGGTAACGAGGAAGAGGTGGGGGAAGTTGGTGATACAGAGAAAGGTGTGGAGGATGTGGTTGGAAGAGGGGTTGGCGATGAGGATGAGGCCGAGGTTATGGAATTTGATCCGTCGGGTGAGGTTCCTAATCTGAAACTGTTGGCGACACCATCACCCCCAAAGGCTCCTCGCATTCGAGGGAGGAGGATGAGGTGGACCCTCTTGGACAATTCGGAATAGCCAAATGAGTTTCTCCCAAAATATGGGCTCGACATCCCTTATCTTCACCTGTCGGACTACATTAGGATGTATCCGAATGATGTCGAAGAATTGGTTCGGTATGGGCAGCAACATTATTCGCCTAGCCAACCAAAGATCAGGGTATACAAGACGCAGAGTGTTTTGACTCGCAGTGACCTACCACATAGGGCTGGAGTATGAGTTGATTATTCTAAATCCTGGTCTCCGCCATACGAACAATTTGGCCTCTTAGTACTGCATGTTTCCAGTATACGCCTTTAGCTCGGGATTGCAGCTGCCACTGCACTCGTTCATCAAGAAGGTGTTGAATTGGGGGAGTCTGAGCCCGATGCAGTATGGCAGAAGCAGCCCGTGTGCTTCATGTTGCTTTGTGAGGAGAGGGGAGTGCCTTTGAAGCTGAAGTACTTCGGAGTTGTTCTGGGGGTCAGTTCGTCAGGAGAACACGAGGGGATATATTACATCTCACCTCGCCCCGATAAGAAGGTAGTCTATGGGCATCCGGACTCCATAAAAGGATGGAAGGAGAAATACTTTATTGTCCGAAATCAGGTGCCTTGGAAAATTCCCACGAATTGGAACTTTTACAAGCCGAATCACAAGCCTCCGAAGAGAAAGGATTTAACGAACGATGAATGGGCCAATGTGGATTGAATCATCGCTGACAACAACATCGGCTGGCCAAACGTGACCAAGACACACCTGGCCAGGATTGGATTGAGCCCCATCAACTCTTGTATGTTGTTCATTTTTTTGTTCAACTTTTTCCCTTCATACTTATATATCTGGTTTTCTTTCACAGCAATGGATGATGCGACTATCGACTCCAGGAGGGCCCAATTGGCTAAACAGAGGGTTTCCGACCAGTCGAAGCAGCGGAAGAGGTTCTCTCAGGGGGGCTCCTAAGGAGCTTCTATCCTGAAGTCCATGAAACAGAGGGCCCTTTCGTTCACTGGGATCCCAAGCTCTATGAAGGAGGCACCGAGCTTAAGTAACCATAAGGTTACGGAAGTGATGAGGAGCGGCATTCCGCCCGTCCACCCCATGGTTCAGGAGAACGTGGGAGAAGAAGGGCTCAGGCCTTGGGCTCTGTAACACCCTAGATTTTTAAATGATTTTTGGTGATTTAATAAACTTTTTCTGAAATTTGTCTTTTTTTACACGTGCAAATATTTTTTTGGGAAGTTCAAAGTCAAAAATTATTTTGGGAAAATCTAATATTTATTAGTTGTTATTATTTATAAATTTTATGGATTTTTCTGATATTTATTTGGCATATTTACAAATATTACAAAAAAGAAGGGCTTTTGTGTAAAATTACCACTTGGAGTAAAAACTCCAGATTTTTGGTTTTCTGGGCTGAGCATGATTGCTACCCAACTCAGAGGTAAAAATTTTACTTTTTATTCTAATAGATTTGGTTTATTTTGCAAATTTGTTAAAGAAGAGTATTTTTTTCAAAATTTCCACTTGGAAGCAAAAATTACAAAATTGTTTTTTTGGGTTTGAAAACAGTGCCGGCCAGATCAGGTTGGTTATTTTTTATTTTAAATCTAAATTGAATTGTTTATTCTAATTTCTTAGTTTAATGATTTATATATGTAAAGATATGTTCAAAAAGGATATTTTGCAAAACCTACTCAAAACCCTAATACTATAATTTCCGGACTAATATAAGGGAGGTGCAGCCGTCTCTCTGCTGCAATAAACAAAGAGTTTTTATTATGGTTGATTTCTTGGAGTTACGAAGTGAGGATCTTAGATTTCTTACAAAAGGAAGGACTTTTCTTATTCTCTTTATTATTTCGGTTGATTCTTCAATAAGGTGTGTAACCTCCATTTCTGCAAATACGTATTTTATGAGTATTTTTTGTATCTCGATATTTATAAATTTGTTATTTGTTAAATTCTTTTTGGATTTTATGTTAAAGCATTTTCTAAATAATAATTACAATTATTTCGGATAAACTTTGTTTCCATTCCTACTTAATCAACCATTTACATTTTAACTCAAATCAAAAATATTATTACTCCGTCGACTATTGCAACAAATTCCTATTTTTATATTATGATATTATTCTGATAATTGTTATTGTTGTTGTTAGCGTTATTTATTGTTATTATTATTATTATTATTATTATTATTATTATTATTATTATTATTATTATTATTATTATTATTATTATTGTTATTATTTTGTTATTATTATTGTCACTACTATTATTGATAGTATTTTTATTCTTATTGCTATTATTAATATTAATTATCATTATTAGTATTATTATTTTTATTGTCATGGTTATTATTACTATTCTTATGGTTATTGTGATTATTTATTATTATTATTGATTATTAGAACAAATCTATTCATATTTAATAATTGTGTTTATAATTATTTCAAATAATTTATGTAATACAAATTATATTTTATCAGGTATCTTATTCCTTGTATTTGGATTTATATTGATCAATTATATTCAAATACAATGTATTTTTATTTATTGGGTCAATGTAATATCCCGGTCAGATATTATATTTGTATTTTTATTTATTTTTAAAATTAAAATATTTTTATAAAAAATTCTTGTTTTTATTAATAAAAACTTGTCTGTGTATATATACAAGTAAGTATATATATGTATTGTATCGGTTTTGTGCACTTGTACAAAATCCTGTAAAAAGAATTTTTGAGAAAATGTCTGTAAAATCTCGGGCTGGTATTAAAAAAATTTATTTTATTATTATTTTATTTTCAATTTCAGAATTGAAATATTTTTGGTGCATATTACCCGGTTTTACTAATAAACATTATCTATGTATATATACCAGTCTCTATACATCTGTATTGTATCAAATTGGTGTCGAAATCTTCCAAGCTAGTGATAAAATTAATTTTATTATTATTTCTGAATTAAAATATTTTTGGAGAGATTATTCATTTTAACGAACAAAAATTATCTATGTAGACAAATATATGTACGTATATGTACTGTATCGATTTCGTACGTTTGTACGAAATCATGTAATATGTGATTTTGGGTAATGTATCTTATTTTTTTATCAATCATGATCAAAATGGAGAGTAGGGATTGAGTAGGGTGTTGATTACAAATTTATCGGGTTTGATTGTAATTTAAAATTACAAATTGCCTTGAATTGTTTTGAGCCACAAGAGAAAGAGACAAGTGGCGCTCTCTCTACCACATGCTCTCTCTCCCTCTCCTATAAGGTTGGCCGGCCAACACCCAAGGGCAAAAGCCCCTTTCATTTTTTGTGTCTCTCCCTCTCTCTCATCTCATTCTACTACTTCTACTTGTTTTTTATTAGAAAAAAAATTGAGAAAAATAGAAAAGAGGGAGAATCAAAAGAAAAAGAGTGGGTTCATTTGTGGTGTTCTTGAAGGGGAGCTAGAACAAGGAGCAAGGGGGTGAAGGCAAAGCAAGTCCTTCCTACACTATTTGGGTGGGGATTCTCAACTCATTTGTTAATGTTTTGTTGTTTTATTTGCTTGTATGTGAAGAACTTAGACTAAAATCATGTGCATAGTGTTGGATGAGGACTAGAATAAGATGGCATACAAGACTGAAGTGGTAGAACATTAAATAAAGCCCTAAAAGATTCAATCTTGTAGTTCTTATGGTTAGAATTAATTGCCTATGTTAAATGTGGAATCTTGAGCTCAAATTAATTTTAGGGGTTCTCATATGGGTTATTATCATTCTCTAATTTTGGTAGACTTTTTTGGGTTAATTTGATAGGTCAAGTAGACGTTTCCCCCAAAACAGCGAGTTTTCAAGCAAAAACAGCAAACTGCTGTTTTAGGGTTAACATCGACATGTGTTCAAGGGGATGTATTTTGATTTCTATATGGAATTTGGAAAAAGTGTTCAACTAGAGTGTCACTCCCCGCTTCCCAAAAGAGAATACGGAATACGGATACGTGACTAAGCCCAGCAAATGATTTTCATCATCCATAAGCTGTTCAAAAATCTTTACAACATTTCACAAGAATAATCAGAGTCGGAAGCAAAAGAATCAACCAACATGCACATATGAACCAAAATACCAATAAGAATAATTGAAACCAAAATGTATTAATCTCAAAAAATCTCATTCTGAATAAGTCAAATATCCTGGGTCACATTGCCCAAATACAAATAAATCCAAGTATCCAAATACAATTGTTCAAGCAAGAAACAAGAAATAATAATAACAAAATCCAACACTAATACTTCATATCACCAATACCATCTGGAACCTGTTCACCAAAATTCGCAATTTAACAATTGCAGGGATAGAAAAAAGAAAACAAATTCCCGTCAATGCAAGTTACGGACCGCTTGTAATGTAGGATACAAGTACATGGGGAAAAAACTGGCTAATAACATGGGATATGCATGATATCAAGTATAACAAATAGCATGGTAAGGTGAACAAGTACAAGTAGCATGTATCAAGTGTCAAGTGAACAAGTATCATGTAAATAAGCAACAAGTATCAAGTATCATGTAAACATGTATCAAGTGTCAGGTATCAAATTTCATGTATCATGTATTCAAGTATCAAGTAAGCATGTATCATGTTCAAGTGTCATGTATCAAGTCTTGTAGTTATTACTATCTAGGTAGCACTTTATGCATCCCAGTTTTTACTACATGGTTGCTACAACAAACAGTTTTGCTTTAGATTTTATAGTGGACTATAGAGGGCAGTGTACTCAGGGACAAGTATCAAGTATCGAGCTTCAAGCTCCAAGTATCATGTATCATGTATCATGTATCACGTGTCAAGTTTTGCAAGTGGCAAGTACGTGTCTTGTATGCAAGTGTCAAGTATCATGTATCAAGTAATCACGTAGGATCAGTGGATCTCCTTCCGAGTACACGTTTCTGAATTATCCACTATTAGATCTTTCCTTTAAACCCCGGCTTGGTTATTTATTATTATCATCAAATAAGAATGTATGTGTGCAAAACATATCAAGAATAACATGGTATGATCATGTAACAGTTTCAAGTTGCAAGATAAACTTGTACGGATGCAAGATAACACATAAAAGGATAAAATAACTAAATCTCTAGTTCAGGACAGGAAGACCATACTGTAGTAAAACAGTAATTTCCGGTGTTACAAACATTCAAATCCTGAATCCATCAAAAGGTCTAGAAAATAGACTCCCGGCCGAATCCATCGAATATAAATAAGCCATATAGTAATTCACAAAAACATGAGTCAAAACTGATTTGAATCTAGAAAATATGTTCAGCCAGAAATCAGGAAATCGAATTCAAAGTCAGGAAAACAGCATCAAAACAACTCAAATAAATCCAGGATAAATCTGGGATATTCCCCTATATGTATAGTATCGGAATATAAAGTTTCATAATTTTCCAGTAAGATTAGTTTAGTCAACAAAAATCAGAAAACATCAAGAAACAATAGTTTGGCAAATCTGGAATTCCCAACACTGTTGTACGAAAACTGTAATATCTCGCAAACCGTGA
Organism: Hemerocallis citrina; assembly: GCA_017893485.1. Taxonomy (NCBI): domain Eukaryota; kingdom Viridiplantae; phylum Streptophyta; class Magnoliopsida; order Asparagales; family Asphodelaceae; genus Hemerocallis; species Hemerocallis citrina. Next base: position 406,797,916 of record CM030358.1, on the reverse strand, counting down.
AACGAAATCCAAATCTGCCAAAGGGAGAACAAAATAGACAAAATAAGCTAGCTTTAATATTTCACAAATATTTTTCATACAGGGAAAGGAACTAGGTTGAAAATATACCTCTTTACAGAACAGTGAGCAAAATCCAGCAAGTGTAGTTTTTATTCAAAAGCATGAAACGGCATATAAAACTTATCAATAAAATCCACCAAAATTCTGGGAAGTCCCTAATCAAGTATAGAAATATTTTCCAAAATTTTAGATCAAAATAATATGTTTAGCACTAGTATCGAAATAGTTTAGTCATCGAAATTATCAAGAAACAAAATCTGAAAATATAATACACCTCTGTAGTAAAACAATCATATCTCACACATACGAAACGAAATTGATCAAGGTCAGAAAGTTTGGAAAGAAGAAAGATTTCTCTAAAAAACATGTTTAATACTGAAGTTAAGATACTGGCCTTAATATAGTCTAAAATAGCAATCAAAACTGATCATCGACAAAATACAGATTTTTCTCTTAACAACAAATCAACATACAATATACGAAACTCGTTCCAAACACAACCAAACATGTTATAGAGTTTACTAAGTGTCCAAACATCATGAAATAAGGTATATGGCATTTCCATAACAAGTATATCACATGGATCCAAACAACACACAATTCTCACAAATAACTCACATATATGATCACAACAAGAACGGTCAAAACTAAGTTGTTTCATGTCAAATTTGTGTCGTGAGGCAACTATGGTCAAATAGCACTATAGAGACAATACTCATCAAAAATACATCACACACGAGTTGTCTCTAGAACCCAACTACACTACAAGCGGAATTTGTGACTTGTATCATACAAAGAAATTGAGTACAAGTTAAATGCCTTAGCCGATGACGAAAATGACTCCAAGCAAGAATAACGGGAATGGATTCCCGGCAACGAACTCAACGAACCACGAATGAAGACCACGAACTCAACGACGAACAAAACCCATGAACAGATGACGAACAACCAAAATTCGAGTGCACGAAAACACACGTGCACCGAGAACCAACGAACAAGAATCCAAACGATCAAGAACTCAAATCAACACATGGCAAGAGCACAGATGGGGGACGAACAAGAAGCAATACCGTGAGCGATCATGGCGAGAGCACGAGGGCAACGACCATGGGAGGGCAATGCTGGCATGCTACTGGCACCGCTAGCTGCTGCTGTTGTGATGGCCGAACAGAGACAGAGCAGGGTCAGCACGGTGGGAGAGAGAGGTCGACTTGAGGTCGGGGGCATAGTGGAGTAGGGCGAATGAGGGAGAGAGCATACGGGATAGGGAAAGCGGTGGAGCAAAAGGGCAGCTATGAGGATATGGGGGGGGGGGGGGGGTCGGCTGCATGGGTTGAAGGAGGTATAAATATGGGTTTGAAGTAGGGTTAGGGTAACAGAGGGGGAAGGCAGCACATAGGGGGGTTTCGGGTCGGGTTGCATGGGAAACACACAGGAAGGGGAAAAGTGAATAAGTGGGTAATTAATAGGATGGGGTTTTAATAGGATTAGAGTATAATGGTTTGGTTATTTGGTTTTCTGAGAACAACAAATGGATTAATTTCGGGTTAAGTAGTTAATGGGCTCAGGAGTAATTAATTGGGTTGGGTGATTACAGAATAGGATTTATATAATGGTTTAAGGAGTTCAACAGGGTATTAGGAATTCAAGCAAAATATAGAGAGGGCGAAATGAACCCCAAAAAAAAAATAGGGTATGAACAACAACAAGAAGGGTCAAAAATAATATCAACTCGATCAAAAAGGAACGAACAAGAGATGAACAAGAATCAAAGATCCAAATAAAAGAAGACAAGAATAATAAATGAAAATATATTGAAATAAAAAACCAATTATACGGTCCAAAACAAATACAAGAGGAATATAAAGAGAGAAAATACACCAAAACGAGAAATACACTCGAAAATACATAAAAATGAAAAACTGGGGTTACAATCCTACCCACCTAACAAGAAAAATTTCGTACTTGAAATTCAAACAAGAAGATACATAGGGTGACCCCGAAAACAACCAAAAAGAACCAAAAAAAAACTACTCAAACAAATGAGAAAATTTCAGCTGAATTTCCTCCGCCAGCTCCCAAGTCGACTCACCGGGCGAGTTAGGATTCCAAGCAACACAAACCAACTTGATGACCTTGTTCTTAAGCACTTTCTCCCGCCGATCCACAATAGCAACTAGCAGAATCTCACACATCAAATCCGGCCGAACGGTCAACTCGGAATAGTCGATCATGTGGCTCTCATCTCGGATATATCTTCTGAGTTGTGAGACATAGAAAACATCGTGCACTCCTAATAAAGCTGGCGGCAATGCAAAACGATAAGCCACCTTGCCTACTCGCTTCAAAATCTCAAACGGTCCAATAAACCTAGGGCTAAGCTTGCCCCCACCACCGAACCGAATGACACCCCGCCACGGCGATACCTTTAGGAAAACATGGTCACCCACCTCAAACTTCAAAGCTCTCCGATGGACATCAGCCCATCGCCTCTGCCTATCCTGAGCTGCCTGCAAATGCTTCCTGATCTGAACCACAGCATCAACTGTCCTGGTGATCAACTCTCGACCCAATAACTTCTTCTCACCAATGTCATCCCAGCACACTGGTGATCTGCACTTCCGCCCATAGAGCACCTCGAACGGAGCAGCTTTAATACTGGCTTGAAAGCTGTTATTGTACGAGAACTCTACAAGATGCAAATGGTCCTCCCATGATCCACCAAACTGAAGCATACAGGACCTTAACATGTCCTCAAGAATCTAGATGGTCCTCTCTGACTGTCCATCAGTCTTGGGATGAAAATCTATACTGTACTTTAATTTACTCCCCAAACTGTTCTGAAGACTCTCCCAGAATTGAGATCTGAATATAGTATCCCGATCGGATACAATACTAACTGGAACACCATGAAGTCTAACAATCTTTTGCATATACCTCTCAGCAAGGCTCTCAGTAGACTGCCCGACAGAAAAAGGAATGAAGTGAGCACTCTTCGTCAAACGGTCGACAATCACCCAAATGGCATTATGACCCTTAGGACTCCTTGGCAAAGCGGTCACAAAATACATAGTGATATGTTCCCACTTCCATTCTGGAATAGGAAGTGGTTGAAGAAGTCCAGCGGTCCTCTGACGCTCTGCCTTAATCTGCTGGCAGATCAAGCACTGAGAAACAAACCGAGCCACAACCCTCTTCATACCATGCCACTAGAAATGAAGCTTCAAATCCTGATATATCTTAGTACCGCCGGGATGGATTGAAATAGGATGACTGATGGGCTTTCTCAAGCAACCTCTGACGAACGTCACCTTTCGGAACACATAACCTGGACCCAAAACGAAGCGATCCATCAGCATGAATAACCATGTCCGTCCTGGACCCAAACTCAACCTCAGCTCGAAAACTCTGCAACTGCGCATCACCAGCCTGTGTCTCTTTAATCTGATCAGCAAGAGACGACTGCAGCTGTAGTGCCAAACAACTTCGACCAGAACTCGGTAACAAAAAATCCAACTCCAACCTCCTCACCTACTCAATCAGATCCCTCTGCTGAGTCAAGAACATAACTGCCGATCTCCTGCTCAAAGCATCGGGCACCAAGTTTACTTTACCAGGATGGTATTGCAAACTGATGTCATAATCGGCCATAAGTTACAACCAATGCCTTTGTCTCATGTTTAACTATTTCTGGATGAAGACGTAGTTGAGACTTTTGTGGTCTGTAAAGATCTCCACTTGGTCCCCAAGTAAATAATGTCTCTATAGCTTCAAAGCATAAATCACTGCTGCTAACTCCAAGTCATGAGTCGGATAGTTCTTCTCATGCAGCCTCAACTGCCTCGATGCATACGCAATGACTCGGCTTTTCTGCATCAAAACTGCTCCAAGACCCTTACCAGAAGTATCACAGTGAATTACAAATCTGCCTGAACCATCTGGAATAGTCAACACAGGCACTGACGTCAGTCTGTTCTTCAACTTCAACAAAAGCCACACCATACTCATCAGACCAACAGAACTTCTGATCCTTCCCAGTCAACTTAGTCAACGGTCCTGCTATCTTCAAAAAATCTTGGACGAATTTCCGATAATAGCCAACCAAACCAAGAAAACTCCTGACTTCAGAAACTGACTTGGGAACAGGCCAATCCTTCACAGCTTCAACCTTGGAAGGATCCATAGAAATACCATCGCCTGAGATAATATGCCCCAAGAAAGAAACTCTGTCGGGCCAAAACTCGCACTTGCTAAGTTTCTCATAGAGCTGATTCTCTCTCAAAGTCTGCAGAACCACCCTAAGATGCACAGCATGATCTTCCCGATTCTGAGAATACACCAAAATATCATCAATGAAGACCACCACAAATCTATCCAAGAACTGAGAAAAGACCCGGTTCATAAGACTCATGAATACAGCAGGCACGTTCGTAACCCCGAACGGCATCACAAGATACCCATAATGTCCATATCTGGTCCTGAAAGCAGTCTTCTGTACATCAGTTGCCTTCACTTTGACTTGATAATACCCAAAATGAAGATCCAACTTCGAAAAAACAGCAGCCCCACTCAACTGGTCAAACATATCATCGATCCTGGGCAATGGATACTGATTCTTCACAGTAACATTGTTTAGTTCCCGATAATCCACACACAGTCGACGACTACCATCCTTCTTGTTGACAAAAAGGATCGGAGCACCCCAAGGCGAAACACTGGGTCTGATGAAACCCAAATCAAGCAACTCCTGAATCTGCACCTTAAGCTCAGCTAACTCAACCGGTACCATCCTATAGGGACTCTTCGATATAGGCACCGTACTCGGCTAAACTTCAAGACCGAACTCCACATCCCTATCAGGGGATAAGCCAGGCAACTCCTCTGGAAAAAAATCCAGGAAATCCCGAACTACTAGAGGCACAACTTCACAGCCTGAATGCAACTCCATCGCACAAACCTCCTGATCAATTGCAGCAAGGCCAAGGGAAGACTCCCCGGCATGGAACTCAAACTCTGCACGATCTGGAATTCAAAACAAAACTTTCTTTGCACGGTAATCAATTATGGCATGGGTTTCACCCAACCAATCCATACCCAGAATAACGTTGAATCCTAAATTCCCAATTACAATCAGATTTGCTTTGAAATCTGCGCTACCAGTAATTACGGGACACTGCCTGCACTCTCGGGAACAAATTACAACTCCACCACCTGTCGTAATGTTCCAAGCCTCCGACATGTTGCTACACTCCAACTGATAGCGAGCGACAAATCGAGAGGAGACAAAAGATTGGATTGCCCCAGAATCAAAAAGAACAAGAGCAGGGAAAGAGTAAACAAGGACGACACCTAAGATAGAAATCAAAAGAGACAAAGAAAAGAATGGTTGAACAGGGGTGAGGAAAAACAAATTATAGAAGATAAACAGCAAGAAATAAAGCAAAAGGAAATGAAGAAACAAAGGAGAAATAACAAAACAATGAAAATAATAAAGCAAAAGATACCTGCAACCACACCCTCAGCTGACTCAGCATCAGCGGCTGTTAGGTTGAAAGCCTGACCTCTCCTGGGAGCAGTGGTCCTCTGACCAACAATCTGGTGATGCAGAGGAAGCGGTGGTCTAACTGGACCACGAGCTGCGGCAACTGGCTGAACTGGACCCTTGGCAGGAAGAGCCAACTACGGGCAGTCTCGCACCGAATGGTCAGCAGCACAACATCCAAAATAGAGATGATTGGAACACCGGCAATCCTTGCGCTCATGCCCTGGAAGACGAAAAAAGTCACAGAACCCAACTCTCGGAGGACCCGCAGAAAAGTAAGGAGGTGCCCTGACCGGAGGGGCTGGAACAGGTCTCAAAACAGGCCCACCAGAAGGCCTAGCAACTGAGTGCAGAAAGTCCACTGAGAAGGAGCCAATCCACCACGAGCCTACTCCTAAGCTCTTGCTGCCTCAAGAGCCTCAGCATAAGTACGCAAGCGAAGAGAGACAAACTGTACCTTGATGTCTCGCTCAAGTCCCAAAATGAACCTACGAGCCCTATCCTCTTCGTTCGCCACAAGAACGGCTACGAAGCGACTAAGTCTCGTAAATTCAGCTGTGTACTCGTCCACCGACCTGGAGCCTTGTTTCAAGAAAGTCTTATGTTACAACATTGCATGGAAAATATGTAACAAAATTCCATCACAATAAATAACGACCAACCTGTTTTAGGGCCAAGAATTACTACTCCATCACGACTCTGGTGCTGCTAGGAAAGAACTTCTCCAAGAAACTCCTAGTGAAAGTAGCCCAAGTGATCGGTCTATCTAGCCTTTCGGACTCTGACCTCCACCAAATATGAGCCAAGTCCACTAACTGGATGGCCACCACATCCACACGATTTGCATCTATCACTCTAGCTGCCAAAAGAAGTTTCTCAATTCGAATTAGCCAATGTTTAGCCTCCAAAGGCGTCTCGGTGCATGAAAACCTGTCGGGATGCAGCCTCATAAAGTCTGTGACTGTTCCCGAATGGAGAGGAAGAGCTGCCTGCATAGGCACAGCAAGTGGAGGAACCCGAGCAGCCTCCAAAGCAGCCATCACCAAGTCACTGTGGTTTTCCTGCATGTTAATCAAGCGCTGAAGCACAGTGGTGACAGCATCAAGCCCAGACTGATCGTCCTGGGGATGAGAAGAAGAAGAACCTCTGTGAGCTATAGTCTGCACAAAATCAAAAACAATTAGCATCCAGATCAATGTTGATAATAATTCATTTATGCATACATGGTTGGTGAAATGTTGAACCGATCCCAGTTCGAGCCAAGCTTGTCTAATATATTAGGCAACTAATACATTAGCCAAACCTGGGCTCTAATACCACTAAAAACCTTGTCACGCCCTGCTTCCCAAAAGAGAATACAGAATAAGGATACGTGACTAAGCCCAGTGAATAATTTTCATCATCCATAAGCTGTTTAAGAATCTTTACAACATTTTACAAGAATAATCAGAGTCGGAAGCAAAAGAATCAACCAACATGCACATATGAACCAAAATACCAACAAGAATACTTGAAACCAAAATGTATTAATCTCAAATAATCCCAATCTGAATAAGTCAAATATCCTGGGTCAGATTGCCCAAATACAAATAAATCCTTGTATCAAAATACAATTGTTCAAGCAAGAAACAAGAAATAATAATAACAAAATCCAGTACTAATACTTCATATCACCAATACCATCTGGAACCTGTTCACCAAAATCTGCAATTTAATAATTGCAGAGATAGGAAAAAGAAAACAAACTCCCGTCAATGCAAGTTACAGGCCGCTTGTAATGCAGGATACAAGTACATGGAAAAAAACTAGCTAATAACATGGGATATGCATGATATCAAGTATAACAACTAGCATGGTAAGGTGAACAAGTACAAGTAGCATTTATCAAGTGTCAAGTGAACAAGCATCATGTAAATAAGCAACAAGTATCAAGTATCATGTAAACATGTATCAAGTGTCAAGTGTCAAGTATCAAGTATCATGTATCATGTAGTCAAGTATCAAGTAAGCATGTATCATGTTCAAGTGTCATGTATCATGTCTTGTAGTTATTACTATCTTAATGCATTCCAGTTTTTACTACATGGTTCAGTGTTCTAAAAAGCGGCCTAGGCGGCGCCTAGGCGCTAGGCGGCCCTCTCGCCTAGGGGCTAGGTGTTTAAGAAAATTGGTTAATGGTTCTAGGCGGTTAAAAGTGGGTCTAGGCGGCGCGTAATCGGTGTAAGCGGGTCTAGGTGGGATAGACCCACTTAGACCCGCTTAGGACTTATTTTTTTTAAAAAAAAGGGACCCGACTTATTCTAACCAGACCCGCTCTAATACACTCAAACCCCTAAAACTTCTCTTTCTCCTCTAAATCCCCCGTAAAAAAATTCCAAATCAGTTCTATTCTCTAAATCCCTAATTCCTCTTCTCTAAAACCCCCAAATCACCTTCTCCGCCTCCCTCCTCGCAGTCAGAGGCTCGCTCCTCCTTCGCCTCCCTCCTTGAAGTTGTTGCTCGCAGTCGTCAACACAACCTCCTCCGCCTCCCTCCTCGCAGTCACAACTCTCACTTATTCGTCAAAACCTCTTCCTCTACCTCCCTTCTTGCAGTCGCAGCTTGCTTCAACTTCAACCGACGTCAACACAACCTCTCTCCTCTCTTCAGCCTTGCTTCACCTCCGACGTCAACACTACGTCCTCCTCTTCTCTCCCAAACTTTTCTTGATGCAACCTTCTCCCATCCCCTGACTCAATCCTCCCACTTCCCCACATTGTTTGCTCCTTGGACTGGAACAGCCAAACAGGTAATCTCCACTACTGATCTTCGTCATAGATTAATACTAGTCTAATAGATGAGTATAGGATTATACAAAAAAATAAAAAGACTAATAATAATACACCGATTTGATTTTGCAAATCTCATCCTGCAATTGCAAGGAGAAATATCAAGAGTAAGAATTAGTAACAAAAAAACAAAACAAAATAATAAAAAATATATATATAATATATACATACATAAATAAATATATAATATATATATATAAAACCGCCTAGTGCCTAGCCGCTTAAGCTCCGCTTACAAGGCCTAGGCGCTACACACCCATCGTCGCCCGACTACCGCCTAGCGACTTTTAGAACATTCACATGGTTGCTACAATAAACAGTTTTCGCTTTAGATTTTATAGTGGTCCATAGAGGGCAGTGTACTCAGGGACAAGTATCAAGTATTGAGCTCCAAGCTCCAAGTATCATGTATCATGTATCACGTATCAAGATTTGCAAGTGGAAAGTACGTGTCTTGCGTGCAAGTATCAAGTAATCATGTAGGATCAGTGGATCTCCTTCCGAGTACACGTTTCTGAATTATCCACTATTAGATCTTTCCCTTAAATCCCGGCTTAGTTATTTATTATTATCATCAAACAAGCATGTATGTGTGCAAAACATATCAACATTAACATGGAATGGTCATCTAACAATTTCAAGTTGCAAGATAAACATGTACGGATACAAGATAACACATAAAAGGATAAAATAACTAAATCTCTAGTTCAGGACAGGAAGATCATACTGTAGTAAAACAGTGATTCCCGGTATTACAAACATGCAAATCTGAATCCGTTGGAGGTCTAGAAAATAGACTCCCGGCCGAATCCAGTGAATATAAATAAGTCATATAGTAATTCACAAAAACATAACTCAAAACTGATTTGAATCCAAAAAATATGTTCAGCCAGAAATCAGTAAATCGAATTCTAAGTCAGGAAAACAACAACAAAACACCTCAAATAAATCCAGAAAAAACCTAGGGGTATTCTCCTATATGTCTAGTATCAGAATATAAAATTTCATTATTTTTCAGTAAGATTAGTTCAGTCAAAAAAAATCAGAAAACATCAAGAAACGATAGTTTGGTAAATCTGGAATTCCCAACACTGCTATACAAAAACTGTAATATCTCGCAAACCGTGAAACGAAATCCAAATTCGCCAAAGGGAGAAAAAAATAGACAAAATAAGATCACTTTCATATTTCACAAATATTTTTCATACAGGGAAAGGAACTAGGGTGTAAACATACTTCTTTACAGAACAGCGAGCAAAATCCAGCAAGTATAGTTTTTATTCGAAAGCATGAAACGGCATATAAAACTAATCAATAAAATCCACCAAAATTCTGGGTAGTCCCTAATCAAGTATAGAAATACTGTCCAAAATTTCAGATCAAAATAATATATTTAGCACTAGTATCAAAATAGTTTAGTCATCGAAATCATCAAGAAACGAAATATGGAAATATAATACACCTCTGTAGTAAAACAATCATATCTCACACATACGAAAATGAAATCGATCAAGGTCAGAAAGTTTGGAAAGAAGACGGATTTCTCTAAAAATCATGTTACATACTGAAATTAAGATATTGATCTTAATATGGTCTAAAATAGCAACCAAAACTGATCATCGACAAAATACAGATTTTCTTCTTAATAACAAATCAACATACAACATACGAAACTCGTTCCAAACACAACCAAACATGTTATAGAGTCTACTAAATGTACAAACATCATAAAATAGGGTATATGGCATGTCCATAAAAAGTATATCACATGGATCCAAACAACACACAATTCTCACAAATAACTCACATATATGATCACATCAAGAACGATCAAAACCTAAGTTATTTCATGTCAAATTCGTGCCGTGAGGCAACTATGGTCAAATAGCACTATAAAGATAATACTCATAAAAAATACATCACACATGAGTTGTCTCTAGAACCCAACTACACTACAAGCGGAATTTGTGACTTGTATTATACAAAGGAATTGAGTACAAGTTACTTGCCTTAACCGATGACGAAAACGAATCCAAGCAAGAATAACTAGAACGGATTCCCAGTAACAAACTCAACGAACCACGAATGAAGACCACGAACTCAACGACGAACAAAACCCACGAACGGATGACGAACAACCAAAATCTGAGTGCACGAAAACACACGTGTGCCAAGAACCAACGAACAAGAATCCAAACGACCAAGAACTCAAAGCAACACACGGTAAGAGCACAGACGGGGGACGAACAATAAGCAATACCGTGAGCGATCACGTCGAGAGCACGAGGGCAACGACCATGGGAGGGCGGCACTGGCATCATTGCTAGCGCTGCTAGCTGCTGCTGCTGCGGTGACCGAATAGAGACAGAGCGGGGTCAGCACGGTGGGAGAGAGAGGTCGACTTGAGGTCGGGGGTGCAGTGGAGTAGGGCGAAGGAGGGAGAGAGCGAACGGGATAGGGAGAGCGGTGGAGCAAAAGGGCGGCTAGGAGGATTGGGGGGGTGGGGGGGGGGGTTCGGCTGCATCGGTTGAAGGAGGTATAAATATGGGCTTGAAGTAGGGTTAGGGTAACAGAGGGGGAAGGCGGCACATAGGGGGGTTTCGGGTCGGGTTGCATGGGAAACACACAGGAAGGGGGAAAGTGAATAAGTGGGTAATTAATAGGATGGGATTTTAGTAGGATTAGAGTATAATGGTTTGGTTATTTGATTTTCTGAGAACAACAGCTGGATTAATTTCATGTTAAGTAGTTAATGGGATCAGGAGTAATTAATTGGGTTGGGTGTTTACAGAATAGGATTTATATAATGGTTTAAGGAGTTCAGGAATTTAACCAAAAATATAGATAGGGCAAAATGAACAACAAAAAAAATAAAATAGGGTGTGAATAATAACAAGAAGGGTCAAAAATAATATCAGCTCGATCAAAAAGGAATGAACAAGAGATGAACAAGAATCAAGAATCCAAATAGAAGAAGACAAGAATAATAAATGAAAATATATTGAAATAAAAACCCAATTATACGGTCCAAAGAAATACAAGAGGAATACAAAGAGAGAAAATACACCAAAACGAGAAATCCACTCAAAAATACACAAAAATAAAAAACAGGGGTTACATAGAGAGTTGTATTAGAGTCTCTCACGTTTCCAAAATGCCCTATTTGGTTAAATTCTGCCCGTTCCAAAACAGAGCTGTTAGCTTTTGGCTGAAAGCTCACTGTTTTGATTGCTTGATGTTTTTGTACCTTTTACTTACTGAATTTGGAAGAGTGATCAACTAGAAAGTTGTAGTAGATGTTCCCACCTTTCCAAAATGTCCTATTTGGTTAGATTTCGACAAGAGGAGTAGGAGTTGTGGCTTTTACAATTTACAGAAGCAAGTTTTGGCTGAGGAATTGCTGTTTTAATTGCTTGATGTTTTGTACCCTCTTACTTACTGAATTTGGGAAAGTGTTCCACTAAAGAGTTGTAGTAGATTTTCCCACCTTTTCAATATGCCCTATTTGGTTAGATTCCGATAAGCGGAGCAAAAGTTATGAGCTTACAAAATCTCAGTAGCTGGCCTTTTTGACTAAAACTTGCTGTTTCCATTGTTCAAGGTTTTTGCACCTCTTATTGATTGAATCTGAAAAAGTGATAAAGTAGAGAGTTGTAGTAGAATATCTCACCTTTCCAAAATGCCCTATTTGCTTAGATTCTGATAAACGGAGCAAAATTTGTGAGCTTTACAAAATCTCAGCAGCTGGCCTTTTTGGCTAAAGCTCACTGTTTGCATTGTTCAAGGTTTTTGCACCTCTTATTGATTGAATCTAAAAAAAAATTCATCTAGAGAGTTTTAGTAGAGTCTCTCACCTTTCCAAAAAGGCCAATTTGGTTACATTCCGGTAAACGGAGTAGGAGTCATGAATTTTGCATGTCACAGCAGCTAGCCGTTTGGCTGAAAGCTCGCTGTTTGTACTGTTCGAAGTTTTTGTCCCTCTTACTCACTGAGTTTGGAAAGTGTTCAACTAGAGAGTTGTATTAGGTGTTCTTCCCTTTCCAAAATTTCCAATTTTGTTAGATTCCGACAAGTATAGCAAAAGTTACGAGCTTTGGAAGTTTTCAGCTTGTGCTGTCTTTTGTTGTCCTTGTATTGTGTTCAAAAAGCGAGGAATTGAATTCCATAAGGGATTTAAAAAAGTGTTCAACTAGAGAGTTTTCGTAGATGTTCTCACCTTTCTAAAAAGTCTAATTTTGTCGAATTCCGATGAGCGTAGCACTGTTTGCTTCTAGGGTGTTATAAGGCTTTTTATGTCGCTTTCGGATTTTCATTGGTAGTATGTTTATATTAGACTGTTAGAAGATTCTTCTGTTGCTTTTAATTATAAAAGATCAAGTTTTTGTTAGTAATCTTATACACGAAATTCTAGTTCATGTTAACTAGAGCTGTAGTGAATTGTTAGTAGTTTGAATTATACACTTGATTATGAGTAACAAGTATTCCTTGTGCTCATAAGTCATGTAATAAGTATTGGTCCATCTCATACGTAGCTCACCTGGCTCGTATGTAGTTGTTCGTTCATGCGTAGCTCATTGGGCTCGTATGGAGTAATTATCTTGAATAGATAGGCGATGAGTGGAACCGAGAAGATCTTGTGAAATCTAGGTTGAGTCTTGGTAGATTGTGTCAATAATTGTTACACTCTCTTGAAGAGGAACACGTGCAGTGCTTTTTCATGATAAGTTGGAAGCACAGTGTCATGTCTCGCTTGTTTGAAACTTTTGGTGTCGTCTCATGGCAAATTGAGAGTACGACTCTAGGTTGAAAGTACCTTGTAGCTCGTACGGCCCCATTTGACTGGTTAGGGTTAGTGACATCGTTAGGGTAGTAACTGTTACTTAACCATTTTTATCTATGAATTGCCGATGGGTGAAAGTTGGTGCTGGAGGTGATACCTTATAATCCGACTTCTCCTATAGGCCAACACTAGGTAGTGTTATTGGGATGTATTCCCCTGTCAGAGGGATACGAGCGGGACTTTTTCATGATTAGTTGGGAGCATGGGATCCGTTTCTCGCCTGTTAATTCCTAAACTGCCATGATAAGAACAGAAGGTTTTTTTAGGGAAATTGACCCTACGATTTCGTCAGGTTCTATGCCTTCTCATGACGAGTTGAGGGCACAGAAGAAGGTTAGCTAGTATCTTGTGGTTTGTGTTGGCTTTTGAGCGAGGTCCGGTTCACCGGGCAATAGTGGAAAATGGGGACACCACTATTGTACTGCAGTATTGGAACTAGACCGTACCTACAACCTCATCAGTCATGTAGTATTGTGTCAGGAACAGGATGGGTACAAATGTAGAATTCATAACATGGGTTCAAATCCTTATATATGGAGAAACGGCTTGTTATGGGCGTATGTAGTATGGGATGCATACTATTTCGGAAACTCGCTTGCATTAGAATAAGAGCATCCTTGCATTAGTTAATCTTGCATTAGAGTCTAAGTCATAGCATACACTGACACATCAATTATATATACACGTTTCTCTTTTCATCAATCTGTTTGTTTAAAGTTGAGAATCGCTGCTAGTCATCAGCCTTAAAGCATCAGTACATGTACTGACGTCCCCATTTCAATAGGTGCTGGATTGCAAAATTACAGGTACTGGATTACAGAGCTACAGGTACAGGATTCAGGAGGACTCAAGGCAAAAGAAGAAAAGTGTTGATTTATTTGCAATTGTAATATATGTTGTAATTTATTTATGTTAAGAAACATCCAAGTGAAAGTACCAAGTGTTACATTATTCATTGAACTCTGATGTAATTTTTATTGATAGTTTGTAACACTTTGGCTTGTATAGCATTATTGTAACACTGGTGTAATGTATTGCAGTTTTATAACATTCGGACTTCTAAACATTTGTGTTGAATAAAAAGTTCTAAATTTTCCTATTTTTCTGTGTATTATGGCTAATTGAAGGAAAAGATTTCTGGCTTATGTCACGGTTTTCTAGTGTATGGAAATCGGGGCGTTACAGTCAAATACCCAAATTACCTTATAACCCTATATCCCATTTTTCCCTATAAATACTCTAATCTTCTAATTAAACCCTAATCCAACCCTAACTAATCCCTCAGCCGTCATTAACCTCCCTAATACCCCCGACTCTCTTTCCCTCTCCCTGTTTCCATCTAAACCCAACCAAGCCCGTCGCTCCTCCCGTCTATCACTCCGACCATCTGCCTCATCTTCGTCCTTGCTCCGCCCTTGCCTCCACCATCCCATCGTCATCATCCTCACCCCAATCCTCATCTCCACTGAACCCACTCATCGTCAACCTTCAAACCTCGACTTCCACCACCTCGCCGACTACCATTGCCGCACCTCCCTATCGCCCTCGTCTGCGACCTTCACCCTGTAACCACCGGTGAACCCCTCATCGTCGTCGTCGTCTTCGTTCAAGCCCGAACACCCCCCATTGTTCGCTCCTCTGTTTTCGTCGAGAAGTAGAGTCGCCTCGCCGTCGAAGCCTGGTCATTGCGTCGCTTCCCGACTGGAGTGCCACCGTCGTCCGCAGTCGCCGCCGCCGCCCTTGCCTTGGTCGCCACTGCCATCGCTTCACGACCGCACTGCCGCCAGACTTCACCGAAGTTTCTCCCGCTCTCTTCTTCTCTCTCTCTCTGTCGAAGTGGGGAAGAAGAAGCGGGAGTGGTGGATTTCGCTATTTGGTGTTCTGGGTATAGCGGATTCGACTCTGCCATTTGCCGTTCTCCTTGGATCCGGTGCGCTGTTTTACTTGGATTTGCTGTCTTGGGTCTTGTTGTTCGTTGTTTGCAATTGCACGTGTCTCGCCGTGTTTTTGATCGTCACCCGGGATTCTAATCCCGTTATTCTAAAATATTCGGATTAATCGTATAACAGGCAAGTCTCTTCTTGAACCAATATTTTATTTTGTTCAAGATTCCTTTGATCTCTGCAAGTAGATCCCGTCCTTTTCCTTATCATGCTGATATTTGAAATTCCGTTAAGTTTATTGAGGGTTTACACGAGCTAACCCGATATATTCTTAACTTCGTGCTGCTCTCTTTGATCTAAAACCTAATCCCTATTGTTTCATACATATGCACATTTACATGAAAATAACTAGATTCATATTGTAACTTGTTTGATGAATTGGACATGTTAGATTGCTTTGATTTGATGATTTGATTACCATGCCTTTGAAATTACACCGTAGAACTGAAATTATGCATGCTAAACATCTATTGACACTTTGATTATTAATTTGCATGAAATATATGGTTGTATGATTTAACTGTTGCCTATTCATGTTAAAATAAATTCTGGACTGTTAGTTGTTTCCTTTTGAATCAGATTTTCGTCCATGTTGCTGTTATATTTTGAAATAACTTTTTGAAGATGAAATTTAGTCTCAGATGTCTAGTTTACTACCTTTTTTGCATATTTGAATTCTGATGTGTAATCTGTTAGATATCATCATTTTAGTACAGCTGTGTCAAAATTTTCAGATTCACAAATGCATGCATATCTTGCTGTTCTATAATTTATTTGACCATGTTAACAGTAAAATAAAAATCTGAAATAAATTTGGCTGAACCTAGACATGTGTAGGAACTACCCAAAATTTTTATAGATTTGCTTGATGAGTTTTCTGATCTGAAACATATAGGTGAACACAATTTACATCTTGCTGCCTAAACATAAAAACTTAAAAAGAATAGAGTTTTCTCCCTAATTCCTGTAGTTTTTATATGCCTTATTTATATTCGCTAGAACCGGCAGAGAGTCTAGTTTCTAGAACTTATGACGGAACCAGATTTGTTTTTCTGTAGTAGTAGTAATCCATGTTTTAGTACAGCAAGGTCATGCTGTCCTGATAATGTGATTGTTCTAATTTAATGTGTTTGTTTCATGATTTGTCTGTAACGAGTAGAATTAGTCACACTTAGTATCATACAACATTGAAACCTTCTTGAATGATCACCTAAGATGAAATAAAATGATAAAAAGTCGGGGTATTATGGGTAGACTTGGTAGTGAACGATCGGAAAATGTACTCGGTAAAGGCCTTCTTGCTAGCATGAACACTTGACATGGAAGGAGGAGAAATCTTTATCTTGTTATCACGTTATCTTGTTATCTTGTTATCACGTTATCATGTTATCTTGTTATCACGTTATCTTGTTAACTAAGTACACGATCCGTGAATTCACCCTCAGTCTAAAATGTTCACTATGTGTTTGCGCCAAACCTGCGGAGTGGGACGTAGTAGTACTGCACTAGATAGACTAATAAAATAGTTAATAACCCGCATGCTTGATCCTGTATTGAACTTGACTTGACATCACTCTTTACATGTGTGATTATTATAGACCTTTAATATTATTGTCTGCCTTTGCTTTGTTCTTTGACTTTGATCTTGTCCCTTCTCTTTGATATTCATGCTTCCTTTATCTTCTGTTTTCTCTACTTTCTGTCCACGACTCGCTCTAAGAGCACTCTTTTCTCTCTTTTTAAATCAAGAATTTATAGGTACCGAAGGAGCAATACCAGGAGGACTTGGTCAGCAAACTCTCTGAAGATCGGAGCTGGACCATTAGACTGCTATAGCTATCTCTTGTTATTTTCTTATTGTATTGCTTTTATCATACTTTGTATTCCGGGATTTTATGACCCGAAGTTTGTTTTATCCCAGATGTTGGATTATTATTTGGTGAATTTATTTCATGATTATTTTGGAGTTTACTCATTGTTTATGTGGTTATTCTTTTTCTGCGTGGTTGTATTCTCTTGTATATTGTTGAGTTAATCTGTTACAGCTTATGGATGATGTATAATCATTAGTTGGGCCTTTGTTACGTGCTCGTATTTCTGTATTTTTGGAAGCGGGGTGTGACAAGGTGAGTGACATATGTTTGTTCTTATTGTTCTATGTATGTTGTATGTGATGATTTTTTATTAGAAAGAATGTTAGGGGATGGTATGATGATATAATAAATTATTGAAGGATGGATGAATAAAAATTGAATCTTTCATTAAAACTATGCTGTTGATGATTAAAACTCTACATAGATGACTTGAAATTGTTAAGAACCTAATAGAAATCATGGGTATGTTGTTGGTATTATATTCTTGCTGATTTGATCACATATAATGAATAGTATGACGATTATTGCATAGAAGTGAATAAAAAGTGAAACTTTACTGTGCATGTATATCCATGATTGTTTTGGGTATTTTGATGAAGTAAAACTTGATTATTTACATGTCGTAGTTGCATATATTCATGAGTAAACTATTGTAAACAATGGTGTATGTGTATAACGAGTTGAAGAAGGAGTTTATGGATAAAAAAGATCAAGTTTTGAGAGTTGGGGAGTTTCTTGATTTCGGGTCTGTTGCTAGTAGACCGAAATAGAATTTTGTGCTTTTCATGAAGTTTTGTTTGAATCTTGATTTGTTTTGGATACTGAGATTGATTGAACAATATACTACTTATATTTGATGAATTCTTGATGCTTCTAACCGATGCAATTACACATATATACATTATATATATATATATATATATATATATATATATATATATATATATATATATATATATATCTTTATAGTTTTGAAGAATTTGATAAAAAATGCTCTTTTATGATCTCGATGAGACTTTGATTAGTTTTATAAACTCTAGTGATGTTGATATTTTGCAAGTGTACAAAATCGCACAAGTAATATAGATAGGTGAGTAGAGTGTCGAACCCACAAAGACTAGATATTTTACTGAGTACCGATATCACTAGATTAATCACTATTTGGAAGGTCGAATTTTATTAATGATAAAACAACTAAATTACTCTAATCTAATTAAATCTAACTAAATTGGTAAAGAGGGAGAGGGCTGTGAAACTATGAAGCTCTTGTAAGTTTTTAATGGTAAAATTAGTTCTAGGGCTCTTGGTTCACCTCGTTTATCACACACACAAATTATAATTCCTTATAAATAAAAATATTATTTTTCCCAAATTGTCGACCAAAATCCTAAAGATATTAACCACTCTATCAACGTAGTCTAAAAATTATTCTCAACTAATTCTTCGCCTATCCATCAAATTATTAATTGAGAAATTGGATTTCTTAACGGTCCCGTCCTCCAATATACGGTTTTAATTTTTATTAATCACAAATAACCTGTTCGGTCTCTTTATGATTTGAAAAATCATACAAATGTATATCCACCATGTTGTACGCATAAATAATAAAAATTAAAACACAATTAGGAAAAATAGAGTAATAATAAGGAGTTTAAATTTGTGTTCTCAAAACTCAGATATACCTTAGCCTCTAGAACAATAAATTCAATTCATGTTCATTTTGCAATTAATAGAATTGTTTGGATTGCATCTAAAAATATAGAGAAGAAGATGAGATAAAAAAATAATAATAAATAAAAGCAAATAATCCAAACCCCTGTCTCAAAAAAACCGAACCCAGAAAGCCTTGAAAACTGCGTTGCCTTCTGTCACTTCAACGCGTCAGCGCGTCGCCACGTCAGCATGCGTCGCGTCAGCCCGTCGCTGTCGAAGTCAGGCTCTGCTGTCGTCTTGGAGTTCCGTGCTGAAGGAAACAGTAGGTGTCCCTTGTGCTTCGTCCTGGTGCGTGCACGTCAGACGACGAAGAAGAAAAACAGCCTGTCACTTGCTGCTTTATTGAAAAGGGAGAGGGGCCCACGCCGTCAGATGTTTGAGTCGCCAAGTCAACTGCTTCGTTGGGTGCACTTAGAATACTGCGCCGATGAAGAAAATAGCCCTACTGCCCACACGTGCTTGGTCTTCTTGGAACTCGCACAAACTTTTATTGTTTTGATCTGAGCAAGAAACAGAGAGAGAAAGTTGATGAGTTCTCTCTCTCTTACTTTCTTCTCTTTTTTTTTCTTTGTATTTGATAGCCGTCACCTCTTGATTGATCCTCTCTCCTTTGCTTTGTATTTATAGAGAACGGAGAGAACCATTAGGGTTTGCACTTTTGCAGAAAACCCCACTCTTTTCCTTTATTTTCTTCCTTATTTAATCCAGAATTTTATTTATTTCTCCTTCTTTCTTTTCTTCCTTTTATGCCCACCACGTGCTGCTGCATACACAAAATAATACCTGAAATTAGGATTTTTAAATAAATTTAATTAGTTTAAAATTAATTAAACTAACTACAAATCATATTAGCGTATAAAAATCCTTTTAAAATTATTTGTTGCACTTTTAACTCAACAAAACAATAAAAAATGATAAATCCATTATTCTACTTTGTTTGTTGATTTTTTTTCACAAATCTTTACTTTTTGCATCAAAAATATTATTTCTTCAAAAATAATTAATTAAATGAAATCATATATAAATAAGATGAATTATAGACAATATCAGCAAAAACAAGCCATTTTAATAGGTAAATGAGTACAAATATTTGTATATAAATTAGACACATCATCTAGTATGTTAGACACGTTGTATTTGATCATCTCAGGAATTTTGTTTTACAAATTTATAATTTTACAAAGATTAAACGAAGTATCAGTAAAAATGTGCACGAATATTAAAGCTGTATATTTTCGAACTTGACAATCGACCGCACGAAATTGCACATGAAATGTCGATTGACTGGCAGTTCTTGGGTTTTTGGATTTTGGCTTGACAGTCGACCGCCCACTTTTGAACTGTCTTTAACAGTCGACTGTCAGTGTTCTTGCTGATTGTTTTCTTGAGTTTTTCATCAATTTTTTTTGAACAATTATTTCTTCGAACTTATGGATTATTGATCTACTGTTTTAGATGATGTTTTTGCTACAAATTACAGAATTCTACAGAGAGTTACATTTTGATTTTTATAGAATTTAATTTGTATTTCTATGACTTTACAAAGAGAAATATATATGGTTTTCGAAGGAAATGATGTTTTGTGATTTTTCTACGACTTCAAAATATGATTCTCAGTTATTTAATGGATTTAATATTTTATTTCAATTCTGGAATTGGTGAGTGTATTGAATGAATTTGGATTTTTTTTTATTAAAGAAGTGTTTTTGATATAAACATTTTGATGATGGAACTAAGAGTTTTAATGAAAGATTTTGTGTTGATATTCACCTTGTAAGTTTTTAGGAGTTGAGTGGGATTCCTATACACCGGCAGATGAAAATTTATGGATTTTGATCAGTTGGGGTCTTGGGGTTGTTTGTTGGAATTATGTCCGGCAGGATACACTAACTCTAAAGAGGGGGAAATTGTGTTTTAATAACAATCAACTTAAGGACAGGCACTAGTGAAGATGTGATAGAACTTAGGGAACGTAAGTATATGCTCTAGGGGTCTAGTCCAATGGATGCGTTCTAGGACTGTATTGTTCTGTGTCGAGAGAACATTGGTATGTTCGCGTGTCGAGGGTCTGCAGTGCCTATTCACGGAACATACAGGTGCATTCGCGTGTCGAGGGTCGACGGGCCTATTCAAGGGATGAACTTGTGTATTTGCACATCGAGGGTCGACGGGCCTATTCATGGGGTACACGTCAGGGAGGTGATTATCCCTGAGGGTCAGAGCTATTCTTACATGATGCTTGTGCATCGAGGGTTATTAGGCCTATTTGCGGAGTATTCTGGATCTTATTTTTATTACTGTAATATAATTAGTTCCATAACGAGGGATTAAACCCTATAAAGTGGAAAAAGATAAGGGCTTGCACCGGATCTATGTAGTATGGAATGCATAGAATCCGACGAGTATGCATTAGAGAGTCATCATACTGCATTTGTGTTTCTTGACTTGGTTTTATGCACGTTAGTTTTCTGTTTTCCTACACTTGACACTTTGTCTAGTTTCACTTGATTTTTTCATACTTTACTTATTGTTATTCATTTCTATTCGTTACTACTGTTGGTATGTATTGAATTATGACTTTATTCTTTATGTTTCACTTATGTTGTATTTTCTTTTATTGTCACTCACACCGTTATGGCTGACCCCTGTAGTTTTGAGGGTTAGGGTTATCTCTAGCTTCATATTTTACAGGTAAGTACCTATAGCTTGGGATTTGGATGCATGTGGTAGAATGATAATATGGCTTATGCAAATTGTAAAAGATTGTGTTGTAAAAGGAAGAAATTGTAATTCAATGTGTTTGTTTTCTGCTATGCTTTGTAAAGAATTGGTGTAATAAAAGTTGAAAATTTTATCTGTGTTTGTCTATGTTTATTATTACATTGAGGTAGATGCTAGGAATTGTGCCACGTATTTCTGAGATATTATATTGGAAATTCGGGGCGCTACAGGATCCCAGTTGGGCTATAATGGCAGCGATAAGCTGATCGAGGGGGCGGTAGAGATCGAGGCGGTGGAACACCTGGCAACCGAGACTCTCGAGTCGTGCTACATGAGGTGGGCTCAGGCCGACTTGCTGATAAGTATTTCCCAACTTCGTAAATCAAACCTTTTCTAGTTCACCTTTCCATGTCTCAGCCCCTCGTTCGCAGGAAACACTACCTGGAGCCCAGATGAAGAGGTTGTACACCGGCGCGCTCTAGCAGGAGGTGAAGAACGCACAGCAGTTTGAGCATGAGATGAAGGATCAAAAGCTGAAGGCAGGCGCGGCCGAGTCCCTTATGCAGGCTCTTAAGGTCGAGATGACTTCCCTTACCGATGACCGAGCTCGGGTGGAGGGGTAGATGAAGAAGGCGACTGACAAGGAGTTGAAGAAGATGAGGAACTCCACCATGGACAAGGTCATCGAGGCCCAAGACAAGGAATACAACCGGGCCCTCGGGCATGTCCTGTACTACTACACCGAGTGTGAGCTCGAGGAGTTTTATTATGGAATGAAACTTCTCGAACATCCCAAAACCCCTGAGGGAGACAGTGAGGAAGGGGGTGAACAACTGCCGACCGAGGAGAACGCAGCGGATGCGGCTGACCCCTCGGTCGACGCAGCGGCGACCGAAGAAGTGCCTCTTTCCTCTAAGCAGTAGCTTCACCCTTTCCCCTTTTTTTTCTATGTATTTGCAGAGTGCGGACTGGACACTATTGTTTTGTAAGAATTTTGATGAATGAAATAGATTTTAGGCCTAACACTTTGACTTTGGATTTTTTTGCGTAATATCTGTGATGTGATGTTTTGTGAAATGGCCAAGTTTATGAGGATCAGAATGATATGGCCTTTCCTCCTTTGTGTCAAATGAACGAGTCCCTCGAGGTCGATCCTCGTGATGTTGAGATTGAGCGGCTTAGAGGCAAGCTGAAATCCATTTAGTCCATATTGGTTCGCAATCGCGAACAAGATCGGGATGGGAAAGCAGTTGTTTCTTATTTTATGAATAAGTCGAATAAACTGAGCTTGGAGTCGGTTCATCTGAAGAAGGTGATTGTTGACCGTGACTTGGGTAGTGTCGAGACTCTATGGTTGATGTCTGGTACTTTTGCCCAGCAGCCAACCTCTGAATCATTCCTTCGCGAGGTTATAGTGGAGAGGAATTGGAGATACAAAGTTTGAAGGTCATGCTCGGAGTGGGTGGATCCCGAACACGTTCTTTCACGGGCGGTTGGCCCTCCGTTAGGGGGCCATCTTCGACCTCACAACTGTAAGGCTAGAGGCAGCGAGATCAGGTAATGCTTAGAGCTATGTTGTCGGAACGTCCACCTTAGCGACTCTTAGGGATCGTTATGGGCTCATCGACGAACAAAAGCATTCAATTGGGCTCGAACTAGTTTGTGCCAGTCTTAAGCCCCCCAAGTGGAAGGGTAGGCTGAGTTTGTATCAGCTGTAACTTTCCTACTTATTTTAAATTTGTTGTAATAACTAATCATAGGACCTCGTTGATGGTATCAATGAACTTCTGTATGTTGTAATAAAATGATCCTTCCGCTTTTTTAGCATGACTTCGATCTAGATGTGTTGGCGAGGCGGACCTGCTGAATGTGAGACATTTCGACTTTCAAGGATATTAATGGGCTGGACCAGGAGATGTTTCGTCTTCCAAGTTGATTGATGGATCGTCATAAATGCGCCTCATTGGAAGACAAAATGTTTGGCCTTGGGAGATGTATGGACGCCGTTATGGACCGTTGGATGTGGGAGAACAGTTAGGATTTGTCCATGTCAACGTCATGACTATCGAGTACCTACTTCCTCTTGGGCTATACAACCCCTCTCCCATCCATTTCTCATTTCTCAATTCACTGAAATCTTTTATGATGGATGGTTCTTTTATTACTAGCTGACAGTTAGGGGTGGCGGCGATGAAGGCCTCTCTATCCCTGGCCTTCGGTGGGTGGAAGAGGGACCAAATCGAAGCATGGTGCTCGAGTTCCTTGCCGAACGAGGGTCGTAAATATAATTAAAACATTCGCAATGGCTGAGGTCCGGGTTCGACGCCGAAAGGAGAGGACTTTTGAGAGGTTGAGAAATTATGAGAAATCCAAGCTGAGCGGGGAGGACGTAAGAGATTGTAAGAAATCTCTCATTATGGCTCAAAGTCCAAGCCGAGCAGTGAGGACGTGGAGATTGTGAGAAATCTCTCGTTATGGCTCGAATTCCAAGCCGAGCGGGGAGGACGTGTTAGATTGAGAAATCTCTCGTTTGGAGAAGTAAACGCGAGACATTCTGACCTAAAAAAGTAACTTTATTGCTTTTATTTGCTTGGTTACACAAAAGGGGGTACATAGATTAGGTAGCACCTGCTATCATCAGTGACAACTATGTCGGCCTTTGTGGCGCCTCGTGGAATTTGATGAGGTGCTTGGCATTCCAGGATCTCTTGACCTTCCTACCACCTAGGTCTTCAAGTTGGTACATGCCTGGATGTATCACATGTGAGACCTTATACGAGCCCTCCCAGTTCTGGGCTAATTTGCCTTTCTTGGTGGGGTCAGAAATAGCGAGCTTCCTGAGTACAAGGTCACCCTCCTTTATGTCGGTCGGACAAACCTTCTTGTTGTAGAACCTTTCAATCCGTTGCTGATAGATATTTCTTCAGATGGTCGATTTTTCACGGGTTTCGTCAAATAAGTCCAAGTTGGCCCTGAGATCGCTCGAATTTGATTCCTCGTTGAAGCCCATGATCCTGGGCAAAGGGAGCCCGATTTCAAGGAGATGACAGCCTCTGTCTCGTATGTTAGGTTGAATGGGGACTCACTCGTGGGGATCATCTTGGTTGTTCGATACGACCAAAGGATGCTCGGAAATTCGTAGACCCACAGTCCCTTCAGAGATTTGTCCAACCGTTTTTTGATACCTTCAAGAATTTGGTGGTTGGCATTTTCAACTTGGCCATTTGACTAGGAATGTGATATCAATGAGAACCACTGCTGGACCCCGAGGTCTTCATAGAACTTACAGAATTTTTTGTCAGCGAATTGAGTTATGTTATCGGTAATGAACACGCGCGGGATCCCGAACTGACAAATGATGTGTTTCCAAAAGAATTGTTGGGCTTGATGTTCGGTGATTGTGGCCAAGGGTTCAGCCTCGACCAACTTAGTGAAGTAGTCGATGGCCACTATGAGGAAGCACCTTTGGCTCGTGACCTTTGGAAAGGGGCTGACTGGAGCCACCCTCCACATGGCAAAGGGGGCCAGACTGGTAAGTGATTTGAGTTCATCTTGTGGCATGCGCCTGATCGAAAAGAATCTCTGGTAGGGGCTGCATTTTTCACAAGATCGTGGGCGTCTTGTATTATAGTCGACCAATAGTACCCGTGGTTAAGAACTTTCCTAACGAGACGACCTGCTTCCCATACGCCCTGCCCCCCCCCCCCCCCAACCCAGCTAATTCCTTCATGCAGCTCTTATAGCGCATACTTGGCTTCACAGGACTCAAACATCATAGATATGGTCTCCCGTCCACCTTAGTGTATAAGCACTTGAAGAGTACATTGTCGATTAATGAGAATCGTTCTGAGCGGATTCTTATCTTCTTGGCTTTGCTTGGGTCGAGTAGGAGTTCTCCATCTGTCAAGAACTTCCGGATGGGATCCATCCAAGTATTTGCTTGAATGCCTAGGTTGAGGCAAAGGACCTCGGGGTTCTCGATGCTAAGCTTGAGGAGGATCTTGACAAAGATAGTGTGATCATAGGCCCTTGAAGGATGACGATGCAAGCTTGGAAAAGGCATCGACTTGGTCATTTTGTTCCCTCAAAATGCGTTCGACAGCAGTGACTTCGAAGACTGTTTAGAGTTTTCTGATGCGTGCCAAGTATTGGATCCTCCGAGCATCACGGGATTCATAATCCTCAGAAATCTGATTGACCATGAGCTGAGAGTCACTGAAGGCCCTCACCCGTCTTGCCCCTACCTTGTGGGCTAGCATGAGCTCGGCGATCATCACTTCGTATTCTACCTCGTTGTTGGAGGCCTGAAAATTGAGACGCAGGGAGTATTGGAGGACGAAGTCGTCGGAGCCTCTGAGTATGACACCAGCACCACCTCTGCCCTCACAGGATGATCCATTGACGTAGATCTCCCAAATTGGCTCATCTTCTCGGATTTCAGAGGCTTCGAGTATGGTACATTCCATGATGAATTCTGTGAGGGCTTACCATTTGATGGCTGTCCGAGCTTGGTAGCTGATGTCATGCTGACTCAGCTCAATTAACCACTTGATAAAGTGGCCAGAGTTTTCCGGTTTGTTGAGGACCAACTTGAAAGGCTGATCTGTAAGGACTTGGATGGAGTGGGCTGAAAGTATGGTCGGAGTTTTTGAGCAGTCATCACCAATTCATAGGCGACCTTTTTCTGCCTGGTGTATCAAGTTTCAGCGTCGTGCAGGACTTTGCTAACATATTAGATGGGCTTCTGGACCTCGTCTTCCTCCCTGACTAGTACGACGCTGACTGCGTGTTCCGAAGCATCTAGATAGAGAAAGATGGACTCACCCGGCTCTGGTTTGCTAAGGAGCGGGAGGTTGGTGTTAGCTTTCGAGGGTAATCCCAGATTAAATACACAGCGGAAAATTACAAAAAAAAAAATCGAAACCAAGCCATAGATCCATGCGAAAACCATAAATAGTATTTAGAAGTTATACCTTAAAGATGGATCTACTATCTCCACAGTATGCCGATCACAGCACTGCAATATTGCGGTGCCTCTACGGTATCCACACGAACAAATCAAATCAAGATTTTCCTTACGCCGTGGTGCTAGATGCTGGAAGGGGATGTTCCTCACGATTTCTCTTTCTCACAATTTCTGTGACGGCTAGGATTTTTCTCAACTATATCTTTTCCACAGATACATATAATATATATAGATGCAAAAAATCAACCCTAAGAGAGTAATGAGGCTGTTGGGATCACAATCTGACCTGGGTCAGATTCGTGTGTAGGCCTTTGAACTTTAGTTGGCCCATTTAATCTAATTAATCACCCAACCATGTCAGGAGTCCAAGTCTTACTAGAATTCCCAATTTAATTCATCTCATAAATTTAAATCCAATTTCGATCCATTCTAAGTATGTGACCCTATAGGTTCCCATTACGTTAACAGTAATACTGAAATCATATTCTAGTATTACAAACAGTGAGTGGTATCTAGCAATACAACACTGCTACTTAAGTAACGGGAATGCCAGTGATTTGACATAACCTATCTGTGACCAATGTTACCATGTAAACTAGTCCTTTTGTCCAGATATCTAATTGACCACAAGGCATAGAGCGTGTCTCCCTTGTATAGTTCAATATTTGGTTTCTTGATGTCCGAGTAGACTTACTAAAACAAATGAGCTCAATATCTCATATTGACTCATTTAAGCACGGTCATGCATTTTGCAGTCACACTCAATCAGGGACCCGTGGATATCACTCCTGTTATGTAAGAGGGACAAATCTTTTTTAAGCCACTCACATCCCTCTACATGATTTGTAATATATCCAATAGTCGACTTTATAATCACCTTATTAGAGGCAACGTTTGACGACATTAAAACATATAACTTCTCTTGTAGTGAACCGTAGTGACTTCAAGTCAAAGGACAATGTACACCATGGTCACTGTAAGAACCACTTATGACACTCACATAACGATCCATGCAGCGTTCTCATGGTGGGTTAGTCCAGTACATTATTACTCTAATATGTACCCATTTGAAGACTTGATATCTCATATCCATGACTCGTGAGATATGGTCATCAGTCTACGCACATACTAGTCTTTGTGTATTATTATTGTCCTAATTCAAAATAATACTTTACTATGGATATTTTAGAATAGTGTTCTGATTCCAACTAATAGGATCTCACAATCAAGTAATGCACTTGATATCCCATGGTATTAAACCTACTATTCTAAGGACTTTATTATGTTCATTTAATCACAATAAATGAAATGCCTCATATATAAAATAAATATCATGATACAATTAGTAATGTCAATACACAACTGGCCTCTAGGAAATACACCAACAGTTGGCCAGATAGGACTTCAGCCGATCGAAAGCTTGCTGTTGAGGGCTTCCCACTCGAAGATTTTCGCCCCTCGGAGGGCTTTGAAGAACGGGGGCAACATTTCCTCGGACATGGAGAGGATACAGTCTATGGCCGCTAGTCGACCCATGAGCTATTGGATTTCTTTGACATTTCTTGGAGGGCCATGTCTAGTATGGCCTGAATCATTTTGGGGTTCACCTCAGTGCCTCGCTGACAGACCATGTATCCGAGGAACTTCCCCGAGGTGATGCCGAAGGCGCATTTGGAGGGGTTGAGTATCATATTGTGGGATCGTAGAACCCCGAAAGCATCCTCGAGATCACTGACGTGATCCTATCCCCTGCAACTTTTGATGAGCATATTATCGACATATACCTCCATGTTCCGTCCTTTCTATTTTATAAAGACCCATTTGATGAACCTTTGGTAGGTGGCACTAACGTTCTTGATCCCAAAGGGCATGACCCGGTAGCAAAAGAGTCCTTGGTCGGTCACAATGGTGGTCTTGGGGATGTCCGAAGGGAACATTCTAATCATGTGGTAGCCTGAAAAGGCGTCCATGAAACATAGAAGCTCGTGACCCGAGGTCTTTATCAGGGCGTCGATGCTCGGGTCGGAGAATGGATCTTTAGGACAGGCCTTGTTGAGGTTTGTGAATTCTATACTGATACTTCACTTCCCGTTCGGCTTCTTCACCATCACAATATTTGCCAACCACTCTGGATAGTTAACCTCCTGTATGAAATGAGCCGATAGAAGCTTATCCACTTCTTCCTTTATTGCCTGTTGCCTGACGGGGGGAGCTTACAGTGCTTCTGCCGGGCTGGCTTCGAGTCCGTGTGGACGCTTAGTTTATGCATGATGATGTCCTTTGAAATCCCCAACATATCCGAGGGCATCCATGGAAAGAAGTCGACATTTCGATGTATGCAGCCAATAATGGCCAACTTTAGGTCTGGAGCAAGAGACTGGC
The DNA here is from genome assembly GCA_017893485.1 of Hemerocallis citrina. Lineage (NCBI taxonomy): Eukaryota > Viridiplantae > Streptophyta > Magnoliopsida > Asparagales > Asphodelaceae > Hemerocallis > Hemerocallis citrina. The sequence continues at coordinate 406,769,047 of CM030358.1, read as the reverse complement.
TCACTCAGAACCATTTAGATCAGTCCTCCCCAGAGAAGGGGACCTTCTCCAACTTTTCGACGGGCTCCGAGCGCAATGGACTCCTATCAGACGAGAGCTCCACTATGTCAAGGGGGAAAACTCTAGCCCCCCCCCCCGGCTGTAGCCATATAGCATGAGCGAGCAGATTCTTAATTACCTCAAAAAATGCCGACCCTGTGGTTGGATGGGAATTTCAACTTCGGGTGATAGGCGGAGGGCACCACTTGGAGGGAGCAGAAATCGGGTCTACCGAGAACGGCATTATAGGCGGCCTTGACGTAGACCACCATGAAGTCCATTGCTCCTGTCCGGGTGGTCAGGGTTGTTCCGGCTGTTACATCAAGCATGACGATTCCTTCAATTTGGACAGGAATCCCCAAGAACCCGTGAAGGTTGTACCCAGCCGACTTCAGTCTCTCGCAAGAGAGTTTGATATTTTCGAATGTAGCAAGGAATAGGATATTGATGGAGCTTCCATTGTCAATTAGGATGTGGTGGACCTCATGATTAACCATGCCGAGGTTGACTACTAGGGCATTGCAATGAGGTTGTCGGACGCCTTCCAGATCTTCACTGGAGAATAAGACTGCTAGTCCTTGATCCCTAGGGGGCAGATAGTTGTGGACTGAGTTAACCTCCCGTACGAAGGCCTTGTGGGAGCTGTTCGACTCTCCCCTCATGGGTCCGCCGTGGACACAAAGAAAAATGGCCGGCCCACTGGCTCTTTTGGACTCATTATCCGCCTCTAGACGCCTACTGGAAGTTCGGGGAGGGGGCGATGCCCTATAGTTAGTTTAGGTGAACTCCCTAGGTACCCCCTTTGGATAAGGGCCTCAATCTCGTCTTTGAGGGCCCGAAAATTATCCATCTCGTGTCCGTGGTCCGATGGAACCGACAGTAGAATCTCCAGTCCGTATTCTTGTTGTTGCTGGCTCAGGAAAGATGGTAGACCATCCCCTTATCCTCAATTTCCATGACGATAGCTGATACACTCTGAGTCAGCAAAGTGAACCTCTCGAAGCAGGGTACAAGAGGCGGTCATCTCTGACCGAATGCATATTTCTGAGCCTTCTTCAAAGGCTCAGAGTCATCGACCTTTCTCTTCCCCTTGGCTGGGCCTTCTCAGCTCGGATGTACTTTTCAACCCTGTTGAGGAGATTGGGAAAATCAATGGGCAGCTTCTTCCCCAAGGAGGCCTTAAGCTGGCTGTGGCGAACAATGTGTCGGAAGGCCATAAATGCGATGCCAGCATCGAGGGAAGAGACCACCCTAGCCTCGATGGTGAACCTTCGTATGAAGTCCCGAAGGGACTCGCCTTCCTACTGTTTGAGGTTCAGAAGAGACACGCTCGTCTTTTCGACCTGGCGGCTGGTCACAAAGTGAGCAAGGAAGCTTGCCTCGAGTTGGTCGAATGAGAAAATCGAGTTGGGGGCGAGCTTTAAGAACCATTCCCGTGTCGGGCCAAGCAGAGTGGCTGGGAAGGCGTGACAAAAGAGAGGATCCGAGGCGTGTGAATCATCATAAGGATTTTGAACCCTCCATGTGATCAGCAGGATCACTATCTCCATTGTACATCTCGAACTGAGGTGATAGGAAATTCCTTGGAATCTTAGCATCGAGGATTCGAGCTGAGAACGGGGGTCGGGTAGGCTGATGTCCCCGGTTGGGTTGTAACTCGGCCTCGTCAATCCGAGCGAGGTGATTCTCCATTTCTTGGAGGCGCTGAAGGATGGCCTCATCTCGTCTCATCGGCTGAGTCGAGCCATGAGACTCACTACCCTGGGCTTCATCTTAGCGAGGGTTGTCAATTTGACACTCGGTTCTGGGGCCACTTCGGAGGGCCTGGAGAACCTCGTTCCTTGAATTGCGGAACTCGGTTCTCGTGACCGGGACCTGTTTACCTTAACTGTTCGGGGGTGGAAGATCTCTCGGGGAGTGGCTGCACCTTTGCTCCCGACCCTGGGCTGGAAGAATGCTGTGGGTCATAGCCTGGTTGGAAGGGGCAGCCCCGCCCTTTGATCGGCTAAGCTGGTGTCGGAGGTCATCCACTGGCTGCCGACTATTGATGACGTACCAAAGGTCAGCGGCGACCGAGCGTGAAGCGCTCGGACCAAGTCCTGACGAACCCTTGGCTTGCGGTCTTCGAGACCCTGTGTTCACGTGACTGCGAGAAGGATGAAGGTCAGCCTGACGTCCCGCCATGGGTGCTCTCTTGGCTTTGGGTGCCATGGAAGGGGACGACTTCAGGGTGATATCTAAGTTTGGAATCAAATCATTCTGTCTATTCCCATAGACGTCACCAATATGATGCTGCTGATTTAGTGGTGGGAGCAACAGATGTGAGTTCTTGTTATTTGTAGAGGAAAAGATAGTTCTAAGATAGATCTTGCCACAGATCTGGATCTGAGATAAAAATTTTGTGAGGAGCAGTAGAAGTTGTGACTTCGGTAGCTGGCCGCCCTAAATACCGACAAGATGCCTAGAAACACCAAGAGAGATCCCGGTGACAAGCCCTCCGACGATCTAGTCAGTTAGGGTTTGAGTGGAGAAAGTTTCGTTACTTGTAGAAATCGGAGGGGGGTCCGGTATTTATAGACAGAGAGAGGGAACACTACAAACGAAACGAAAATTTCCGGCGCTTTTTTTCCCATTCCCGGTGTTTCTAAAACGCCGGGATAAACCGCCCCGACGTTTCGGAAATGCCGCCACAAACGCCAGGTTTTCCCCCGTCGGGATGCGAAAAAGCTATCTCGGTGTTTTCAAACGCCGGGGTGGCTAATATGGATACCCCGACGTTTGAAAACGCCGTGATAGGGTCATCTTTATTTTTTTTATTTATTCATTAAAAATCCTATCCGGATGTTTTAAGACTCCGGGGTGTGTGTGCGCGCGCGCAAGTGATTTAAGCAATAATCAAGCACAACTAATAAGCAATTATATCCCAATCAACAAAATACTACCAATTAATAATTCACTTGAATAACTTTTGATCATATATAATAACCAAATATTCTAATACATAATTCAATTTACATAAAATAAACAACTTCTAAATTCACAATCAATACATCATTCTCAAACCCTATGTCAATTTGGAATGCCGATTTCACTATAGATATCATCTCGAAGCTTCAATACATTTTCCTGCAGCAGAGAGACCTGCTTTTGCACTCTGAAGCTTGCCACTACATAGGCTGAAAGATCACTTTATTAGGGTGAGAACTTAGTAATTAATATTGAATACAAACTAGTACTAATAGCACAAACCTTATGAAATGTTGAATCAGTAATGTTCATTTCCAAATCCTTGCAAACAGATAAATCATTTGAGATGAAGATTGTTATTTTGCTAATAACACTTATTATTAGCTGAAGGATCTCAAATAAACTATCTTTCATTAAATGAAGAGAACCAAAAAAATGCAATCATACCTTTACCTTTTTTGGAAGCCCTAGTAACCCCATTCAGTCAGAAAGTAACATCTAGGCTAGCAGAAGTTATACACATCACTTGTTCTAGAGCAGAACCTCTATGATGGAGGAAACATTACACATAGCTCATTCTAGTGCATAACATGTACAATGAAAAAATAATACACATCACTTGTTTCAGAGCATAGAAGCATTCTTATCCTGTTTTGAATTTAGTAATACTCGTTGACTAGAGGCTTTAAATTCAGGGCTTGCAGGATCCACTCAAATTTAGAGCCTAATAATAGTTCTAGTGAGCAAATTCTAATAATGTGAGATTTATGGTGGTTTAATTATCTATGCAGAATACCTTGAATGTCACTAGCTATAGGTGTTAGGAGAACATGATGATCTTCCTAATTAAATAAATAATTTTTCTTTTGTAATTGAACTAATCATGCATGGATTTTTTTTTTTTTTAACGCATTGTTGAGTGTGAATTAGTGACACGAAAGTACAGCAGATTAGAGGATAGTGTTCCAAGGGAGGATTGACCAACATTAATAGTTGTTTCTTTTCCAGGTACTTCTATGTGCCTCCTGATTATTTATTTATGTCTTCCTTTTCTATCTATGTGTTCATCTCTTTGTAATTTGTACGAAGATTAGACTTTCCGAATTATTCCAGGTACTTCTATGTGCCTCCTGATTATTTATTTATGTCTTCCTTTTCTATCTATGTGTTCATCTCTTTGTAATTTGTACGAAGATTAGACTTTCCGAATTAAGTGACTGTTTACCTAATAGGATGTCTTCATCTAAATCTCTTTTATTTCATTATTAACTCTTTATGTAACTGTAATTATATGCGTGGTTTTGGTCATGTTTTACAAAAAAAGAAAATGGAATGTCACAACTTGTCAACTTTTCTAACAAAAGCTTTAGATGACAGTGTAGAACATATCCATTTTTTCTTGATAAATGTGAGAGAACGAATAGACCACCATTATGCATAGGCGCAATTGTTCCCTCAACAGTTGAAGGATGCATGTAAAATGTTAGAAATATAAAATAAAGAAAGAAAAATATCTACCTTAAAAAGTTTTGGACCTGCTCCAACTTCTCTGATGCTATAAACACCTGCAAGCAAGAAGACACAGCAATCCATTTCAGTTAATAAGGTCAGATTTTTCAGATCATTTCATTTATTCATGATGCTTTCCTACCAAAGAAGGTGGAACACTTCTACCAAAAATCTCTACTGGATAGGTGGTGGATCAATAAATACATTTGTTGTGGGATCCTCCAAGTTTCACCATTTTCCCTACCGATCCCTTTACCTTTACTCAATATCAATGCCCAAACTAAATCTATATAACCAAGGGAACATTTTTCTTTTTTTTGTCCGAATAGGGGAGTAATACCATGCATGGTTATAAAGAGTGTGATATGTGAGAAAGTTAAAGCACGAGACAGAAGCTTAGCTTTGCATTTGAACATCCAGAACATAAATAAATAAACGCAAGAATTTAAAATTGTTGGATACAATATAAGGTTGAATTTACAACCTTTGCTGCCGAAGCACTTTGTTTTCAGATTTTGCTCTGATTTTATGGCTTCTTCATTTTCACCTGGCTACAAATACGAGAATCACGATAATTTATACCAGGATGATGAAATTAGTTTGTGTAAATACTAACATAGATAGATCCTACAAACCTTTTCTGTGTCTGCCTTCACCGCCAGTTTTAGCGTATACTTGCCACTAAGTTTACTTTCTCGAAATAAACTCCATCCATGGGACAAACTGTACTGGATATATAATTAGTTAGAAATTTATGAAAGAAAAAGAATAAGGCTCAACAAAAAGCTACCAAAAAATTGCAGCATGATTGAAAACACCTCTTTAAGGAAATAACAAGCTTTCCATTTCTGTACTTAGGATCCTTGTTATTCATCAAATGACTAGATTTGCCCGTGGGCACGTGCCTACGGCACGTCTTCGGAACGATACAGCATACGAAAAGTCTTGTAAACAGTAAAACAATAATTATGTAGCACAAGTTTGAATAGTATAACAATAATTAGTTGTAAATAAAAGTCCATGTTTCCATTAGCATGTGTTGAAAAATAATTATAAATGGGGATTTAAAATCCAACTTCTTAGAACTTTGAGGGTGAAAAATTATGAAATTTAACTGTTGAGGAGATATTTGCTTTTTTCAATGTAACATGAGCAATAAAAAAAAACATAAAAAATCTGAAAATTTACAAAACCTTGTAGTAAATAAAGAGAATGAGACAAAGAGAGAGAGAGAGATTGATTTCAATTAAATGGGAGCCACTTGATAGCTTTCTTTGTGTTTTATTATATAGATAGGAACCTACAGATACCACTATTTCTAGTATGTATCATTAAGACAGACTGACCTCAAATCGTCGCATTCAAGATCATTTGCAACTAGTACCTCCGTAATATGATTTCTATTATACTGAATTTGAATCATTTTCATGTCTTCTTCGAGCTAGGATTTCCAATTAAATCGGTGAAATAAGCTTCATATGTTCGTTCTTATCATGTTTATTTCAAAATATTACTACTTTGTACTTAATCAGACTTATAAGTTGCCCATTAGGATCACACAACTAGATATATCCATAACAAAACCCATAATAAAAAAGAGAGCCATTCTATGAAGACATAGAATAGAAACAAAAATATTCTTAACATAGATAGATCCATCACAAAACCCATATTTAAAAAGAAACAAAAAATATTATTAGATTCCATTAAATTCCCACTTACGAAAAACAAAAAACCCTAAACCAAAACCAAAAGCAAAATTAATCGACCTCTTGGATCGAAGCAGCAGCGCCAACAGCAACCTCCACAGTGAAGAACTTTCCCTTGGCCTTATCGGCACTCCTGCCCTTGGTCTTGCGGTCCAATAGCGACTTGCAGTCCGTGTAGAGCTTCAACGGGGACGGGGATTGTTCCAGGCCGATCTCCGACAGCGTCGGCAATGGCTGGAGCTCTCTTCCTTGGCATCTCACTCAAGCTCTCAAGCTATGGTAATGGAGGTGCAAGAAGAGAAAAGGATGAACAAAGATCAAGATTTCATTCATAACCCAAACCATTTACGGAGGAAAGTATTTATAAACAAATAACACATGCGCAGCATGTAACTGGACAGACAGTTACACGTTCAGTTGGGCCTAAGTGCTAATTACAGTGCACTTTTACAATAAAATCTTTCTAAGAAAGATTATCTCCCCTGGACTGATATGCAAGCTTAAAGTACTGATATGTAATCTTCAAGAGATTTCCCCTGGCTTCATCTTCTATCTCTGGCTTCCCTAGCTTCATCTTCTACCTCTGCTAAGCCTGGCCATGATCAGATCCAAGCATTGGATCAATACTCCCCCTTTGAAAAGATTCTAGTACTACGCGGAAGGACGGGAATCGCCAGTATAGATCCCAATATCCTTCCCATGTGGCTTCACTCTCACTACCATTCCGCCATTGAACAAGGACCTCAGAGACAGCAATTCCCCTCTTCGGAATCATTCGACGCTCCAGAACCTTAACTGGATATGGTGCTTCTTCCACAAAATAGGCAGGTAAAGCAGTCGAGACTACTTGTAGACTACTATCACGCGGCACGAAGGTCTTCAATTGAGAGATATGGAACACATCGTGAATGCGCGATTTAGTAGGTAGTTGCAACTTGTAAGCCACAGATCCCACTTTCTCAAGAATTTTATAGGGACCATAGTATAAGGCAGACAGCTTGTGATGCATTTTCCCCCTACTGATACCTGTCGATAAGGTTGCAACTTCAAGTATACCCAATCTCCGGATTCAAACTCTTTCTCTGTACGATGCAAATTAGCCTTAACTTGCATCCTGTGTTGAGCCCTCAGCAAATTGTGCTTAAGTAATTGCAGTACCATATCTCTTGAAAGTAGAGAATCTTCGACAACTTGAACTCTTGCTGTTTGAGGAATATATGATAGAACATTTGGGGGCATTTTGCCATACACTGCTTGATAAGGGGAGATACCTGTGGAGCTGTGAACGTGGGTGTTATAGCTGAACTCTACCCAAGATAGCCAATCAGACCAATCCTGTGGACGATATGCTGTGAAGCATCGAAGATATACTTCTAAAACTCTGTTAATGACTTCTGTTTGTCCATCCGACTGTGGGTGGAATGCTGAACTTAAATAAAGTTTTGTTCCCTGCATAGCCAACAGCTCTCGCCAAAAGTTGCTAGTAAATATAGCATCCCTATCACTTACGATGCTTTTGGGGAGGCCATAAAGTTTGAACACATGCTTGAAGAGCACCATCGCAACACTCTTGGAAGTATAAGGGTGAGATAATGGAATGAAATGGCAAAATTTAGACAATTTGTCAACCACTACTAGTATAGTGGTGAATCCTGAGATTCGAGGCAACCCTTCAATAAAATCCATGCTTATATCAATCCATATGTTCTCAGGGATATGCAGAGGTTGTAATAGGCCTGCAGGAGATGTGCTCAACTATTTATTCTGCTGGCAAACATCACAGGACTTAATGAAATTGCATAAATCTCCCTTCATTCCTTGCCAATATACAATCTGCTTTAGCTTTAGCCAAGTTTTATCGACACCCATATGCCCTCCTTGAGGTGTGCAATATACCTCCTCCATGAATAAACCCCTGGCTGTAGAAGTGGGGCTTAAAAGAATTCGACCCTTATAGTATATCACTCCACCTACTAAAGCCAATCTATCATCAGATTGGTTAGAAATCTTCTCCTTGATCTCTTCATAAAATGGGCCTGTTTGCACTAGTTCTCTAATACGATCTAACCATACTGGTTTCACAATTGTAATTGCAGACAAAGAAGCCTCCTCCGTATCTTCAAATTGACGGGAAAGTCCATCCGCAACCACATTTTCCTTTCCCTTCTTATATTCAACTCGAAAATGATACCCATGAAGCTTAAGCAGCCATAAATGTTGAGCTTCAGTATATAAACGTTGCTCCAACAAGTACTTAAGGGGTTTATGATTTGTATGTATTACAAACTGTCTCCCCAACAAATACTGCCGCCATTTTTTAACTGATAAGAGAATTGCCAACATTTCTTTTTCATAAGTGGATAACAACCTATTTTTCCCTTTTAACTCTTGACTGAGATAGGCAATAGGATGTTTTTTCTTGATGCAAAACAGATCCCAACCCCGTGCCACTTGCATCACATTCTAATTCATAAGGCAAGGCAAAATTTGGAAGTTGGAGAACAGGAGGGGAGGAAAGCATCTTTTTCATTGTTTCAAATGCATTTTGAGCTTCATCCTGCCATTGGAAGGCATCCTTCTTCGTAAGCTTTACAAGAGGCCATGCTAGAGTACTATAATGTGCTATAAATTTTCTATAGTACCCTGTAAGGCCTAAGAACCATCGTAAGGTCTTTATTGTTTTGGGAATTGGCCAATTAACAATGGCTTTAACCTTCTCTTGATCAACAGCAACACCTTTAGCAGACACAACATGGCCAAGATACTCTACTTCCGTCACCCCAAATGAACACTTGTTAAACTTAGCAAAGAGCTGGTTTGTCTTGAGGACATGTAGAACTGCTGACAAGTGTTCCAAATGGGCCTTCCAACTGCTCCTGTATAGCAAAATATCATCGAAAAAGACCAAAACAAACCGTCGCAAATATGGTTTGAACACTGAATTCATAAGAGCTTGGAAAGTGGAAGGGGCATTTGTCAATCTAAAGGGCATAACTAGGAATTCATAATGCCCTTCGTGAGTGCGGAATGCTGTCTTGTGTACATCAGACTCACTCATACGAATTTGATGATACCCACTTCGAAGGTCCAATTTGCTAAACACCTTTGCACCATATAGTTCATCCAGTAGCTTATCTATCACAGGAATGGGAAACTTATTCTTCACTGTGATATCATTTAGAGCCCTATAATCAATACACATTCGCCAACTTCCATCTGGTTTTTTGACCATAACAATAGGAGAAGAGTAAGGACTACAACTGGGTCTGACAATACCTGACTGGAGCATCTCTTTAATGAGTTTCTCAATTTCATTTTTCTGGTGCCATGGGTGTTTATAGGGTCGAAGACTAACAGGTTTTGAGCCCGGGATTAAAGGAATTGTGTGATCAAAGTCTCTTGGTGGAGGTAAACCCATGTCTTCTTTAAACACAATCTGATACTTCTCCAATAACTGCTGCAATAGGGAAACATTAGCAGATTGTAACTGGGTATCTAGTTGTGCACTTCCAGGAGTTGAAACCCTTATCATTTGAAGTAACCACCCAGATTTAGATTGCAACAAAGCTTTTGTCATAGACTTAGCAGAAGCTACTTCCAAATCTTGAGGAGAAATACCCTTCAACATGCACTGTTTACCATCAAGCTCAAACTGGACTCTCTTTTCCTTCATATTCCAAATCACATCACCCAATATTTCAATCCATTGTGCCCCCAATACCAATTGACTGATATCCATAGCTAATACATAGAAATCAGTTACGATAGGTACTCCTTGACAAGCAAAAGTAACCCCCTCACACAATCCCAATCCCTTTAAAAGAACCCCCCCTGCAGCTGTTACATCTAAACAAGCATGAATGTTCACTGGTAGCCCAGTCTTCTTCACTATTTTTTCATCAATAAAATTATGGGTGGCTCCTGTGTCAAGAAGAGCGCACACAGGGTGAGAAGCAATACTTCCTAGGACTCTAAAGGTTCTGGGGGTAGTACTCCCTGTAAGAGTATTGAGGGATATAACAGCAGGTTCTTCCTTATCTTCTTGTGGCATTTTGGACACTCTGGGATTTCCGGAGGCTTAACAAGGTAGGGCTCCTCTTCATCCTCTGAACAATCTTTCGATTCATCAGTATCTTCTTCTAAAGTTCCTAACATCTGAATGAACACACTCCCTTCACAAGACCCCACCATCTGCATAAAAGATCTGCCAGCACACTTATGTCCCCTTACAAATTTTTCGTCACAATGGAAGCACAATCCCTTTTCTCTCCTATCTTTCATGTATTGCATGAATTGCTGGTCCTTGGTTTTAGAAACAACCGAATGCAATGGTCCATTGGTGTCATTCTTCCCATTGGTTAACAAAGGTGTTGCTGTTGATACTGGGGGTTTATAGGTAGTGGAAGTGAAATTAGTTTTGCTAAAAGAGCTGGATTTCCAAGCTTTCTTCTGATCGTTAATAATCTCCTCTCTAGCCACAGCCTCCCTGTAAGCTGCAAGAACACTACGGGGATTCTTGAGCTTAACTTCTTTTCTCAACTCACTTTTCAATCCAATATATAACAACTTACTAGGGAAGATTTTGCTAAAGGTTGCATGAGTTGACTATATCTCAAGAACTCCCTATGGTACTCAATTACCGTTCCAGTTTGCTGGAGCTTATACAGGATTGCTTCGGGATCTTCCAACTCAGATGGCCCAAATTGTAACATTTGCTCTTTCTTCAAACTTTCCCAATCAATTCTCCCTTCTTCTTGTTGCTCGAACCAACTCCACCAAAGCAAGGCTTCACCTCTCAAATAGTATAGACAAAATGACAGCTGATCATAATGGTTGATTCTTTGTGTGAAGAAATGATGCTCCATATGGTAAATCTAGTTAGTTACGTCCCTTGTTCCATCATAGCTAGGTAAATCAATCTTAGGATGTTTAGGAAAGAAAGTACTACCTTCGGAGTGCCGTTCTTCCTGTCTTGCGACCCTCCTTCCCATCAGGGCCTCAGTGAAATCAAGATTCCTTGATCTTGCTCGATTGGGCCTCCTGTGTCGGAAATGTTGCCTGCGCTCATTTCCATACCTTCCATAGTCTCGCTCTCCTTCTGAGTCTTCAGCATCACTTTCTGGACTCCAAGATTCATGCCTTAGACGTGATCTCTAAATTCTTGGTTCTTGGAATAGGCGATCTAATGTCAGTTCCAACTGATCGAACCTTTCTTCCAAACTGGAATGTTTGTGGAGTTCAACACCATGATCGGTGGATCCCCACATGTTCTGACTCCTAGCTCCCGTTCTAGATTGAGGTCCAGACTTGGAATTGACGGAGTTCTCAGTTTCTTGGATGGGTTCTTGATCAATTCCTGGGTCGACGGCGACAGTGTGATCGTCTTCAGGCTCTGATACCATTGTTCCAGGCCGATCTTCGACAGCGTCGGCGATGGCCGGAGCTCTCTTCCTTGGCATCTCACTCAAGCTCTCATGCTATGGTAATGGAGGTGCAAGAAGAGAACAGGATGAACAAAGATCAAGATTTCATTCATAACCCAAACCATTTACAGAGGAGAGTATTTATAAACGAATAACACGTGCGCAGCACGTAACTGGACAGAGAGCTACACATTCAGTTGGGCCTAAGTGCTAATTACAGTGCACTTTTACAATAAAATCCTTCTAAGAAAGATTATCTCCCCTGGACTAATATGCAAGCTTAAAGGACTGATATGCAATCTTCAAGAGATTTCCCCTAGCTTCATCTTCTATCTCTGGCTTCCCTGGCTTCATCTTCTACCTCTGCTAAGCCTGGCCATGATCAGATCCATGCATTGGATCAGGGATATAGAGAGGGAGGAGGGAAATGGATTTGGGGTGGGGATTTGGAGAGAGAGTGAGGGACGGAGACGGTGATGATTGGAATGCGGACGACGACGGCGGGGATTGAGCGCAAACGAAGGAAAGAGAGAAGGAAATTGGGGATTGTGGGGGAATTTTTCCCCAAACTGTCCCACTTTTTGAAAGTTTGTTTCCAAACTGCCTACTTTTTTTTCTAAATTTCCAAAGTTCATTACTCGCTTTTTGAAAAACTGAGTGTAGTTAAAACCATCACCGTTTTTTCAAAAGAGACTGTTTAGTCTTTGACTTTTCGAAAGACCACACTCGGTTTTCGAAAAACCGAGTGTGTTTTAACTAAGCTCGGTTTTTCACGCGGTTTTTAAAAAACCTAGTGGGTCATTTTGGTAAATACTTTTGAAAGTGTGTCAATTTAGTAAATACTTTCAAAAAGTGGGTCATTTTGGTAACAAGTTCCCACCTGTTAGGATAAAGAAATTTATGAAGCACCATCCATTACACTTGGTAGTATAAAAGTAAAACACGAGAAAATTATTTTTGAGCCCCTGTTTCTTAAAACACAAGAGACAATTATTCTTAGAACTTTAATTTACAATGTATTGGATATAAAGATTAATGGTGTTTCGAAACAGGCTATCCATTGTGATTTATGTACTCTGAAAAGGATTTCTTGTGAATTTATTTGAAAACTAGTTGGTTAATAGTTTTCGTTTCTAAAGTCACATTCAGCTAAAAAGTTAATAGACAAGTTTTTCTTAATAATCAAAACAGAACTATATTAATATTTATATTGTCTAATTCACAAAATACATTCCTACTAAACCTTAAATAAATAAAATACAATATCATGCATTAAAATTTTTATGGGTTTAGGCTATATCACTAAATTAACATATATAGACATATATAGTTCAAATTATCCATCGAGTTATATGACTCGAATCCAAAAAAATCTAATAAGAAAATTGATCTGTTGTGGAGGATCCATACCCTAAAATTGTCAAATTCGAATTGGGTTATCAAGCTATCAGGTTATGGATACTTTCGCCACCCCTGATTCTAACGTTACTTATTTATATTATGCTTTATTTTTGTACTTCTCTCTAATAATTAAACAAGTGCTTCATTTTTAACCAAATGCAAAAAATTTAGGACTTATATTTTAATGGGACCCACATCAAAATCACAATGTGGTTTGCGAGTTTTATGCCCAACAACTAGGCTGCAAACAAACCGAGCTACTCGCGAGCTACTCGGCTCGAGCTCGGTCAATGCTCAGCTCGAGCTTAGGCTTGCTGTGATTGTAAGGCTAAGCTCGCGAGCTACTCGGCTCGAACTCGTTCTCGAGACGAGCTCGAGCTTGAAAATTGAGCTTGATTGCTTAACGAGCTGAGCTCGAGCCTCACGACACTCGGCTCGACTCAGTCACTCAGCTCGTTTGCAGCCCTACCAACAACCCCTTAATATAACTAGTAATATACACGTAGGATGCACACCTTTTTTTCCCTTAAATTCTTAGTCTTCACAAATTATTTCTAATGGTACTGACTTTTATTTTATATTAATAATATTTTCATAAATAATTATGTTATAAATAAATTTAAAATTTGATGAAATTATAATAACCAGTTAATTAATTAGAAATGGATGGTTAATATAACTCTCAGTTAAAAATGTGTAGTTTGAAATTAGATTAATTAAGTTGATTTGTCTCCAAATTATACAAATCCAACTCGGAAGTCATAGTAGTAGATTTTAACAAACATATTGATCCATTGGTATGTTGGATGAATATAATTGACAGAAATAAAGGGAAAAAATCATTAATCTGTCCAAATAAGAGAGGCTTCAATATAATTATTAATCACGGTGCCTTAGAATATTGTTTCTGTGGACAACTACAGGGTAAGAGAGGACAGTTAATTGTTAGCTGCAAAATTTTTAATATTTTAGTTGATGTATTAATGAATTCCTATGAAGTTCAATTGGCATAACTACTTATGGTATTTATCCTTCTAATCAAATATTAGTAAAATTAATTGTTTTTATTGATTATACATATCATAGCAGTCAATATCAATTTGATTTTATATAGGAAATCATTATATATCAAATAAAATATTACAATTAGAAGTACTCATAAATCATAATGTTTCTCTTTCTGGTTAGGATTGATGATGACCCTTTTCTTTTTTGACCCTATCCTCTTTTTTTTAAAATGGATAGGTGTACTAAATTCTTTAATAGTTGAAATATTTAAATATAATTACTACAGATAATTATAACCCCCCACCTGTTGAACTTGTTACCAAAATGACCCACCTTTTGAAAGTATTTGCCAAACTGATCCAATTGATAGAGTATTTACCAAAATGACCCACTAGGTTTTTCAAAAATCATGTTTAGTTAAAACCCACTCGGTTTTTCGAAAACCGAGTGTGGTCTTTTGAAAAGTCAAATACTAACACTCGCTTTTTGAAAAACCGAGGTGGTTTTAATTAAACTCGGTTTTTCAAAAAGCGAGTGAGGCACTTTGGAAATTTTTAAAAAAAGTAGGGCAGTTTGGGAAAAACTTTCAAAAAGTGGGACAGTTTGGGAAAAAAATCGATTGTGGGATAGGGTTTAGGATTTTGGGTGTTTTATACTAGGTTACCCCGGCATTTTAAAATGCCGGGATATCTCGCTAACCCGGCATTGTAATAAACACCGGGTATCTTACACTCCCGCTGGCATGTTTTAAAAAACATCGGGTTTCCCCGGCGAAACTACCCAAATGCCGGGATAGTTTCGCCGGATTTGACCTTAAATTTTGTAGTGGAACCCTAACCCTAATGGGTTGGGTTAAATCTCTTCTATGGGCCTGGAACAGCAGAAAGCCCATAAGAACTACAGACCTGATTCTGTAGGAGTTTGCGGATCTTGAGGAGATCAGACGGCCTAGATTGAGCTGAAATATTAACCCACATAAATTACATATGTATCTATTTAAGGTATTTTTTATTACAATTGTTGGCGCTGCTCCACCATCATATCATATCGGTTAGACCAAATCATGTATTTGGTTGACCACAATCTTGTGCTACATTGACTACCAAGATTCAGTTCATGTAGAAACCACCCTAAGGGGGGTAGTAGGAAGTTATGATCCAACAAATATTTCGCCTTCGAAACTATGATGTTACCAAAACACCTCTGAACAAAATAAAGATGTAACATTACATTGAGGGATGTTGCGAGTGTTAGCACCATAATTTGTACATAAGCTGAAATATTTATGGTTCAGATACAGTAACTCCCTCAGTCAAAAGTTAGTTGTTCAATAATAATCTGGAATCATGATTTTTATTGCTGATGTACATACATCTCTAACCTTCTTTTCTACCATTCACCGATAAGGTAACATTTTTCTAAGAGCTGGCTTCTGTAATGAACACATATTTGGATTTTTTTTCCTCTCGTAACATTCTGATTAAGCTCGAAAGTGAGATCATATTTATGATGATACATATATATAGTGGAGGACTATGACCAATAGGGTAAATATGATAAGACTTTTTTATTGTTACGGTAGACTTTCTTCTAAGATCATGCATCTGTAATGAATACCTACGGACATTTTTTGGCAAAGTTCTGGTCGAAATTAAGTGAGATCATATATATGATGATACAGACCTATATTAGAGGACTGCATGTGATCATTAGGGCAAATATGCATATGGGACGATGGTACGTAAGAGTATGACACATGCATAAACAATCTCCAAAACGAATGAAAACAACAAACATCTCCCCTCTCCCGGTCATCTTCTCCCCCTAGATCCGCCCAATCGGTGGTGCTTTTTTTACCTTCCCCCTTCTTTAAAGTTGCTGCTTCTCGTGCCCTCTACAAACCCTCTTCGTCTTTTCTCCGTTAAGGCCCTCCTCCATTTCCCCCTGTTGTCCTCCTCCATCCCTCGACCGCTGCTTCCCTTTCGTTTCTTCACCTTTGCTGTCGTTCGTTTCTCTTCTTCGCAGATTTGCTCCGGTCGCTTTACCCCGTCGTAGCGCCTGGGTTCTCGGGGTCCTCCGTCCCCCGTCATCGTTCTGCCAGTAGCCGTTCGCTGTGGCCGCCCGTGGGCTCCTCGCTTCCGCTTCTTCTCTCTTCTCCCCCCCTCAAGGGTGAGCTTCCGCCCATATTGGTTTTTGCCCAGGTGATTCTTTCGTTTCGTTACTCCAACCACTGTAAGTACTCTTATCCCTGAATTCAATTTTATTTGTGTGGTTTTTGTTTATTGCTTTTGGTGCTTCGTGTGGGGTGATTGTTCTAGCTGTATCATTTGTTGTGCTGTTGTTTATTCGAGTAGTCACTGATTGCGGTTTTTGTTCGATTGATTTCGAACGCCCCCACTTCTGTTATTGTTCCTCTTCGATTTAGTCCTCTTAACTCTGTTCCTCGTCTCCTCTTCTCTGCTGCTTCTCTTTTCACTGGTCTTCTCTTCTCCCTTCTTCTTGGGTTCTCTTTCTGTAGAACCTCGCTTGAGTTGGTTCCCTGAGGCTCACAGTTGTAACATTGCTGGTTTTTTAAGCATTAGTGGGCTGCTTGTGTCTGGCCCATGGCCCATTCATGGGTTGACGTTGTTAAAAGAAAAAATAATTATAAAATCAAAAAGAACTTCTCTTCCTTTCCCTATTCTGATGTGGGCCTTCCTGGCCTGAAGCCCAAGAACTCGAATAGTTCTGTGCTTCCAGACTCTTCTCTCTATAAGTATTCCCACCCAAATCGTCTCTCAACCTCTTCGTCTTCCTCCCTCTCTCATCTTTCCTCTCTCCGCTCTCCTCCTTTCTGTTTCCGGTGTCTCCAACTGGGTCACTTGAAGTTCTCCTGTGTAGCGAGAATGAAGTGCCTTTTCTGTCTCAAGGATGGCCACGCGCGCCACCGTTGTTTCTCTCTCCAAAAACTCTTGGGTCTTTCGGTGGGTGTTCCGATTGCTGATTCTGTTTTGGATGCTCTCGATTTTCCTGCGTTGCAAAAGAAACTGACTGAGATTCCTTCTTCTAAATCGAAGAAGCAGAAAGCCCCTTCTCGTTCTCCGCTTCTCCCTACTCCTGCTTCAGGATCTCGTCTGCCATCTCCTGCTACCACGGCCCCCGTGCTGAAGGCTGCGTCCTCCCCTCCTCCTGTCAAACCTAGGTGACACAGGTGTTTTTAACTACTTCGGAGCTATCTGATCGTCTCAAAATCTACAGCAATTATGGGGCTATCTCCTTCTCTGAAGGCTCCATTCCTTTCTACACTCTCAATGCTTTTCTTTGCAATTGTTGCAACGTAAAGGAGTGGGAGTGGGTGCTCTATTCGTGTACCAACGGGGATGCAGTGATCCAATGTCCATTGGCTAAGGTGCTTGATGATCTTTGTGCCAATCAGTCTCTGACGATTGGCTCTATAGCCCTATCCATCCGCAAATGGGTGTCCTTCTCATCCCCTTCTAATATTCTGGATCACATCCCCACCAAGGTATCATTGGCCGGTCTCCCCCCTTTCTGTGACTCTCTGAGATTGGTTGCGGCCTTCTCCAAATGCATTGGAGAGATTATTAGTATCTCGTCATGCGCTCGTTTGGCCTCAGGCAGTATCCAAGTTGAAGCTTTGTTTCGATGTCCCCCTCCGAAGGATCGTATCGAAGCTTACTGTCTGAACGACGGTCTCTCTTCTTTCACTGTTTCGGTTCAGTACCACGAAAATTCCCCTCCTCTTGCTTCCTCTAAGCAAGGATTCTGCCTTATTCCCACCCCTCAGTTTCACCCAGGATCGTCCTCTGCTCCCAAGCTCTTGCCCTCTTCAGGAAAGTCTATCTCCTCCCCTGCGGTGCAGAGGTCTCTTACTCTTTCTCGTCAACCACTTAACTCTCCGGCTCCTCCGAAGATCTCTCCAGCTAAATCGCCAAATCTGGTTTGGATAAACCCCGATCGATCATCGAAAGCTATTTCCAAACCTTCTCTGACTACTTCTTCCCCTCCTCCGGCACTGGCACCTGCTCCTGCCACCAGTTCTAAGGTCACGCCCCCATCCCCTTCCAAATCAGAGAGATGGCCTTCGTGGGAAGTCAATCCCTCTTTCGCCTCGGACTGGGAGCTTTTTCAACGATCTGCACATTTCCCTTCCTCCAGCACTCCCCGCTCCACCTTGGTCTCCCCTCCGGAGAAGGCTTCTGCTCTCCCTAAAGCCAAGGACTGGTTAGCCAAGGATGATTTGCTTAGTGAGGAATTAGCTGACTTGGAGAGCTCTCAGGCCCCTAAACAGGTCCATCCCTTTCCCTTCTCATTTAATTTCTGTTATTTATTTCGTTTTGTTTTGGGTTATAGTCGCTTTTCTTTCGCTTTAGAAATGGCATTGCCGTCTTTTCGGTTCTCTCCAGTTTGCCTGGTCAAGGCCATTTCTTCTATTTCATCTCTATCTCTCTCTCTCATGAAGCTATCTTCGGATTTAGTGGCCGTTTGTTTAGTTTCTCGAGAGTCTCTGCCCCCTGTCCAATACTCTATTGCCAATGATTCTTGCTTCACTACAGCCGACTGTTCTTCTCCCCCTTATCCCCGTATTGTACCCCAAATTGGTTCGACTGGTTTATGTTCTCCGCTTCGTCCTCCCTCTAATCCGGTGACCTTGGGTTCCCCGTATTTACAATCTCCTGTCTCGGGTTGTAGTTCATATCGTTTAATCTGTTCTAGTGCTAGGCTCAAGGCTAAACGATCGATGTCTGTATCATCTTTGTCTTCTCCCAATCCTCCCTCGCCTCCCCTCCTAGGATCTCTTTATCACCATCAATTCGATGAATTATCCGATTCCAAGATGGTGGCTATTACCCAATCCCTTGGTTTCTCCCTCACCTCCAACTTCTCTATTCCCATCTCTTGTCTTAGAAATCTTGAACGTTCCCGAGTCCAGGAGCACAGTCTTAATTATGATTAGCATATCCTGGAACATTAGGGGTCTCAACTGCCCCGCCAAGCGAAGGGCCATTTTCGATCATATAGCTTCCTCTCACTGTGACATTATCTCTATTCAAGAATCTAAAATTGAATCTCCATCCCCTCGCCTCTTTTGCTCGCTTATAGGTTCTTCCCTCACGAATTGGATCTCCCTGGATGCAAGAGGCTCTAGAGGCGGGATTCTAGTCGGGTTCAGGGACTCGGCTTTCTCTTTAATCGCGGTTCACCGCCTGAATTTCTTCCTTATCGTTCAGCTGCGTTGGCATTTGCTTGATTGTGATTTAACGGTTATTTCAGTTTACGGTCCGTCGACCTCGGAACGACGTCCCCTATTCTGGCAAGAATTCCGATCTCTTCACCACTTCGTTCAAGGTCTTGGTTTTTTCTGTGGGGATTTTAACATTAACCGTTTCGCCTCGGAAAGGTCGAATTCGGTTACCTCTGATTCCCAATCAAGCACTTTCAATGATGGCATTCGTGATCTTCAATTATCCGACATCCCTATTAATGGTAGGAGCTTCACTTGGTCGAATCAGCCTCTTATTCCTTCCTTCGCCAAACTAGATCGCTTTCTTGTTACCCACTCTTGGTTCTCGAAATTTCACAACTCCTACGCGAAAGCTCTCCCCAATCCTTCCTCGGATCACGTGCCCATTGCTCTCCACTCAGATTTTCATTTCCCCCACCATCACCAATTCCGTTTTGAAAAATTTTGGCTTCAAGATCAGTTATTTATTAAGCTGGTCGAGGAGTGCCTTGCCTCTATTCATGGATCTCGCGGTTTGGGCAATCTTCTTCTTAAGCTCCACGCCATCAAATATGGCTGTAAGATCTGGCGCCAGGAGAGACAATCCAATACCAATTTTCTCAAGGAATTTCTGCTCGGCTCCATCCAGGCTTTCGACCTGATGGAGGAGCAAGCTCCTCTTTCTCCCCATGCTCTTAACGAGCGTCTTGCCTGTAAGCAGGAGTATGCCGATATTCTCCTTCAAGACCATTCGAAGTGGGCTCAGAGAGCCCGTGTTAAATGGTTGAAAAAGGGTGATGGTAACACGGCTTTCTTTCACCATTTTGCCTCGTATCGTAGGCGTAACAACCATATTTCTGTGATTAAAGATCAGAATGCAGAAATGCGCTCTGACCCTGATATTCACCAAGCTTTCGTAACTTTCTACAAAAACCTTATTGGCTCCACCAAATCTCGTTTGATCTCCCTTGATTGGCAGCAACTCTATGGACCCCCTTCCGTTGATTTATCCTCGCTTGAAGATCCCTTCACTTTGGACGAGATTAAGGCTGCTGTATTCGCTTTAAAAAGCGACTTAGCCCCAGGGCCTGATGGTTTCCCGGCTTTCTTTTTCCAAAAATTCTGGCCTTGGGTTAAGGATGATCTCTTTGATCTTTTCCAAGATCTTCATCAAGGATCCCTTTCCTTTGATCGTATCAATTACGCCCACATCGTTCTCATCCCGAAAGTTCCGGGAGCCAATACTGTTACTGAGTTTAGGCCCATTAGCCTTATTAACACTTCGTTCAAAATTATTATGAAAGTCCTGGCTACCAGGCTTAATGCTGTTATTCCTCCTCTGATAGACCCTGCTCAGTCAGGCTTTATCAAAGAGCGCTATATTCTTGATAGCGTTGCTACGGCGCAGGAGATTATTACGCTATGTCACCACCATAAATTAGAAGGCATCCTTCTTAAGCTTGATTTCCAAAAAGCTTACGATAATGTGAATTGGGAATTTCTCATTGACATTCTGGTGAATCGTGGTTTTGGCTCGAAATGGATTGGATGGGTTAAATCCAGTTTAAACGCTGGCACTTCCTCTATCCTTATCAACGGGTCTGAAGGCCATAAATTTAAAGTCAAGCGTGGTCTCCGTCAGGGAGACCCACTCTCTTCCCTCCTTTTTTCATTAGTGGCTGACGTCTTTAGTAGGCTGCTTCGCAACGCTCGCGAAGCTCAAGTCATCGAAGGTATCGGCCGTTCTCTTAATTTTGACGGTATCCTCAATCTGCAATACGCAGACGATACCATTATTTTCACCAAACCTGAGCGCACGTCATTGCGCAACCTAAAACTTTTGATTTACTGCTTTGAACAGGCTTCAGGTCTTGCCATCAATTTTAATAAATCTTCTGTTTATTGGCTCGGTGGTGATGATAGTCACCATCACGAAGTCTCACAATTTTTTAACTGCCGTATTGCATCCTTTCCCATCTCTTATCTGGGCATCCCCCTGAGGTGGGGGAAGCTCCACAGATCGGACTGGTTCCCTATGATTGATAAAATAGAATCGAGGCTCAATGTTTGGACGGGTAAATTGCTTTCTCGAGGAGGAAGACTAATCCTTCTTAACTCGGTTATCTCTGCTATGCCTCTATATATGATGTCTTTCTATCTTCTTCCTTCCTGGGTCTTCAAAAGGATCGATCAGATTCGTAGCAATTTCTTTTGGTCGGGTGCGTCTCTTTACAAGCAGGGATCGCATCTGAGTAGTTGGGACACCATCTGTTCCTCGAAAGCCAGCGGTGGACTGGGGGTATTGAACCTGCGTGACCATAACCTCGCTCTCTTAGGCAAATGGTTATGGAGATTCTATAAATATCCTCATCTATCTTGGGTTCAATGCATCAAGGAGTTCTATTTTTCTTCCACTCCTTGGTGGCAACTCGATGCCCCTACCCATCGCTTTGCTTCCCCTTTCTGGAAAGGTGTCTGGAAAGCAGCACCTGCTTTCTAGTCTAGCATATCCAGGCTTTGTGCTGACGGGTCTAAGACCAAACTCTGGACCGATCTTTGGATAGGCAACACCTCCCTTTCCACAGCTTTCCCCTCCCTGTTCAGTTATGCTGCCTGCCCGAACGCCACTGTTGCAGAATCCTTTGTTTGGTCTCAGTCTTCTAGGTGTTGGCAAATCCCTTTTTCTTCCCAGCTTACCCTTTCTCTGATAGATGATCTGCATAAACTAATTGGATCACTCAACCAATACGTTTGGCAACAATCGGAAGATATTTCTTGGCGATGGAATGTCTCGGGATCGTTCACTGTTAAATCATTCTATAAGTTTCTCAATTTTCGAGGTGTCGTTTCCCCATCTTCAGATTTTATCTGGAAGTCCTGTGTCCCCCTCAAGGTTAAAATTAATTCGTGGTTGGCCTGCCATAACAAGCTTCTCACTGTTCAAGTCCTCAACAACAGAAACTTAGCGTGGGGTCAACTCTGTTCCCTTTGCTCGAGTGTCTCAGAAGACGTTAATCACCTTTTCGTTAATTGCTCGTTCATCACTCTTCTTTGGAAAATTATTGCCCTCGCTTGGGCTAACCCAGCCTTACCACCTAACCTGCTCGCTTGCTGGATATCCCCTGATGTACCCCCTAGGTACAGTAAGGCTTGGAACCTCTCCGTCCATATTATTATCTGGATAGTATGGATGGAAAGGAACCGTAGATTGTTTGCGCACAGCGCCTCCCCTATCCACTCGCTTATAGCAGAACTATCATTTCTTTTTAAATTTTGGACCTCGCAGTTGAAAGCCGATAATAGACAGGATTATTTCTATCACTGTTTGGATGAATCCTTTATTGTCCTCTCAAATCTTAATGCAGTGTGAATATTTCTTATCATTGTAATTGAGTTTACCGTATGCCTGCTTTCGATTTATTTTGGCTTTTTCTCTGCTTGGCAGTCAGAGTGGTTTATAGCATTCATCTAGTCACTGTGCATTGACCTTATGTTGTTCCTTATGCAGGTTTAAGTGACTGGGTATTTTTGGCCTGTCTCTGAGGGTTCACTGGCGCTTTTGCTTCCTGTCTGGTTTCCGCTTGTGATGCTTTTGACTACCGATGGTTTCCCTTTGGGTTTTGGTCAGGGACCCTTGTTGCTGTTAATGCTTATGTCTTATGGCAGCTCTTTTATTTTTGCTACTGTGGTTACTCTTGGTATTTTCTTTCTTTATGGTGGTTTGCGGTTACATGTTAGGAGGGTGAGCGCGTAATGGTTTTATAGCATTCTATCTCCTTGACTTGTGTTCCTAGCTGTCTCTAGCCACCCTTATGCTTTATGGTACTGTTAATTACTGGCTGTTGACTCTTTGAGGGATCTCTCCCCTCCTTTTTGTACACGTTTTGTGCTGGTGGTTTTAGTTGCTGTAAGCTTTAAATGTGTTTTGGTGGCTGTGATTTGCTTTCGGTTTTTCGTTCCAGTTCGCTCCTTTTGAGCTGGGCTTTAGTTTATTTGTTTGGCTATAGCTCTCTGGGTAGTCTGGAATTATCGTTGAGTGTTTGTTTAGAGCCTTTGTATTCGACTCAGGATATTACTTTTGCTTGCATACTGGGATTCTTTTGGCTAGTTTCTCTTGATGCCTTCTTTGGTTTTAGCGCAGTATGCCGTGGGTCTTGGGCTTGTCCTCCTTGTCCACAGATCATGGCCCCAAATGTTTTACTCGATCACGGTAGCTTCCCTCCTTTTCAGGAGGTGCCTTGTGTTTTTATTCTCTCGAAGGGTTCGACATCCGCTGTTCAGTGCCTCTTCGGTCTTCAGGATCCCAAAGATTCGGATCATGTTAGTCGTCCGGCTGAGTGCTAGCTGCCTCATCGTCTTGCTTCTATGGACGCTAATGCTGATGTTGTAGAGCCTCGGTGTATTGTCGAATTGCTGCTCCCTGCCCAGCCCGTCTCTTTTGCCATTTGATCTTTCGCATACTGTCATATTGTCTTTTGTTTTTATTTCTTTTCCTGTTGTTGTGTTTGGTCAGCGTCTTGTTGTTTACTGATGTCTTGTTTTACTTCATGTAAAACCCCTGATTAAGTGTTTGTACAGATGTTTATCGTATTATCAATATATTTTTTTGATCGGGCTGGAGTCGTTTGACTCTATCCGCTTACATCAAAAAAAAAATGTTAGATGAGAGATGTTAGTTTAGTCTCATATCGAATAATGTATCAGTTTAGTCTTTGTTTTTCTCCTATATATAGAACATATTGTACTCAATTATAATCAATAAATAAGAATCTAATAAAGTATCCTTTCTACCTCTAAATCTAACATAGTATCATAGCCTATATCCTAAAAACCTTAGATCATGTCTTGCAGCCATGAAGAAAAAAATCCCAAATTGTAACACCCCGCAAAATTAGAAATGACAATTTTGCTCTTGTGTGTTACGCACATATATTTTGTAACATGTTTCATTACATATTTTGGATTCTGACTATATATGCATTTCCCGTATTGATTTCAGTCTACTAAAATATAATGTTTCAATCTCGGTAATTTTACGTGTTTTTACGAGTTTTTGATACACGTATCGATCACGTATTTTTAGACCACTACGGGTGATATTTTCTGTGTTTCAATTATTTATTTTTCAAATCTACTTTATAAAACGGAACCCTATTTTTGATTAAGATAATTTTGTATGTGTAATGCACGTGTTTTCTACGTACGTAGTGATTACATCATGAAATATATGAAATTAGTAAATATATTTTCTTATGTAGTTTTCGATTATATTTTAATAATTTTCCATTTAATAAAATTAATTTTCGTATTTCGGAGGTTTACGTGCGATGCACGTGTTTCGGTGCGCGTATTTGAGCGTATCCATTTTCCAAATAAATTTTTAGAGTATATGTATTTATTTTATTTGTGCATGATATAGTATAAAATTTTAATTAAACATTTTTTTTACATCCTAAAATAGTAAACAGTATATATATATAGATAGCATATATATATGTGTATAAAAATGGAGCTATGGCATTAATTGTGTATATTTTGATCATGGTTGAGAGTGTGGAGGAGCCCACGAGTTGAAGCACACAACACATGTATGTTGTTTCGAATTGGCTTGAATTGGTTGTTGACTTCAGTCAAGCCACGATGATGTAGCGGTTGGTGTGGGGCCCTCCTGTGCAAATGAAGAGATGAAGTTGGGTTGGCTTTTACTGAGTGCTTTGGTTTTGGTTTGGAAAAGAAAAGGGATAGGCCAGTTTTTGGGAGTTAGGGTATTTGGAGAGGTGGAGTAGTGAAGAGTTGGGGGGTTATATGAGTTAAGAAAATGAAGAGTTGGAAATTAAGTAGAGTAATTTATTAGGTGTAGAATTATGCAATTTAAACCCTCACCTAGTCGTATAAATACACCATCATTTCTCTTCTTTTGTCACACTCAAAATAAACAAAAAAGTAAAGAAAGAAAGAAAAAAAGAGAGAAGAGAGTATTTCTTATGCTTTGGAGGCTTGCTAGGAGGAGAAAGACAAGGAGGTGCTAGTTGGAGCTAGGAGCTAGAAGTGTCTCTTCATTCTTGATCTTCATTCTTCATAAGAGGTGGGTGGTCTTGATATTTTCTAAATTTTAAATTGAGCATACTAAAACATGATATTAGTAAAATAGATCAATTAATGTGATGTGAGTAATCTTATATTTTTCTAAATTATGAGATCTGCATGCTAATGTATTACATGAGTATTAAAGATAAAGTTGATGTGATAATAAGAGAACAAATCCATGCTATTTATGAATTGTAGAATTTTATTGATTGAAAATAAGAAAAAGAAAGAGAACAAAATCCATGCTTTTATGTGTACTATAAATTGTAGAAATATTGATGTGATTAAAGAAAGAAGTTGTCATCATGTTAATTTGAAATGAGAAAAAGAGTTATGACCATACATGCTTATGTAGAAATATAATTGAAAGTTTACTTGTTGAGATTTTTCCTATTGATAGAAAATTGAATTTGTGGGTGAATTTGAATTGTTATTCATAGAATCATTTTAAAAATTACTTGCAAGAACTACATTAAGATATTTTTGACTAAAATGAAGAAATGAAATTTTTGTTTATTCAAGAAATGGAGAAATTTGAAATATAAACCCAATGTTTAGAAAACAAGTTTGGAAATTCGTGAATCATGGTTTTCTAATGAAATCAGTATGAATAAGAAAGTTTTAGTTTATCAAAAAGATTAGATCGATCATATGTTGAGTTTTGTAAAAAGTAACTAATTTCATAACGTTGTGAACAAAACTACAATAGCGTGATTCCTAATCAGTAATCACACTTGGACTTACTGGTTAGCCAATGCACCATAGAGCACTACTATGCTTGTAGGAGATCTTGGGTTCAAAACTTGTTGGGCACATTCTTATTTTTGTTTCAAAATAAAACACAGATCCGAGGCTAGATATAAGGGGATTTCAGTATAGATTTATGGGTGAATTTGAATTGTTATTCATAGAATCATTTTAAAAATTACTTGCAAGAACTACATTAAGATATTTTTGATTAGAATAAAGAAATGAAATTTTTGTTCATTCAAGAAAAGGAGAAATTTGAAATATAAACACAATGTTTAGAAAACAAGTTTGGAAATTCGTGAATCATGGTTTTTCTAATGAAATCAGTATGAATAAGAAAGTTTCAGTTTATCAAAAAGATTAGTTCGATCATATATCGAGTTTTGTAAAAAGTAACTAATTTCAGAACGTTGTGAACAAAACTACAATAGCGTGATTCCTAATCAGTAATCACACTTGGACTTACTGGTTAGCCAGTGTACCATAGAGCACTACTATGCTTGTAGGATATCTTGGGTTCAAAACTTGTTGGGCACATTCTTATTTTTGTTTTAAAATAAAACACAGATCCGAGGCTAGATATAAGGGGATTTCAGTATAGATTTATGACAATTAAGTCCACATGGATTTTGTGGTCTGCAGTTGGACCTTGGGTTGTTTACTGTAGTTGACATTTAGGCATAGGTTCGAAACCGAGTGGCCACCTTTTTTTTTTTGAGTGTTTTTAAATATTTTGAAAGGATTTTTATGTGGATAAAATTGGGGGAAAAAATCTTATTATTCATCTAAAATGATTGGGAATTTATATAAAATAGTCTCGCAATATTTCAAGTATTTTGTGAGGAATTAAAGGTGGATTTGATATAGAAAGTGAGTTGATGACTTCGAAATTATTCATCTGAGAATATGACATTTATGTTAGTAGAAGAATAAAGATATTGCCATGTTATTTTGATTGTTCTTGATGAGGTTATGTACTTATTTTGATTAAGAAAGTATTTGTTGTGGTTTGAGACATTATGCGAGATTATTTTGCTTATGAGATCAAAGTGGATGGATCCATGTTTATGAAGAGAAATGTTTTTGCGAAAGATTGTGAGCAAATGAATGAATTAGAATAATGCAAAAATGAATAATTGATTACGTTATGAATAAGTTAAAGATGTGAACATATTTGAGTTTAATACATGATTATGAAGGGTATGAGTACCCATGGATTCGAGTACATGAAAAGTTGTGATCTAGAGGTGTAGTGAGGCCCTGGGTACCGGCAAGTTAAATTAAATGATTGATATATTTTGAGATATGGCTATGGAGCTATCTCGGTTTTTTGATTTAGTCCAGGAGGGGGTTAAAGCTAACTCTAGGGGTTGTAATTAATTCATGTCTTGAACTTAAGAACTAGGCACATAAGTGAAGATATAGTAAGACCTAGGCAAACGTAAGTGGGGCACTCTATATAGTCGGTGGTGGGCTTGTTCCAGCGGTTCATTGGGACTATAGACCCAGTCGGGCGGTGTACTCCGGGACTGTGGTTGCCTCGTGGGAGACGAGTTTTTATTTTAAATTCAGAACTATGCATGGTCAGGCAGATAGTTGCCGTACTCCATGTATATACGTATACCGGGGCGAGAGGGGCACTTGCGGGAGGTTCACACGACGAGAAGTCTGTATAACAGTCGAGCGGGGGATTTGTTGCGGCAGTTCTTCGGGATTGGGATCCGTACTCATGGAACGTCTTAACTTTGTCTTATTTCTGGGTAGTTTGATGGCGAGGGATCGAACCCTTTATTGTGGAGTACGTAGGTGCTTGCCCTCGGACCTATATAGTATGTGATGCATAGAATCCGAACAAGTATGCATTGGTGTCATCTTAGTATAAAAATGTATGCATTAGGCATTAAGGCATCGCATACACTTACATGTTTAGAATAATCACTTTTGACACTTTATTGTTCATTCAAATTTGTGGTTTGTTAAAGTATTGAGATCATTATATTTACGGCATAGAGAGGATGGCCGGAGTATAATACTTTCGTCTGTTGTAAGTGACTGACTTGCCCACAGCTTAATATGCACGTAATGGACAGTTTCATGAAGAAGTAAAGGTGTTATGATGCAGTTGATGATTTACATTGATAAAATTGTATAAGTTGTATTTTATTTTCTTTGTTGTATTTCTTTTATTCTTCTGTTGTGTAAAAAAAGTTGTAAAGAACTTGATATATGATGAAAAGTTTAAATTTCCTTGTAAAATTTTACGAAGTGAAGTGTAAAGATCCTGTGGAATCTCGAATTCAGTCTTATTTGGAATTCGGGACGTTACACAAATCCATACCCTAATCTCCTTCCCCACTTCAACAGCCGCCACCCGAAACTACCTCCAAATTCTGATCAACAATATCCCAATCTCCTAACTTCATTAACACTAATCACCATCATCATCACCCTATCCTTCCTCTCCAAATAGTTCATGCTTCCATTTTCTCCATCAACCCAAAGCAAACTCCAAACCCAAATCCATCAACCAAAGCCAAGTCCACATCGTAACCCAACTCATCCATCCTCCTACTTCATCTTCTCCACTTTCTTCATTCTCCAATTCCAATCAAACTCGACAACCCCATCATCAATACCCCGACCTCCACTCAAATCCAAATAGATCCCTACCTTCCCTCCATTAAATTACTTAGAGAGAAAAGAGAGAGAATGGTGTTGTATCATCACCAACTCCACCTTCTTCATCCCCGGGTCTTCAACTTTGAAGCCGACAACAGCAAGCCACTGCTGCCACTGTCATCCTTTCGTCGCTACCACCAGAATGCACTTCCCTTTCTCCCACCAATAACTGCCGACGACCCCAGCCGCCATCTATTTTCTTCATCCCCCCAAGTCTAACCGTAACCCTCAACTATTCTTCCCAATCTAAACCCAAAGCCCATATCCTACTCATATCTATACCCCAAACCCACAAACTCAATACCCAAATCCAGTACCCAAATCCAAATCTCTACTACCCGAACCTAATATCCAATAGAAATACCCCATATCCTAATACCCTAACCCGCATCCAAACTCGACCCGTTTACTAAAAAAAAACCCAACACAACTCATCCCATTTCTCACTTCCGCATCTAGATTTCAATACAAACTCATATTGATTAATCCATCATGAGTTTGAGAGGGGGATCTCAACATCATCCCAGTTCCTTTTGTCATCATTAGATCCCGACGTCCATCACACTTCGCATCCAGATCTCAATACAAACTCACACTGATTAATCCATCATGAGTTTGAGAAAGGGGAGATCCTGACATCATCTTAGTTTCCGACGTGATCCCATTTTTCGACATCCATTCCGTCCGCCGAGGCCATCCTGAACTACTGCCACTACTACTACTACTTCTCTAGAAAGGAGGTGAGATCCCAACATCATCACATGCCCTGCTACCGAGCGGCACTACAACTACTGCTTCTCCAGAAAGTGGGTGAGATCTCAACGTCGTCTCATGCGCCGCTACCGAGTGCTACTACCACTACTACTTCTTCAGTGTCAAGATCCGACACAAACTCCAAAACTTTCCAGATCCAAGAGTCGGATCATCCTTTGCGCCATCTACCGAGCTCCTTTCATGCACCATCTACCGAGCGCCTTTCTTGTGCCATGCATCGCCACCAATCACCATCCCTACACTGTCCCAAATCCAAGAGCTAGATAGTCTCTGCGCCACTGTGTGTCGTCTTTACCACATGAATATCATTAATATTGCAAACTCATGTTGCTTGAACCAACTTGAGTTTGAGAGGGGGTGTTACATGAGTGATATCAGTTTAGTCCCATATCAAATAATGTATCAGTTTAGTCTTTGCTTCTCTCCTATATATAGGAGATATTATACTCAATTATAATGTTATAGATGAATTGACGCGAGGAATATAAGATAAGGTGTCTTGGTGTATGCTTTTTGTCGATGGCGTCGTCTTAGTGGACGAGACTAGAGCAGGAATTAATGCTAAATTAGAATTGTGGAGAGAAACTTTGAAAGGTAGAGGCTTTAGAATAAGCAGAACTAAAACAGAGTATATGGAGTGTAATTTTAGTGATATTCAGAAGACAACAAAGGAATTAGTGAAGTTTGATGGTCAAGAGACCCCTAAGAGATATCGTTTCCAATATTTAGGCTCAATTATACAAAGAGATGGGGAGATTTGTGAAGATGTGATACATAGGATCCAATCAGGATGACTAAAGTGGAGAAGTGTCAGTAGTGTTTTGTGTGACAAACGTATACCTTTAAAGTTGAAGGAAAATTTTGATAGGATGGCTGTTAAACCACCAATGATGTATGGAGCAGAGGATTGATCAATAAAGAAACAACATGTCCAAAAAATAAGTGTAGCGGAGATGAGGATGCTAAAATTTATGTGTGGTAAAACTAGGAATCATAGAATTAGAAACGAGCATATCCGAGACATGTTAAAAGTATCTCCTATCCAATATAAGTTAAGAGAGAATCGCCTTAAGTGGTTTGGACATGTCACACGTAGTACTAGTAGTGCTCCCGTTAGAAATAGTGATCTAATAAATATTGAGGGTAGAGTTAAGGGTAGGGAAAGACCTAAACTTACTTGGGTGGAAATGGTAAGAAAATATATGATTGCTTGTGACCTTACAGAAAATATTGTGCTAAACCAAGCAGAATGGAAAACCAGGATTCATGTAGTCGAGCCCAACTAACTGGGAAAATGGTTTTATTATACTCATTTATAATCATTCAATAAGAATCCAATCAGGTATTACTTTTTATCCCTAAATTTAACATGTTCTATTATGTAAAAGGAAAAAAAAAATGTGTTTGTTTATGTAAGAGAAGATCGACATCTTCCACAAAATTTTGAGTCAATATAGAATTTCTGCAAGAGCATTCCCCCTCATTCCCTAATAAACACCCCACCTCCCCCCCCCCCCCCCCCCCCCCCCCCTCACCATTTTTCAAAAAAAACCCTCCCAACCGTTCCGCAAAAGGTGGGGGTCCCTACCGCAAAATAATGGCAATTAGAAATTGGAGCCGCATATATGCGGCTCCAATTTCTGATCCGCAAAATGTTTATTTTGCAACAAAAACCCCCTCCTTTAATTATGGATTAGATTAGTATATATTTATTTGTTTGATTAGGTTTTTTTTTAATTTCTTTTATATTTTTTATTTATAGACAATAATAGACAATAATTATGCTACTGTTTATTTTTTAACGAGATCTTTAATATAAGACCAATATTAGATATCTTCCATGGTTTGTTTTAAGTA
This sequence comes from Hemerocallis citrina, assembly GCA_017893485.1. Taxonomy (NCBI): domain Eukaryota; kingdom Viridiplantae; phylum Streptophyta; class Magnoliopsida; order Asparagales; family Asphodelaceae; genus Hemerocallis; species Hemerocallis citrina. The sequence goes on along the minus strand of CM030358.1, from coordinate 406,737,620 downwards.
TAGAATTTAATCATATGAATCAATAATTATACTAAAGAGAAATACGAATACAGAAATATTCATCGAAAATTGCAAAACACTAGTAATTGACACATGCAATGAATAACTTAATAAATATAGTTTTTAAAAGTAAAAATTCAGACGTAGTCTGAGTTTGAACCAAAGACATCCTTTATAATAGTTATGCACGTGCGTTTCACTTGTTGGTAGATTTACAAATGACAGTAAGACATTCTCCCATTATAATATTAGAGATAAAACTGAATGAAGAGCGAATACAAATAATTCTTACTAAGTGTATTATCTATTTCTAATTAATTGTACTAGTGCACGTCTTAATAATTATAGTTTTTTTAAAAGTAAAAATTAAGACGTAGTCTGAATTTGAATCTAACACCTCCTTTATAATAATTATGCACGTGTGTTGCACGCGTTGGTAGATTTACAAATGACACTAAGACCTTCTCCCATTATAATATTAGAGATTATAACTTTTTCATTATTTGTATTATTTTTTTGCATTCAAAAAATTATTTTTGTGCAAAAAAAATTAAAAAAATTATTTGAAACTCCCAAATCGAATATTATTGGAGCACCCTATTTGAAACCCCAAATCAAATAGCGTATTCCAAATAATATATCAAAATGGAACAAAAAATAGGGATGGAGATAGGGTATCATTGAGAATGCTCTAAGAGAAGGTCGATATATCTTTGTTTCAGACGTGTTCAAGCTTTTAAGTCAACATTTAGTAAGTCAATATTCAAAACTTTTTATTTTTATATTTTTTAACTACAGGACAAGGTCAACAGACATTAACCTATTCATAATAAATGACTCGAACCTCACCTATAAATTTAGTCTAAGTTGTACATACTTATTCGATGCCAGTCTTCTACTAGATATATTAATTTTTCTCTATAATCTATAACTATTATAATGGGAGAGATGGGGTTCCAAACAAATAAATAATTTTTTATTGTTTTTTGTATGTGTACAAACACGTGCAGCGCACGTGTTGATAGGTTTTTTTTTTTGTCCTTTTCCTTCCTCCTCCACGTGCATCTCACGTGCATCATACTAGTATAATTAGTTTCTTTGTCTGCCATGTCAGTGTGGCAGCACACAAACTCAACAACCAGGGGTGGTCGAATTTGCTACAATAAACTAGTAATTCACACGTGTGAGATATACGTTTTAATAAAAAAAAATTAAAGTTAAAACTCTCGATGTAGTCTAGTATCGAATCTAAGGTCTCCTTCATATTAGTTTTGTACGTACGATACATGTAAGTTGGTATGTTTACAAACGACAACTCCAATTCTCGCATTATAATATTATTATTACTAGTAATATGAACGTGCGATGCACATTCTAATCATTTTTTATTTTATTTTATAGAGTAAATAATAAGACGTAATCTAGCCTTGAACTTGAGACATCCCTTTACTCATACATACTCTTTACAAATTAACCCTAGCGACAAAAACTTTTATTTTATTTAAGTGGCACTTCGTAAATAATTATGTCGTAAATAAATTTAAACTTTGAGGGTATTATGGTAACTAACAACAACTGAGTAAATACATGGTTAATATAACTACCACTTAAAAATGAATAGTTGAAATTAAATAAACAAATTACAGGTTGTTTACAAATGACAAACCCAACTCTTCCATTATAGTATTAAAGATTACTAGTAATTTACACGTGCAATGCACCTCTTAATAAATATATATTTTTAAAGTAAAAATTCCGACGTAGTCTGGTCTCGAAGATGAGACCTCTTTTATATCAGTTATGCACGTGCAATGCACGTAAGTTGGTAGGTTTACAAACAACGACTCTAACTCTCACATTATAATAGTTACTAGTATAATGCACGTGTAATGCACGCCTACAAAAAGCAGTCATTAAATTAAATAAATTGTCCATAAGAAAATATATAGTAAATTTTTTAGGTAGATTAAATTTTGAGAACAAATAAAATCATCTATAAGCAAATATGTTTGCAACAAAGATAACTAAAAAAGATAGAAGCATACTTACATTAATCTATTTCAACCACTAAAGTAAAAGCAACAGTAACCAACCAATTATAAAACCAATGTGATTTCTTGACTATCTCCTTTACAAATAAGTTTTACTGCACAAAATAATTATAAGCATAAGTATATATATCATATAAAATGTAGTTAATAAAGAGATATAATATACAATGTATGTTGATAATCTAATTCATTTTTTTTCTCATAGTTATGCACAATAGTATGTATATATATTTTAAGGTGTAAACTGGAAAAATTATGTACATTTAAATACCAGCTTACCATTTAATTTGAAGTTCCATGACATTTCACCAATACTTCCTTATAGACAATATTTTTTGTATGTATGCCTTACCGACGGGCTAGATGTCCATTCTTGTTTAAGAGTTTTGTAGTAAATCTCGAAACTCTCCTAGAAAGAGCGACATATAATTGTCCATGACTAAATACGTATCCGGAAGGTAGACACCAACATATGGAATTGTTTGTCCTTGTGACTTGTTGATTGTCAAGGCGAAACCAATCAGTACTGAAAATTGTTTCCTTATGAGTGCAAAAGGCATCCTTACATTTTCTGAAGGTTGAAGAGGGATCCAATGAATAAATACTCTTGTACCATGCCAATGAACAGTCACTATTTCTGCATCGATTAAGATTTGAGGGAAGTTCTTACAAATTAATCTTGTTCCATTGCAAAGACCAATTATTGGATCAATATTTCTCAAAAGCATGATCGAAGCACCTATTTTTAGTGTCGAATTGTGTGGTGGAAGTCCTCCAGGAGTAATAGAATATAGATATTCTTGCTAATATAAATTTTTTCTATTATTCTCAACTGCGTCAAATGAAAAAGTATAATTGTTCATCTCCAGGAAAAAAAACGTATTATATCATTATTAATTTGGTCAACAGATTGATTAGTTAGTGTAAGCAAAGCCCTCTCAGTTATGTACTTCTTATCATGTGCATTCGTGCTCAATGAAGGAAAAATCATGTCAATAAAATTATTTGAAGAGTTTTCACCTTCCCTTCTCATGGAACAACCATATCCTCTGTCATTCTAATCATTTCACTTTCAACATATACTTCATTTCCATCGCCAATGCGTAGGAGAATGTTGCAAAAATCAAAATCCTCCTTAGCTCGCATATTTTCTGTCAGCCGAATGACAATTACGTCATTTCAAATTGTAGAGTTGACTATACATGTGTCAATAGTCTGTGTTTTTGTACCATACTGTATAACTGGAAGAATCTGTCGGAAATCTCTACCCAAAACCACAGCTTTTCCTCCAAATGGCAATTCATTTCAATGATATCATTCATTGTTTTGTTTAAGGTCTCAAAAGCATGACGATGGGTCATTGTTGCTTCATCCCAATTGAAAGCACTCGAGAGATGTTGTAATATCCCGGTTGGATATTATATTTGTATTATTATTTTTTTTAAATTAAAATATATTATGGAAATTGCTTGATCTTTATTAATAATCATTATCTGTATATATATACTAGTAAGTATATATATGTATCGTATCGATTTTGTGCACTTGTACAAAATCATGAAATATGCGTTTTTGAGAAAATATATGTTATATTCCGACCGGATACTAAAAATTATTATTTTATTTATATTTTATTTTTATTTTTAGAATTGAAATATTTTTGGGGGATATTACCTGGTTTAATTAATAAATATTATATATATATATATATATATATATATATATATATATATATATATATATATATATATATATATATATATATATATATATATACATACTAGTCTGTATATATCTGTATTGTATCAAATTGGTACTGGAATCTTTCGAGCCGATTGTTGCTGCTAATTTTGGTGTGGGAGCAAACAGATAGAATTTGTGGATTCTTGTAGAAAACAATAAAGCAAACCTGTTGACCTGTTGACCTTCACCAACTTGTTGACTTGGTCTCTTGCCGCTGCCATGAACCTGCAAAAAGTGCGAGACACCGGGGTTGATCCCGGTGACGCACCCTCCGACGCTCAAGTCAGTAATCAGAAAAGATTATGAATGAGCTTTGATTGGCAAAAGATTGATTACCTCTTAATGGTGGTGGATGGGGGGTATTTATAGCCGCCTTCGGGATCAGATTAGGAATGTAATCCCTAATTCCAGTAAAAGGATAGATGCGAATTAGGGCCGTTGATTAGGATTAATCAGAAACCCTAATTCTATCCTGCTGGACTGGGCTTATTGCGGGTTTAAACCCACACCCAGTTGAGATGGATCCGTTCGTGGATTATTGGGCTTTTGGATAGAAGATTCAATAACCATTTCAGACAGGTTAGTAGGTGAAATTACCGTTTTACCCCTGAGCTTTAAGATTCGTGCCCGATTTGAACTGTTCCGATTTAATCCTATTTTTAGCCATATCACGAGCCCCCCACTCCTGGAGACTGAGTTTTACAGTTTTTGAGGAGCAGTTTTGTTGTTCTAATGGCGTACGGAATTTTATCGGTGTTCTTAAGGGATTTGAATCTAGCTCGGGGTGTAACGGTAGTTTTCTGAGCTTGTAAAATGTCCAAAATTATTCTCAGATTTTTCTAAATTTTTTGTGATTTTTCCAGATTTTTCTGAATTTTTTCGAATTTTTTATTTAATTTCTGAATTAAATAATTAATTATCGAAAAATTTAATTAATTATTCTAATTTAAAAATTACTATTTTCAGAATTTAAAATTTTTTTTCTGAATTAATAATTATTTTTAGAATTTTTAATTAATTTTTTCCAATTTTTAAATATTTTTTCGGATTTTTTAAATAATTAATTCGATTATTTAAATAAATAAATAAATAAATAACTGGTGACGTGGCGCGATCGTGTGCGTTGATTACGATGAAGCGAGCGCGCATCGGGAGGAGGTCATTTTTTGCTCATAAGAGCTCTGGTGGCAAGAGCTATCGGGAAAAGTGGCCGAAGTCCATGTGGACGCCACGTGGCAAAGTCAACCGTTGACTTTTTTTTCTTTCTTTTCTTCCTTGCTTTTCCGTTGCTGCTCTTTCTTCTTTTTCTTGTTCGTCTCCTTCTCGTGCACTCGCCCTCGTCTCCTTCTCCGATTCAATCTCCGAGCAGAGCCAGGCGAGGAGACTTCGATGCGTCACCGACCCTGCGCTTGAGGTTGGCTCAGTGTTTTTTATGGAGCTTGACATTGTGGGTTCGTAGCTTTTAGAGCTCGGCTAGGGATTCGACGAGGCCATGGCGAGGGAGGAGCTCGACGTCGGTGATGAGAAGAGCATTCGTTGAATGAGGGGGCTCGACAGAGGCTTGGCAAGCATGGTGAGGAGCTCAGCATCGGGGTGAGCTCGCAAAGGAGGCTGACGCTCGGCGATGTGGAGCTCGACGCTTCAGAGCTCGACGAAGGAGACATCGGAGCTCGAGCTCGGCTACCGTGAGGGGTCGTTGGAGCTCGACAGCGGAGCGATGGGTTCGAGCTTAGTTAAGGAGAGGGGCCACGGAGCTTATGGGTTCGTTGAGATTAGCTCGAGCTCGACAGAGGTTGACGAAGAGGTGGCTCGAGCGTGGAGGTCGGCGAGGTTGGGCGAGCTCGGCATGGCTTCGTCGAAAGTGATGGGTTTGACGAAACCATGGTGGAGGCAAGGCCATGGCAGTGGCGAGTTCGGCCTTGGAGAGCTCGAGCTCGACGGAGCTTGGGGGAGTGGAGCTCGGTGGAAGTGGTTCGGAGCTTAGCGGTGATGGTGTCCGGTTGTGTCTCAGAGCTTAGCGTCGAGGTAGAGGAGAGCTCGGCGGAGCTTGATGAAGGCGAGGCGATGACGGCTTCGACGAAGGAGATGGAGTGGTTGATTTTGGGTTCAGGGGTTTTGAAGAAGAGGTTGGTTTTTTTTTTCTGTTTGGTTTTTGAAGCCACACTGTTGGAGAAGAAGGGGATAAGATAGAAGGGGTTCGGGTCTGCTTTTGGGTAACGGGTCGGATTCCGACCCATTAACCCCTTAAATTCTCTCGCCCTTTTTCTTTTTGTTGTTTGTTTGTGCAGATCCGAACCGTTGATCGTGTTTGAGCACGAATTCTGAAGCAAAAAATTTCTCTTATTTGAGCTCCGGTGGCAAGTTGCTTCGGCGATGTTACCGACCCCCTCCAAAATATGTGTTAGGAAGGAGGCCGAAGTCCAGGGGGGTTTCGGCGAGTTTTTGCCGAAGTTCGGAGTGAGTTTTTTCCATGTTTGAGTGCCGGTGGCAAGAGCGCTCGGCGAAGGGTGTCGAGGTCCATTTTTCTATGTTTGAGGGTCGGTGGCAAGAGCGCTCGGTGAAGGGTGCCGAGGTCCATTTTTCCATGTTTGAGGGTCGGTGGCAAGAGCGCTCGGCAAAGGGTACCGAGGTCCATTTTCTTCCATGTAACATGGTCGGTGGCAAGAGCACTCAGCAGCATGTGCTGAGGTCCACTTTTCCATATTTTAGGGTCGGTGACAAGAGCGCTCAGCGAAGGGTGCCGAGGTCCATTTTTTCCATGTAACATGGTCGGTGGCAAGAGCGCTCGGCAGCATGTGGTGAGGTCCACTTTTTCCACGTTTGAGGGTCGGTGGCAAGAGCGCTCGGTGAAGGGTGCGCGAGATCCATTTTCTTCCATGTAACATGGTCGGTGGCAAGAGCGCTCGGCAGCATGTGCTGAGGTCCACTTTGTTGATTCTTGATTTTGATGATCACAACACACTGCAACATGTGTCTATGCTATACAGCGAAAACTGCAGGTTGTACACACAAAAGACTATTCAGCTGAACAACTGTACAAGCACAAAGGCTCAAGACTCAAGACAAGACTCAAGACTCAAATCAAGACTCAAGACTCAAATCAAGATTCAAGACTCAAGACTCAAGCTCAAATGTGTTTATATTTTTTCATGTCTTGTAAACAATGTAATTTTTACTTTTGTTGAGTCTTAGCATGATTGTAAAGCCTTGTCACACACACATACACTCACTATTTTATAATGTGTGTTTTTCAAAAACATCAAAAAAAGAGTCAAAACAGTTTGAAGTAATTTAACTGTTGAGTACCAGTCGACTGATGCCTCTGGCTGTCGACTGACAGTACAAAACTGTTTAAATTTATTCAAACTCTGACCAGTCGACTCATTATGGCAACCCAGTGGACTGTTCGAGTGCTTTTGACCGTTTTCTGTTTTCAAAATCGAATTTTCAAAATCAAAAGCTTTAAGATCCGTTGATTGACAGTTGGAATAACTGTCTCCCAGCGTCCAGGAGATCTAACTCTATAAATAGAGTTCAGATCTCACTGAAAAGATCTTACAACATACTTTTATATCCGAGCATTCTTTGAGAAATTTTAAGTGAAAAAGTGAGAAAAAGCTTTCAAGTTTAAATCCTCTGGTTCTCTACACTCAGTCCAGTATAACAACGATTTCGTTCTGGACTGGGTATAGAAGTCGACCTTGTTTTTAGCCACGTGCAACAACACAATACACCAACAAGACTATAGGTTGACTGTAAAGTTTTTCTTGTTTCTTTTTGCTCTCGGATGGAGAGTTAGACTCTAGGGTGTAGAGTCGGTTTGTTTCACTCTCGGTAGTAGAGTGGGTCTGCTTTCTCTGGTTGAGAGAAATGTCTACGGGTTAGACAAGGTTGTTGTCTTAACGCCGTAGGGTATTCTTGTAAACTTGTTTTTCAAGAATAGTGGAAATCTCAAGTGGGTTGCTTGGGGACTGGATGTAGGTCGAAAGGACCGAACCAGAATATATCTTGTGTACTCTGTGATTGGTTGTCTTGATCTTGCATTTACTCTTTGTTTACTTAAGATCTGTAAAACTTGTCTGGACAGTCGACTCCTTGCACTATCAGTCGACTGGTCAGTCTCGTAGAAGTTGTAAATTCACTGTGCTTCAGTCACCTGTATCATCTTTAAGTCGACTGCACAGAGTTGTTATATTTTCTTTTATTTGTTCATATCAGTCGACTGGTTCACAACTAAGTCGACTGCACCGAAGTAAATTTTATTTATTCGGCAGTTTTTTAATTAACACTATTCACCCCCCCCCCCCCCTCTAGTGTTTGTTGCTTCGCCTACAGGATCCAACACTTGGTATCAGAGCGAGGTTACAGGCTATGGCAACTACTTCAAATACTAATCAATACAATGAAGGCCAATCTACACAACGGCCACCGCTATTCGATGGAACGAACTACAATTATTGGAAGTGTCGAATGAGAATCTACCTCCAATCAATCAACTACGAAATATTGCACATGACGGAGACGGAATTCACTGCCCCTACCATTCAATATGCACAATGGAATGATGATCAAAAGAACCAAACTATGAACAATGCCAAAGCAATGAATGCATTATTTTGTGCACTCACAAAGGAAGAGTTCAACCGTGTATCAAATGCTACAACTGCACATCAAATCTGGCATACACTCGAGGTAACGCATGAAGGGACAAATAAAGTTAAAGAGTCTAAAATCTCTGTTCTTGTTCACAGGTTTGAGATGTTCCGAATGAAGGACAATGAAACCGTATCCGAGATGATCACCAGATTTACCGATATCACAAACTCTCTTGTGGCACTTGGAAAGACTTACACTCAAGCAGAGATGGTGAGAAAAGTCCTACGTGCACTCACTCCAGAATGGGAAAAGAAGACCACGGCAATAGAAGAAGCAAATGATTTGTCACAACTTTCTCTTGAGAATCTTGTGGGAAATCTCATGGCATACGAGGTTCAACTTGAAGATCGAAAGAAGGATGCAGAATCACATCAAGCAAAGAAGAAATCTTTGGCTTTTAAAGCCATGACAGACTCGGAAGATGAGGAAGAAGATGAAGAGGAGATAGCAATGTTCACCCGAAGATTCAAAAAATTCTTAAAGAAGGGTAAGTTTAATTCTAAAAATAGAGATTCTAATGACCCTCCTACTTGTTTCAGGTGCAATAAAACAGGTCACATGAAGAAGGATTGTCCCCTAGAAAATGCAAAGAACAAGGAAAAAACATCCAACTTCAAGAAGGAAAAATACTCAAAGAATAAATTTGCCAAGAACAAGAAGGCCTATCAAGCTACATGGGATGATAGTGATTCCTCTTCCGAAGAAGAAACGGATGAAAACAATGAAGGGCAAATATGTGCTTTATGGCCACACAAGATCATGTAAGTAATGACGACTCAGAAGATCTACTTGATGCCTTTAATGAAGTATTTCAAGAGTTAAAAAAGGAAAAGATTAGAGTTAAGAATCTAGAGAGTGAATCAAACACTTTCTCAAGAAAATCTTAACCTTGATAAGGAAGTGAAATCTTTAAATTCTCGCATTGCAAGTTTAGATACTGATCTTGAATCTCTCAAAAAGAATTACGAAGAGAAATCAAAGAACGTATCTAAATTTAACCAAGGCAAAGAGAATTTAAATGATGTCCTTCATCATCAAGTAAAATCTAGTCAAAAATACGGTCTTGGTTTCAAAAATTCCTCTATAAAAGAATCTTCTGCTAAAAAGACTAGTAGAAACAAATCAACATCTATTTCTAGTGTTACACACAAATTATATGAATTTTTTGAAAAGCCTAAGGCTGTAAATTCTAGTGATAAAAGCAAATCTGACATTCAGTTAAGTCGACTGAACCCATCTATCAGTCGTCTGTCCAGAGGAATTGAATCTTATTCAACAAGATCAAAACCTCATATAAGTCGACCTAGTGTACCATCAAGTCGACTGACTCACACTATAAGTCGACTGAAGGACACTGTCAAGTCGACTGGACAGAACAAGTTTGTATGGGTTCCAGTCAGCTTAAATCAGAATGATAGAATTGCGTATATTACTTCATATGTATTAAATGTGTGTAATTCTATTAATTATATTCCTACTTATGGAGGAAGATCAAACTCTTCATGGGTTTGGTTTCCCCCAAACTAATATGTTTTGGACCCAATAAAAAGGGTACCATATTTACCTTGAATTTTTTATAGGTACCCAAGAAAGATCGCTGGATACTCGACAGCGGATGGTCAAAACATATGACAGGACATGCCAACTTTCTATCCACCATTCAAAGCATAGATGGAGGAACTGTCACCTTTGGAGATAACAACAAAGGCAAAGTCATAGGTATCGGCATGGTCGGTAAAACTTCTAACCCAACCATAGAAAATGTATTATTAGTTAGTGGTTTAAAGCATAATCTATTAAGTATTAGTCAATTATGTGATAAAGGGTATAAAATAGTATTTGAAAAAGATGCATGTTTGATTTATGACTCTACTATGCAAAATGTTATTTTTCAAGGTTTTCGTAAAAATAATATTTATGAATTGTGTTTGAATGCAATTGAATTTTCAAATGATTTTTGTTTAATAGCCTCTAACAATGAATCTTGGCTATGGCATAGAAGATTTGGACATGTGAACATGAAGAATCTCTCAAAATTATCTAAATATAACCTAGTTAAAGGACTGCCAAAACTATCCTTTAAAAAGGATAAGTTATGTGATGCATGTCAACTAGGAAAACAAATCAAATCTACTTTTAAAACAAAAGAAGTAATTTCTACTAGTAGGCCGCTCGAATTAATTCATATGGATTTATTTGGCCCTGCTAGAGTTGCTTCTTTAAATAAAAGTAGATATGTATTTGTTTTAGTAGATGATTTTTCAAGATTCACTTGGACATTCTTTTTAAAACATAAAAATGATGCTTTTGATGAATTTGCACATTTTTGTAAACGTATTCAAAATCAAAGATCTCTAACCATAGTCACTATTAGAAGTGATCATGGTGGAGAATTTGAGAATGAAACATTTACAGAATATTGCAACAAGAATGGTATAACACATTCATTTGCATTTCCTAGAACTTCACCACAAAATGGAGTGGTTGAAAGGAAGAATAGGACTTTGCAAGAATGCGCACGTACCATGCTTGTTGAAAGCAATTTACCAAAGCACTTTTGGGCTGAAGCTGTTGCTACAGCTTGTTATGTTTTAAATAGAATTCTTATAAGACCTAAGCTAAAGAAGACTTGTTATGAGTTGTTTTTTAACAAAATTCCTAAAGTCTCTTACTTTAAGACATTTGGTTGTAAGTGTTTTATTCTAAACACAAAAGATAATTTAGACAAATTTGATCCTAGATCTAATGAGGGTATCTTTTTAGGATACTCTAATAGGAGTAAAGCATATAGAATTTTCAATAAGTCTACAATGACTATTGAAGAGTCCATGCATGTTACATTCGATGAATCTCTACCTTCATCAACTTTAAATAAAGATGATGAAACTGATTCATCACCTTTAAATAATGTGATTAAATCTTTAGAACAAACTAGTCTGGCTGATAAGTCGACTGATAAGGACTTCCAGTCGACTGATGTAAAGCAGTCGACTGAAAAACCTGTCAAGTCGACTGATCCTATTGTGATATCTTTAACTTTACCAAAATCATTTGTTGAAGTTAAAGATCATCCTCATGACTCAATAATTGGTGACATCTCCTATGGTATTCAGACACGTTCACATGTTAATATGATTTCTCATACAGCATTCTTGTCGGATTTTGAACCGAAAAATATACAAGAAGCTTGTGAGAATGAATATTGGATGAATGCCATGCAAGATGAACTAAACCAATTTATAAGAAATGATGTATGGGATTTAGTTCCTCGACCTCCTGATCAGACTATTATTGGTACCAAATGGGTATTTAAAAATAAGTTAGATGAATCAGGACAAGTTGTAAGGAACAAGGCTAGATTAGTTGCTCAAGGGTATAATTAAGAAGAAGGTATAGATTTTGATGAAACATATGCTCCTATTGCTAGACTAGAATCTATTCGTATTTTATTATCTTTTGCTTGTTTCATGAATTTTATACTTTATCAAATGGATGTTAAAAGTGCTTTCCTTAATGGGTTTATTAAAAAAAATGTTTATGTTAAACAACCACCAGGTTTTGAACATGAACAATTTCCAGATCATGTTTACAAATTGAAAAAGGCTTTATACGGTCTTAAACAAGCACCTCGTGCTTGGTATGATCGTCTGAAAACTTTTCTTTTAGAAACAGGATTTGAAATAGGTAAAGTAGACACTACATTGTTTATTAAGAGAGTTAAGAATGATATCTTAATCATACAAATATATGTTGATGATATAATTTTTGGTTCTACTAATAATAATCTATGTCAAGATTTTGCTAATACCATGAAAAACGAATTTGAGACGAGTCACATGGGTGAGCTCAATTATTTCCTTGGACTTCAAATTAAGCAGTCCTCAAATGGCATATTTATCAATCAAGGAAAATATGCAAAGGAGTTACTCAAACGTTTTAACATGGATAGTACTAGTGGTAAATCCACACCTATGGCTAATACTACTACTCTTGAAAAAGATATATTAGGTAAGAGTGTTGATTAAAAACTCTATCGAGGTATGATTGGTTCACTCTTATATATTACTGCAAGTAGACCAGATATTATGTTCAGCGTATGTTTATGTGCTAGATATCAATCTAGTCCTAAAGAGTCTCATTTAAAACCAGTGAAACGAATTTTAAGATATATTAAAGGCACATCTGAATATGGTTTATTTTATCCACGCACCGATAATTTTCAACTTCTGTCATATAGCGATGCTGATTTTGCTGGAAGTAAAACTGATCGCAAGAGCACTAGTGGTACATGTCACTTTTTGGGACATTCACTAGTTTCTTGGTGCAGTAAAAAGCAAAATTTCGTATCCCTATCAACTACAGAAGCTGAGTATATCGCTGCAAGTTTGGCATGCGCACAAATCTTGTGGATGAAACAAACTTTATTAGATTATGGTATTTCATTTGAAAAACCTTCAATTATGTGTGATAATACTAGTGCAATTAATCTATCTAAAAATCCGATTCAACATTCACGTACGAAACATATTGATATTCGACATCATTTTCTACGTGATCATGTTTTAAAAGGAGATATATCTTTAGACTTTATCTCTACTGATAAACAAGTAGCAGACATCTTTACCAAACCCCTTAACGAAGATACTTTCATTAACTTAAGAAGAGAACTAGGAATATGTGATTTTATTGATATTTGTTGAAAATTGTTTCTGTTAAGTCGACTGTGTTTTGAGTAAGTCGACTGTACTGTATTTTCATATATACCTATTTTGTTCTCTGACCAGTCGCCTGATCTTTAAACCAGTCGACTGATCAGCAGATATAAAAATTTAGTCTCTTCTCGACTAAGTCGACTGATATACCCTACCAGTCGACTGTCGCGAGTTCAAATGTCTTCAGCGACGATTCATCACAGCTTTTGAGATAAACATCTCATCTCTTTTTCACCCGTGACCTCTTATAGTAGCCGTTGATCTCTATTCTCTCAATCTCAGCCTTCCATCTTCGGTTAAAAACCCCTTTTCACCGCCCCCTTCTTCACTTTTACCGATCTCAGTTTTTCCCCAAATCTCCAAACCCTAATCTGAGAAGGAGTAGTCGACTCATCCGGTTGCTGTTGCTCGAATCAGTGCTGCTCTTTCTCTCTTTCTTTGGTAAAATCTTTCCTAATCCCTTTTTGTTATGGCTCCTAAACGATCTAAGAGATCTCATGAGGGTAGCTCTTCTCAAGATTATTCTCAGTTTTTGTTAAGTCCGGATCTTCTAGAACGTTGGTTCTTAATGTGTAGTATTACTATATTTCTGGGTCGTTTTGTTAACTTTGATGATTTGGATAGGTTTAATCTTGTACCCCTATTCCAAAATTGTAGCCTCTATGAATATCTTTCTCTTGTTAACCAACCCGATTATTACCCACAACTAATTTATCTCTTTTATACAAACATGAGAGTTGTCCAATTAAGAGATGGAAATGTTGTGATTCGTTCTTCAGTTAAAAATACCAAGATAACTCTCACACCCGAGAGGATTAATCAAGTAATGGGTATTGATAACGAAGGACTTGATTTAGGTGACATAATCCTTGTTGATTTTTCTATCTTATCTAAAATGTTTTTACCAAATCAAGGACCCCCAATGACAAGCAAAAATATAACTCCTGTTGCAAAACTAGTTGCTAGAATACTTGCTTATAACATTCTTCCCAAAAGAGGAAGTTATGATCAGTATTCGCTGGAATTGCAACAAGCTGTTTATGCCATCTTTGGTAAAATAGCTATTAATTGGGGTCGTGTCATTTTCTCTAAGCTTCAACAGCATCATATTCATTTTCTATTCTTTGGAGGTCTCCTCACCAGGGTCTTTACAGCGTATGATATTGATCTCGCCTCCGAGACCAATGTCGTTAAGCAATATGAATGTTTCGATCGTACTAGTTTAGCACGTATGAAGCTTCTTGATCCTCCTCTTAGAACAACCCCTAGGTCTCCTCCACCTTCTCAAGTTCCTTTGGCTTCTAGTGCTAGACGTTCAGCCTCTTCTAGCTCCTTTCTTCCCCATGCTCACTATGAAGATCCTGCTACTCTCTATGAATGTGTCAACTATCTTATGAAACATTCAGTCAATGTTGATTCTCAGCTTCAATCCCTTGAATCCAAAATTGATCACCTCACCGGTCTCTTCACTTCTCAAATTCACCCTCCTTCTCAAGCTGCTGATGAAGACTCCGACGAAGATGATTGAAGCTTATTTTTCATTATTATGTAATTTTCTATTTTCTATATATTGATGAACTTATTTATGTATGAGACATTTCTTAGTTTATTTCTGTGTTTCTTAATGCAAAAGACTGGTTATTTTTGTTTTTGTTGATGACAAAGGGGGAGAAATATCCTCTTATTTATCTGTGTTGATCTGTGTTTCTCTGTGTAATTTGTTTTACTGGTAAGACGACTGCTAGAATGACACAGTCGACTGATGTTACTGTATTTGGTGATACTACTGTTTGTGTTTTTTCATCTGTTCAGCCGACCGCCTCTATGATTTAAGTTGACTGATAACATCTATTTTATGTATGCATATTGTGTTTTTGATAGGGGGAGCTTTTAAACCTATGCTTGTATGTTCTATATAAATTGTTATCAGTTATTGTGTTGTCATCATCAAAAAGGGGGAGAATGTTGATTCTTGATTTTGATGATCACAACACACTGCAACATGTGTCTATGCTATACAGCTAAAACTGCAGGTTGTACACACAAAAGACTATTCAGCTGAACAACTGTACAAGCACAAAGGCTCAAGACTCAGGACAAGACTCAAGACTCAAATCAAGACTCAAGACTCAAATCAAGATTCAAGACTCAAGACTCAAGCTCAAATGTGTTTATATTTTTTCATGTCTTGTAAACAATGTAATTTTTACTTTTGTTGAGTCTTAGCATGATTGTAAAGCCTTGTCACACACACATACACTCACTATTTTATAATGTGTGTTTTTCAAAAACATCAAAAAAAGAGTCAAAATAGTTTAAAGTAATTTAACTGTTGAGTACCAGTCGACTGATGCCTCTGGCAGTCGACTGATAGTACAAAACTGTTTAAATTTATTCAAACTCTGACCAGTCAACTCATTATGGCAACCCAGTTGACTGTTCGAGTGCTTTTGACCGTTTTCTGTTTTCAAAATTGAATTTTCAAAATCAAAAGCTTTAAGATCCGTGGGTTGACAGTTGGAATAACTGTCTCCCAACGTCCAGGAGATCTAACTCTATAAATAGAGTTCAGATCTCACTGAAAAGATCTTACAACATATTTTTATATCCGAGCATTCTTTGAGAAATTTTAAGTAAAAAAGTGAGAAAAAGCTTTCAAGTTTAAATCCTCTGGTTCTCTACACTCAGTCCAGTATAACAACGATTTCGTTCTGGACTGGGTATAGAAGTCGACCTTGTTTTTAGCCACGTGCAACAACACAATACACCAACAAGGCTATAGGTTGACTGTAAAGTTTTTCTTGTTTCTTTTTGCTCTCGGTTGGAGAGTTAGACTCGAGGGTGTAGAGTCGGTTTGTTTCACTCTCGGTAGTAGAGTGGGTCTGCTTTCACTAGTTGAGAGAAAGGTCTACGGGTTAGACAAGGTTGTTGTCTTAATACCGTAGGGTATTCTTGTAAACTTGTTTTTCAAGAATAGTGGAAATCTCAAGTGGGTTGCTTGGGAACTGGATGTAGGTCGGAAGGACCGAACCAGGATATATCTTGTGTACTCTGTGATTGGTTGTCTTGATCTTGCATTTACTCTTTGTTTACTTAAGATCTGTAAAACTTGTCTGGACAGTCGACTCCTTGCACTATCAGTCGACTGGTCAGTCTCGTAGAAGTTGTAAATTCACTGTGCTTCAGTCGCCTGTATCATCTTTAAGTCGACTGCACAGAGTTGTTATATTTTCTTTTATTTGTTCATATCAGTCGACTGGTTCACAACTAAGTCGACTGCACCGAAGTAAATTTTATTTATTCCGCAGTTTTTTAATTAACACTATTCACCCCCCCTCTAGTGTTTGTTGCTTCGCCTACAGGATCCAACACACTTTTCCATGTTTGAGGGTCGGTGGCAAGAGCGCTCGGCAAAGGGTGCCGAGGTCCATTTTTTTTCCATGTAACATGGTCGGTGGCAAGAGCGCTCGGCAGCATGTGCTGAGGTCCACTTTTTCCATGTTTGAGGGTCGGTGGCACGAGAGCTCGGCGAAGGGTGCCGAGGTCCAGGGAGAGTTCTTCTCGATGCTCCTAGTGCTACGGAGGTCGGATCGGGCGTAGGACCCTTTGTTCTGAAGCTATTTTGAAGATCTACAAGTTCTCTTCAGAGATAAGTTGGAGAATCCTCCTTCCTCAAGGTCAAGATATTCTCGCAACATCTTCGTCTTTGCGAAGTTGAGAAGTGCTTTGCATGGCTCTAGGGGAAGTTCGTTCTTGGAGTACAAGTTTGAGGAGCAACTCTTGGAGAGAGTTGTGCTCCGAACTCGTTGTGAAGAGGTCCGCTTTGGAGGTGAGCGGAGCGAAGAGCCATTTGGGAGACAAGTTTGAGGAGCAACTCTAGGAGAGAGTTGTGAGCTCCGAACTCGTTGAGAAGAGGTCCGCTTTGGAGGCGAGCGGAGCGAAGAGCTCGGCTCTAGGAGAGAGCCATTTGGGAGACAAGTTTGAGGAGCAACTCTAGGAGAGAGTTGTGAGCTCTGAACTCGTTGAGAAGAGGTCTGCTTTGGAGGCGAGCGGAGCGAAGAGCTTGGCTCTAGGAGAGAGCCATTTGGGAGACAAGTTTGAGGAGCAACTCTAGGAGAGAGTTGTGAGCTCCGAACTTGTTGAGAAGAGGTCCGTTTGGAGGTGAGCGGAGCGAAGAGCTCGGCTCTAGGAGAAAGCCATTTGGGAGACAAGTTTGAGGAGCAACTCTAGGAGAGAGTTGTGAGCTCCGAACTCGTTGAGAAGAGGTCCGCTTTGGAGGTGAGCAGAGCGAAGAGCTCGGCTCTAGGAGAGAGCCATTTGGGAGACAAGTTTGAGGAGCAACTCTAGGAGAGAGTTGTGAGCTCTGAACTCATTGAGAAGAGGTCCGCTTTGGAGGCGAGCGGAGCGAAGAGCTTGGCTCTAGGAGAGAGCCATTTGGGAGACAAGTTTGAGGAGCAACTCTAGGAGAGTGTTGTGAGCTCCGAACTCGTTGAGAAGAGGTCCGTTTGGAGGTGAGCAGAGCAAAGAGCTTGGCTCTAGGAGAGAGCCATTTGGGAGACAAGTTTGAGGAGCAACTCTAGGAGAGAATTGTGAGCTCCGAACTCGTTGAGAAGAGGTCTGCTTCGGAGGTGAGCGGAGCGAAGAGCTTGGCTCTAGGAGAGAGCCATTTGGGAGACAAGTTTGAGGAGCAACTCTATGAGAGAGTTGTGAGCTCCGAACTCGTTGTTTAAGTGAGGGAATCAATGGTTGTGGGAGTAGTTCCGAATGGCGAACCACTTCTTACCCGCTTATGAGCGAGTAATTTGAAGTAGAATCGAGCCAAGTATTGGACTCCGAACTCGTCGTTTGGGTGAGTTTAACGAGTTGTAGGAGCAATTCCCAATGGTGAACCACTTCTTACCCGCTTATGAGCGAGTAATTTGAAGCATAATCGAGCCAAGTGTTGGACTCCGAACTCATTGTTAGAGGGGGGTTAACGAGTTGTAGGAACAATTCCGAATGGCGAACCACTTCTTACCCTCTTATGAGCGAGTAATTTGAAGCGGAATCGAGCCAAGTGTTGGACTCCGAACTCATTTTTTCTTTAGCTTAGTAAGTTGCGAGAGCAGCCATGTAGGAGAAGCTGCTCACCATTTAGCGAGTCATGACCCGGAGAGATAGAGATGAAGCAAGAGCAATAATTTTCAATGAAAAAATGTAAAGTTTTATTGAGATAAACTAAGTGGCCGCTTCAATAGGGCGAGTCATTATTACATGCTATTAGCCGGGTTACAAGCATCGGCCTTATTGAAAATCAAGATCCTACTTCTCGATAAGGTGAAAACCTCTTGGGAGGAGCTCCTTGGATGAGGTGTAAGACGACCCTAGGTTCTGAGTCTTGAAGCTCGGCGGGCCTCTCTGTTTGTTTGTACGCTCCTCATGGGGGGAGCTCGGCCCCATCTTTTTGGACAAACTTGGTCAGGTGTCCCCGCTGTATGAGTTCTTCGATCT